>JAMGYW010000025.1:0-695359 GCA_024713685.1 Morchella sp. 2014-9hei
CTAACCCTAACCCTAACTAACCCTAACTAACCCTAACTAACCCTAACTAACCCTAACTAACCCTAACTAACCCTAACTAGCCCTAACTAGCCCTAATTAGCCCTAATTAGCCCTAACTAGCCCTAACTAACCCTAACTAACCCTAATTAGCCCTAATTAGCCTAGCTAACCCTAACCCTAACTGCCAGTCCCTGATGAGCTCCCTGCTGCCTGTCTGCTTCCCGGGGAGCTCTCCAGTAAGCTTCCCCTCAGCTGTGTACCCGCTGAGTTCTCTGGTAAGCTACCTGCCCGTTGAGCTGCCTCCTGAAGTACCTTTTCAGCTCTCCACTGATTTCTTTGCCTGCTGAGAACTGAACGTGACCTGTCTGGCTTCCTGCGCAGTTAGCCTGCCCTCTGACCCCCTGACCTGCCCGGTCAGCTGCCTGCTAAACCTCCTTCCGGATGAGCTTCCATCTGCTGAGATTCTGCACGTCAGCTGCCATTGAAATTGCCTGTCAAGGTTCGCTGAGCTGCTCTGCCCGCTGAGCCTCTGCTGAGCTGGCTGCCTGCTGAGCCTCACTGCTCACAGACTCCGCCAGCTCCTCGCTGACCTGATTGCCTTAAGCTCATGAGCTGAAGATCACAGACCTCAGCCTCCCCACTGAGCCTAATCCACTCCCTGAGCTCCCTCACGACCTGACTGCCTGCTCCTCATGAGCTGCCTGCTCGCTGAGCAACCCGCTAAGCTCCTCACGACCTCCCTGCTACCTGCTCCTCCTCCCTCTGCTACTCTACCCTCCGCTGGCCTCCTGCTGTTCTGGCCATCGAGCCTGCTGCCTACCCTTCTGCCCGCTGAGCTGCCTGCCTGCCTTTCTGCTCACTGACATGTCTTTCGCCTGAGCTGTCTGCTGCCTGTCCTTCCACCCACTGTGCTCGCCGCTGAGCTACCTTCCTGCTGAGCTCACCATGAACTACCTTCCCTTGAGCCCCCAACTGACCTGCCTCCTGCCTACTCTCCAGCCAGCTGAGCCTTGCCTTCTTATGGCTGACCTATCTACCACCTACCCTGCTGCCCCCTCACCTGCCTCGCTGCCCTCCTACCCCCTGACCTGCCTCGCTGTCCTGCCGCCAGCTATGCTCACCACTGACTTGCCTTCCACGCTGAACTGCCTGCCCCATGAGCTCCCCCATGTGCGGCGTACGCGCTGAGTAGTCCGCCGAGTACTCTGCTGAGCTGCCTATCTGCTGACCAGCCCGCCTGCTACCTCTCACCTGAGCTGCCTACCCTCTGAGCTCCCCGCTGAGCTGCCTGCCTGCCGAGCTCCCCGCTGAGCTTCCTTCCACGCTGAATTGCCTGCCCGCTGAGGTCTCTGTTTAGTTCGCCGCTAGACTTTCCTGGCCACAGACTCCAGTTCCTCCACTGAGCTGCCTACCATGAGCTGACTATTCACTGAGCTCCCCGCTGACCTGCCTGCTGCCTGCCCTCCAGTCATGAGCCTGGCTGACTCCGCCTGTCAGCTGCCTGTCCTCCAGCCGGTTGAGCTTGACGCTGAGCTGCCTGCCCGGTGAGCTAGTACCTACTGAGCTACCTGTCCTGCTGCCAACTGAGCTCGAGGCTGGGCTGCCTGCCCACTGAGTTCGCCGCTGAGCTGCCTGCATACAGAGTGATTTTGTGAGATTTGACAATTTTGATCATAAATTCTAGCCTTAACCCGAACCCCACACCACCTAGGATTGGTATAATGTGGAGGATTTATGCCGATTCAGTTACAACGGAGCACTGATGACCTCTGGTCATTCTGTTGTTCAAGACATCTCCCTTCTCATGTTGGCCAGCGAGTTGCAGTCCCTCCCCTGGAGCACTGATGACCTCTGGTCATTCTGTTGTTCAAGACATCTTTCTTCTCATTTTCGCCCGTGCTTTGCAGTCCCTCGTGTGGAGGAGTTATATGACGACCCGGTTCTCCCGGGGCACTAATGACCTCTGGTTATTCCGTTGTTCAAGTCATCTCTCTTCTCATGTTGGCCAGCGAGTTACAGTCCTCTATATGGAGGAATCATGATGCCGATCCGGGTGCCTTAATTTGGGAGTGTCGATCCTGTTCCACTGAAGCACTGATGGCCTCTGGCCATTCTGTTGTTCAAGGCATCCTTCTTCTCATGTTGGCCCGCTTTGCTGACCTGTTGGTATGGGAAAGTATGTTGATTTATGGGTAAAGGGTGTGGACAGAAACCGCAAACCAAATTTCTTCGACATGACTAGCCCAACATCCCCCCCCCAAGCATTACCGAATATCCGCCCAGCAAATCCCAAGTATTTCGATATCATTCCAGTTGACCAATGGATGTTTCAGATATCCAGTTTTCGCCCAGCGTAGACAAGTTCAAGCATGGACTCCAATACCTTGACCGAGCCGACCACCTCGAAGAACCAGAAATTACATGGCATCAATACATCGATGGGGCATGGCCTTGCATTCCTTCGAGGAGGAGGAGGACTAGAGAGATGCGGAAAGCTAAAGCCCTCTTGAGGATGGTGGTAAAGAAAGGGTTAACCAACCCCTCCCCCTCCCCCCTCCTTGAGATACCATCACATACCATCACGGTATGTGATGGTATGTGATGGTTAACTCGCCCCAGAGACTACCTTCACGGAATGTGATGGTTAACTCGCCTGAGACTACCTTCACGGAATGTGCTGCTTAACCTGCTTACTGTGTCAATCTAGTTACATCTGTGAATCTGACGAGGCGGGTAGTATTTCGCCAAGACCTGTTCAAAAATATTATTTCAGGACATCTAACTAACCCTTCTATACAGATTAAACGGTTATTTCACGCTGGTTCGCCGAGAACTTCCTCCCAACTTCTCGAAAGATCATCCAGGAGCAAGGACCTGCCGCTATTGTAACGGGTGATATCACGCCAACCAAAGTGTTGTTGGCACGCTCAGCAACAATATCGCTCACTCTACCAACTGCGGAAACAAACCACGAAATGCATCAAATAATGAGGTATGCTTTTGCTTCCTGTCTGCCGCTTTTGTCTGCCGCTTTTCTCTGCCGCTTTTGTTCCCATGCTTATTATCAATACTTGACAATAGGGCCATGCTGTTCAACGACGAGAATATGAATCTGATGAAGATTCTAGCCCGCGCACTCCAAGCCCAGAATCAACTTCAGCAATGAAAGCAGCAGAACCCTCTACCGTAGCGACATCGTGAGAAACTGGAAACTAAAGTATACCGGACGTGTGGTGGAGGATATCATATATGAGGCCTGCATTGCCACTGACTCGAATTTCATGTCTCAATCATCACTTTTGCCATCCTTCGTTATCGATTTGGGTGATGAGGATGTCATGCGCCTCTTTCTCCCCCCCGAATTGGATGAAATCAACGCAGTCTTGCCAGGACTGCCTCCACCGGACGATGTTCTGTTGGGTTATCTAGGAGAATTTGCCAGTGTCAGATCTGTCGAAGAACTGAGAGCTACACTCCACAAGAACCATTACATTCCAGAGGGTTGTACTTTTGACAATGCGCGAGATGGCAATAAGTGCTATGCCTACTTGGCCTTGAACACCATGTAGGTATGACGAATATACCCACTCTGTTTCGCAATCCTCTAACATCGTTCGTTTGTAGGCTAAACGTATATGCATCCCCGAATCGGCCGCTGACCAGTGATCACCTCGAGGACTGGTTTACGACCTCCGTGTGGGCCTCAATAATCGATAATTACGTAATGTCGATCTCGGGTGTAACCCTGGACCGAAAAGAGACCCACCTCCGAGCCACTAGCATCCGGAAGACCCGCTCCCGAACACGAACTGGCAACGGGAATTATCGAAGAGTGGTCGGCATTACGATGGTATAATCCATTCAATCGGTGAAGGTTGTATCGGGCACATCGCACATGGCTTTCAAGGTCGGGGGTAGTGAGCACGCGAAGATTGGCGAGCTACGACATGACGAACGCCCGCAGCTGCAAGCCAATCATAACCCAAGGTTTTTACCACACCTCCAGGCCATCGGAATCATGAATTCAGGATCTACATTCCAATATTCTCGTATGGTCAACCCTGTGGGTAACATCTGCTTGCTCAAACGCGTGAGGATGTACTTTCTTGGCGGGGTTTAGTGCAATTGCTGCACATCATCACGAGTATGGTGAAACTACAGGTAAGCTTTACTGCCATTATTTCCATTGAAACGAGAAATGAAATGATTGAAAATAGTTGCGATGGATTGTTAGCTGTGGAGGTTTATGCCGGAGGAGTTGGATAGAGAGTTGAGAGAAGGTGTTAAGTCTTACCCAGCACGGTTGAGTTGGGCAGATGAGGTAGATTGACGGGGCTGTGTTTCTTTTGGTGTTTCTTATTGGTGTTTCTTATTGGTGTTTCTTATTGGCGTTATGGTTCAGGGATATATGAACATTTGTTATATTTTTACCATATCGTGGTGATGTATTATCTTACTGTATTATTATTGTTATATTTTATATCATGGTGGTGGTGTATTCGACTGTGGTATAAATTATTACTGTTTTCTTTATTTAACTCAGCGGACGAATCAAAATCGAGATCTATTTATATTAATAAAGATAATTATTTACCAGCAGGCTCCCTTTTCCGCTGCCCCTATCCGGCTCCCTTCTCGGTTGCCCCTATCCTGGTCTTATTCTTCTCATCCTGGTCTTGCTTAACGTTCTTCTTCATCCCTTTACCTCTTCATCCCTTTACCTCTTCATCCCTTTCCCTCCACCGTCCAATTGGAAACGCTTTATCGATAGCTGACTTGGTTTATTTAGTCCGATTATTATGAAACGGGTGTGGTGGTATAAAGGGTATATAAGGCTGCCAGCGTCCGTCTGCAGCTACCCATCTTGATGTCTTCCTATGCCGATTCTCCAGTTACCCGTCCTATGCCGAGTCTCCGGTTACCCGTCCTATGCCGAGTCTCTGGTTACCCGTCCTATGCCGAGTCTCTGGTTAGCCGTCCTTCCTAGAATCATAGTCACTCACTCGACTTCCAGCAATTTTCAGAAGCGGAGTTTTGTTAAACATCGCTGGTACCGGCAGTATTGCAAAGATACAGTTATCCAATAAGTGCCGTATGGAAGCATTTTACAAAGACAGTGTTGTCAAACACCTCCTGTATGAGGATTTGCAGAGTCAAGTGCCTGCGCCTTGCTGTTGTATGGGAGCATTTTTACAGAGTTAGCAAGTCAATGGCTATCGTACGGGAGCATTTGCAGAGTCAACAAAGTCAATTACTCCCCGTACAGAAGCATTTTACAGTGAAATAGTTGTCAAATAGCTCCCGTACGTGAGGATTCATAGAGCGCTGCCTGCACCCTACTGTCAGACGGAGCAATTTGCATAGTAAGCGAGGTCAATTACTCCCAGTACGGGAGGATTTTGCAAAGGCAGCGTTGTCAAATACCCTGTACGGGAAGATTTTGCAGAGCCTGCTGCCTGCACCTAGCTGTCGTACGGGAGCATTTTGCATACTGAACGAGGTCAATTACTCCCCTTACGGGAGCATTTTGCAGACGCAGAGTTGTCAAATACCTCCTGTACGGGAGCATTTTGCAGAGGCAGAGTTGTCAAATACCTCCCGTACGGGATGATTTTGCAGTGCCTGCTGCCTTCACCTGGCTGTCGTACGGGAGCATTTTGCAGATCCAGGGATGTCAAATACCTCCCATATGGGAGCATTTTGCAGAGGCAGAGATGTGAAATAACTCCCGTACGGGAGCATTTTGCAGAGCCTACTGCCTGCACCTGGCTGTCGTACGGGAGCAATTTGCATAAGAAATGGCGTCAATTACTCTCAGACGTGATTTTGCAGCGCAGCGTTGTCAAATACCCCTGTACGGGATGATTTTGCAGAGCCTGCTGCCTGCACCTGGCTGTCGTACGGGAGCATTCTGCATACTGAACGAGGTCAATTACTCCCCATACGGGAGCATTTTGCAGAGGCAGAGTTTTCAAATAACTCCCATACGGGAGCATTTTGCAGAGCCTACTGCCTGCACCTGGCTGTCGTACGGGAGCATTTTGCATAGTAAGCGAGGTCAATTACTCCCTGTACGGGAGCATTTTGAAGAGGCAGAGTTGTCAAACACCTCCCGTACAGGATGATATTGCAGAGCCTGCTACCTGCACCAGGCTGTCGTACAGGAGCATTCTGCGTACTCAACGAAGTCAAGTACTCCCCGTATGGGAGAATTGTGCAAAGGCAGCGTTCTCAACATCAGCAAAAAAAACGAACCGCCAAGACGAACTGTACGTCCAGACGTACCGATTCGTCTTTTGTGACCAAATCCTCGTCTTTTGCACTCAAATACTCGCCTTTTGGTCATCCCGCGCGTCCCGGAGCTGCAAAATCTGACCTGTCGTCTTTGGCGCCTAGTAGGTGTCCTAAATGTGACACCTCGCTTTTTGACGCCTATTTCGCTCTCCCAAATGCGATAGCTCGTCTTTTGACATCGCGCGGATTTGATATTTTGCCTATGTACTGGCGCTAATGCTAATAGCGCTAGCTAATGACGTCAGATTTGACGAGCTCTCCACACCTCGAGGATCCACCCACACCTCCATATACACGCCTACCTACCTCGCCTCCTACCTCTCCTCCTACCTCACCTCCTACCTCACCTCCTACCTCACCTCCTACCTCGCCTCCTACCTCACCTCCTACTTCACTTCCTACCTCACCTCCTACCTCCTGCCTGTATCGACGGCTGGATACGTATTTACCCTCCTCTGCATTTTGACGCCTTTACTGACAGCGCTGCAGGCTCCAAATCATGCAGTATATCGACGCCGCTGGATGCGTCAAATTGGGCAGTATATCGACGCCGCTGGAGGCGTCAAATTGGGCAGTATATTGACGCCGCTGCTGACACCGCTGCTGACGCCGCTGGAGGCGTCAAATTCACAGTATACTGACGCCGCTGCAGGCACCAAATCGACACCCCCAGGCAGCGAATAGTACGGCTACCAGTCACGAATACTGCATCATTTGGACACCCCCAGGCAGCGAATAGTCCAGCTACCAGTCACCGAATACTGCAGCATTTGGACACCCCCAGGCAGCGAATGCTGCAGCTACCAGTCACGAATAATGCACCATTTGGACGCCCACGGGCAGCGAATGCTGCAGCTACCAGTCACCGAATAATGCATCATTTGGACACCCCCATGCAGCGAATACTACAGCTACCAGTCACCGAATACTGCAGCATTTGGACACCCCCAGGCAGCGAATGCTGCAGCTACTAGTCACGAATACTGCACCAAATGGACACCCCCCAGGCAGGTAGGTCAGCGGGCAGGAGGGCAGGCAGCAGGCAGCTCAGCGGACAGGCAGCTCAGCAGCGAGCTCAGCGGACAGGCAGCTCAGCAGCGAGCTCAGCAGGCAGCTCAGCGGGCAGGCAGGTCAGCGGGCAGGAGGGTAGGCAGGCAGCTCAGCGGCGAGCTGAGCAGGCAGGCAGGCAGCTCAGCGGGCAGGAGGGCAGGCTGGCAGCTCAGCGGCGAGCTCAGTGCGCAGGCAGCTCAGCGGGGAGCTCAGCGGGCAGGCAGCTCAGCGCGCAGGAGGGCAGGCAGCAGGCAGCTCAGCGGACAGGCAGCTCAGCGGCCAGGCAGGTCAGCGGGCAGGAGGGTAGGCAGGCAGCTCAGCGGCGAGCTGAGCAGGCAGGCAGGCAGCTCAGCGGGCAGGAGGGCAGGCAGCAGGCAGCTCAGCGGACAGGCAGCTCAGCGGGCAGGCAGGTCAGCGGGCAGGAGGGTAGGCAGGCAGCTCAGCGGCGAGCTGAGCAGGCAGGCAGCTCAGCGGGCAGGAGGGCAGGCAGCAGGCAGCTCAGCGACAGCAGGCAGCCTGCCAGGCAGGCAGCAGGCAGGAGGGGAGGGCAGGCATTCAGCGGGCGGTAAGAGAGCAGGCAGGCAGGCAGCTCAGCGGGCAGGAGGGCAGGCTGGCAGCTCAGCGGCGAGCTCAGTGCGCAGGCAGCTGAAGGGAGCTCAGAAGGGCAGGCAGCTCACAAGAGGAGTGCCCGGGCAGGAGTAATGAGTGCGCAGCAACATGCATATAGAATTACGAGACAAGAGATCAATAAACGCGACATTTACGCTGAACTATTGTCCTAGTCCAGCCGTTAACCGGGCAAAGGCTACCCAGGTGTGGACCCGTGTTCGCTTTTGGGGTCAAAGACGACATAATTCGTCAAAAAGATTTAATCCAAAGATTTAACTCGCTTTTTGACCAAACGACGACTCCGCGACGAACGGAGATTCAGATTTTATCGCCGAGACGATATCGCTTGCGCCGTATGGATGCAGGTAAGAAAACATCTCATGCGCCTGGTGCGCCCAATGGCGCCGGGTGCGCCTGGATACGCCCAGTGGCGTCAGAACGGACCCTATTTTTTGCTGATGAAATAGGCCCGTACGGGAGGATTTTGCAGAGCCTGTTGCCTGCACCTGGCTGTCGTACGGCAGCAATTCGCATAGTCAGCGAGGTCAATTACTCCCCGTACGAGAGCATTTTACTGAGACAGAATTGTCAAATACCTCTCGTACGGGGGCATTCTACAGAGCCTAATGCTTGCACCTGGCTGTCGTACGGGAGCATTTCGCATATTCAACGAGGTCAAATACCTCCCGTACGGGAGCATTTTACAGAGCCTACTGCTTGCACCTGGCTGTCGTACGGGAGCATTTCGCATACTCAGCGAGGTCAAATACCTCCCGTACAGGAGCATTTTGCAGAGCCTACTGCTTGCACCTGGCTGTCAGACGAGCATTTTATGACTAACGAGGTCAACACTTCAGACGGAGTATGCTGCAGAGCCTACTACCTGCACCTGGCTGTCAGACGCCATTATCGACAGAGAAAGCTCTGATCTTTACCGTGACGGGCCATCACAAGTAAAGTTTCTAATACTTTCATCAGATGCCATCACAGAGTAAAGCTCTGACAGTCTCTGCCGTACGGGCCATTACCACAGTAAAGCTCAGACAGTTTCTATCATACAGGGCCATTACCATACTAATCCTCTGACAGTATCTGCCGTACGGGCCTGTCAGCAGATTAAAGATTAGAATCTCCACGCATTTGAGCTCTTGGTACAGACAGTCCCTTGAATCTCTCAGACGGCTCTTTTCGACACAGACACTATTTCGAATCTCAGACGGATGTTTCAGAGAGAAAAGCTATGGAATCTCCTCAGACGGCAAGACCTTTGGTACAAAAAAGAGCTGAATCTCCTCAGACGAGATCTTTTTAGACAGAAGGAGCTCTAATCTCATACGGACCTTTTGGCGCAATCAATGCATTCAGATTTCTCCCAGATGGCAATTTTGGCACAAAAGTGCCATCAAATACCTCAGACGGGTAGGTTTTACAATTATAAATTTACTGCTTTTAGGCCTAAAATCTAACCTTAACACGACCCTCACACCACCCAGAACGGGTATAATTCTAGGAAAAACCCACATCAGCAATCTTTGGTCTGTCTCCTGACTCTCAGGAGACTCATATTTCGATTTTGTGTCTCAGGAGAATCTCAGGATACCCGGGAAATTGTTGGGAGACGACAGGGGTATAGGCAAGTTTGCTGATGCACTACGGGCACAAGGCCAGAGGCCAGAAGAATTTCAAAGGGAAAGGCGACTCGCCCCACCTCCAAATTGTTCACTGTTATCATTATGCGATTGCCTTTCTTTTGTAATATATTTCTTTGGAATTTTGTTTTTGCTTCACAACGGGACGAGTTATAGGCTAGGCTAGGGGATAGGTTTCTTTACGCCATAGTTTATACTTTATGCGATCATTCTGTACCTAGAAACAAAAATCGAAATGACATAAAAAAAGAAAATGCTATCGGCACTTAATTCCTAAATGATAAAATGAATCCGAATTTTCAAGTAATTTTCCACTTCAAATCATCCGAATTTTTCCATGATACAAAAAATTCTGTTCCATTTCACTCTCAGTAATTGAAAAGAGATAATCAAGACACCAGTCAGTATCCCGTTGTGGTTTTCTTCAACCACACTTTCGGTAGGATTTTCGTCTCCAGTTGAACTATTGTTTCTGACAACGTCAGAGCATGGTACTTCAATGTATTTACCCTGCCTAAAATCAGCGACTAAAAAGTCTGGCATGTTTACATCAACTATATCTCTATCCAAATCGACAGCTTAGTTGGGAATAATTTCTGTATAAACTTTATCAATATTAATTCATGTTCATATAACAAATGAGCTTGAAAATATACCTAAATCTGTTACATTTGTGCTGCCGGAGTCCAGTCGATATGCTGGTGTTGCCCCTCCAGTATCAGACATCCAAGATTGTTGAACATCAATATTATTCAGAAGCATAGGTTCTTCCTCCACAGTTTCTGTTTCAAGTAAGAGACGCCCAACCTCCCCTGGAAACCCCCTTGAACTTGTTGGTACTGGTTCGTTGGAATTGGGAAGAATAATAGGTTTTCGATGGGTTTTGAAAGGATGTCACGCTCGAATAGGTGTGATACCAGCTCTAGGTGGTTGTTTCTGTCTTGGTGCAATTGAGAACTGACTGGAGCCAGCAATTTCCATCTCTTCGTATGGAGGAACGTGTTGGATCTGGTTTCTTTCGTTTCTGACCAAGGATTAATATCTCAAAAAATCAGTACCTTTCCTCCCAAATTGTGGAATCAGAGTTATTCCTTCCTCGGCGGTCATGTTCTATTTGAACTCCAGATGTCGCTTATAGCAATTGACCGAATGAAAGTCAATAGCAGCCATCAATTCCCATTGTTGGAAAGGCTTTTTAATTTGACCAGATATCCCAAATGATTTAATGGAGCTTTCCAAGGATTTTGCTATATCCATGAGACGGAAACAGAGACGGTGAAGGTTGTTCACAAAGAAGTCCCATATATGTTGAGGGTACTATTGTGACAATATCATCTTTCCATCAGTGGATAGCAGACAAATCAGTGCAAGTGGACAAGAACGTAAGAAATCGTCCTCAAAAAAACAGTTTCATCTCTTCCCATCTTTCAACCACTCCTGGAAAGTTCTCTTCGTAGTTGTAGTGGATCGTGTTTGCTCCTGGTACAGGCGAAGCAACTCATCATTGACTTTCTTTTGAATCAGGGTATTCTGTGTTTTCTCAGACTTTGCAGACCGAGCACGCTTATTAGGTGGAGAGTTTTCAGCAACAATCGTGACTTGTTCGCGCTGAGCAATGAAAATATAAAGGCAGCAAATTCGGCGCATAAGTTGACTCAATCGTCCTTAAGTTTCCAGGCTATTCAGCTCGAAAATACGTTGAAGGCATATCAACTGAGAAGGATCAATCTGAGCTTCAGTTGTTGGACATTGCAACCAGTTTGGCTGCTTTGGTTTTCCGCCATTTGTATTGAGGAAAACCTCCTAGAGAGCCAAAATAGTTTCCGGCAACAAAGCTTGATATACCCATTCTAAGAGACTGTCTCATTCCTTTGCTGACAGCTTATTATGAGGGTCTGCTTCATTGTCATGAGACTCCAAAACTCCCAATTCTCGGTCTCAACCATGCTCCTTCCATTTTGCGACCATTCGAGCGGTAGCGATTCCTATTTCCTCCTATTCTGATTCTTCATTTGGCGTTTCCAGAGGTTCTTCAACACCGACTCTGTCTTACTCTGCAAATCGTTTGCAGAGTTTTTGATATTCAACCTGATAATGGTGATGGATACAATCCGCTGGTTCATGGTTACAGGAGCCATATGGGTTATCTGGCAACTCAATGCTATAATTGCCACGAAATGCCATTTCTGTACTCGGAAGAAAATATCTTTGGCCATGTCTTACTGGACAAGGTGGAGGAGTTTCTTGATTGGAAGCTATGAGAGGTTAGAAAATACAAATAAACATAAAATAAGGTTATTCAAATTACAATCTTCGTCAGAGGATATCACAGCCGATTCCTCAACATCAAACATATAATTATCCCCAATTACAGCAGAACGACCGACACGACTTAACATGCTGTCTAAATTGGATTTGGAATGGACGAGGGCAAAGAAGGCTAGATGGCAGGTCCACCGCAACCAGTACTTTAGCTTGATCAGGGAAAGAAGAAGGAATGCTGGGATAACTACGTGGGCAGCTCAACAGGCAAGGACCTGTGGGGTGTGTGGCGCTACCTGAGCAAAAAACGGTGTGCCAAAACTCCAACAATAGTACATGGAGGGCAGACGGCGGTCACGTTCAAGGGCAAGAAACAAATATTTCTAGAGTGTTTATTCCTCAAAGCTCCAGGGGACACAGATCCGGAAGTCCCGCCCATCCCCGAGATACCCCAAGAAATCAGAATCACAGAGGACGCGGCGAGAAATGCGATGCGCGGACAAGGGTTCTATAAGGCACCAGGCCCAGACGGGGTATGCTTCATAGCATTGAAGAAACTCTGGACAGCTATCGGAGGCGGAGTCAGAGAAACATACCAGCTGGCCATCAACCAACGCTACCACCCAAGGAAGTGGAGATCCGCCACTGGAGCGATCATCCCGAAGCCAGGAAAAGCCGACTACTCGAAAGCCAAAGCGCATCGAACTATCTCGCTTCTCAGCGCAGTCGGCAAAGGACTTGAACGAATCTGCACGGACATGCTGGTGGGGGTGGGGAAAAAGGAGGATTGAGCGAACATCAATGGGGAGGGAGGTGAGCAAAGTCATCGGCGGGATGCGTGGGACACACCCTCGACTGGGCAGAAATGAAGAAAGAAGAGGGGAAAAAGGTGGTGCTGGTGGCGATGGATATCACGCAGGCTTTTCCGAACGTGTCGAAGACGAGGCTAGCCAACATAGTATACCAGCAAAGCGGCAATCATAAACTCGCACACTGGGTCAGCAGCTTCATGAGTGACCGAACAGTCAAGTTGCGATTTGACGGGGAGACAGGAGAGGAACATAAGGTGGAAACGGGCATCCCCCAGGGAACCCCGGCATCCCCGATCCTCTTCAACCTGTACATCGCCCCACTCATCAAGGAGATAAACGAAGAAATCAACAGAGAGTTCGAACGGGAAGCTATCAACCCGATGTTCATAGACAACTTCACCCTAGCAGTGGCAGGCAATGATTGGGACCAAGCAATAACGAGAGCAGAGAACCTAATCGACAAGGCATATAAATGGGCTGAAGAGAGCCATGTGAGGTTTGAAGAGGAGAAGATGGAATGGATCCGCATAGGCCGGAAAGGAGAAGAAGAAGAAACGATCACGCTAGCAGGAGGAACAGAGAAGGCAGAGTCAAGGGAAATCAGATGGTTAGGAGTATGGATCGATCGTGGACTGACGTTCAAGAACGACGTCAGAGAGAAAGTAGCGAGAGCGTCGAGAGCCGCCCAGAGCATTATCAGGCTAGGACGGGGGAGCAAAGGCATGGGGAAAGATAATGCGAGGAAAATGTTCATCGCATGCTTCAGGCAAGTGGCCCAATACGGTGGAAAGGTGTGGTGGAAAGGCCAGAAGACTCTAGCCAAGGTGATAGACAAGGGGAACATACAGGCAATGAAGCGGATAGGAGGACTCTTCAGAGCAGCCCCCACAGCCGCTGTGGAAGTGGAAAACGATATGATTCCCACCGAGCATAGGTTCAACGAGCAAGAACGATTGCTGGCAATCAAAGCGCTATAGCGCGCCCAACCATCCCACATACAGAGCGGTCAAGAGGGAAATAGAGAATGTGGTCGAAGCCACGAACACTTGGAGCGCAGGAAGGAGAAGGAAAGCGGCGAGGAAAAGGGGCATGCCGGGCGCAGTCAGGAACCTGGAACCCCTAGTCGGAAAAGAATAGAAGAAAATTGAAAATTGGTAAACCCTACATGAAGAAGAGAAGAAATGGGAAAGAGAAGCTCGAGAGGAGGAGGAGGTGGAAATAAGGTTCTACGATGAGGAAGGAATGGAAAAGGAGAGACAAGAATGGCGGTCCGAAGAAGCCAACGAAATAATCATGTACAGCGACAGGTCCAAGAAAAGCGAAGGCATTGCAGTAGGAGTATGCAGACTAAGCAATGAAGGAGAGGTCATCAGAAGCATAGGCTTTCGTTTAGGGAAGAAGATGGAGATCATGGACGCTGAAATGGTCGGGATCAAGAAAGCGATAGAGATAGGCATGAAGCACGCCGTCAGAGATAGAAAGAGGACTATAACAGTACGGTGCGACAGCCAGGAAGCCATGAGACGAGCTGCCAAAAGACAAGGAACATCGGGGGAAATGATGGCGTACAATATAAGGTGGCTATACGACACCGCAAGAATGCAGAAGATTACGGTCAGATTGGAGTGGGTAAAAGCACATGCCAACATCACGGACAATACAATAGCAGACGAAGCAGCGAAAGCAGCAGTTGGAACAGGCCCCTTTGACAAAGATACCTTCATCTCCTTCGCCCACCGAGAAAGGGAATCGAGAGAAATCACCGTCAGAGACTGGGAAGCAGATTGGAAGACAAGGAGAAACAAGGATAACGCACTAGATGAGCCTAACCAATGCCACCTCATAAGATTCGAGACTACGGGCAGAAAAGACAGGGCCATTATCAGCAGACTAAGGACAGGGCACATCGCTATCAACCAATACCTCCACCGCTTCAAGAAGAAAGACACGGCAGAATGCGAGTACGGAGGCGGCGAACAGAGGGTCACCCACATCCTGACAGCCTGCAAAGCCACAGAGACAGCCAGAGCCAAGGACGAGGACCATAAGACAGTCCAAGCCCTTCGGTGGAGAAAGACTGGCATCGAGGGAACGCTTAGGATATGGAAAGAATTTGCAAAGTGGAGGCACGGGAACGGGGAAAGGGACGAAGAAAAAGGGGAAGAAGAGAGAGACGCGATGCGGGGATGGGGAGGACTCAGTAACAGAGAAGAAGGAGAGTCAGCCTGATCATTTCCTTTGTACTCTCGTTGTGTTTTGTTTTCTGTTACTGTGAGTGGCGGCGGAGGCAGACGATGTTACGGCCATCAGAAGTGGTGCATGGAGGCAGAAGATAGCTTCATACATGATATTACCATAGACTACAGTCTGCATGTAATTAATGCGTTAAACACAAAAAAAAAAAAAAAAAACCCCCGGGGTTTTCGGGTTACACACGCTAAAAATTGATGGATTTAAACTACTTGTAATAAAATCAGCTTTTTTGGGCTTAGGTCCACAACCACAATATCTACAGAAAATCCAAAGATATAGCCAGCATCAGGGAAGTATTCCTTACAAGATATACTGAAATTTGGGATACATAGTGTTAAAATTAAACACTCACTACCATTACAACATACGTCTAGCTCAACTCACGCAGAAGAGGCTGACAGGGAAATATTGGCTCGGCAGGCTTGGGAGGGCAAGGAAGGTTCGAGGAGTATATACGATAAAATATTATCATTGTGAAAGACAAAGACATTGCTGGTACTGAAACATGAAAGTGATAGCATACCCCTGTAACCCCCGGAGCACCAATACGACAAACCAAACAGGCAACAGATGGTGTAAATGATAATCAGGTTCTCAACCAGCACCAACGGATAGATGAGGACACCGGCATATGCCGAAGGGCAAGGAGAAGCAGGGTTGCTACCGCTGCTCACAGACAACAAAGGAAAATGGAAGGAGGCACGCTTGCTATTTATCAATAAAAATGACCCAAGCTATCTCCCGGTCAGAGTTCTATACCGCGATTGGGACTTGTAGTTGGAGAGAGCTGTGGCGTCCAGGACCGAGCAGGAAGTATCGGAGCTCACGCCATTCGCATAAGTGATTACAGAAGTAGAATTTACCCCAGAAAGGGAATTGGGCCCGGAGGAATTGAAAATGGATACAGAAAATGCAGTGTGTAGCAAGGACTAGGGGGAAAAGAATATGGCAACTTGGCATGTATTGGAGGAATTAGGAAAAGAATACCAAGACGTTCGGATGTCTGAAGAGGGTGAAGCAGAAGGGGGAGAGAGGAACAGCGAGGTGGAAATATCGGAAAAGAATGCGAAGGCATCGACCTCAGAGACAGAATCGAGTAGGTAGTACATCCGGTGAAAGAGCTGAAGCCAAGTATATACATGACTTACTCCCACATACCAACAACAATATCAAGGATTCATAAAGCATAATACATGTTCTGGAAGACGATGAAACAACAAACATTGTCATGAGCATCGCCAATGGAATGAATGTAGGAGGAGACCTGAGGAGGAGAAGAAATCTAACAAGACCTAGGCCGAAGTTTGCAAGAAGCACAAACCGATGCTAATCGCCAACAAGAGGGAAAGTCAGTACATCGAGAGTAAGGGTTAGTTAGAGTGAATTAGGGCTATTTACAGTTATTGATTAAGTGTATTTATTCGACACTATTAAGTGTATTCATTCGATACTGGCTAGGAATATAGTTACTAGACTACTAATACAATAGACATAATCTACAGTATAAGCTGCTAAACTAACCATTCGGCTGGGATGAAAAAAAAATGAAAGTACATGCTCCATCAACAGCAGGTACAGCGGAGTAAGGTATAGACCAGATTAAACAATTGAAAAACAAAGAGTATCAGAAAACAAATAAAGGGAAAAGATCATGTAGATAACAGGAAGAGTATCTCCGAGGCTAAGGGCAAATGAAAAGATCTTACCCTACAGCAACGAATTAATATTCCCCAATCAGATTCCAAACTATCTTCAAACAATTAAAATTCAAAAATATCTAAATGCAAACTGAATTAGCCAAATACCTCCACACCACCCCATTGATTTACCGAGACTTGTGTAAAAGAAAATTTAGTATACAAGACCAATTTAATCAATTGTGATATATTGCAAAGCGGTGGACGATGGCCTCGGCTAGTGGGAGACATGAGTATACGGCGGGTGGCCTAAGCACACAACAGCGGTCGCAAGAACTTCGGATACGAGTTCGAAGCGAGGGGTGGTCGTACGTCGGTCAGGACTACGAGATGGAACAGCGGGTACGATAAGGTACGATGGATAGAAAGATAACAGCGTTTATTGGTAGTAACAGCGGCTCCGAAGAGGAAAGAAACAGCGGTCTTAAAGACAAAGTATTTGTTCACCTATTTACTAGTAAGGTTGAACAAGGAGAGAAGGAAAGAAAGACAAAGGAGACGACGGGCGATATATATACAAGGCAACATGACTAATCCGCATATGAAAACTCTTCCCTGCCCTTTCCTTCCGATTCCATCCCTTTCCAACCCGACTCTTGGCACGCCGTGATATATATGTAGAAAATAGAAATTCAAAGTATACCTATTCTTGAAGAAAGTACTCCGATAATATTTTCCTCACTTAAGTAATATCTGATATGCATGGTTGTTACATTTGATTTTGGATAAATAATCGATGCTAGTATATTTCGTTGATAATTGAAGTAAGGCTTTATAAAGTTCCATATCAGAGCTTTCCGCGGCGTTTAAGATACTGTCAAATAAACCTAGCTTTTCCATGCATTTAACATGTCCTCGACCAAATCCTATTTCGCAGACACATTTTTTACCAAAGCTAAAGATACCTCGTCGCCAATCCCATAAATTCCTTTGTATTCTAGGATCATCAATTGCTACAAATACTATTCGCGTTTATACTAAAATATTTTAATTTGAAAAGTGAATCACCTAACACCTCGATCATATACCTATTCATGAAATGTGGATGAGGTTCAACAATTTCTAATGGTTTACTCATTTTTTCATTCCTATATATTATATTGCTGGTTTTGTCTGGAAAAAAACAAATCTGTAATCGTATTTTGGAAGGTTGTCGTGTTATCAAAGCGGAATTCACATCTATTATGAACCGATCGTATAATTTATCATTCTGCAAATAACCAACTAGAAGCCTCTTAGGATTTTATTTCGGTAGTTGGTTAATGATCGTCCTTAATGGATTGCTATCATTTATGCATGTAAAATGCAATTGGAAACTGCAATGAAGATGTTGTAGACGTTTTCGATATTCAAGAACTCCATATAGGTTTCCGCATAATTTTAGTCTTTTTGAACGCCCACCAGCTACCCAAATCATACAACTATCCTAAACTCTTTCTAAAGGTTTAAGAATCGTACTGTTCCTTTTGGACTTCATATATGGGTCAAATAGCTCAACACCATATTGCATTTTTGGCACAATATTTATTTTGTGCATATTGAGTTGAACTTTCTGTGTCCATGAATCTGAAAGGAACTGAAGAAACCTTAATAATCTTGTTGTTCTTTTGATAAAATTGTCGCTATGGCTTTCTATAATACCCTATAGGAAATCCCAAATAACGAGAGGTAGTAAGAATAGGTATCAGTACATTATAGAGACATGATTGAATAGTTTGTTCTTTTTGAAGATCCACTCTATCAATTACACCAAACTTTGAGACATTGAATTTTATTGTCTGATAGTTGGCCCATCTCTCACATATTTCTAACATTGCGATTGAGTGACCCAAATCGTTGGCAAGCAAAATACAGTAATCTGCAAGGAATAAGGCTAAATGCAATGAATTATTCGCGAAAATTGTGGGATTCAATTCAGAAACAAGCGAGTTGATGAATTTTTTGAAAATTACCGGTGAGTTTGATGATCCCTGTGGCAATCCAATGTTTTGATAAAGTTTCCTTGACTTTGTACCATTCACAGAAATATATTATGACATTGAGTGAAAAAGGAAGCTTATAAACAGTGAAATAAGATATTGAGGCATTCCATAATCGATTAACTCTTGCACTAATAATTCTTTATCTACTTTATCGAATATAGCTTCAAAATCTAAAAAGATTCCTATGTTTACGTTTTGCCATTGGTTCAGAATGATTCGTTTCAACACTAACCCTTTTTTTGCTTTGAGAAAACACAGTCCTTTGAAAATCTTCCTTTTGCTTTACAGAGTATTTCTCTTTGAATCGTATCAATTCACTCATTCCCAATCAATAGAAACCGACGACAATGTTTGATCAATTAGATAGTACTAAGTGGTTTGGTGCAATTCTTTGGTACAGATGATTGGTTGTCAAATCAGCTCAATAGCTCCCCACATTTGCATACAAATCTTCTATATCTTTGAGCTTTTGCATTCATTTTTCCCAGATTGCTCTTTCTAAAAGTTCCATTACTTCCAACTCTCAAGCATTGGGGAAACAACACTATTGAATTGTACTTGTTGTGAATGGCGTCCTCAAGTTCCGGTTAGTACCTTCTGCTCGCACTGTTTGACACTGTTGCAGATCGGCAGCCATAATCACAACACTGTACTGAGTTAGTTATATTGATATTATAAAAATTGTATAATCTGAAATAATAATCACCTTTTGCGCAATATCAATTCTATAATAGGAGTTATGTTTGAACTAAGGATTTCTGGGGTTTTTTAAAACGATTTGTATGGAAAATTGAAAAGTTTTGATACCAAACAAGAACAATCCTTTAGAAGAAGGATGCAGATCTCCAAAATGTTGAAGGGGATACGAGCACTATTTTTAGGTAGTTTGGGTAGAAAAAAACATTAATAACAGACACTGTAATAAAATAAATTGGCTCAGCCTAATATGGCATACCAGGCTGAGACATTTTGGTGACAGTTCCCGGTTCGTTGCAATATTTAGCAATAACTGAACCGTGTAATAGTATAATATAATGCTGCCCGATTAGGCTCGGATCATAGGGTAGGCGCATTGTGCACGTCACAACTATGGAGGCATACGATTGATAAACGGTGCAATATTTGCCAAAACGGGATCATATAACCCCATTACGTGAAGCTACCCTATTGGTCATAACCTAAGGAGTAATACAATTGCAAACGTTAAGATTACCAGCCGAATCGGTATGTCAATATTTGAAAATGAGACGAAAACTGTATGGGGATACTACCTTATCTCGAAAACTAATATTCGTTTAAATGATTTACTAATGGAATGATTACATAAGCAAAGCCTTCAATTCTGAGGACAAAAAGTTTCAAGTGATGACAAATCAAATCTGAAATAATTCATGATATAAGTACTGCCTAGCTATTCACTTATTTCTTTTCTTCTCCATCCCTCTCATATACTTCTACCTGATTATGAAGTAAGTATATTATTATTTAATTTTATTTTTATCATTGGTTTAGAGTCCTATAATCATACAATGCTGAGCCAATGTATTTCTGGTCATAATTTCTATTATTGACTTACTTTTTGATGAAAATAAATACGAGAATATGGATAAACTAACATAGTTTTCTACGACAGCTCGAACAATAACATACGACACCACAACCTATAAAATGTTTATTGACCCACAATCAGTAAGTTGATTTTCATTTCTTGACCCTAACAATTTTAATTAATTATTTTCTGTGTCATCTTAATCCCCTCCCGCTCGCTCTGACACTCCGGATAATCCAAAATCAAATTTGGACCGGATTTTATCCCATGTTGGTCGTTCGGCTGTATTTGAAGAGACTTATACGTCTGACGTTGAAGAACCGGTCATGTCATCGTTTGATGAAGATTGTGAGTTTGAATTTCATTTGATCAGGTAAAAGATTGTTTTCTAACATTCTAACAGCTTCTGACCAAGATATAACGCAACCCCGTCCGGTGCGAGATAGCACGAGCTATTTTCTTCCGAGTACCGAAATTGCATATCGTGACAATTATATCATTAATTTGCCTGACAATCCTCATGGTTATGCAATCGTGAACAAGCCAAACGTATCCATCATCCCTATTCGGTTGAATATTAAAAGCTGTTCGAACGGTTTGTCGACCAAGACAGAGTTGGTAGCGAAGAGCCTCCAGTGGTCCCCGCAGAAGAATTGGAGGATGAGTAAATTGCAATTGTAACGGGTCGAATGGTTGCTAGATGGAACGCTCCTGGTAGTGAACGTCGATTCAGAGTTTTGAGTCTTTTGACAACGAGGAGGATCCGAAAAAAGGTTGACAACGAAACAATGGGATAATCTATTGGAATGGGTTTATTAGGCTTTGTTGCCAGAGAATATTTTGGCACTCCAGGAAATTTTCTTCAATGCTCGTAGCGGAAAACTAACTCAGTCAAATTGGTTACAGCGACCAACTACCGAAAGTCAAATTGATCCTTCTCAATTGATCTCTCTTCAACGGAATTTTGAGCCCAATAGCCTCGTAACTAGAGGACGGTTGGATCAAATCATGCAACGGATTTGCTGTCTTGACATTTTCATTGCATAAGGTGAGTAAGTCAAGGTAGTGGCACAAAATGGCCCAACCAGTAAACATGTCCACAACGATAAGTATTACGTGGGGGCCGTAGGCGAAACAGAGAAGGTCCAAGGAACACAACCGAGGCAGGAGGCCTAGAGGTAGACTCTAAGCAAGCGAAGTATCTTGAAACCTTTTGGTCGTCGAGACCAAAAGATCGTGGACTGTAGACTATAGAGGAATAAAGTATTGGTATTCCTTAAATACAAGAAGAAGAAGAAGAAGGATTTTATATTGCTTTGAAGCCGAAGCTTATCGCACAACTATACTACCCGAACTACACCTACCGCCGACTAACCCAAGCAACGCGAGACAAAAGAAAGAAGACATGGTCATGACACAATATGGGACCAACGAAGAGGGGTGAATAACGCGTGGTACAGGTAAGCAGAATCTAAGCGACAACAAAGAAACCTTCCCGCAGTAAGAATGAACCCCAAACTTCTCCGTCAACTACATATAAGCGAGCATAATCCTATACATGATGTTCAACTGAAAACAGTATCATTACCAAAAGTTCCTGCAGATCTGTGGACGAACCTTAACAGGACTGGGAAACTATGCGCACGAAGGCAGGAAAAGCCAACCGCAGCGGCGTCAGGGAGAAAGCGAGGGGGGGTGGGTCAAGATTGGGGCCTCGGGCATCTGCTTGTCAGGCAGCGAGGCAGTAGAGGAGTGGTGGTTGCAATCGAAAGTGCCAACCGTGGTGTTGAGGGGTGGTCTCGGAGGACCAGTATGGAGTGGGTGAGGGGAGCAGGGCCGCCTCGGTTTGAGAGTGGTGAGTTGGGGTTGCCAACTCGGTAGGAATGGTGGTCGCAATCGAAAGTGCCGACCGTGGTGTTGAGGGGCGGTCTACGGGAAGACCAGTATGGAGTGGTGAGGGATCGACGCCTCGGTTAAGAATGGGTTCACCTGGCTAGGGCCGTAGAAGAGTAAGGTCACGTGAGTGACCTTAAAGAATTTTGAGAAAAGTTTTCGCGACCGTGAGGAAGCTCAACAATTCCGGGCTTTTGGGAGTGGTGCTCGTACGATGAGTAGCAGGAGAGAGGGGGAACGACCGTCTGGCGGTGGCCGTCGATTTGGCAGGATTTGGTGAGTGATAGACGCATCCCGTGAGGGTATCAACTCGGTGAAAAGAGGGGTGGGAGGGAGAGGCTCGTGTCATAACATGGGGAACTAGCGACCCGTAGGCGAAACTAGAACTCTGGTATCCAGTTTATCGGCGAGGAGGGCTCTCAAGGGCCGTCAGGCCCAGGAGGAAAACATTCCCGGAGGGGGAAATGCAGGAAGAAGAAGAAGAAGGATTTTATATTGCTTTGAAGCCGAAGCTTATCGCACAACTATACTACCCGAACTACACCTACCGCCGACTAACCCAAAGACAAAACGAAGCGAGCGACAAGAAGACGAATCGAAAAAGAAAACGTAACCGATAAGTACATACGGCACCTAAGGCCGCGAGCAAAGAAATACGGGACGCACTGAACTGGCGACGTACAAGAAAGAGAAATAGGAGAAAACGGGAGAGATGTGAACAAACCTAGTTATTCCCCATATCGTGATCATTTTCTACCGGCGCTACCCCCGGTGTTGCGGGTACTTGGATGGTTGACTCAGGGGCTGGGGGGGCCGCGACCACTGGGGCCGGGGCTGCCGAGGCTGCCAGGACAGCGTGAATCATAGCCGGAGCTACTAGTATGGGTCTGGACTCGTTAAATCTCAAATGATATCAGAGTGTTGCCTTTGCGCGTTCTGGACACGCTTCGGTCGATTGCTTTGTGGAAGCCTTTGCAGTTGAAACACCTAATTGGAGAGGGTGCATCTGGCTCCTCGAGCAGGACTTGCATGGGTGGGCGTCGGTGGTATGGTCTTCGGCACAGTGTCCGCATCGGCCTGTCTCGTGGAGCATTGTTCCTGTCTGTGTCCAAACTCCAGACAGTTTCGGCATTGGGTGTCCTCGCGGATGTTGAGGTACGTCTCGAGGGTGCAACAACGGTCGAAGAGGAGGAGGGATCTGAGAGCTAGGGTGGCCATGGTGTGTTATGGCGTCACGGGACGTAAGGGAATAAGCGATGGTTGGAGTGAAGAGAAGTGTGGTCGCACTTGTCGACGGATGAGTCATGGGGTTTCTATTGGGTTCTATTCGGTTCCATTGTATTCTATATGTTTCCTTAAGCGATTGTATTTGTCATACTCGGACAGGGGTTATTCGGTTATATAAAGAGCCCTGTACTCGCTCTCTGTCTGGTTTCTCTTCCTTTCCTTTTCTCTTCACGCAACCTCTTGTATTTCCACGCTCGGTAAACCTCGCTACAAACACTTATTACTTTATCGGATACTTCAGTTACTTCATTTACTTTTTTTTTCCTTCCTCGCGTAACGGTCTCGCCTAGCATAACACGCTAAGCGGAGCCATTTTAACTCCTCACCGCACGGTCGCGGCGTTGCTGTGTTAAGCGAAACAAACCTTGCAATCTGGCTTCAAGCGAAGAATTCTCGAGTCTCGACCTCCCGAAGGGAAGGAAGAGGAACCTTTCAGAAGTTACTTTATACTCATCAGAAAGAACAACAAGCGGACATCCCATGGCGGAACAAACCCCTCTCACCGCTTTTTTCTCAAACACACCCAGATCGGCCACTCCCTCCCAAGGAATGAGATCTCAAAACACCCAGCCCACCCAGTCCACCCAGTTCTCCCAGATTCCCCCCGCCCAAGAGGGATTTAGATCTATCTTCGCGCAAAGAGAACACTACCAAATTCCTTATCAACCTCGCTTCGACTACCTAAGTGAGAGCACCGTCCCTCAAGAAACACACAATCAATATGACCTGAATTATATAACTTGGGCCATCAGACACGCAATCTCCCACATCGAATCCCCCTCCGATAGACTCGGGGCGGTTGAAGAAGACACCAAAACAATCAAACAAACAGTAGAAACCCTCAAAAACCAAGTCGATCACAAGCATGCATCACAAGCATAATACGAATGGTCACGGAACTCAAGAAACAACAACAACAACAACCCCAACTTCCCCATGCCCCCCCCCGACGCAACAGCCTTCAAGAGGCACCTCAACAAGCCTAATACTCCGCAGACCAAGACCAAGACCAAGACACCACGCCAAACAGGTCCCCAGGGACCCCGCCAGGCACTTAACCATGCCAGCGGATGGAAAAAAGGCACCTGGTCCAACGTTGCCACAGCGGCAAACCCAGCCCAAAAAGAGTTCCAACTCGTGGAAAGAAGAAAAGCGGCAAAGCCAAAAATGGACCCACTCTTCAAGCCAGAATTCACCAAAATTAACAGAGAGATCATCATCGAAACCTCTGCCCCATCCGACGTACACCCTGCTGAAATCAGAGCCGCAGTCAATGACAAGATCCAAGACGAATCATGCCATTTCATCTCAGCACGAAGAACCGCCAGGGACAACTACATCCTGGAAACCAAGTTCATTACCCCAGCAACAAAGGCCATGGATTACAAAGAGGAAATCGAGGAGGCCATCCTCACCCTACAAGTCCCAGTCGTAAACATCCGCGCAAACTCCAAATGGTCCAAGTTCCTCATTCATGGAATCCCAACAACAATCGGTGAGGGTATCAACGCCGGACAGATAGTAGCATCAGAAATCAGAAGCAACTATGGAGATAACTTCCAATTGGCCCAAATTCCCCGCTGGATCTCCAGGACAGAAGTCACAGAGGAAAACACACTCAATTCAATGGTTATTGCACTCCCCGGACAACTCACAACCGAAACCCTCGGAGTAAAATTCCTCTCCCTCTTCGACCGACAGTGCCATCTCGAGGCATTCCTACCCATCTTTCCCGACACCCAATGCGCTCAGTGCTTAGAGTTCGGCCACCGACAGGAAAAATGCAAAAACGATGAGAAATGCGGCCACTGCGCCGGAGACCACCTCACCAGCTCCCACCCATGCAACGAATGCCAAGGAGGGCATAGATGCACCCACACCCCAATCAGATGCCTGAACTGTAAGAGCGCCCATAAGGCCACCGATCCGGCCTGCCCTGAGAGGGCGAAACGCCGATTCCTCAATAAAGGGAAAGAAATCGCCCCCCCTCCCGTCCAGGACCCAGAACCAATAATTCAAGAACCAATAATTCAAGAACCAATAATTCAAGCACCAGTAATTCAGGTACCAGCTACCGCCCCCATCGCAGTGGTACAAGTCCCAGCCACACAATATCCCGAAGAAGACCAACCCATGTCAAATAATGCCTAGACTCCGAACCATCACACAGACACCACTTAATCGCAGAAGCGAATTGACCACCAAGGCGGCGGTGGAGGAAGCAGAAACAGATACAACCGTTTATTTCCTATTACTACAAGAACCATGGATCTCAGAAAAGGGATACCCACCAGAGTCAAACCTCTTCTACCTCTTTATAGCAAGCAACATTAACACAAGATGTGCGACATATATCCGCAAGCATGCCAACCTCAAACCCAAAACCCACTACACACACGACAACTTCATAGTATCAGTAACAGTAGAAATTCAGAACACAAGAACCCAAATCTTAAACATATACTCGCCAGGCCGCAGCGGCCCCTTCGCCCTAATAGCAAATACAATCCAAACCTTAGATAACTGCCTGGTAATGGGAGACTTTAACTGCCACCATCAGATGTGGTATGGGGTGTCCTCACACGACTACAAAAACAACATCCGAGCAGACCGAGCCAACGGAGCACGACTGAAGAGATGGATAACCCGCCAAAAACTCAGTCTCCTAAACGAACCTGGAGTCTTTACACACTTTCCTAGAGACGGAGGGAAAAGGCCTACCATCATCGACCTTACCCTTGTTAAAGGCCCTAACCTAGACCATAACCTACGATGGAGCACCGAACCCTACGGATCTGGCTCAGACCACGGGAGATCCTCCGTCCATCTACACCTAATCAAACCGCCCTTTGTACCAAGACGACTATGGCGCCAAACGGACTGGACCCTACTGGAAAATCACATGTCCAACCTCACTCTCCCAGCGGAAGCATGGGAAACTAGAGAACACACGGAACAGACAGTGGAATTCTTTCTCGAACTAGTCAAAACAACAATCAACATAGTCACGCCACTATCGAGGGAGGGAGTAAGAGCCAACTCATGGTGGACTGACGACATGAAACAAATGAAAGCAAAAGTCAACACGGCTGAAAGGAAAGCAAGAAACACAAAAGAACCTAGCCACATAGAAGAACACCGGAAGGCATGCAGAGAGTGGACTGTCATGGTCCGGAACGCAAAAGCAGCACAGCGAGAGAAGATGATGAACGAAGCAAAAGGTAGTGAGGTCTGGAGAATCCTGAATGCAGGAAGGAGGAAGGACACAATCATACCAAGCGTGGTGAACGCTTATGGGAAGTGTCAGCTTCACCCACCTCTTCCCCACAAAACGGACGTCCCCCGACCACCCCCCATTAAACATTAGACCCCCCTCTTTTGACCTTAGTGACACTTTTGATCCAGTAACCCCCGAAGAACTCAAAAAGGCAATCAACTCCTGCCCAGCGCACTCAGCAACAGGCCCAGACGGCATACCTTACACCTTCATTAAGGCGATCGCCAGAGCTAACCCACCCTTAATCCAAGACATGTTCTCAGCCATGCTACGACATGGAGTTCATCCAGCAGACTGGAAAATAGCGAAATGCATCCCCATCCCAAAACCTGGCAAGTCAAACTACCACGAGGCGAAAGCGTACCGACCCATATCACTCCTACAATGCTTCAGCAAAGTATTGGAAAAAATAGTGGCTCAAAGACTATGTACCGCAGGAGAACTCCTAGAAACGGTATCAGCAAACCAATTCGGAGGAAGACCAACGATCTCAGCCGTCGATGCCCTCCTAAGAACCCTCACACCGATCCAACAAAACCTTCTCCAGAAAAAGACCACCGGGGTAGCTCGAGACAGGCCCGCCATCCTCACCAACGATATCCAGGGAGCGTTCAACTGCGTGGACCACCTACTCCTGGCAGAAATCATGGACCAACAAAAATTCCCCACCTACCTGATCAGATGGTGCAAGGAATTCAATACTGACAGAAAACTTCAGTTCCAGTTTAACCACGAACTAGAAGACCCACAGCCATTCGAATCCGGAGTACCGCAAGGAAGCCCCATGTCCCCAATACTGTTCATGATATACGCTGGAGTAATCTTGGACCCAACAAACAGCCCGAAGGAAATGGACACCACATACATCGCTGGTGCAAATATCCAAAACACCAGGCTTCATAGTCAAGAGGATGGAGGAACGCATGAGGGATAGGATACTCAAAGCGGAGCCGCTCCAAATTAAATATGAACCAGAGAAATCTGACCTGATTTTCTTCCGCCCCACCACATCATCCATACAGCAACCTCGACTTCCGGTCAAAGTCGACACCACCACCATACACCCCAAAGAAAGGCTGAAGTATGTAGGAGTTTGGATAGACCCAACCCTCTCCTTCCGACCCCACATTGAAGCAGCAGTAGCAAAAGGCCTTAAAGCCTTACACCAAATCAGAAACACCGCCCGACTCCCGGGAATCACAGTCAAAACAATCCATCACCTAATCACGCAGGGCCTTCTCCCTAGCCTCCTGTACGGATCCGAAGCATGGTGGACTGGCGCAGACCATATCACCAGATCCCTCGAACCATTATACAATGAAGCCGCCCGGGTCATTACTGGCCTACCACGGTGGACAAAAAGATCCAAACTCCTCCGAGAAGCAGGTCTACCCCCACTTGAACACCTCCTAACATACCGATCCAGAAAATACGGAACCAGAATACTCTGCACCGATGCAACTCACCCCAATAACGAGTCCCTCATTGAGCTCGTCCCATACAGAGAAGCAAACATCAAAGGGACAGGCCTCCACCGGATCGCGTCCCTCCTACTCCCATTCCAAACACCCGGAAACATCAGAGATAAATGGAACCAAAACAAACTACTACGCGACCATCTGCTACAAGAATGGAACACCCAACCAATACCAAACTACCACCACCGAGGGGAAACCCGACCCCCTCCCAAGGTCGCTAAACTTACATTGATAGAGGCAAAGAAGATATTCCGAATTCGTTGCCAAACCACTCGAATTGATAAGCACGCAGCATACACCGATCCAGAACCATGCCAATGCGGTATGGAAAACTCAGCAAAACATACTCTCTTAGAATGCCCAGCGTGGGCCCGGATCCGCGCCCCCCTCATTGAGAAGATCCCCGGTCCTATGACCTGGGAAAACTGGATGTTCACAAACCTAAAAACGAATCTCATCCTACAATTTGCAAGAAAATCGAATCTTTCAGACTGGTACGAGTCGGCGGAGGAGGCGGACCTGGAGGAAGACATTGATGAAAATGACTAAGTACGGGATTAGGGAGGCGTTTTTCCTGTTGTCTCCTTATCTTACACGATTGATCCAGCGCTCGAGCACGCTGAGATATGTTATCTTTCCTTACTGTTGGATTTCCTCGGTCGCGTTTGTTTTCGCACCCGTTGTTGCCTCGGTTGGTTTTCCTTGCTTTGCGATCGCTTCGCGCTCGCGTTCTGTTTTCTTGTCCTTGTTTGTGCTCGCTCTGTTCTTGTTTTTGCCCGCGTTTTTGTTCGGTTCGGTTCGGTTCGTTTCCTTTTGTTTGGCGGTCGGTTCGGCGTGCGATAAGTCTTGTACTTCAAAGCAATATAAAGTTCTCTCTCTCTCTCTTGTATTTAAGGAATACCAATACTTTATTCCTCTATAGTCTACAGTCCACGATCTTTTGGTCTCGACGACCAAAAGGGTTTCAAGATACTTCGCTTGCTTAGAGTCTACCTCAAGGCCTCCTGCCTCGGTTGTGTTCCTTGGACCTTCTCTGTTTCGCCTACGGCCCCCACGTAACATGGTGTAGGATCCTGGAAGGGCGATGATCATTGTGGAGTGTTCCTTGCCGGCTCTTTTCTCCGGAGTGGTTATCCACCTTGGGATTTGTGCGAGTACGAGTTTCTCCCCGTAGTTGCATTTGATTTCGGACGCGACCAGCTGGCCCGCGTCAAGTCCATCCCCAACTGTAGTCGGGATGCCGTGTACCAAGAATTTTGACCATTTTGAGTTGGCCTGATATCAATCACGCGATTCTCATCCCCATGAGTGCGTCTTTGATCTCATGCTTGTAAGCAAGCACGGTGTCGGTGGGGGTATCGAACTTTGTTTCAAGTACGATGTTGTGGTTGATGGACTTCCTGGCCGCAATGAAGTGGCACTTGGCATCTGGGATTCCGGCGTTGATCTTTGCTCGGATTTCGGAGGGGTTTTGGCTGTATGGGGTTTGGGGGTTGCATTCCACAATGACTTCTCGGTTAGCCCTTGTGAAGTCAGGTTTGAACAGAGGGTCTGCCTTCCTAGCAGCCTTCCGTCTCTGGACCAGTTGGAACGTGTCTTGGTTCGGGTTGCTGGCCCGAGCCACGTTGGCGAACGATCGTTGTTGTGGTTGTTGTGGTTGTTGTTGTTGTTGTTGTTGTTGTTGTTGTTGTTGTTGTTGTTGTTGTTGTGCCGGTCTGGCTGGTTGGATTCGGATGGGTTGGGCTCGGGCAGGTTGAGCTCGAGCACGAGGTGGGGCTTGTTGCATCACGGGCACTGCGGGAGGAGGGGGAGGAGGAGGAGGGGGGTGGTGAATAGGTCTATCGAGG
The DNA here is from genome assembly GCA_024713685.1 of Morchella sp. 2014-9hei. Taxonomy (NCBI): domain Eukaryota; kingdom Fungi; phylum Ascomycota; class Pezizomycetes; order Pezizales; family Morchellaceae; genus Morchella; species Morchella sp. 2014-9hei. The sequence goes on from JAMGYW010000025.1 coordinate 29,940, forward strand.
AGGGTTTGGACCTCCTCGAGTTGTTTGTCTACTTTTGTTGCAAATAGACTTTGTTGTTCCTCGACTTTCAGGAGTAGCGGGTAGACGGTTTGGCCTACTGCTTCTTGCAGTATTTTGAGGTTGGAATTTGTCTCTTTAAAGTTGGCTCTTACCTCCATAAAAGATAAGTTGGTGCCATGAACTGAGGCAGTGAGGTTTGTGATCAAGCTTACGAGGTCTCGATGTTCTTTGGATGCTTTCTCTTGGGCCTGCTTTATTATGTTCAGGGTCTCGTAGATGACGATGGGTTCCATTTGGGACTCTGCTTGTGAGCCCTCATCCGGGTGTTGGGACTGGGACTGGGTTGAGTCAAATCGGGGGGGGGCCGGTGTTCCTGGGGGAGGGTCTGTCGCGAAAAAACTGGAGAGGGATGCTTGGGAATGGGAGGGGATTCCACCAAATCTATTCGGAGTTGAAAAGTCGATAGGGGTCCTTCTCTTTCCTCTTCCTTCAAGCCATTTTGGTGATGTTTTGTTGTTTTCTTCTCGCTTAAACAAACAAACAAACGCGACCGTACGCGGGGGAAGCGAGATGGCTCAGCCTAGTATGGTATACCAGGCGAAGCCGAAGCGATAAAATAAACGATAATAAGAATAGAGTAATCGATGGTAGAAAAAATTTTTATCGCGAGGTTTACCGAGCGTGCGGAAATGCAGGAGGTTGCGTGAAGAGAAAAGGAAAGGAAGAGAAACTAGACAGAGAGCGAATACAGGGCTCTTTATATAACCGAATAACCCCTTTCCGAGTATGACAAATACAATTGCGTAAGGAAACAGATAGAACACAACGGAACCAAATAGAACCCAATAGAATACCCATGACTCATCCGTTGACAAGTGCGACCACACTTATCTTCACTCCACCATCGCTTATTCGATTATGTCCCGTGACGCCATAACAATAAGCAAGATCGAACTAGGGATACTCGTATGCAAAAAAAGGTCAATGACGCGTTACTTCCACTTTACCAAGACAAACACGTATGACAACCACAACGAGCACAATTCTCCCAGGTTGAAGAATGCTAAGAAATGAAATTGTTTTTTTCGATGATGACTACCTACGCTCCTGCCCACTTGCTATATTTTGTCTTCTCCTAACACATGGAAAATTGACGTTCTCACAAAGATTCCCTGAATATGTATGAGACTTTTTTGTTACCAATCTTCATCACCCCTGTCCCCGTCTGATGGATATTGTGAAATCCTTGGAAAACTCCATCAAATCATTCAGGACATCTGGTGGAATTCAAAAACCATTCCAATATTGGGAGCTTATGCCTGCTTTCGACTTTGATTCGGTGGTTATTTATAACAGATACTTCGAATTTGAACAGGATATGACTTTTGAAGAAGGAATCACCCTGATTCATCAATTCAGAAGGAAATGGGTTGATTTCAAAAAATATAAAACTTTGGCAGCCAACAAATGAAATCTGATTCAAAGTGTTCCCCATTATGGAGAAACAGAGGGCGCTGGCCCCAGTCAATTGGCTATAGGACCCAGAGGTAAACCAGCACCGAAACCTGGTATTGCCCCCATTAAAGCGTCTGAGCGACTCAAATCTCACCGAAAGGTGAATGTCATTCATGATCCCAATGAACCAGCACCAACAAGTTCCAAAAGATTTGCGGTGGAGGTTCGAAGGTCTTTAATTGCACCAGAAGCTGTCGTTGAAAAGAATTTGTTGATGGATGATATTGATGTTTAAAAATCTTGGATGTTCGATGGTGGAGATGACACACCAAAGTATAGACAGGATTCTGAAATCCAAAATACACCAGACTTGGGTGGGTTTTCTCAACCTGCACGAATTAATACTGATAAATGTTATATATATATGATTCCAAGCTTGGTTGTTGACCTCGATAGAGATATCTCAGGGGGCAGCATGGGTGTATATATTCCGCAGATACGAGTGGCGACAGTAGTAGCTGTCGAGTTAATCAAGCGAGGTGCAAAGATGTCCATGAGAAGAGAAGTAACAGCGTAGAGATTGGTAACCAGCGTAATATAGAAATGGCTCCGCCTGGTATAATATACCAGGGTAGAACAAGCGATAGTATTACGTACAAGTATAGTAGAATATAGATAGACAGATCTTATATTACTTAGAAGCTAAAAAGCTTATCGCAAACCGACTACCCTAACTACAACCTCCGCCGACTAACCCAAGCGAAAGACGTAAACAAAGACAAAGGAAAAGTAACCGAAGACAAAGAGTCAAGATGATAAAGTACATAAGTGTTCGCATCCGCGCGGTTAGAGAGGAAAGAAAGAAAGAAAGGAAAGAAAGAAAGGTAATTGAGATCCTTAAAACAGACCTAAATATTTCCCATTTCGTGATCATTTTCTGCCGGTACAGGTACCGGTGTTGCTGGTACTTGGATGGTAAAAGCGATTGGGGTTGGGGCCGGGGCCTCGGCTGCGATTGGGGTCGCGACTATTACCGGAGCGACATTGATGAGTGCAGAGGCAATCTTCTGGGGTCTGCTTTTGTTGAATCGTGTTGCTGCTCTTGGTGTAGCCTGAGCCCGCTCTGGACAGGCTCGATCAATAGCTTTGTGGAAGTCCTTGCAGTTGTAACATCAGATGGGCGAGTGATTGCATCGGACTTCTACCGGACATGCTTTGCATTGTTGTTCGTCTGTGGTTTGATCTTCTGCGCAATGTCCGCATCGGCCTGTTTCATGTTCGCATTGTTCCTGGCGGTGCCCATACTCAAGGCAGTTCCTGCACTGTGTGTCCTCTCGGATGTTATAATAGGTCTCGAGGGAGCACCGGCGGTCGAAGAGGTTAAGAGTTCTAAGTCCTAGCGATTCTGTTGTGAAGTGGCCCGGAAGGGCAATGAGTATTGTGGAGTGTTCTTTCACAATTCTATTCTCGGGTTTGGTAACCCATCTCGATATCTGGGCGAGTTCAACCTTTTCTCCGTAGTTGCTTCTGATCTCAGATGCGACCAGTTATCCTGCGTCTATTCCATCCCCGATTGTTGTTGGGATGCCGTAAAGTAAGAATTTGGACCATTTGGAGTTGGCTGTGATGTCGATCACGTAGATTCGCATTCCCGTGAGCACGTCTTTGATTTTGTGCTTGTAACCGAGCATGTTTTCGGCGGAGGGGTCAAGCTTGGTTTCCAGAACGATGTTGTGGTTGAGGGTTTTCCTTGCCGCAATAAAGTGGCACTTGGCGTCTGGGATTCCGGCGTTGATTCTGGCCCGTATTTCGGAGGAGGTTTGGTTGCAGGGGGCTTATGGGGTTGGAGCGTAGCATTCAACGATGATTTCTCGGTTAGCCTTGGAGAAATCTGGTTTGAACAATGGGTCCTCCTTCCTTGCCAACCTTTGACTCTGTACCAGCTGTCAAGTGTCTCGGTTAGGGTTGCTAGCCTGCGCCACATTGGCGAACGATTTGGTAGGAGGTGGTTGTGGTTGTTGTTAGGGTGTTGTTGTTGTTGTTGTTGTGCTGCCGGTCGGGCTCTAGAGGGGCCGGGGATGGGTGCAGGCGCGGGTACCCGGGCGCGGATGATGGGCGTTGCAGGATGGGGAGGAGGGGGAGGGGTGGGTTTGTTGATGATGAGGAGGGTTTGTCCTTGAACCTCCTTGATCTGTTCGTCAATTTTGCCTTGTGCCTCTTCGGCCTTCGTAAGGAGGGGGTGTAGGGACTGGGCAATGTTATTGTTGATTTCGGAGAGGCCTTTGCGTGTCATAGTATTGCCAGTGCGGAGGTCTCTCACTTGGCTGGCCATGGTCTTAGCCCTTGCTGCAAGGTCTCGGTGTTCCTTAAGTAGAGTTTTTTGGACGGTTTGTAGTGGGGTGAGGCTGACTGTGATGGCATGTCTGATGGCCCATGAGACGTAATTCATGTCTATTTTGTTCTGTGTTTCTTCTGAGACTATGCTGAACCCGATGTAGTCACCCTAGGGATGTAGGACCCCGTATAGTCGTAATCGTTTGCGAATATGGAGAGGGGGCCCTGAGGCTCCTGTTCTTCTTGGGTCTGTTGGGAGAGGTCGAAGCGGGGTGGTGCTGGGGTGCCCGGCGGTGGCGTATTCGCGAAATAGCTGGAGAGGGATGCTTGGGAGGTCATCTCGTCTGTTTGATGTCTTTTTCTTCCCTTCGAAGGGCCGGTCAAAAGCTAAGTGTAGCAATGTTGTGATTCCGTTGGGTTTGTTTTGCTTAAAACAACAACAACGCGACCGTATGGTTAGAAGAGAAATGGCTCAGCCTGGTATGGTATACCAGGTTAGACCGTTACGCGAGAAGAAAGAATAAAAGAATAAAATAAAATAGAGTTTACAATAATCAAAAGTGTTTATAGCGAGGTTTACGGAGCGTTTGGAGAAATGAAGATGTTGCTTAAGGAAACAAGAAGTGAAACAGAAACGAAGCGAGGGTAAGCCCTCCTAATATACCCAAGAAAATCCACTGATGACTAATCCCCAATAACTTATACCTCGTAACCAAACAGAAACCCATGGAACGCAATGGAAACATCCTGACTAATCCAACTCTTCGACACCTAGCGACCCCACCAATCGACTCATGAAAAGATATCCTTGATGTCAAAATCCCAGACTTTCTGGTCGATGATTTGAGACGCGCTACACTCACGGTTATTCAGGTCCCATGCTCTGATATTGTTGATGACATTATTCTAGTCCAAGATGAAAATCAATCGGAAACTGTGATTGACGAAAGTTTGCAACTTGATGCCGACTGAGATAGTGATTATTTATTTTCAGTTACGGAGAGTGATGTGGAAAAGACTTTCTGGTACGATGGATTCAATTCAGCTCATTCGAGGTACGGAACGTTGCTTGTAAGGATTAGAAGTATTTATTTGATTTATGAATCAACGGCCGAATTGCTTTGTTTTTATTTTATTAACTTATTGTTTCTTGAATTGAGATCAAGGTAGTGATTTGATTATATGTTATCGATAGACTTTGAAATACTCATTTCCGAAAATAAAACTTTTATTAAATACATTTTTTGTCGACATGGAACAATCCTACTTCACGACTTAAATTAAACGGTAAAAGACTACGATGCCACGGCGCACCCCTGTATATATCTCCAATGCCACAGTAAAAAAAAAGTTTCTCCTGTATACCATACCTGTCCGTCTATCATCATTCTCACTTTCATCATGATATTTTATCAACAGATCCGCCATGCCAGAACTTCGTAACACCCCCGTATTAGGCCAGCATTTTTTGACTTTTGACGACCTAAAAAAAGTCTTGATGGATTGGTCTGTGCGCGACAAGTTCTCTTTTAGAGTACAAAGGAAGGACTCTAGTAGGGGTATCTACTGCTGTAGAGTAGCGGAATGCCCATGGAGAGTCAGAGCTAATAGGACCGAGGAAGGCGATGTCAAGGTGACAGTTCTTGTAACCGAACATAACTGTATAGGGTTGCAAATGGTGGAGAAAAGAGGTGCGGCAAGTAGGCAGGATTGGATTCAGGAGGTTCTACCTGATCATTTGGTGATTACCAAGGAGACCCGACCACTGGAAATCATCAATTGTATGCGTCTACGATTTGGCGAGGTTATCGACTATCAGGTGGCTCTACGTGCAAAAAAAGGTGTTCTATCAGATGGGATACAAGAACACCGTCAAGCATTCGCACAAGTACCTGCTTATGTTGAGCGACTGCAGGCTGAAAACTCTACTGCCCATGTACATGTCTCTATCGATCAAGAAAGGGGACGGTTCCGGTGGATTTTTATCTGTCCTGCACAATCACGAGAGTCATTTCGATTATGCAGACACTTTATTGCAGTTGATGGTACGTTCCTCAAAAGCAGATTCCGGCAAACCTTACTGCTTGCTGTTACAATCGACGCAAATGGCAATAATCTTTTACTTGCATGGGCGGTTGTGGAAGCGGAGAACAATGATTCTTGGGAGTATTTCTATCTTCACCTCCGAACTTCTATTCCTGAAATCGATATCGAAGCTACAACAATTATCAGTGATAGAGATAAGGGTCTTTTGTTAGCAGACCGAGTATTACCACCAACAGTAACCCGTGCGTACTGTTGTCAATACTTGAAAGAAAATTTCACCACGAAATTTGGTCGGGCGTTAGAGGGGTTGTTTTGGAAAACTGCTAGAGCAAAAGATATCGACAGTTTTGAGTTGGCTATGCATGAAATTCAGGCGGCGAAACCAACTGCAGAAGCCTATTTACGAGAAATTGATCCACAACTTTGGGCAACAGCACATTTTCCAGATCAACGATATGGTCATGATACTTCAAATATTGTGGAGTCGACAAATCATACCCTAAAAATTGATCGAGAACTGTCTACAATCCATCTTCTAGATTCATTTTGGACTAAATTGATGGCAGAACACTATAAGAGAGCACAATCAGCTATCAAGGAACTTCAGCGGGCCAGATTCACCAAATTCTGTCTTCATCACCTTTCTCTAGAACGACCATGGGCCCGGACCAACATAGCATTCCCTTCAACCCCAACTACAGCACGGATTCAACAGGCAAACGGGCATGTCTATTTTGTAGACTTAGTTACAAGAACATGCACTTGCAGAAAGTTTCAAGAGAACGGCATACCTTGCGGGCATGCAATTGCCTGGATTATGGAACTCAATGATAGGCCACTAGAATATTATCTGCCAAATATATTATCTCTCGAGACTTGGCAAGCAACCTATAACCTGGAACAAAACCTAAAGCCCGTCAACATTGAAAATCTTCCTACTGCACCCGGCATTTTCCCTCCATTTACCTTAATTCCTAGAGGCCGACCACGCAAAGCCAGAGTTCGTGCAGGCGAGGCAAGGCAAAGAGCACAGGTAGAACAGCGGGCAGGTGCTATCCCAAACCAGCCTGATGCAGTCCGCACCTACCGTTGCCAAACCTGTGGGAATTTAGGACACAATTCAGCCACCTGCGCTGCTCCTCATGAATAGGTACCCAAGCGTACCCCCCCCCGCCCTATATAAGAACTAACAGATTGCAAGGTCGCAAGGTCGCGGGGTTGCGGGGTCGAGGGGTCGCGGGTTCGAGGGGTCGCGGGGTCGAGGGGGTCGAGGGGTGGAGGTCGCGGGAGGTCGAGGTCGCGAGGTCGAGGTCGAGGTCGCGAGGTCGAGATCGCAGTTTGTTAGAGTATCGGAGGTCTTCAAGTTACTAGGCAGAGAATTAGTTATTGCTTCAAGAAACTGAGAATATAGATTGTACTTCACTTCAAGTTGGTTGTGTTTGGCATTTCACGGCGTTGGGTTGCGCTGTGGCATTGGAGATATATACAGGGGTGCGCCGTGGCATCGTAGTCTTTTACCGTAAATTAAAATATATTATGCTCTGACAGCCAGTTTTAAATAAATAATCAGGTATTATTTTGTGAACTGAACACTAATTCTTGTTAACTCGGGAGTCATTGTTTGATACTATCCACACCATATACACTAAGTATATGTTTGAACTAGCAAATCCGTACTTATTCAAGTTATCTCAAGGTGTATTATCTCCGTGTGTACCTATACATCCGACTGACTGTACACACAACTTCCTGCCCATGTCACGGTAGAAATCTAACTCCCTATGTAGTTATACACCGAGGTACGTGCCGAATGATTGAGTACACTACCACTTGCTCCTCCGCATTCCTTACCCCTTCCTTATTCCACTGTTTTTCTACTTAAAAATCACCAAACTAAGTAGTATTCTGTGCCAGAATACCTCCATGTTTCCATGTGGGCTAGGGTCTCAACTTACTAAAGTAGGTATTCTGTCAGTAATCAATTTGTGTGTTGAATTCGTGGAAATAGCGGACGAGTTGGTGTTGTATTTGGCATCGATTTGCCGTCATTTTGCGTATTCCTTTCGTATCAATTGAGTGATAATTTAAGTATCAACCTGTTGCTAATTCAGGTATTAACTTAAAGTCTATAGTAGTATAAGTACAGAGATCGAATGACAGAGTTACATAATACCTTGGAAGCTTTCAATTCAGGCAACGGTTATTGTCAAATTACTATTTACTAGGAGTGGGCCACCTCGCAACCGCGAGTTGTGTGCGCAATTTAGGGGCTAAATTATCATTTACATTAGATAAATAAATAAATAAATAATAAAATAATAAAATAATAAAATAATAAAATAATAAAATAATAAAAATAATAAAAATGATACTTGCAGGTATTTAGTATACAAAAGAGTTACTGGTCCAACAAAGGTACTTGGCTTAGTGGTAAATGTCTGATACATGTCCTCAATGCTGTGGGCTCAACCCCCGGCGGGAGCGCGAGCTGTGCAATTCAGACGTTAGTTAGAGGATGTGTGATTGATAACCCTGTCATTATAGAGAAGAGGGTTGTCTGCTTGTCAGACTGATAACAATCAGAGACCCAAGAGTGTAATGTCTTGATTATTTACTCCATCCGGCAGTCTGTTACAAATTGACAAATTCACACGATCGTTGTCGGGGAATGATGTAAATAACCGGAGTCACTCAATGCAGTTTTTTTCTACTAATCACATGTTTTTTTAACAGCTTTTTATTACTCTATTACAAAAAAACCATGCCAGAAACAACGATAAGACGGAGAATAATACAGATAAACACAAGAAAAAATGCACGCTAAAGAAATACAAAGTGCTAACAATATACCGTCCACCGGGTTTAATCCAACTGCAGTACCTTCCCGCTCCCCCCACTCTTCTACCAAGCCCCCTCCTCCCACCTACTTCATTTCTTCCACTATCCTGTACTGCACCATATTCTTCACCATTTCCATCTCTTTTTTCCACCTGCAAGTCCACCCGTCTACCCGTTTTCCTTTTTCTCCTTATTCTTTCCACCACACCGGAAGTTCTTTTAACCTATACGTATAGTTAGCAATTTCATTACATACGTTTTTGAAATATATGGTTACCACTTGATACCTATTCCTCCTGCTTTGCCATTCCCATATCCTAGACCCAATACCGTAACCGACCCCTCTCTCTTTCCCTTACCAAGAACCTATAACAGGTATTAGTGACGTATATCTATCTCCCAGCTCACAGCATTTACTTACTATCTCTTCAGAAACCCACCCACTAACCGCTCCAACCATAATCCTCAAATCCTCCAGCCGGCTCCAACAGATGTCCTTTATCCCTTAAGCAACAATCAGTAACAATCCAAATATGGATCAAGGGGACTTACTTCTCAACAGCAGCACTTCACGGTATTATACCCGTTCTCGGTGGTGTGGGGTTCGGGTTAAGGCTAGAGTTTGTGAGTAAAATTGTCAAATTTCGCAATACCACTCTGTATGCAGGAGTGCTCTAGCACAACTGTCCCGTACGACAGCCCGAGGCAAGTGGTTGACTCTGCAAATACCCTTGTACGGGAGATATTTGACAACTTTGCCAGTGCAAAGTGCTCCCGTACGACAGTCAGGTTCAGGCAGTTGACTCTGCAAAATGCTACCGTACAGGGGTATTTGACAACGCTGCCTCTGCAAATTCTACCGTACGGGGAGTAATTGACATCGTTGACTATACAAAAAGCTCCCGTACGACAGCCAGGTGCAAGTTATTGACTCTGCAAATGCTCTCGTACGGGGAGTAACTGAGCTCGCTGACTCTGCAAAATGCTCCTGTACGGGGAGCAATTGACCTTGTTGACTGTGCAAAATGCTCCCGGACGACAGCCAGGTGCAAGCAGTAGGCTCTGGAAATACTTCCTGTATGACAGCCAGGTGCAGGCAGTTGACTGTGCGAATTCTGTCGTACGGCAGCAATTTGACAACTCTGCTTCTTCAAAATCCTCCCATACGGGGAGTAATTAACCTGGCTGACAATGCAAAATGCTCCCGTACGACAGACAGTTGCATGCAGTAGGCTCTGCAAAATCATTCCGTCCGGGAGGTCTTTGACAATTCTATTTATGCAAAATGGCCCCGTACGACAGCCAGGTACAGGCAGTCGCTTTTGCGAATCCTGTCGTACGACAGCCAGGTGCACCCATTTGCCTCTGCAAATCCTGTCGTACGGGAGGTGTTTGAACTTGCTGACTCTGCAAAATGCTCCCGTACGGGGAGTCATTGACCTCGCTTCTTCTGCATAATACTCCCGTACGGGGAGTAATTGACCTCGCTGACTCTGCGAAGTGCTCCCGTACAACCGGCAGGTGCAGGCAATTGAGTCTGCGAAATGCTCCCGTACGGGAGTTTTTTGACAACTATTTCTCTGCAAAATGCTCCCTTACGACAGCCAGCTTCTGGGAGTGGACTTTGTGAACCCTCTTGTACGGGAGATGTTTGAACTCGCTGACTCCGCAAACTGCTCTTATACGACAGCCGGGTGCAGGAGATCGACTCTGCCATACACCCTGTACGAGGGGTAAGGGGCCTGGCATTGACCCTGTCTGTTTCGTAGCACCATCGAAAGGCTGGGAGTGAGCCATATGCCTCCCCTCTGCAGCTGCCCGCCTGTGCACCCGCATACAATGAGCGCCTGCACATACCCGCCTGCACATACCCGCCTGCACATACCCGCCTGCAATCTCCAGCCTGCACTACTGCACCTGCGCACCCGCATCAAATCAGCGCCCGCACATACCCGCCTGCAGTATCTAGCGTGCACCGACTGCGCCGCTGCACCGCTGCACCGCTGCACCGCTGCACCGCCTGCAACGCCTGCACCGCATGCACTGCTGCTAATACCCATCCGGTTACTACTGTCTTTACCGCCTCTGTTGAATCCGTACCTAGGTAGGCACCGAGCCTGTACACCTATTAGACTCTAAGTCAAATACTAAATCGAGCCTAATTCTCTCTCGCCCAGTCTATTTTGATCTTGCGCATTACCAAATCGTCAGCTGGGAGACACCTCCTTGAGTACCCTCTCATGAACCAGCTCGATATCAGCACCTGATTCGACCTAGTAGGTATCAAATCTGATGACAAATGCGAGTGATAATACATGAAGATTTCGGTCAGTTAACAAAGCTACTACCCATTGTGTCACAGTAATACGCCTAATGAGACAGCAGTCCTGGTGCTGGAGTATTACTACGCCTGGTAGACCTGCGGTATTGCTGGTACCCGCTGCTGGTACCCGCTGCTGATACCGGTTGCTGGTACTTCCCACTTTCGGAGTGAACGGTTTGCTGGATCTCTTGGGGTTATATTATTTAACATTTTAGTGCGCTGACACGGGTACCTACTGTCACTTCTCCTCCACATCCGCTTGCAGCAGGTCAAACGCTACCACTACCACTGCTACCACCGCTACCAGGGCTACCAGCGCTACCACCGCTACCACCGCTACCACCGCTACCACCGCTACTATTGCTACCGTGGCTACCACCGCTACCAAGGCTATCAGCGCTACCACCGCTACCAGGGCTTCCATTGCTGCCAGGACTACCACCGCTACCAGGGCTACCAACGGTACACTGCTACCTCTGCTATACCGCTACCATAGCTACACCGCTGCCACAGCTACCAACGCTCCCACCACCACCACCACAACCACCACTATGATCATGCTACCAATAATACGGTACCGGTACCACCATCACGCTCCCACTACCAACAACACGCTACCAGTACCACGACACCACGACCCACCAACACCCTAACACGACCATCACGCTACCATGACCACGGTTACCATTACCACGGTACTATGACCACGACCACGCTGCCACGACCTCCACCACTACTAATCTAACCACCTCACCAACTACCTCACCCCCTACCTCAATTGATACCTACCTCCTGCATGTATGGACACCTACCACCTGCTTGTATCGACGTCTAGATACGTATTTACCTTCCTATGCCTTTTGAACGCTTTTTCTGACTCCGTTGCAGGACTCAAACCATGCAGTATATAGACTCTGCTGCAGGCTCCACATCCTGCAGTATATCAACACCGCTGCAGGCACCAAATCGTCAGTATACTGATGGCCCTGCTCACGCCGCTGTTGACGCTGCTGAAGATGTCAAATTCGCAGTATATCGACGCCATTGAAGGCGTCAAATACCCAGTACATTGACGATTATATACTGACGCCGCTGGAGCCACCAAATCATCAGTATATTGACGCCGCTGCAGGTGTGAAAACCGCAGTATATTGACGCCGCTGCAGGCACCCAATCCTGCGGTATGTCAACACCACTGTAGTCACCAAAATAACACCTACCAGTCACCAAATACTGGATCATATGGACCCCTACCCGACGGACAGACCAGCGAGCAGGAGGGTAGGGGTGCAGCACAGCGTCAGGGAGAAGAGGCAGCAGACAGCTCAGCGACGAGCTCAGTGGGCAGGAGAGCAGGTAGCTCAGCGGACAGGTAGCCCTCTGGCGAGCTCAGCGGACAGGAGGACAGGCAGCTCAGCAGGCAGCTCACTGGGCGGGCCAGCGGGCAGGACGCCAGGCGCAGCGGGTTGAGAGCAGGCAGCAGATCTGTGAGCGGGGATCTCAGCGGGCAGGCAGCTGGTGGCGAGCTCATCTGAGAGCTTAGCGGGTACGCAGCACAGGGGGGAGCTCATCGGGCAGGTAGCTCAGCGTCTAGCTCAGCTCTGCTGGAAGGCAGGTCAGCAGACAGCTCACCGCGCAGTTCAGCGGGCCGGAGGGCAGCGAGGCAGGCAGCAGGCAGGTCAGAGTGCAGGAGGGTAGGCAGCAGGCAGTCAGAATGCAGGAGGGTAGTCAGCAGGCAGGTCAGAGGGGAGCTCAGCAGGCAGGTCAGCAGGCAGCTCACCGGGCAGGTCAGCGGCCCGGAGAGCTGCGAGGCAGGTCAGAGGGCAAGAGGACAGGTAGTAGGCTGACCAGCGTGCAGGAGGGCAGAAGGGCAGCACAGCGGGAGGGAGGACATGCAGCAAGCAGCTCAGCGTCAAGGTCAACGTGCGGGAAAACAGGCACATCAGCAAAAAAAAAATCCTCCAAGACGAATTGTACGTCCAGACGTACCGATTCGTCTTTTGCGACCAAAACCTCGTCTTTTGCACCCAAATACTCGACTTTTGGTCGTCCCGCGCGTCCCAGAGCTCCGGAATATGACTGGTCGTCTTTTGGCGCCTAGTGGGCGTCCCAAATGTGACACCTCGTCTTTTGACGCCTAGCTCGTCTCCCAAATCTGATATCTCGTCGCGCGGATGTGATATTCCGCCTATGTACTGGCGCTAATGTTAATACGGTAGCTAATGACGTCACATTTGACGCACTCTCCACGCGTTGAGGATCCACCCACACCTCCACCTCCACATATACACCTACCTACCTCGCCTCCTGCCTCACCTCCTACTTCACTTCCTACCTCACCTCCTACCTCCTGCCTGTATCGACGCCTACCTCCTGCCTGTATCGACGCCTACCTCCTGCCTGATTCGACCTCCTACCTTCTGCCTGTATCGACCTCCTAGCTGTATCGACCTCCTGCCTGTATCGACGCCTGGATACGTATTTACCCTCCTCTGCATTTTGACGCCTTTACTGACTGCGCTGCAGGCTCCAAATCATGCAGTATATCGACGCCGCTGGAGGCGTCAAATTGGGCAGTATATTGACGCCGCTGCTGACGCTGCTGCTGACGCCGCTGGAGGTGTCAAATCGTCGGTATATTGACGTCGCTGGAGGCGTCAAATACCCAGTATATTGACGGTATACTGATGTTACGGGAGATTCGAGTGAGGGGCTGTGATGGAAGGACGGGTAACCAGAGACAAGCATAGAAAGGTATCGAGGTGGTGTGGGGGCGCCTGTGTGCGACCACACCAGTGCTATACTATTAGGCGGCGTACTCCGGAGAGTATGGCTGACGGCTGCAGGCTGTTCTCCTTTGAGAAGGTGACCAACGCAATAGTATAGTACAGCCTGATAGCCGGCATTTGTGAGTCAAAGGGATTACGCGAGATAGAAGGGATTAGATAGAAGGCGGGCCCGGATGAGGGTGCCAATCATGTATAAATAGAGGAGCGGATTCCCGCGAGCTGAGAGGAGGATTATTCTCATCATCAGTATCAGCGAGCGGAATCCGATCTACAATATTACTTGTTTAAAAGCTACAGAACTATTGCTTAGCATTGCCATATCTTTGATATCCCTTTACACTATATTGTTTCCTATCCGCCTCGCTTAACCGATCGCATACCAGTATCACTCTCGAAGATAAATCATTCCTAGTTCCAAAGACTTGAGTATATTGTGTGGCGGATAGTCACCGTGCGCTTGTCTCTAAGAACACAGAAAGAAATATCTAGAGTTTGTACTTCATGCACCCCACCTGTTCCACTTCATTTATCGTCAAACGAGGAAGTGCAGAGCATCTCTACTGCGGATACCTAGATTCCCAAGGTTTCTTCGCAGAAGCACAAACCACTTGTCACTTTCAGGAATTCGATCCTGAAATACTCGAACCCACAGAGCTCCCTCCCATCAAGGTCACTCTGACCCAACAGTCCTACAACCTCGCACACCCTGTACCTTGGTTCATTCCCCAACCTTGGTGCAAGCGAATCCCAGACCTCACAATCGAAGATTTCCGAGATGTCCCAGCAGCGTCAGCTACAATTAGGGGAGGACTCCAACATGGAGGACGCCATCATATTGCGCGACCGAGACACCTACCTAGCGCAGTCCCAGCCCAGGCGGCAGAGAGACACGCCGGTAGCCCAGCTCTGGCCGCAGCACACCGCCAGGCACGCCCGCAGACGGGACTACCGAGAAACCTCACCCTACACTACCCCCACCAGAGAGTCATCCACTACTCAGAGGCGCTCCAGGATGGTAATGGTAGAAGAGGACAGCGAGGAAGACATGCCGTATACCCCGCTGCATCAAACGGTCAGGAGAGAGGTAGAGAGGCAAGGAGGACAAGTAGTCGCTGGACTACACCAAGGGGTCAGCGCCTTGGATATCCGTACTCAGAACGTCCCCGAGATCGAGGGACTAATACGGAGTCACGAGGAGACCATCGCCAAGATCAACGCCGCCAATCAGGCCCTAATAGGCGAGCTCACCAGCAAGTTCACGGAGAGCGACGCCAGACAGAACCAACTGTCCGAGGCCCTCCTTCAAATGGACAACCGGTTCTGTACGCAGGCCCAGAACCAACTGGCTCACGTCCAGGACCTCTTCGGTCAGCTCCAGACCACAACCCTCGCCCAGCAAGAACTCCAGCAGCAGAAAATAGACAATCTGCTCGCACAAGTTCAGGCGGAACGGGAAGATGGTGCCCTAACCGGCAACCAAGAAGCGATCACTGCTGCAGTAGATGCGCTTAAAGAAGCCAGGGCCAAGGACCGAGAGGAAATGGCGGGGAAGATCAAGGAGGCGATGAAGGAGGTAGAGCTGGCCCAGGGTCAATGGAAGGCCGCTGGAGGGGAGAGGGAAAAGGGGAAGCAGCCCCAGGTAGAGACAGTTCGAAGCCAGGCGTCAGTATCCGGCCGCTCCACTCCCAGTCTACTAGAGTCAGCTCCAGTAGGGAATAAGGAAGGCGGAAACGGCGGGCGAGGAGGTAATGGAGGTGGAAAAGGAAGGGCTGGGCGTAATGACCCAGACCCGTCTGATGGCTCAGGATCCGATGACGAAGGAAGGGACCCAAAGGGCAGAAGTAAGAGGCAGGACAGGCAGAAACGCCGTCCCCAGACCCTCCACACTCACCCCGCGGCACCAACCTACAACGACGGACCCAAACAAGCCAAGATCCCCTTCAATGGTGACCCGAAGCAGGATGTCCGCCACTGGATTGACCAAATGGAGACCTTAATCGAGCTCCAGCCCAAGGTTCAGTGGACAGATAAGGTGAAAATCCTATGGGCATCCCTCGAACTCGCCGGCAGCGCAGCAAGCTTCTGGAAAAACTTCAAGGAAAGGCTCAGTGTAGAACCTGAGCTCGGAACTTGGAGTAGATTCAAAAAGGAACTGCTCATCCAGTATGGGAACCGGACTAGCCAGGAGCAAGCCAAACAGAAGATGGATAAGCTCAGGCAAAACGGACCCATCGATGACTACCTGAATGAGATGCAGAACTTGGAGTGGGACGCTCAAGTGGGCCCGACCGTGATGAAGTCAATGATCCTGACAGGAATAAACTCCTCGTTAGAAACTAGACTTTCGGCGGCCATCGAAGAGCCGGAATACTTCCCTGACTGGCTGGCATGGGTGCGACGCGTGGGAAGGAAGGATGCGGATGTGAAGGCTAGGCATGAAATCCTAAGAGGCAGAGACGCCCCTAAGCCCCCTCAAAAGCCAGCATCCAAACCCCCTCGCCGAAGCAGAAATAATCCGTCCGTAAAACGACAGGAAAATCAAAGCGAGAAGCCCAAAGAAGATCTGGGAGCTACCAAGACCCAGAAGGACAAATGGCAAGCGGAAAGAAAGTGTCTCCGTTGTGGTAGAGATAACCACTTCGCGAAAGACTGCTACTCCACTAGCATTGTCCGGGCCACCACCCAGCAGCCAGCAAGCAGGAAGAGAAGAAGGAGTCCTTCCGGGGAGAAGGACCAGGAAGAGGGGAGTAAGCAGAAGAGAGTAAGGGCACAGGATCAGACGTTTAGATCAAGGATCACAAATTTGGAGGATTAGGTTTCGTTATACGGGAATTTTCATCGGTTATTTCATATGTATACAGAAGGGGCACGGAAATAAATTATATCTACAAAACAAAGGGACCAAAAGTGACCGAATGGCCATCAGTAATAAATTCTAAACACTCGGGTAGTCAACTGATAGGATATGCACCAGAAGAGCGTAAGGCGCACTGGCAGCAGAAGCCGCCCAGTGACACAAATGCCATGTTTGTCATGAGTCATTTACTGATAGGAAGAGGCACGGTGGGTGCCCCGCACTTGGGTATATATAAAGCCAGGCATCCCCCTCCGAAGAAGAGAAAAAAAACCATCCTTCTTACACATACTCAACGAAGACCAAACCAACCCACAACAAACCAAATGTCTACCTCCACCAAAGAAACTCGCCTCGAGATCGAAGTCTCTTGGACCGATCCTCACTCACCTGCCTACGGTTCCTGTATAACGAAGGCGTTAGTCGATAGCGGGACAGAAGACTGGATCATGTCATGGGACTGTGTAAAGAAACACCAGATCCCCGTCCACCTCCGAACACCACCCCTCAACATCAGACAAGCCGATGGGACTTCTATGCCTAACTCAGGCACCCACGTCACCTACCCCCTCTCCCTACGAATAGGTTCACACCTAGACAGGTCGGTCACCTGTGAAGTCGGAGACTTCGCAGCAGAAGACCTAGTCATCCCTCATCGATGGCTACAAGAGCATCGCCCTACGGTACATTGGGGAGAAGATGCCATCTCCTTTGATAGTATCTATTGCCAGCAACGAGGGTGCCTTATCCTCGAACGAGAAGTCGAAGAAGAAGACGATGAGGTCGAGCTAGTAATGAGAATGCTACGCTGCGACCCCGTTACCTCCTACTCGAACGAGCATCACCCTTTCTGGATGAGAAGTACCGGGGGCCAGACGCTGGTCATACCCCCCGAGTATCAGGACTATGAAGACGTGTTCTCTGCTGAGGGAGCCCAAAGTCTACCAGAGTTCTCCGAGTGGGACCACACCATCCCACTTATGGAAGGAAAGCAACCACCGTGGGGCCCCATCTACCCCCTCTCTCCACCGGAGCAGAAGGCATTGAGAGAGTACCTCGACGAGATGCTAGCCTCGGGCAAGATCCGTCCCTCCTCAAGCCCTGCTGCCGCACCCATCCTATTCGTGCCTAAAGCAAACGGGAAATTGAGGCTATGCGTGGACTACAGAGGCTTGAATGCCCTGACTGTCAAGAACCGCTACCCTCTGCCACTCATGGACGAATTGGCGGACGCGACCAAGGGTGCTACCTTCTTCACCAAGATTGACTTGAAGAATGGGTACAACCTGGTGCGCATCAAGGAGGGAGAAGAGTGGAAAACGGCTTTCCGAACCAAGTATGGTCACTATGAGTATAAGGTGATGCCTTTCGGTTTGACCAATGCCCCGGCGACATTCCAGGCCATGATCAATACCATATTCAAGGATCTACTAGATGAAGGCGTCGTGGCCTACCTAGATGATATCTTGATGTACTCAAAGACCAAGGAAGAGCATGTTGCTCTAGTTCGGCGTGTATTGGGGCGGCTGCGCCAGCACCATCTTTATGGCAACCCAGAGAAGACAATCTGGTTCGCCGAGGAGGTAGAATTCCTCGGGTTCCTGCTGTCAGGAAAAGGAACGAGGGTCTCACCCACGAAAGTGCAGGCGATTCTCGATTGGCAAGTCCCCACGAAAGTCAAGGAACTACAAGTCTTCTTAGGCTTCGCCAACTTCCTAAGGCGGTTTGTCCACCGATATTCAGGAGTCTGCAAAGCAATGACAGACTTGCTGAAGACTGGTACCAAATGGAGATGGGCAAAAGAGCAGCAGGACGCTTTCGATGAACTCAAGAAGAGATTCACGACCGCGCCAATACTCCGACATTATGACGAACATCGCCAGGCCATACTTGAAACAGATGCCAGCGACTGGGCTGAAGCCGCGGTGCTCTCCCAGGTGTTCGAGGATGGTTTGCTACACCCCGTTGCATACCATAGTCGCAAGTTCAACGAAGCCGAAGTGAACTACGAGATCTACGATAAGGAGATGCTCGCTATAGTTTCAGCGCTATTGACTTGGCGACACTGGCTCGAAGGGACTAGTATACCCATCGAGATCTACTCTGATCATCAGAACCTCCAATATTTCACCACGACCAAGAAGTTGTCCAGAAGGCAGGCACGTTGGGCCGAAAAGATAGCACCTTTTCGTTTCAAAATTCACTACCGACCAGGCGACAAGAACGGGAAGCCCGATGCATTGACCAGGCGCCCGGAGTTCGCAATGGAAGGGGGAGTAATCCGAGAACAACCCGTAAAACAGTTGTTAACGGAGGATCATTTCACACAAAGGACCAGAATAGAACCTGGTCCGGAGATTATTGGCGAACCTGCTGAGGAATGGATCGATCTTAGTCGATGGTGTGAGATACCAGGGGTGTCACTCCCACTGTTGGTTCAACAGGACTGGTATGAGATGGAGGGTCAATGGGCTCGGAGAACCGTCGTGCTGGACACACTCCCTGACCAAAGCCCAGATGATAGAGGGAGCCGCAGAGCAATCACGCCTAGCGAAGAGACTCTGGCGGTATGGGACCCGGATATGAAGACGGCGACCCATAAAGGGCGCTGGATAGTACCAGGTCATGCGGTCAAGCAAGTAATCGAGGATCACCACGATACGCCAGCCGCGGGGCACCTAGGGCGGGATAAAACCCTGGAATTGATTGATAGGAACTATTGGTGGCCGGGCATAACCAAGGATGTCAGTCACTACGTCAGCACCTGCGACGTTTGCCAACGAGCTAAGCAACGTCGTCGTCACCTGTCTCTTCCAAGTCCCCTAGAGTTAGCAGCCACACCTTGGACGGACATCTCAATGGATTTCGTAGTAGAGATGCCAAAGGAGAAGTCAGGATTCCGAAACGTATTGGTGGTGGTAGATCGCGTCAGTAAAATGGCGCACTTCATACCAATGACGGGAATCTCAGCAGAGCAGACTGCCAATGCCTTTGTGAAAGACATTTGGCGCTTCCATGGACTACCTCGGAGCATAGTCTCTGATCGAGGTACCCAGTTCGTCTCGGCCTTCTGGGCTACCATCACGGAGAGACTAGGGATTAGGAGACGGATGTCAACCTCCTTTCACCCTCAAACGGATGGACAGACGGAGCGTACCAACCAGCACCTCGAGTCCTACCTTCGGGCTTTCACGGCAGGTACTGGGAAGAAATGGAGGGATCTGTTACCAATTTGCGAGTTCTCCTACAACAACTCGAAGCACTCGTCGATAGGACAATCCCCGTTCTATTGCAACTACGGTTTTCACCCTCGTATGGATTGGCCGACAGAGGCGGAGTTGGAGAAGCTCGATGGTCAAGGAAACGCATACCTTGACGACCTCCTGTCAGCTCACGAGTTGGCAAGAGAGACACTACAACAGACGTTCGATAAAATGGCGTCTCGGAAAGGACCAGCGGTACAACAGTTCGAGATCGGACAGAAGGTACTGTTGGACACTCGGAACCTGGGGGGATACGGGAAATGGTCGGACAAGTTCACCGGACCCTTCGCAGTCTCAGCAGCAATCGGCAGCCGTGCATACAGACTCGACCTACCGGTAGAATGGAAGGTCCATAATGTATTTCACGAGATGTTGCTTCGCCCCTACCGAGAGGACGCCGATCCAGCAAGGCAACAGAACACCAGGAAACGGATAGCGACACCTGAACCTCAAGAAGCCTTAGCTGACGAGAACGTACAACCCACGGCCAACACTCGTCCACATACTCGAAGCCAGAGGCCCATAATAGGAGCCAGGCTATCCCACAAACGACGGAAGGTCAGCAAGGACTAGCCTCGATACCTTTCCCTTACCTATAAGCTTTTCCCAAGGGGTTTTTACTATAGGAAGGTTTTTAACGGTCGAGGGCGACGTCTAGGAGGGGGGAGTAGTGTTACGGGAGATTCGAGTGAGGGGCTGTGATGGAAGGACGGGTAACCAGAGACAAGCATAGAAAGGTATCGAGGTGGTGTGGGGGCGCCTGTGTGCGACCACACCAGTGCTATACTATTAGGCGGCGTACTCCGGAGAGTATGGCTGACGGCTGCAGGCTGTTCTCCTTTGAGAAGGTGACCAACGCAATAGTATAGTACAGCCTGATAGCCGGCATTTGTGAGTCAAAGGGATTACGCGAGATAGAAGGGATTAGATAGAAGGCGGGCCCGGATGAGGGTGCCAATCATGTATAAATAGAGGAGCGGATTCCCGCGAGCTGAGAGGAGGATTATTCTCATCATCAGTATCAGCGAGCGGAATCCGATCTACAATATTACTTGTTTAAAAGCTACAGAACTATTGCTTAGCATTGCCATATCTTTGATATCCCTTTACAACTGACTCTGCTGCAGGCACCAAATCGACACCCCCAGGCACCTAATGCTGCAGCTACCAGTCACCGAATACTGCAGCATTTGGACACCCCCAGGCAGCGAATAGTACAGCTACCAGTCACGAATACTGCACCATTTGGACACCCCCAGGCAGCGAAGACTACACCATATGGACACCCCCAGGCAGCGAAGACTACACCATATGGACACCCCCAGGCAGCGAATACTGCACCATTTGGACACCCCCAGGCAGCGAATCCTGCACCTACCAGTCACTGAATAATGCACCAAATGGACACCTACCAAACAGGCAGCTCAGCGGCGAGCTCAGCAGGCAGTTCAGCGGGCAGGAGGGCAGGTAGGCAGCTCAGCGGCGAGCTCAGCAGGCAGCTCAGCGGGCAGGAGGGCAGGGAGGCAGCTCAGCGGGTAGGAGGGCAGGCAGGCAGGCACCTCAGCGGCGAGCTCAGCAGGCAGGCAGCTCAGCAGCGAGCTCAGTGAGCAGGCAGCTCAGCGGGCAGGAGGGCAGGCAGGCAGCTCAGCAGCGAGCTCAGTGGGCAGGCAGCTCAGCGGGCAGGAGGGCAGGCAGGCAGCTCAGCGGGGAGCTCAGCGGGCTGGCAGCGCAGCGGGGAGCTCAGTGGGTGGGAAGGGGGAGGGGGGCAGGAGTGAGCGGAGGTGGGTGGGGCGTCGGCGGAGGTGGGTGGGGCAGCTGAAAATGTACATATAATTACGTAGAGATGTGGATCAATATACTTGACATTTGCACGGAACTAGTGTCCTAATCTATGTACCGATTGCCGAGTGACCTCATTCTGCCAGCGAAATGTGCTAGCGAAAGCCGTTAACCGGGCAAAAGCTACCTAGGTGTGGACCCGGTGTTCGTTTTGGGGTCAAAGACGACGTAATTCGGTCAAAAGACGAACTCGTCTTTTGACCAAACGACGACTCCGCGACGAGAACGGGAGAGATCTTCGTATTTTCCCGTCGAGACGATGTCTTTTTGCGCCGGGGCGTATGGATGCAGGTAAGAAAACTTCTCATGCGCCTGGTGCGCCTGGTGCGCCTGGGTACGCCCAAGCACGTCAGACGGAACCCAATTTTTTGCTGATGCAGCTCAGCGGGAAGGAAGCTCAGCAGGCAGCTCCGCGGGTAAGCAGCTCCACAGGTAGGCAGCTCACCGGGAAATTCAGGCGGCGGAGGGCAGCGAGGCAGGCCAGAGGGCAGGAGGGCAGGCGGTAGGCAGGTCAGCTAGCAGGAGGCAAGGCTCAGCGGGCGGCTCAGCGGGGAGTTCCCCGGGTACGCAACTCAGCGGGGAGCTCAGCTGGCGGCAGAACAGTCAGCTAACAGAGCAGATCAGTGGCCCGGAGGGCAACGAGGCAGGTCAGAGGCAGGAGGGCAGAAGGGCAGCACAGCGGGAGGGGGAACATGCAGCGGGCAGCTCAGCGGGTGGGAGGAAAGACAGCTCACTGGGCGGGTCAGCGGGCCGGAGGGCAGGCGATAGGCAGGTCAGCCGGTAGGCAGCTCAGCGGATAGGCAGCTCAGCGAGGAGCTCAGCGGATAGGCAGCTCAGTGGCAAGCTCAGCGGTCAGTAGGGCAGGCTCACTGGGCTGGAGGGCAGGCAGCAGGCAGGTCAGCGGGGAGCTCAACGGGCAGGCAGCTCCGCGGGTAGGCAGCTCTGCGGGTAGGCAGCTCACTGGAGAACTCAGCTGGTACACAGTCCAGGGGGGAGCTTAGCGGGGAAATATACAGAGAGCTCAGCGGGTAGGTAGCTCAGCAAGGAAGTCAGCGGGCTGGTTGCTCAGCGTGGAAGGCAGGTTACCGGAGAGCTCAGCAGGCAGGTAGCTCAGTGGGGAGCTTATAGAGTAGGCAGCTCAATGGAGAACTCAGCGTAGAACTTAGCGGATGGGCAGCTCAGCGGAGTACACAGCAGATACGCAGCACTGGGGTGAGCGCAGCGGGCAGGCAGCTCAACGTGGAAGGCAGGTCAATGAGGAGATTATACCCGTTCTGGGTGGTTTGAGGTTCGGGTTAAGGCTAGGTTTTAGGCCTAAAATGGTCACGTTTCCCAAAGGCGGCCCATAGAAGAGCCAGGTGTAGGCAGTGGACTCTGTTAATCATCTCGTACGGGATGTCTTTGACCTCGCTGCTTCTGCAAAAGTCTGCCGTACGGGCAGTAATTGACGTCGCTGACTGTGCAAAACGCTCCCGTACGACAGCCAGGTGCAGGCTTCCGATTCGGGCAATCCTGTCGTACGGAAGGAATTTGACAACTCTGTCTCTACAAATGCTCCCGTACGGGGAGGAATTGCTCGCTGACTGTACAAAACGCTGCCGTACGACAGCCAGGTGCAGGCATTCGATTCTGCGAATCCTGTTGTACGGGAGGAATTGACCTCGCTGAGTATGCAAAATGCTCCCGTAAAACAAAAGGATGGGAGTGACGAATGTCTCTACCCGATGCAGTTGCCCGCCTGCACCTGCACCCATATCAAATCAGCGCCTGCACATACCGGCCTGCAATCAGCAGGCTGAACAGCTGTACCTGTGCACCTGCATCAAATCTGAGCCTGCACATGCCCGCGTGCAATCCTCTGGCTGCACCGCCTGGAACCGCTGCACCGCTGCCCCGCCTGCCCCGCCTGCCCCGCCTGTCCCGCCTGTCCCGCCTGCCCCGCCTGCCCCGCCTTCACCGAATCCGCACCAAGGTATGTACCGAGTCTGCACGCCTGGTAGAGCCTAACTCAGGCACAAATGTGCCCAAATCAGCACATCTACAAGGCACGAAGTCAGCATGAAATGGAACCCAGTAGGAACCAAATTCGATGGCAAATGTGAGTGATATTCCATGATCATTTCCTTACTTACCAGCGCTGCTACCCATTGTGTCACAGTACTACGCCTAATGCGACAGCGGTACTGGTGCTGGAGTCATGCTACGGCAGAGAGGCCTGCGGTACTGCTGGTACTCGCCGCTGGTACCCGCTGTTGGTACCCACTGCTGGTACCCGCTATTGCGTCAGTCACCCCACGACCCGTAATGTGACATACCCCAATAGATCCAATGCCTTCAGTCCGAACGCGACTTTCCCCTACAAATCCGGAATCATACAAATCCACAACGCGCACAAGCCCCACCCCCCCAGCGTCCTCCTCCGCCACCTCCAGCACCGCCTCCAAACCCGCCTCCAGCACCTCCATCTCATCCTCCAAATAGGCAGCGAATAGGCTCCAAGAGGCACCGATTCTGGACAGAAACATACTCCATAGCATCCTCCAAATAGGCAGCGATTCCGGATCGATTCCTGACCAAGGCATGCATCGATTCCTGACCAAAGCATGCTCCGAAGCATGCTCCACATGGAGGGCGATTCTCCCTCGATTCTAGACCGATTATTGACTAAAGTATGCTCCTAATAGGCAGCGCTTCGAGAGTGATTCTTCAGTGAATAGGCCACCACCCAGCAGGTGATTGCCAGGCACCTTCCCCAAATCGAGACAACACCCCCTTCCGCTGCCACCGCTACCAATGCTACCATGGCTACCACGCAAAGCTACCACCGCTACCAACGCTACCATAGCTACCTGTTACGGGAGATTCGAGTGAGGGGTTGTGATGGAAGGACAGGTAACCGGAGACCAGCATAGAAAGGTATCGAGGTGGTGTGGGGGCGCCTGTGTACGACCACACCTGTACTATTCTATTGGGCGGTGTACTCCGGAGGTATGGCTGACGGCTGCAGGCCGTTCTCCTTTGAGAAGGTGACCGACGCAATAGTATGGCGCAGCCTGATAGTCGGCATCTGTGAGTCAAAGGGATTACGCGAGATAGAGTGGACTAGATAAGAATACGGGCTCGGATAAGGGCGCCAATCATGTATAAATAGAGGAGCGGATTCCCGCGAGCTGAGGGAGAGATTCATCATCAGCGAGCGGAGTCCGGTCTATTAAATTATATCGTTTAAAAGCTACAGAACTATTGCTTTGCATTGCCATATCTTTGATATCCCATAACACTACCACCGCTACCATAGCTACACCACTGCAATTACATCGCTGCCATAGCTACACCGCCGGCATAGCTACCACCGTTACCAGGCCTACCACCGCTACCAGGGCTACAACCGCTACCGCGGCTACAACTGCTACCAGGGCCACCATAGCTACCACTGCTACACTGCTACCATTGCTACACCGCTGCCATAGCTACCACCGCTACCAGAGCTCCCAGAGCTACCACGGCTACCATTGCTACACCGCTACCTGGGCTACCACCACCATTACCACGCTACCATAACCACCACTACCATGACCATCACGCTGCCACGACCACCACCACCATTACCACGCTACGATGGCCACCCCCACCATTACCAAGCTACCATGACCACCACGCTACCATGGCCACCACGCTGCCATGGCCACCACGCTGCCATGGCCACCACGCTGCCACCACTAGGCTACCACGACCACCACCATCACTACGCCGCTACCATTACCACCATTCCCACCACCAGCACGCTACCACAACCCGTATTTACCTTCCTCATCTTTTTGACGTTTTTACTGACTGCGCTGCAGGCTACAGATCATGCAGTATAGTGACGCCGCGGCAGGCTCCAAATCATGCAGTATATTGACGGCGCTGGAGGCGACTATACTGACTCCGCTGCAGGTAAATACCCCAGTATATTGACGCCGCTGCTGACGCTGCTGAAGGCGTCAAATACGCAGTATATTGACGCTGTACTGACGCTGCTGCAGGCACCAAATGGATACCCCAAGGCAGCAAATACTGCAGCTACCAGTCGTCGAATACTGCACCATTTGGACACCCCCAGGCAGCGAATCGACACCTACCAGTCCTCCAATACTGCACCATAAGGACACCCCCAGGCTGCGAAAGCTACAGCTATCAGTCAAGAATACTACACCAAATGGACACCTACCAGGCATGTAGCTCAGCGGGCAGGAGGGCAGGCAGGCAGCTCAGCAGCGAACTCAGCAGCAAACTCAGCGGGCAGGCAGCTCAACAGCGAGCTCAGTGGTCAGGTAGCTCAGCGGCGAGTTCAGCGGGTAGGCAGCTATGTAGCGAGGTCAGCGGACAGGAGGACAGGCAGGTCAGTGGGTAGCTCAGCGGCGAGCTCAGCTGGCAGGCAGCTCTCTGGCGAGCTCAGCGGGGAGGAGGACAGGCAGCTGAGTGGGTAGCTCAGCGGCGAGCTCAGCGGGCAGACAGCTCTGTGGCGAGGTCAGCGGACAGGAGGACAGGCAGCTCAGTGGGTAACCCAGCGGACAGGCAGCTCAGCAGCGAGCTCAGCGGACAGGCAGCTCAGCGGTCAGCTCAGCGGACAGGAGGACAGGCAGCTCAGCGGGAAGGCAGGTCAGCAGGCAGCTTACTGGGCGGGCCAGCGGGCAGGAGGCCAGGCTCAGCGGGTTCAGGGCAGGCAGCAGGCAGGCAGCAGGCAGCTCAGCGGGTACACAGCTCAGGGGGGAAGCTCAGTGGGGAGCTCAACATGGGCAGGAGGGCAGGGAGCAGGTAGGTCAGCGGGCTGGAGTGCAGCAAGGCAGGTCAGCGGTGAGCCCAGCGGGCAGGAGAGCAGCAGGGCAGCACAGCGGGCGGAAGAACAGGCAGGAAGCAGTTAAGCCCCAAGGCGGGTCAGGAGGAAGCTCAGCCGGCAGGCAGTTTAGCGGAGAGCTCAGAGGGTAGGCAGCTCAGTGGAGAACTCAGCGGAAAACGTACCAGGTAGGCCGCTCAGCGGAGTACTCAGCGGGTACGCAGCACAGGGGGGAGCTGAGTGTAGAAGGCAGCTCAGCGGGGAGCGCAGCGGGCGGGGGTACCGACAGCTGGAAGCTCAGCCGGAAGAGCGTTCAGCAGGCAGCTCACCGGGCAGGTCAGCGGGCAGGTCGGCGGGCCGGAAGGCAGGCGAACTGGGCAGGAGATCAGGCAGGTAAGGTGGAGTGCTCAGCGAGCAAAGAAATCAGTGGGGAGCTTAGCAGGTAGCTCAGCAGGCAACTCACCGTAGAGCTCGGCGGGTACGCAGCCCAGTGGGGAGCTTAGCAGAACTCAGCGGGCACACAGTTCAGCGTGGAAAGCAGCTCAGCAGGGAGCTCGGAGGGTAGCCAGCTCAGTGGAGAACTCAGCGGAGAACCTAGCGGGTAAGCAGATCAGATGGGAGCTTAGCGGGCGGGCAGCTCAGCGGATAGGCAGCTCAGCGGATAAGCAGCTTAGCGGGCAGCTCAGCCGGCAGGAGGGCAGAAGAGCAAGCAGTAGGGAGCTCAGCAGCGAGCTCAGCAGCGAGCTCAGCGGGGGGCAGAAGCTCAGGATTATACCCGTTCTAGGTGCTGTTGGGTTCGGGTTAAGGCTAGATTTTATGACAAAAATTGCCAAATCTCGCAAAATCACTCTGTATGCAGCAATTCACCTGCAAAATGCTCTCGTACGACAGCGAGGTTCAGGCAGCTGACTCTGCGAATCCTGTCATACCGGATCTATTTGACAGCGCTGCCTCTGTAAAATGCACCCGTATGACAGCCAGGTGCAATCATTTGCCTCTGCAAATCCTGTGGTACGGGAGGTGTTTGACTTCGCTGCCTCTGTAAAATGCTCCCGTGAGATAGCCTGGTGCAGGCCATTGACTCTGCGACTCCTCTCGTACGGGAGCTATTTGACAACTCTGTGTCTGCAAAATGCTCCCGTACGGGGAGTAATTGACCTCATTGACTATGCACAGTGCACCCGTACGACAGCCTGGTGCAGGCAATTCACTCTGCAGATCCTCTCGTACGGGAGGTATTTGACACCTCTGCCTCTGCAAAATACTCCCGTACGACAGCCAGGTGCATGCAGTGGACTCTGCAAATCCTATCATATGGGAGGTCTTTGACAAGTCTGCTTCTGCAAAATGCTCCCGTACGGGGAGTAATTGACATGGCTGACTAAGCAAGACGCTCTCGTACGACAGCCAGGTGCAGGCAGCAGGCTCTGCAAAATCCTCCCGTACGACAGCCAGGTCCAGGCCATTGATTTTGCGAATCCTCTCGTACGGGAGGTATTTGACAACTCTGTGTCTGCAAAATGCTCCCCTACGATAGCCAGGTTCAGGCAGTTGAGAACCCACTCCTACAGCAGGTGTTTGGCCTCGCCAATTTGCAAAATGCTCCAGTACAACAGCCGGGTGCAGGCCATCGACTCTGCCATGCACCATGTACGAGGGGTAATGGGCCTGGCATTGACCCTGTCGGTTTCGTGGCAACATAGAAAGGCTGGGAGTGAGACATGTCCCTCCTCTCTGCAGTTGCCCGCCTGTACACCCGCATACAACCAGCGCCTGCACATAGCCGCCTGCACATAGCCGCCTGCACTGCTGCACCTGCGCACCCGCATCAAATCAGCGCCTGCACATACCCGCCTGCAGTCTCTAGCGTGCACCGACTGCACCGCAGGCACCGCTCCTAATACCGCTCCTAATACTGCCTGTACCACCTGTACCGAATCCGTACTAAGGTACGCACCGAGTCTCTACGCCTACTAAGCTCTCAACTCAGGTACCAGCCTGATTCTCACTCGATGAGTGTATTTTTCTCCTGCGTACTGTATTTTTCTCCTGCAAATTGTCAAATCGACATCTAGCAGGCACCAACTCGATATCAGCACCTGGTTTAACACAGTACATATCAAATCCAATGGCGAATATGAGTGATATTACATGACCATTTATTTCCATTAGCAGCGCTATTACCTATTGAGTCACAGTATTACGCTTAATGCCATAGCGGTATTGGTGCCGCAGTCGACCTACGGCACACAGGCCTCCGCCACTGCTGGTACCCACTACTGGTACCCGCTGCTGGTACCCGCTATTGCCCCAGTCACCCACGACCCCTAATATGACCTAATCTAAAATCGCGGCCACTACCCGTGGCACCGTTGGTCGGTGTCTTCCCACCTGGACACTATGGGGGTACAATTTCCGCCCTCGGAAGTCGCCTCTACCAGAATGGTAGCTATGGTAGCTATAGGTAACTATGGCCAACATGTCCACCCGACCGCTACCATGACCACCACCATTACCAGGCTACCATCCTACCAAGACCACCAGCACCACTACCACACTACCACGACCACCCCGCTACTATCAGCATTATCTCTATACTACCACGAACACCATCATCATTACCAGGCTACCATGACCACCATGCTACCATGCCACCACGCGGCCCGCACGACCATCATGCTAGCATCAACACCGGGCTACCAAGACCAGCACCCTACCCTGAAACTACGCCCCCTCGACAACCACGCTACCATAACCATCAGCACCATTACCAGACTACCACGACCACCACACTACCACAGCTAGACCACGAACCTCGACCACCCCCACCACGACCAAGACATCAGCATGCTATGATGACCACCACCACCATTACCAGGCTACCACGCTACGATAGCCACCACGGTACCACGACCACCACCACCACGCTACTACGAACTTAACTAGCTCACGGCCTACCTCAGTTCTACCTCAATTGACACATACCTCCTGGCTCTATCGACGCCTACCTCCTGCTTGTATCGACGCCTGGAAACGTATTTAGCTTCCAATGCTTTCTTAACAGCATTGCCTACTCCGCTGCAGGACTCAAACCATGGAGTATATCGACCCACTGTAGGCACCACAGCATGTAGTGTATCGACGTCGCTACAGGCATCGAAGCAAGCAGTATATCGACGCCACCGCAGGGTAATACTGCAGTATATTGATCACGCTGCAGGCTCTAAATACTCTAGCATATCGCCTTCGCTGCTTGGTGCAAATCCTGCAGCATATAGATCCAGCTGCATGTTAATATCCTAGTATAATGACTGTATCCTGACGCCGCTGAAGGCCTTATAATCATTGTTCTTCAAGTTCCGAAGCGGAGTTTTTTAACTGCTGTCATTTTCAGTATTGTGGTGTGTATTATTGCAAACTAGCACGAATTGGAAAAGTTTTCACCCTACCTAATTCTTTTACTAAACAAGTAAAGATTTGCAAGCCAAACTCTCGGCAACTGTCTGTATTTGTTGAGTTCCTACGGTATGAGGACACGATACATTTGACAACCGAGAAATGGACCAAAACGGTCACTGGAACCAGACTTTCGATCTCGACGGAGTATGGATAAATAGAAACATGAAAGAGTTGAGAAGGGCGAAAACAAGGAAATAGAATAAAGGGAAGCGAGACAAGCTCGGATTGAGCTCATAGACGGAAAGGAAGAAGGATAGCCTGTGTGAACAAGAATTCCTTGCTTTATCATATTTTTTTGTGTTTGTGTATCAATACTGATACTTATGCGATGCAGTGGTATATTATTCTTTTTCCTTTTGTTTATTTCATTAATTGTATGCAGACCGTAGTCTACAGCAATACCACAACCTCAGAACTACGCTGCTAACTTCTGGCCTCACGCACTGAAGACCATTCAGCAAGCTCCCACTTCTCCGCCGCTACTGCCTAACTAAAAGAAAAGAAAATAACATATATAACACGGTGTCTCTCCTCTCACTATATCATAAAATGTACGTTCTCTCTTATTCCTCTCGGCCACAGGAATCTGATCACGTATTTTCCATGGTAGAATGCTATGTATTCGCTATCACCTGTCTTTACATCTCCCAAGCTAATGATATGTTTGTTGCCTCTTTTTTTCGCCTTGATGCTGTAGTTTTCGTTGACCCCTGTTGCTTAGCGCAACAATGTGTGTTTGCTTTTGATCTTACTGGACTATGAGAATGCTCTGAATGTCAGCTCATCCTATTCTCTTCCCCTACTGTTGTAATTCATCCAGTTATTGTGGTGTCTTTATATTTCTCAGACGTCGGTGCTTTCTTTGTAAATCGGAACTTCCTAACTCGGGTGAGTATCGGCCGGTATGAGAGTCTCTGGTAGGGGTGTATGTTCTACTCAGTGGCGTTCTGCTACGAAGCTCTTGATTTTTACTCTCGACGTTAGTGATCCTTATAATGGAGGTGGGTGTGCTTGTGGTAGTGGTTGTAGTTATGCTTGCTGAATTAGGGGAGTGGGTGTAGGTGTAGGTGCTTCTACGCAGTCTGGGAGTATGTCATACTCCATGCTCTCTTGGAGCCTAGGTTCGGTTGGCTTGGTTTGGAGGCTGTAATAGCTGTTGTCATCGTTTTTTGGGGGTTCAACGACATCTTTCATCTGTATTACGGGCGAACGACGTTGCTTCATGAAAGAGTCTTCGACGCGAAAGGGCCCTTGTAGATTCGGTAACATCTAGGTTCTGGGTGGCTGGGTTCGGCAGGAGATGGACTCGGGGTGGGGGACAGGCGGGACGGGGACCGGGTGGGGACAGGACAAGGCGGGACGGGGTTCAGGATCGGTGGGTCCTAGGATTCACCTCCTAGGTGGTCGGGGCTGGGTCGAAGGGCATGTCCGGGTTAGGATGAGTGGGTAGCGATAACCACGGATGACAAGGCAGGACGGGGACGGGACCGGGCAGGACAGGGACAGGGCGCGGGGTCTTGGGGTTCACCCCCCAAGTGGTTGAAGAAGAAGGACGCTTGTAACTCTTGAAGCTAAGTCACTAGATATGTAGCGATAGTGACCGCAGAGATAAACGGAACGCCTTCGAGGCAGGGACTGGAGCGGGACAGGTTCTAGAGGGAAGCGGAACCAGGACGCGGAGCAAGGGCAAGGACGTGGACAGAGAAGGCGGAGGAGACCGAAGGTCGAGGAGGACCAAAGGTTCAGAAGGCCTCCCACTAGGCGAGAGCCCAGGGGAAGGGACGAGGTCTACGAGGGAAGGGCTTTGCTAGTGAAATGACTTGAATGAAGCGTACTAGAATTACAAGAAGAAAAGTCTAAGGAACTAAAAGGAAAGCTCTTTGAACAGAAGAAGAAGCTTCCTTATATACATGAATCATAACGTTGCTGATTGATCCAGACAACGTGACAGAGAATGGGACGAGACAGATCGAGAAAACAGAGACAGGGAAAGCAGAAGCGAGAACGAGACGAGAAACAGGAGTGAGGAAAGAACAGGCGAAGAACGGAGACAGAGACGTGGAAGAAAACAGGAACGGAGAACAGAAGCGAAGGGAACATGGAAAGACAAGGATGGCGGAGCATACTCCGACGAGAAACAGAACCGAGACAGGCAGAGACAGGACAGGAGACAGAACTAGGACGAGATAGGAAAGTACAGGATCAAGGAGATCGGAAAGACAAGACAGGGCGGGGCTGTATAGAGGTGACAGGACGGGGGACAGGAGCACAGACTAGAAACATTCGGCAAATACCTTAGCGACATGTGAGATGCTAAGGCTGGGCATTACCTCACGAAGTGCAACGGGGATCGGGGAACTTGGAGGGATCGAGGTGTGAAGCGTAGCCAAAACATAGAGAACCTCCTCGAGCCATCGGATATGCTTCCAGGTACCAAAGCCATCTTCCGATACGTCCGGGTTGAATGGTCCCGCGATGATAAGGGTTGACAGGGGTAAAGCCAGAGCAGGGAAGAGCCTACAGGGGATCGGTTAAACTAGGAATTCAGGAGCGGGGATACTAGGGGCTAAGTGAGGACGGGGATACAGGATTGTTTAGGAAACAGAGGTGGAGACAGGACTAGGAGACAGGACGAGAAACAGGACAGGAAAGGGAACAGAACTGAAACGGAGCCAAGGGAACAGGAAACGAGACAAGGAAAACCCGAGACGGGGCCAGACTGGGGTCAGGCCCGTACGCCGTTACAATCTGGGTGTCTTATTTGGTTGTGGGGAAGGGGTCTTCCTGTAATTCTTCGTCTTGGTTTGTTGGTCTTGTATCTTCTGACATACTCGGGGGAGAGTACTGTCGTAATCTAGTCACTAACTCATGGACTTGACGCATGTGAGGTGGTGGTTGAGAACGGCCAGTTGAGGGGCATTGCGATGTTATCATAGACTACGGACTACATGTAACTAATGTGCTAAAGAAAAATAATTACCAAAAATGTGCAAGCTGTGCTCGTACGAGTGATTCGGGGGAGTTATCAGAGTGTTTCCTGCAGCTGTATGTAAGCAAGCCCCTGCATCAACAAACACTCATTCTATTCTCATTCGCGCGTAATATAAGAGCTGGCGACATTAAGAGAGAGGAGGAGAACCTTGTGGACGGCTGGTTGATGGTTCAGGAAGAGAAAGATATATAGTGAGGTACCTACAAGTGTACTACCCAAAGATGTAGGACTCAGATCTAGGATTCGCTCTGCAGATTCTAAAGAACGGGCAAAGGGAAAGAGAGAATGGCAATACGGGTGACGGCAGAGAGGACGGTACCCCGGCTCGCTGGGGACACATAAGAAATAGGCACATTAATACCAACCACCGGCGGAGCGGTACGAAATAATAGAAGTGAAGAACCTCGGCTGTCAGTCAGTAAGACTGTTCTTCCGTATCGTTCATGGTAGCTTTTTTTTTTTTTTTTTTCTACAATACGTTTGGTGTGAAAGAACTGAATAAATACCACAAGCGCACGAGTAAGCCCAAAACATCCAAATTCCGAGCATATGAACTGGACAGTGAACTAAAACCATTCAACAAAGGCGACCAATCGAATCCGCAGGTTCACGAATATTATCTTCGACCTTACGAAGCTCAGCAGTGGAGCTCTGTGCCCACTTACTTCCCATAGCACAATTGGCGCAGAACGTAGCGAGCCCGTTCACGCCGGCGATAAGACGGGTGTGCTCGCGTCGGACGTCCGCCAATGAAGAACGTGCGACATCTCTCTCCTTCATAGCCGAATCGCGCTCGTTCCGGGTAGTATCCCTCTCTGATGTCACAGCGACCAGTACCTGACGTGCGGAATCCCGCTCCCTGATGGCGGCGTCCCGCTCCCTGATGGCGACATCTCGCTCCTGAGTCATCGCCATAAGAGCACCATGGTTGACAGAGGTAGATGCGGCATGAGGTCTATCCACAGTGGAACGAGAGAGCTAGTGGGTCAGATACGCATTATTCAGAATCAAACAACCGCGAGATCACGAAGAAAACAACGAAATAAAAAGGTAACGTTTAGGAATATGGAAGGGTTTCAAATAGGGGGAACATGCCTTTCCTCCAAGAGAGTAAGCCTCTCCTCAAAGGCCTGCATCCGTGTATTATAAACCGCGTCAGGGACCCCAGAGGGACCGACGGGACCGTGCGGCCCAGCAGGACCCCGCTCCCCCTGCCGACCAGTACGGCCTCTCTCACCTCTGTCGCCGGTGTCGCCACGTTCGCCGCGCGGGCCCCTCTCCCCTGGGTTGCCTGGAGTGACTCTCTCTCCCGCGGCACTTTGAGAATGACAACACAGCGGCACATAAACGGCCTCAAAGCCTATGGGCGGATGAGAGTTGGACATCGAAACGTAATAGGGGAATAGGCTTATAGAAGTGATGAGTGATTAATTACACGGGGGAGGGGGCGTAAAAGGATCAAAGAACACAAAGAGAAAGTGGGCGGACATCCAGGTCAGCACCCTTTAATACTTCCGGGAAGCCGATCCCGCCCGACGAGGGTAAGAGATATGCAGATGCAGGGTTATCGCTCGATCCCTCACATGTGCCGTGTAACCTATAAGAACCGATTATATAGGTCACGTGCTGTCAGGTTGAGGCGTGCCGATCACGGACCACGGATGGTGGTCTGCGGTAGTCTACAAAACATGAACTAAACAGAACAAAATTATACAATTTACAAGAAATGCGAGATGCAGTACCTTTTTTCCCTCCGAGTCTTTCTCCCCTAAATATCAGCCTCCAGTTTTCGCATTCTTCTCTTTATTAAATGCGAACAGGTACAGTCGCACCTCACTATCTCGTAATTCGATATCTCGGATCTCTTGCTGTCTTGTACGGGTTTGCGGGACAGGTACTGCCTTCCTCCAAATAAATCTATTTGCTGTCACGTATATTTTGGTATATTTGCTATCTTGTATGGGTTGGGCTCCCAGAATAAGGTAACGATATAACGAGGTGCGACTGTACAGCCACATCCACAATGTTTTAGCACCTCCGGTCCCGAAGCTCATGAATTTAAATCTTGATATCAACCGGAACAGAACGACTAGAAATAGAAAGTCCGTAGAGAGACAATCCTATACTGCTATATACCAAAACACTTCGTATAACCATCTTCCGGGGAAGTAGGCCAGGTTGCTTTGTTTTCTGTAATCACTGACGCTCCTACTGGGGTATTAACAGGGTGCCAAACCTTTGCAGATGTGGCCGTAAATGACCTTGTCCATGCCCTGGGCGGGTGGTAGGTCATTAACTCCATAGATCTTGCTATGTGGTACTACCTCGGTTTTTCTTTGCTAACAACGCTTCTGCTTACTACAAATAACTGTTGGTTTATATTTCCCAACTAATTAGCTTGCCAAACAAATGCGGAACGCCCCTACGGTACAGTTTTTAAATCGTAAATCAACATTAATACAAAGTGACCTAGGTAACCTGTATTTCTGCGCAGAGGCACAAACAATAGGAGTTCTAATTGAGTGAGGAGGGTAAATAACGGGGGGATGAATTTTCCTATTCTATTGGTTTGAAATACACTGAAACCGCATCACAAAAATGTATGCAGCTTTAACCGGGGTTGAACTTATATCATACACGCCGGCTAGCCTTTCGGGTGCCATCGAGGGGGAGGGGTGAGCTACCCCTTCCTGCTACTACCCTACCTGATATAAAGATAAAACACAGAGATAATATCTTCCCCATAGCCTATATTGTACAGCTTTTAAGTCACATCCACAATGATGTAAACGTTCGCCAAGTCCAAAACACCAGGCTAAGCTTTATTTACCCCCAATATGGAGCGATAGCCCTCTATATCTTACACTCCGGTGATATTACTACTCAAGAGAAAATCCTGCCCCCTACCCTATATCCTATATCTCCAGGAAGCCTCTACAAAAGAGCAAGAGAGTACAATTTTCCTTTACTAGGCCGATTATCGTCCCTTAACATGGCTGAGTTAATCTCTACATCAACATTGTACAGTAGGGGACTTCTTTATGAGATATGGGGCTTTCCATAGACCCTGTCTTTTTTTAATGAGTATGAAATGAAACAGTTGACAACGACATCTAGTAGCCAAAAGCAAAGATGGAGCCAGTTACATCGCCTAGTAATCAAATGTGTAAAAGCATAACTAATAACTGCGCCTCTCTCTAGTACGTCCGGAAATGTGTAGTGTAATGCATCCTCACCATGCCCCCGGATGATGTATCGGTATAATGAATCGGCGAATGCATCCCCAGTCCCACTTTAGATTTTACTACTGACATTACTTAAGAGTCAGAGACAGAATTTAAAAAAATACAATGTCGGGATCGAACCTAGGGCCTTAAGCTTGAGGGTGCCGCATTTTACCATATACACCATCAGTGGATATAATTCAATAGTAAATTGAGACATAACGGATTAAAGTATGTAAGGAAAAGTCAATAATGCATCGACCTTACGAGTTTACACAACTCACGGCAGCTTATGCGTCAATTGATGCATTTACTTGACGTGCATACGTGGGCAATACATCAGTTGATGCATTTCCCGCCGTGGTAGAGTCTGATCTGGAATCAACCCCCGTCTCCCCAGTACCGATCTAAAGTGTACAAGGCTCGGGAGTTTCAAGAAATCTCTGTATATAAGCTCAAGATATCAATTCTCTCACAGTCATACGCATATATGGTCGCCAACACCGAGCGACCCACATGACCCTAGCATTCTATAGCCCGGCGCCTTATATAGTCCTGGCAAACCAAGCGCTGAACACACCACTGCTACTGGAAGTTGTGAATCTCAAGGGAGGCAAAGGGCGACACACTGCTTAGGTGGGGATGCCGAAAAAAATAGGGAGGTAAATTACATTATCCTGGGGAGCGGGATAAACTCGTAAACTCCGAGGTCGATGACAGTTGTTGCCGCCGTCAACCAACCACTTGTTTCTTCGTCATTCATGTTTTTCTTTTTTCTTTTTTCTTTTTGTCATTTCTCGCTATTTTGCATATGTTTCGGCGTGAAAAAACCAGAGGCACATGAGGATCGCGCGGGTTGTACACAAAATTAGGATTTTGAGTATATCTACTGTGTATCGAAAATAGTAACATTTAACCAAGGTGACAAGTCAAATCCACGTGCACATGACCATGATTATCACAAAGAGCACCAGAATT
Source organism: Morchella sp. 2014-9hei (assembly GCA_024713685.1). Taxonomy (NCBI): domain Eukaryota; kingdom Fungi; phylum Ascomycota; class Pezizomycetes; order Pezizales; family Morchellaceae; genus Morchella; species Morchella sp. 2014-9hei. Next base: position 67,153 of record JAMGYW010000025.1, read on the forward strand.
GTCAGCAGAGAAATTTTGGCCCAGGACCCCAATATATCATGGGCCGCATCCCTCTGCTTCCAGGCCGAGTCGGCAGGCCCTGTGCAACATCCCTCTCTGTAATCACGGCAGCGCGAGACCATGTCAAAGTGGTAACCTCCCACGTGAACCATCCCACTCTCGACGTGCGGCATCTCTCTCTGTGACGGTGGCAGCACGAGCACGTTTAGCGGTCATTGCGGCCGGACGAGACGCATCCCTCTCCAGACGTGCGGTGTTCCTCTCACGAAGAGCGCTGTCCCTCTCGCGAGCGACGGTGTCCAAGCCATGAAGGGCGGCGTCTCGCTCTTGGGCCATTGCTATAAGTGCGTTGATGTCGACAAAGGTAGTGGCGGGAGGCCGCGCCGGTCTGTCCACCATGGAACGAGAGAATGCAAGGGTCATTAATCCATTCCATGAAATACAGTCTCAGAGGGACAAGTAAAACACAGAGACTAGGGGAGGTACTGCTTTGAGAATGGGGAGGGTCACTGGAGGCGGGGGGGGGGGGGGGAGACTTTCCATCCAACAAGGTGACCCTATCCTCAAGGGCCTGAATCCGAACAAGAAAACTGATGTCATGGCGTGCCACGAGGCGAGGAGGGCCGGCCGGAACCTGGGGCCTCGGAGGGACTGAGGCCCGGGAGGACACTGCGGCCCAGGAGGACCACGATCCCCCTGCGGATCAAGACTGCCCGCCTCACCACTGTCTCCGGCGTCGCCATGCTCGCTCCTGGGTCCACGATCACCGTGTTCTCCGGATGGACCTGAAGACGTCACAAACCGAGCCGAAAGAAATGACTGCGAGAAGCTCGCCAGGCACACCTACAGAAGCATTACCCGTGGCACCTGCGGAGAGTCTAGACGGCGGGCCAGGAGGATCATCAGCGTCCCGGGACCTTTGATACCCTGTACACCCCGTTTCCCTAGAGTAACGAGAGGAAATGTTTAGTAAACGAAATAAAAGGAATTGATTATAGATGGGCGAAGTTGGGGGGGATGGTTGGGGGTGTTTGGACATACCGCATCTACCCCGCGCGCCCTGCGGCCCGTGAGGACCCTGATCACCCTTCTTACGCTTCTTACGCAGGTCCGGTGGGACAGGGGGATCCAGCTGGCCCAGGGGAACCGGCCGCGCCATGGGCCCCCGGATAGCCGGGGGGATCATCTACGTCTCGAGACCCACGAGAAACTAGCCGACCTCTAGGGACTGACAATCCTGTGGCTTCAGTATAACCGCGACGAGTCTGAACATCTCCGGGTGGTTGAAAGCCGGACATCGAGAGGTCAAAGGGAGATGAGCAATGGGAGAAATAGACGGAAATAGGGAATGAGGACCAGGACGATGAAGACGGAGAGGGGAGACCGGTGATTGAATGAAGGTGACATGTGTCACCACTCGCGGGGCTCAGTGTAGACGCTTGAATATCAAGGGGAGAAGAAAATAATATCACGGGCAGACCTCAGGACCAGCGCCCTTTAAGGCTCGCAGGCGCAATATATCTCCCTTGATAAAAGAGGCATCCTCACCACCGACGTAGCTAGAGCCTTCCCCGGGATACCTCCCCGATCCTCACCTGCCCAGCCACAGGCGAAGGTTAACTTGTTCACGCACGTGACGACAGTCCGAGGGGATCTGTCGATAACTCGCATGAAAGGATACACAATCATACCCACCGCACTGGTACTCCCCCAACCATAGATCGCGACAGCTCTGTTGTAAAAATGACGAATGTCTAGGCGGAGATGAAGGAAGAAGCAACCCGGTGACACTGAGAGGGAGATGACCTCATTTTGACATTGATCTTGGTGCCTGCATTTTGTTAGTATTGGTATTTTATGATTCATCGCTTAACCTAGGTAACTTGCCGTCGACACGTATCTGATTTTGAGTCTTTTTATATGTAGAAAGCGTTGATTGAGCATTAAGTATGCATCAGTTACCAAAAGGGACCAAAGAGCTTATTTACTTGGATTAGTGAAATCAGCTGCTATTGCTTTTCCCTAAATAGGGCTCATTTGATACATTTTGACTGTCTAGGGTGCTGTTTAGGATTAGGTTTACCCCAAACGCTGATCCTAATTCGCCAATGAGGTGTCATTCGTCAAATAGTGCTGTTCTGGCATTAAACATCATTGAGAATATATATTGTTCAGGATTGAGCAACATGCGTAGATTCATCGATTCGGCTCAGATGTTGATATATCTAGGGACCACATAAGCAATATCAGGCGTGAATGCTCTAATACTGATACTCTTCGGCAGCTTATACACTATAATCGGCATTTGATGCTGATAACGCCGATTAAGCTTATGTCTTGCGTCCAATAAGCAACTCTGGCTTACTTCGCAGATGCCAGATTACGTCCCAGCGACACCCCACTTTCCGCTCTAACTTGCACCTTTCACCTTTGATCTTTCACCTTTCACCTTCACCTCCTGTCTGTCTCCTAGCCTTATAGAAATAGCCGTTCTGGCGCTAATGTAATGGATTGGTTATTTTGGGATTAGACTTTAGGGTCAGAACCGGTATATCTATAAGGCCTAGTATCGAAGAAGAAGCCTTATTGCAGCCTTATGTCACAGATAAGCCTAGATTCAGCATGTTTTGGACATAATTGTGACCGTTTCTCGGGATTATCATCTAATATTAAGGCGCCCCTAACGCCTTTACTAGGACTCAGACTTCCAAATATCTAAGGATGGCGGAGACCTGTAAGATCTAGCGGGACTTGGCGTCCAAACATTAAGGTTCCATGGGTGAGGGCTAGGCACTTAGCAGATATCAAGCTGTCTGTGCCGACTCATCTCTATCACCTGTACCATCTCCATCACTCCCACCATCTCCATACCATATACTACCCATCCTCAACATCATCCAAGCAACGAACTTCGCAGCGAATCCAGCATCAAATTAAGCACCAGGTTGAGCCCCGAATTCAGCAGCGAAGCGAGCACCAAATCAAGCACCAGATCGTCGATTAATTGCACCAAATCAGCATGGAGGAGCGGAAGCAGGGAGGGAGCAGCGAGGGAGAGAGGGATGTAGGCAGGCAGGCAGGTAGATAGATAGGTAGATATATAGGGATGTATATACCCATTAGTAGGTAGCTCAATAGCTGGGTAGCTAGGTAGCTAGCCTTGTGGACGGGCAGGTATGCACACAGATATGTAAGCCCACTGGGGGGCGGTCACGGATGTATCTAATGTCAAAATAAGCCTTATAATGCATTATAAGTGTCCGTCTTATTCGTGTCTTAAAAAAAAGGTAGGTTCGGAAGGAACTCAAAACTTGATAATGCCTTAATCCCAAATTAGTCTAATACTAGGCTTATTTCATCCTCAAGCAAGGCTTGTAGAAACACCCGTTCTAACACTAAAGGACTAATGCATACGATTCATCTATATTCAGATATACAGCTTTCCACTGATAGTCTCACAATACTATTACGCAAGAACAAGACCAAAGTCAAGGAAAACGCTCAAACCGTGCATATATAAGCATCTAGTAAGTAATATAAGAGGCTCAAAATCGTATGCCTGTCAACGGTAAGGTAGGGAGTGACAAACTTTTGTTAGTATTCTATTGATAAAGATGTAAAGGCAATGATTGTCCTAACGGGACAAAGGCCGGGAACGACTTGTTATGTTGTATATAGCTACAGGAGCGACTTCGTTAATGGTAATTCTCCTTATATGCATCGAGAGATATCGAGGCAACTCGAGGTCCATTCAACTCGACCCAATACAGTACAAAGCGGACTTCTTTCAAAGCCGGCGTAATGCGACACACCCGATCGGCCTCTCTTGAATCACATTGTTGACCACACTGTTTGAAAGGAACTACGATATGAAGGACTATGATTATACATTTCCACCATGAAAGCTGCTCAGCCGGAATTAAGCCTAACTTAGGTTTGTAGGAAACCCTTATCCTGTCAGAGAGCCGTAAACAACAATTCCCTAAATAAATGACTCCTCTCAGACTAAATTCAACTAATATTGGTATTATGGTAATCAGTAGGGTAAAACACATATGTCCCATTTCAGTATGGGCACAGCTCATTTTCCCTATTTTTGCGCTAGCGACCCAACTCTGTCTGAATGATTCTGAGTTAGTATTGCGGGGTGTCAAAAATAATGGGACGCAACGGGTTCGGCGTTCAACGGGTTCGGTCACAACGAACTCCTGTCCCCACGACCAACCAAGGTGATTGATAGTAATAGGGAATAGATAGAATACATCAGTATTTAGTATACCAGCCCTCAGCCTCAAGTACAGCTTGAACTCGATGAACCATTGTTTCTGCCAAAACGTCAAAAAGATTAGGATCAAGTAGCTCCCAACAATGAATTACAGCATCAACCATCTCCTGTCTAATAGCTCTTGGATTCTTTGTGCCTCTGTCTACAAGGTCCGGGTAAAACTTCTGAAGGTAGTGTTTGATAATTGACCAGATGTGCTCGATAGGATTAAGATCAGGGGAGTAGCGAGGAAGGCTTTTTAGAACAACCCCATGGGCTATCAACCATCTTTTTAGAGGAAGGTGGGTTTTTGCATTGTCGATAATAAAATAGACCTCCTGCCCTTCTTCTTTATCTCGGATTATATCTTCCCAGATATTTAAAAAATATCTATCCATGGCCCGAATAAGTGACAAACTTGTAACCCCCCCACCTTTTGAAGTTTCATCAGGGAACACAGGGACAAACATCCCGTATTTGTTACCCATAAAACATCCAGTCATCATCTGGCTGATTTTCCTCTGACCTACTGTCACTATAGGCTCTACGCATGCCTTTGTCCATTTTTCTTTTGGGTAGCGAAAGGTCCAAGACCGCCGTTTCCCTCCCCCTCTTTCAATTGTAACCTCATCACCCCACATGCAGCGACTTCTCCACATCTGTCCAGACCAATTCTGATGTTCGATGGCGCAAGCAAGCCTCTCCTCTGCTATTGTATCGTCCAATTTGATACGGTCTTGTGCAACCCATTTTCGCATATTGACTTCTCTAAGTCTTTGTCTGATGGTGGACTCGCTTAGGGTAATCAGAGGTGCAACCCTTTTCCCGATGTCTAAATAACTCTGATGCCTATCACTCATTGCCTCTGCTAACATTGCTGTATCCTGCTCTTCTGTAGTTTTCCTTTTTCTACCTCGGCCTTCTGCCTCTTTCCCTTCAAGTTTTGGCTGTTCCCGGCCTCTTTTTACAGTCCTACCGACCGTAGAAAGAGGTATGCCTAAGTTGGCAGAGATCTCGCGCATATGAATATTTCCGTCATGCATTCCTAGTACTTCTCCCCTCTGGAATGGGGTCAAATGCCGTCCCGTAGTTTGATTAGGCATTGGGGTTCGTGGTACGGCGGGGGGCGCGGGGGTGCTTGCGGGGGTGCTCACGGGGGTGCGGTGTCGCGATGTTTGAAGCGGTTCGAACCCGTTGCGTCCCATTATTTTTGACACCCCGCAATACCATAGGAATAACTCTCATAAGAAAAATAAAGGATTGACAGGTTACACTTTCACTATCTGCATTCATACTGATAATCAAGACCAAGGATACCATTCCCATATTCTTCTCATCAGCAAAAAAGAAATTCCACCAAGACGAATTGTACGTCCAGACGTAGCGATTCGTCTTTTGCGACCAACACCTCGTCTTTTGCTACCAAATTCTTGCCTTTTGGTCCTCCCGTGCGTCCCGGACATCCGAAATGTGACACCTCGTATTATAACGCCTAGTTCGTTTCCTAAATGCGTTATCTCGTCTTTCAACGTCCCGGGGATATGATATTCTGCCTATGTACTGGTGCTAATGCTAATCCCGCTAGCTAATGAGGTCAGATTTGACTCTTCCACACCTCGAGGATCCACCCACAGCTCCACCTCCATATATACACCTAGCTACGTCGCCTCCTACCTCACCTCCTACCTCACCTCCTCCCTCACCTCCTACCTCACCTCCTCCCTCCTGCCTGCATCGACACCTTCCTCCTGCCTGCATCAACACCTACCTATGCCTGTATCGACACCTACCTATGCCTGCATCGACACCTACCTCGTGCCTGCAATGAGCCTTGGATTCCTTCTTGACGGTATACTGACGCCGCTACATGTACGATTACCCCAGTATCTTGGCGCTGCTGCGGACACCGCTGGGGTGTCAAATTCTCAGTATATTGCCCTTGCTGCTGACGCCTCTGCAGGCTGCAAATACTCCAGCATATGGACCTATTGCAGGCTCCAAATCTTCAGTATATTGACGCTGCTGGAGGCGTCAAATTCGCAGTATATTGACGATTATACTGAATCCGCTGCAGGTAAATACCCCAGTATATGGACGCTGCTGCTGACGCTGTTTAAGGCGTCAAGTACCCAGTAAATTGAAGATTATACTGACCCCGCTGCAGGCACAAATACTCCAGCATATGGACCCATTGTAGACTCCAAATCTTCAGTATATTGAATCCGCTGGAGGCGTCAAGTTTTCAGTATATTGACAGTATTCTGACGCCGCTAATACTGTCAAATCCTCCAGTATACCGACGCCGCTGCTGACGCCGCTGCTGACGCCGTTAGAGGCGTCAAATTCACAGTATATTGACGGTATACTGAGTCCGCTGCAGGCACCCAATCACGCACTATATCGATGCAGCTGCAGGCACAAACTCGACACCTGCCAGGCCGCGAATACTTCACCATATGGACACCTACCAGGCAGCGAATACAGCACAAAACGAACAACAATCAGGCACGAACACTGCACCATATGTACACGTACCAGTCACCGAAAACTGCACCATATGGACACCTACCGGTCAGCGGATATTACTCAAAATTGACACTTACCAGGCTGGCAGATCAGCGGGCAGAAGGTCAGGCAGGCAGCTCAGCGGCGAGCTCAGCGGGCACCAGGGCAGGCAGCAGGTGACCAGCGAGCTCAGCGGGGAGCCCAGCGGGGAGGCAGCTCAGCGGGGAGCTCAGCGGGAAGGCAGCTCAGCAAGCAGGGAGCTCAGCGGGGAGCTCATTGGTCAGGCAGGTCAGCGGCGAGCTCAGCCCGCTCTCTAGCGCACAGCTCAACGGGCAGGAAGGCAGCGGGGCGCATGAGTAAGCGGAGGTAGGTGGGGTGCCAGCAGATATGTACATAGAATTACGTAGACATATGGATCAATATACGTGACATTTGAGCGGAACTGGTGTCCTAATCTATGTACCGATTGCCGAGTGACCTCATTCTGCCAGCGAAATGTGCTAGCGAAAGCCGTGAACCGGGCAAAGCCTACCTAGGTGTGGACCCGGTGTTCATTTTGGGGTCAAAAGACGAAGTTATCTGGTCAAAAGACGAACTCTTTGGTCAAAGACAACGTCATTTACTCAAAGAACGACGTCACGACGAGAACGGGAGAGATGTTCGTATTTTCCCGTCGAGACGATGTCTTTTTGCGCCGGGACGTATGGACGCAGGTAAGAAAACTTCTTGTGCGCCTGGTGCGCCTGGATACGCCTGATGTTGTCGGGTCGAAGCCAATTTTTTGGTGATTCTACTGGACATTCCTGTTCTCTATGAACCCATCTTAGACTGCTCCAGGTAAACTGCCCATTTGATAATGTCATCATACATCAACCACCCAGAAGGGACACTAACACTAGAGGTTAGAGGGGCAGTCCAGCTCCCCCTCGCTGATTAAGCATAAAAACAATGAGTAGTGGTGTTTCACCAGTGACGAAGGTCCCGTCTATTGTCACACCTTATACATTTTCAAAGTTTCAAACTAGGGTCAACCTCAACATCCAGATTCACAGTCACGGGCCTACCGGTGTCCGAAGGGTATATTACGGAAAATGTAAAAGGTATTACGTGATTACTAGGGGCAACTTGGGAATATGGGCCACCTGAGGTGATATGAACGTGGCCCGGGCGTATGAGGCTCTCCCCAGCTGGCCCTCACTCCCCCTCAGCTGCCTGAATCCCTCACTGGCCTGGTCAACCATCAATACCTAAAGTGGACCTGCCACTATCTGCGAAACGGTTAATGCCCAACTAGCGTGTCGATGTACCCGTGAGGCTTTCAACCATACATCGCCGTGTCCCTGATTCATTGCAACTCGGGGATTTAATCTCAGACACTCCAACATATCCCAGATGTCAATACTAATACACTATCTAGTGATAACCGTCTTTTAATTCCGGGAGGTTCATAGTAAAAAACGCCATTAAACCATCTTACGATGTGACCAGCTGTGAACGTTGGCTGTATAGCCCAGCACCGAACGCGAGACAGAAAGGAATATGATCATAAACACAAACCTCCGGCACAGTTGTATGGAACCACAGATGTTCGAGGTGAACGTCAAGAACATTGGCTGCTTGTCACCGACTTGCCCTTTTTGTCATTCATAGTTTTTCCTTTCATATCTTCAACCCCGCTTACATTCTGGCGAACACCTGGATATGACAAGCGCCAGAGTAGTTTGAAAAGATTTAGATTTCGAGCATATGTATGTACTCTACAGCGAGAGGGGAAAGGAACACTCAGAAAAGGCGACCGATCGCGTCCACAGGGGGACGAAGATTATCATAAAGAGTGCGCAAACGAGTGCCTTGAGTAACTGTCCACACAGCCCCAGTAGGGCACTCTCCGCAAAAGGCTGCGAGCTCCTTCATGGCGGCGAGAAGACGGGTGTGCTCGCGACGAGCGTCCGCCAATAGAGCCCGGGCGGCATCCCTCTCCTTCATGGCCGAATCGCGCTCGCTCCGGGCGCTATCCCTCTCCGAGGTCAAGGTAGAGACGGGCGACATCAAAGGGCTAACCTCACAGCGGATCAGAAATGTATTTCGTAAAACACAAAATGGAAGAGACAAGGATATTCAAAGATGATCGGGGGTTCAAGTCACAGTGTGGCACAGACCTTCCTTCGAAAACGGCGAGCCTGACCTCAAGGGCCTGAACCCGTGCGACGAAGGCGGAGTCAAGGCCCACCGCGGGGCCCGGAGGACCCGGATCACCCTGCGGACCAGTACGCCCTGTCTCGCCCATCTCGCCGCGAGGTCCCCGATCTCCTATGGCGCCAGGAGGGCCACGCAGACCCATCTCACCCGTAGGGCCTCGAGGACCGGGAGGCCCCCTCTCTCCCGTGTCGCCGCGCTCGCCTCTTGGCCCACGCTCACCCGGATCACCGCGCAGACCTAAAGACGTCACAAGTTAAACGGAGTGGCTACATATGACCACAGGAAACTCACCGGGAACGGTTGCAGGGCCTGTGGGTCCAAAAGGGCCAGACATTCCCAACACCTGAGGTGAAAATAGGGCGAACAAAAGAAAAGAGTGAAAGAGAGAGGACCTGGAAGATGAGGCGAAAATGCGATGTCTACTGTATGGAGATCAAAGGCTTAACCTTAGGCGAGACGGAACGTGGAAGGTCTAAAGAACCTAAGGAGGAAGAGAGAAATGATGGAGAAAGATCGTGGGGGGACCTGCATGTCAGAGCCCTTTAATAGCTGCCGGGAAGCCTATCGCCCCGGAGGGATGAGGCATCCTCCCCGCCCGATGACCCATGAGATGGCTGCCTGGTTTCGCGCCACGCGGGGTGATCGGTCGATCACCCGCATGTGAGACATCAGGACCAATGGCACCGGGCACTGGACGCGGTGACGTTCAATAGGAAGAGACGGAAGATGCAACTCGGTGACAGCATTAAGCTCACAACGGTAATAGTCGCCGGGGACAGCCTCAGGGTAAGTCATAACTAATAAGAATCACGACAGTATTGTTAACATACGAAACAATGATGTATTCTTTGAAGGGGCGAGGAGTATGGTGACACAAAACTGCGGGGAGAGAGTCGGGGGGTGCGAGGGATTCATCCGAGTCTAAATACACCATAGAAGTAGTGGGCCACCTCACGACTACGAGTTGCGTGCGCAATTTAGGCAGCTGAAATATTACATTAAATTGGATAAATAAATAAATAAATAAAAAATATCTTTCGAGGTATTTAGAGTCCAAAAGAGTTGCTGGTCCAACAAAGCTATTTAGCTTAGTGGTAAATATCTGATACATGTCCTCAATGCTATGGGTCCAATTCATGGCAGTAGCGCGAGATGAGAAATTCAGAACTTAATTAGAGAATCTGTCATCGATAACTCTATAGACCTTGATATTTACACCTGCTGTGGGGAAGAGGGTTGTCCGGTAGGTGAAGCTGGAAATAGTCAATGATCCAAGAGTGTGATACCCCAGTTATTTACTCCATCCGGCAGTCTGTGACAAAATTAATAAATTCACACTATCATGCTCGGGGAATGTGTTAAATAACCGGGGTAACTCGATTCAGATTTTTTCAACAAATTATATATTTTTTAAGGGCTTTATATAACGTATTTGACCGTGATACGGCCCTAACCTAGTTTCCGATCATATGTCTCAGAGTGGCTCGGCGCCGAGGAAGGAGGATCCTCCGCCTATATGAGGGTTGTTGTCGAGGTAGTAAAGTAACAACCATACATGTCAATATGGGTCGACTAAAGGGGAGACAGAAGGAAGAAAGGGAGGAACATATTAGGTTCGCAATTGAGCAGTACCAAACTTCTAAGTATCCCCCTATTAGGGAATGTGCTGAGACTTTTAATATTCCCTACTCCACTTTAAGGGACCGCCTGCAAAGAAAAATCACAAGAAGAGATAGTCACCGCAGACAGCAGCTACTCAGCGAACATGAAGAAAAATCGGTTGTAGCATGGTGCATCCGTATGGTTGATTGGGGATTTCCTCTCAAATTATCCCTAGTCAAGGAGACGGCTGCCTATCTTATCAACAAGCGGAATAGTGGACGCAAGCTTGGTGTTCATTGGTTAAGGCGGTTTCTAGATTGCAAATCAGAAATAGCTTCTCGGTTCTCAAGAAGGCTTGAACGACAGAGTGCATTTGCTGATATTCCTACTTTATTGAAGGACTATTTCCGGCTGGTAAGATTATAATAATAATCTACACTACCGTGACAGTACAAAACCGCTGATATAAACTAGTTACAACAAGTGATAAGAAAATACAACATCGTACCTAAAACTACTTACAACATGGACGAGTAGGGGTTTATGATGGGCATAGCGGCCAAGTGGAAGGTAATCTGTCGCTGAGCTAGGGAAAATCCGCGTCTCACACACAATGGGTCTCGTGAGTGGGTAACAGTAATAGAAGCCGTCTCCGGAGCTGGAGATGCATTACCGCCTATGGTAATAAATCAAGGAATGGCTTATTATAAGGGTTGGTATGTAGGCATTAAGGGGGGGATATTGTTACGTTTAGTTACTGTGCCAAAGGCTGGACCGATTCCTTTTTAGGAATGGAGTGGTTAACGCAGAATTTTAATAAATTCTCTACCAACGAGTAAGTATTCTGTTATCTAAGTTGTGTTCACTATTAATGGTTGATAGTGCTGCGGGAGAGTGGAGATTATTGATCATGGATGGTCATGCTTCTCATGTTACCTGGGAATTTTTTGACTATTGTCTAAATCACAAAATTGTGCCTTTTTGTCTTCCGCCACATTCTACGCACCTATTATAGTATCGCGGCACGACCGCCCCCACCTGCCATGCCGTCGAGAACGTTGCGGAATCGGGTTGCAAAGTGAAGGATCGCCATCGCATCGGATAGGATGGGTGAGTTGGGAAGGTGCTCAGAGGATACGGTCAGCGCTAGGCGCTTCGGGTTAGGATGACGGAAGGAAAGATCGGGATCGGTTATGAGGTTTCTATTTCGGTTGCACGGTGTGAGTCATTGGGATTAGTCAGCGACAGATCTCCTTGAATATATCATAGGGCTCTCTCTCTCTTCGTTTCTGTTTCTCTTCTCTTCTTCTTTCCTTACGCAACATCCTCATTTGTACTCAGTATCAATTGGTCTCACCTAGTATATCATACTAGTCGGAGCCATTCTGTTAGTTCAAAAATATATTCTGTCCGATCGGTATTCAAGCCCGGTCTCCTGTCCCGTCCCGAACGTATCCCGAGTCAATCCTCGCCTCGGTTCCTCCTTGTCCTGTTCCTAGATCCTCGCCCCGTTAGATATAGCCTCTAGACGTCGAGCTTTTTGGTCCTCTCCAAAAGCACTACAGTAATTGGTTAGATGAACAAATAGACAGCGGGAACATGGGTATAAATAAGGGTATATTTCTCAGGTTAGTGAAATTTATTCCTTTTACGGAAGTCTTCTAATCTAACATAAATGAAGACTTTTATTCAGAGCCCGCCGCCTTACCTACAGCCACAGTAATATTCTTTCTGCATAGAGAGCTACGGGAATCATTCCTTTCAACTCTCGTAGGGTTCTTGAAGCAGGCGTACATTCACAACATAAGCAACCAAAAGTTTTCGCGGTTTCAGCAACCCCCCGTACAACCAGAATGGCTAGAGCAACTACAAAAGAAGCATTAGCATTGCTTAATAGTCTCGGCACATCTGCACATGCAAGCAGACTGAAAGATTTAATAGCGTCGCTAGACAAAGGTCTTCAAATGTCAATCACAGACAAGGAAATCTCTGACCACATCAATAACAAAATCCGGGCCTCTACAGCAAAAAAAACCAACAATGGAACCACGGATAGAAGAAGGCTTACCAAGGCAGGAGTGATCACTACTGAAGAAGTAATTCGGCTAAGAGAGGCAAGGGAGAAGGCAGATGGGGATAAAGCCGCAAAGGCAAGTATAAGGGAGGAAAAATAGAAATTTAAGAAATTGTTATCAAAGAAGGAGCTACCTCCCTCTAAATCTAATGCAAGGTCGAAAAAAAGTGTCTCTATATCTACTGCCATATCTGTAAATAATTTGGAGGATATTGATGTTGCAGGTGTTGATGAAGATGGGGATGAATGGTATCGGGTTGAGGATTTTGAGGAGGAAAGTGAGGGCTCCCCACCACCACCATCTCACAGAAAGGCCAACATGACCCTCAGAGGGGGTAAAAAATATTAATAGATATTCAATTTATATACAGTATGTAATTCATTGACCTGGGAGGTTGTGTTGCGCCCCGATCGGTTTTCATGTCATGCGCTGTATCACGGTCAAATACGTTATCTATCACAAATAAAGCACTCTAGAAAACAGCAATAATAATGAGAATAATACAGAGAAATGGAAAGAAATATATACGGTAAAGAAACACAAAGCGCTAAGTAAATAGATTCCGCCGCTCTTAATCCATGTCTAAGAACTCCTACCTGCTATCTCACTTCCTCCACTATCTCGTATCCCCCTGTTCCCTTCACTATTTCCAATCTCCTTTCCCACTGACAAGTTCATCCTTTTATCCAATTTCGTCCTAACCTTAATCCTTTCCACTAGTTCCGGAATTCTTCTATCTATGTTTTTGGTTAGCAGTTCCATTTAGTACGCAATTGGGATATATAGTTATCATTCAATACCCAGTTATCCGGCTTCATTTATTCCCCATCCTACAAACAATACCCTAACCAACCTCTTCTTCCCTTCTCTTAATGAGCGCGTATTATAAGTATTAGTGTAATATACCAATCTGTCAGCTTGGATAATATACATACCATAGATGCAGAAATCTTACTTCTAACTCCTATAATTATATATTCTGGGTCCTCCAACTGGCTCCATCATAAATCCATTATAGTCTCACCGAGAGTCAGTATAAATCAAAGATGGATTACTAGGACTTACCTCTTTACAGCAAGACTTTACGGTTAACAGTGTTGTCCGTTTGCGGCGGTGTCGCATATCATTGCAGCACCATCAAACCAGCTCAATCCATGACTATCGATAGCGCTAAATAGCGGTGGCCGTGAGTGAAAGAATCACACCTCAAGTGACCACCAGTAACATCTAGCGATTGACCCTGCGATTCATGGACGGTCATCGTAAAGCATAGCCGAATAGGCAACTGCCACCTCCGTAATGGAAAAGGTAGATATCTCTCAGTGGCTCAAAGCTGTATATGTGTAATAACGTTTGGCTATTCATCAAACTCACACCCAGAATATTATATTCTATATACTCTACACACAGTCATTCGTTTTCCATTCCAGAAAACTTGATTTGAAAATGTATTCCGTAGAAGAATTATTAATGCTCTCATCTTTGCTTGATGATCAGTAGTGAGAGGCCAGAAGTATTGAGACCCTGAATATATTCTGGAGATAGTAGGTTTACACTCTCTTCTGAATTGCCGCTGACAACAGTGTCCGCCAAATAGTACGTGCCAGTCTGCAGCTTGCGTTGCATTTGCTGTAAAACTCTATCATTCGACTCAACAACTATATATTATTATACAATTATTATAAATGAATACATGCATAATGAATGGGGAGCCGATACCCACCATCTCCGCAAGGTATCTCCCACCTCCGTGTAGGATTTCACCACCTCAATTAGGTAATTACTTTGGCCTTATCCATCTCATGGGCAGTTCTCAAGGCCAGCTCCCGTAAATGGACAATTCCTGCTGTAAAAATCCATTTCTTCGCCCCGGTGACAGCTCCAATGCCAGCTTCAATTCCCGCTCCGGTGCCAGCTCTAATAACTGCCAGCTCCAGTACAAGCTCCTGTGCCAGCCTAAGCTCCAATGGCAGCCCCAATGGCAGCTCCGGTGCCTGCTGCGATGCCCGCTCCCTTCACCGTTTCACCACCTCCACCGCTCCTCACCCCCTCCCCTTTTTACTAGTCGTCCCTCTACAGCTTATTCCACCCCCCTCCACTCATCCACCCTCCCCTCTGATCCTTTTCTCCCCACCCCACCTCCACCTCCTGCTGCTCATTGTTGAGTACTTAATAGTAATATTTATTATTTAATTATAAGTTTCACTTTGGTCAAGCTTTAGGGTTTGAGGCTATTGCTGGGAGGAGTAAGCAGAGCAGTAACAGAAGCAATTCAAGACAAAGCAGACAGGGTGACCACACCGGAATTAAGCAGCGTAACGGGACGGAATCGCATGTGTCATACTTACCAAATACCCTGTCAATCTCGACCAATCAGATTGCAGAGAGTTCAGAAGAAGTGTATTCCACTACGTATTAGACAAAGGTTCTCAATCGACTTACAGTTTTGACTATATGTTGGCAGAACTATTCTACCATACTTTCTGAAACCCTGACTCATCTGCACAAGCCATGCCGCAAATGCCTCATTCCTAAAGCTCTTGTGGACCCTTATTTTGATCTTGAGTATTAATATCTTGAAGTGCTGACATGAGGAAGACCGTTGTAGGCATGCCTGCACTATCTGAGCCCAATTACCGTGTTTCACAACTGGTGAAATCTGTACAAAGTCCCCTCTGAGTACTTCCAAAATATTTCCAAACAAGCAATCATCAGCAATACTACATACATCATTCAGGGTCTGGCTAACCACTTTGAAACAAACTTATCCTGTATGTATACCTCCACCCAAGTGATCACCGGAGTCTTTTAATTCAACTGTTCAACAGGCTGCCCTGTTTAATTTCATATGTTGAGCCATTATGGATAGCAATCAAAGATTTGAATCTGGAATAGGATGTTCTCTCTCCAAGGAATGACTTTGCCACAATGTCAGAAGAGCCAAAACAAAGAACGATTTTACCTTAGAACTGGAAGTATTCACGGATAACATTGCATAGGAACGTTGTTTCAGTACCTGTGGGTTATCAAATGAAGATCGGAGCTGACGAAAGTTCTTCAATACTGTGTGTAATAGTATAAAGCTATCCAACAAATATAAATTGAGTTGTGAGACCCTCAACTGTAGACTTGCCGCTTCAGCAACCATATCATATCGTAACTCTGATGAAATGATATTGTTCAAACGGGTTCGTTTTCCATCCACTAAATAGAGAGGCGGAACAAAGTTGTTAAGTGTTTTGTTCAAGTCGGCAAAGATAAGTGATATCATCTAGATGCCAGAGTCCGGGGGAACATCTGGAAATTCAGGGGGATCATCAGACCTGTTTTTCTTTCCATAGCTCGGTGCAAGTCATAGTAGATATTTGACTTGAATCTATTTCATAATTGTAAATGTTCAGTCAAATAGCCAAATAGTAAGGCAGTAGTGAGTAGTGTACGGCGGGAATATCCGCTCGAAAATCAACTCATTTCAGTAAATCACTGAACTCCTCTTGTTCATAGTCCAATAAGCCAATGGCAATGCATGCTGCTTTGAATTTAGGAACCAGCACATGACTGATAGTTTTGAGATTATCAAAAGATTTTACGTCAGAGATAATGGTAAACAATATACAAATATAGTATTGCTCCCTATCATAGTATTGGAATGCCAGGATACGTACAATAGCTACAGCTTTCTTCCTGGTTACCCACTTCTGGGATTGAGAAATATAAATAACCTATACCGGGGATTCTTGATAGAGATACTGAGTACCTTGCATGTTGTCTGTATTCTACCCAAAGTAAAGCGATGAGTGTAATTCTTGAGTTTTGTATTCTCTGTATCAACTCCCCCTGGCTGGAATTATCTCCATTATATACTGGTTGTTCGGCAGGCAAGTGAACAGTCAAGTGAATAACTGAGTTGTATTCTTCATACATCTCGTATTGAACAGATGCTATCCAGTCACTGTGGGTGTTATGTTCCCTTCTCCGTAAGCGGTTGGGTTCGATTTCAAACCCAAATTACTGGGTGAAAACCACGTTGACAAATATTTCACTACCACAACTGGTCCATACTTCTTGATGTTCATGGTATATTTAAATCAGTTGCACTTATCATTTGGACAAAGAGCATAGCTACAATACTCGTATTTTCAAATGGTCGATTGGGCCTGTTGGCATCTATTCCCCCCCTACAGTGATATATTCCACTTACGTCAAACACAGCGCAACCTTCATTGAGGCTCCATAGATAAATATTGCGTAGAAATCGTGGGTAAAGGTAGACCCATTTGCTTAGTAATATAGACGTATTTGGTGGTGTGAGAATCTGTAAGTGTATGCACTTCGTCCTTTTGCAGATCAAGTTCACTGGCACATTTCCTCTTTTTTGGTCCTCTTGTAAGGCTTTCCAACCCGTGCTCCAAGCAACCAGTAGTCTAAATCTTTTCTGTCTAATGGGTTCAACAACATCATTGAATATTATGAAAGAATCAATTAATACCGTTTCTATACACCAGAAGAAACTAGGAAACTAAGTTTTTATTAATATAATTTGAGTATCATAGTAGGCACATTATTGGTTTGCAATATCAAAACAACCCATATCAACATTATAATCGTCAATAGAAGCAGGTATATGGAGCATATCCTTCCACTCTCCCTCGGTAAATACTTCACCTTGATTGATACCAGTCGAATTAATACTTTTTGGCCCTGGTTGAAGATTCTCTTTGATAACCTCAAATTTTCTACCTTGCAAATTTGGAATACTCGACATTATAGATACAGTTGCATTGCCTATCAATAACATTGTTGCACTTCCGCTCTGCACAACTCCGGCTCGGTAGTGATATCGAAGTTGACAGAGTGCATTCTTTGGAATAATAAGTTCAAAGGGTTGGTTTTTAAAGATGGTGGGAACTGTACCACATGTACCTACTAGTATTCTCCTATTCCAAAGGAGGGAAACTATAGGCAGATTTGTATAGTAATTATCCATATAGCTGTTGAATTAATCATTACCCGGTAATCATGAGGTCATTTCTAAAATGTGGGTACTTGTATCGCTTGGGTACTTAGAGATTCTTGACTTGGAGAATGCATCGGAACCGGACTTGTTGGATATTGGATGGAAATCGAAAATATAACCAATATCATCAGCAGATTGAAATTCAATGCCTTGGGGTAAAGGCTCGAAATGTGTCGTGTAGGTGTCCGAGGACCGTCTTGTAAATCTTATGATTTCTTCATCGATTGCAACATTCGAGAAAAAGATTCATGAGAACTGAGCAGCATGTCTATCTTGATAGAAAAGGGAATCTAGGTTTGATGATATAGTTTTTTTCCAGTAGGATCATTAGTTTCAGAATCGCGTGAAGTAATATGTAAATAGCCTTCAATGTCCTTCCATTGTGTGACGCTCATGTAATTGCATATATCATATGAGGGTAATGTATTCCGTATAACCGTTTATCACCACGTATCTGTTCAATGTCTCAGCCACTCTCGAGTACTCGCCGGACTAAATTGAATGAACTCCCTATTGTATGGTATTGTTGTAAAAGGTCCCCAAATCCCAGTAACATACAGATATTTTATATCTAAACACATTTGCGTATGATTATACCAATCTCATCCTCAATCTTTGGGATACATGTACATATAAATACATGTTTTTATTCCATTGTATGAGCTTTGGGGCTAAAGAGTCTGACAGAATAAAACCTAGGTAGCGGATTCAGCCAAATTAGGTTGAGAACATTAATTTAACTCAAAGAACCTTCAAATATCAGCTCTGTATATTATCACCCTGGTTCTAAGCCGAATCCTGGGTATACTTATAAATCTGAAACCTATGGCGCGTGTACACGGTGATACATGAGTACATGATGAAATACGTTAATAACCCATCTGTTGAACAATTATCTCTCACTCCAGGTAGACTCAGAACTCTCATATATATCACAATCCCAATCCAGCATTCAATGTCTCCCAATGTAGTTTCTTTCGACGACCTCACTCTTATGTTTCTGAAGCCTTTTCCACTCTTTATTGTCTTTCCCCTCTTTTTTATTTAGCATAATAGTTAATATTAACAGACATAGCCACCGACAGGTCATCAACGAAGAATAATTGGATGATATTTATGAGTTTGATCATGTCAAGATTGGTCAATTGGTCAATGCAATTGGCAACTTGTTTTGGCGTTGTGCAGAGAACAGGGGTGATTCAACGGTCAAAACACTGTGCATTTGGCAAAGAAGCTAGGCCAAACCCTGGTGTATAGCGAGATTCTTTCTTTTTCAAAACGGCCGAGTGATTTTTCAAGATCAAGGGTTTAGGGATCTTTTTTGTCTTGTTGGAGGACATGGGGGCATTAGAGGAATCAACTTCCGTGTCAGATTTGATATTTGTATAGGAGGCATTGAGATGCCGGGATTTTGGACTCTCTCTGACATTTTATAAAGATATAATTGATGAATTTCAATTTTTATTTGAGAATAAGGGTGATATCATGGTCTACTTAAACTCAAAGCGTCTGGAAATGATGTGGATATGCCTAGCATTATCTCTATTATTGTTGACATCATTGATGATATTATAAAGGGAGCTGGAGGTGGTCAAGTTGCCATTGGTTGCCGTGAAAAAAATAGCAATTTTTATTTAGAATTCGGATCTCTAACGCCAATCGCCTGCCCCCATAGTCCAAAGATTCTGCTGCAGCCTCGAATTGTTGACGCTCAGAAGTTTTTTTTGCCGTCAGACGGCAGTTTCGCTGACGTCTGTGGAGTGTTGAGGAATGCTCCCAAAGCGCTCAACAGGCTCCCGGTAGTGCATCAAGACGTGCAATTTGATGAAGTTGAAGGTCGGTTTTTCCCGAATCTCCCGGAGTTTCTCTAAGCCTCGCTGGGTGCTCTGGGAGCCACTAACTGCTTTCGTACAATCTTTCGCGTTCTTTAATGTCTTCTTGTACGCACTGAATTCTAAAAAGATATCCTTGTGTTTATGGAAATCGTCGAGATAGCTCTCCATATAGTCCAGGGTGCTCGTTGTATGACTCCCATATTGCGCCATTAAGTGGAAGTCTATTAGACTTGAACGATTTCAAAGCTTCCTGACAGCCACTACCGGGTTTCTCAGAGCCATGAGAGTACATGCACAGAGGGCGAGACAGAAGGTCCAAGGAACACAACCGGCAGAGGAGGCCTAGATGTAGACTCTAAGAAAGTCAAGATCTTGAAACCCTTTTATTGCCGAGCATCAAAAGATCGCGATCTGTAGACTATAGAGGAATAAAGTATTGGTATTCCTTAAATACAAGAGAGAGAGAGAGAGAGAACCTTATATTGTATAGACGCTTACGCGTATCGCACAACTATACTATCCTAACTACAACTACCACCGACTAACCCAAAGACAAAACGAAGCGGCGGAAGATTTAACAGAAAGAAAACGTAACCGATAAGTACATACGGCGCCTAAGGCCGCGAGCAGAGAATACGCGACGCACTGAATCTGGCGACATACAAGAAAGAGAGATAGGAGAGAATAGAAGGAAGATAAGCAGACCTAGTTATTCCCCATGTCGTGATCATTTTCTGCCGGTGCTAATGCCGGTGTTGCGGGTACTTGGATGGTTGACTCGGGGGCTGGGGGGGCTGCGGGACCACTGGGGCCGGGCTGCGGATAACGTTAACCATAGCCGGGCTGCTAGAATGGGTCTGGATTCGTTGAATCTCAGTGATGCTTTTAATGTTGCCTTAGCGCGTTCTGGACACGCTCGGTCGATTGCTTTATGGAAACCCTTGCAGTTGTAACATCTGATGGGCGAGTGGGTGCACCTGACCCCTCCCGAGCAGGATTTGCACGGGTGGTCATCAGTTGTGTGGTCCTCAGCGCAGTGCCCGCATCAGCCTGTCTCGTGAGAGCATTGTTCCTGTCTGTGTCCAAATTCAAGACAGTTTCGGCATTGAGTGTCTTCCCAAATGTTGAAATAAGTTTCAAGAGTGCATCGGCGGTCGAAGAGGAGGAGGGATTTGAGGCCCAAAGTCGTGATGGTGAAAGATCCTGGCAGGGCAATGATCATTGAGGAGTGTTCTTTACCGGATCTCTTCTCCGGAGTGGTTATCCATCTTGGGATCTGGGCAAGTTCAAACTTTTCCCCATAGTTGGTTTTGATTTCAGACGCCACCAGTTGGCCTGCGTCAAGTCCATCTCCGATTGTTGTCGGAATGCCGTGTACGAGGAATTTGGACCACCTCGAGTTGGCCCTGATGTCAATCACGTGGATTCGCAGGTCCACAAAAACGTCTTTGATCTCGTGTTTGTAGGCCAATGCAGTTTCGGCCGAGGTATCGAACTTTGTTTCCAGGACGATGTTGTTGTTGGTGCTTTTCCTAGCCGCAATAAAGTGGCATTTCGCATCTGGGATTCCGGCATTGACTTTCGCTCGGATTTCGGAGGGGGTTTGGGGGAAGGGGTATTGGGCGTTACATTCCACGATGACTTCTCGGTGAACTCTTGAGAAGTCAGGTTTGAACAGAGGGTCGGCCTTCTTAGCTTTCTTCCTCTGTACCAGTTGGAAAGTATCTTGGTTTGGGTTGCTGGCCCGAGCTATGTTAGCGAAGGATCGTTGTTGTGGTTGTTGTGGTTGTTGTGGTGGTTGTTGTTGTTGTTGTTGTTGTTGTGCCTGTCTGGCTGGTTGGGCTCGGATGGGTTGGGCTCGGGCAGGTTGAGCTCGAGCACGAGGTGGGGCTTGTTGCATCACGGGCACTGCGGGAGGAGGGGGGGGAGGAGGGGGAGGAGGATGATGAATAGGTCTATCGAGGAGGGTTTGGACCTCCTCGAGTTGTTTGTCTACTTTTGTTGCAAGTAGGCCTTGTTGTTCCTCGACTTTCAGGAGTAGCGGGTAGACGGTTTGGCCTACTGCTTCTTGCAGTATCTTGAGGTTGGAATTTGTTTCTTTAAAGTTGCCTCTCACCTCCATAAAGGATAAGTTGGTGCAGTGAACTGAGGCAGTGAGGTTTTTGACCAAGTTTGCGAGGTCTTTCTGTTCTTTGGAGGCTTTCTCCTGGGCCTGCTTTATTATGTTCAGGGTCTCGTAGATGTCGATGGGTTCCATTTGGGACTCTGCTTGTGAGCCCTCATCCGGGTGTTGGGACTGGGACTGGGTTGAGTCAAATCGGGGGGGGGCCGGTGTTCCTGGGGGAGGGTCTGTCGCGAAGAAACTGGAGAGGGATGCTTGGGAATGGGAGGGGATTCCACCAAATCTATTCGGAGTTGTTGAGAAGTCAATAGGGGTCCTTCTCTTTCCTCTTCCTTCGTTGGAAGCCATTTTGGTGATGTTTTGTTGTTTTCTTCTCGCTTAAACAAAACAAACGCGACCCTACGCGGGGGAAGCGAGATGGCTCAGCCTAGTATGGTATACCAGGCGAAGCCGAAGCGATAAAGTAAACGATAATAAGAATAAAGTATTCAGTAGTAGAAAAAATTTTTATCGCGAGGTTTACCGAGCGTGCGGAAATGCAGGAAGAAGAAGAAGAAGGATTTTATATTGCATAGAAGCCGAAGCTTATCGCACAACTATACTACCCGAACTACACCTACCGCCGACTAACCCAAGCAACGCGAGACAAAAGAAAGAAGAATATAGCAATGGTCATGACACAATATGGGACCCACGAAGAGGGGGTAATAACGCGTGGTACAGGTAAGCAGAATCTAAGCGACAACAAAGAAACCTTCCCGCAGTAAGAATGAACCCCAAACTTCTCCGTCAACTACATATAAGCGAGCATAATCCCATACATGATGTTCAACTGAAACAGTATCATTACCAAAAGTTCCCGGTGTCGTATCTGTGGACAAACCTTAACAGGACTGGGAAACCATGCGCACGAAGGCAGGAAGAGCCAACCGCAGCGGCGTCAGGGGTGAAAGCGAGGGGGGGTGGGTCAAGATTGGGGCCTCGGGCATCTGCTTGTCAGGCAGCGAGGCAGTAAGGAGTGGTGGGTTGCAATCGAAAGTGCCAACCGTGGTGTTGAGGGGCGGTCTCGGAGGACCAGTATGGAGGGGGTGAGGAGAGCAGGGCCGCCTCGGTTGAGAGTGTGGTGAGTTGGGGTTGCCAACTCGGTAGGAATGGGTGGTCGCAATCGAAAGTGCCGACTGTGGTGTTGAGGGGGCGGTCTACGGGGAGACCAGTATGGAGTGGTGAGGGGATCGGGCCGCCTCGGTTAAGAATGGGTTGCCTGGCTAGGGCCAGAAGAGGTAAGGTCACGCGAGTGACCTCGAAAGAATTTTTGAGAAAAGCCATGACCGTGAGGAAGCTCAACACCCGGCTTTAGGAGTGGTGCTCGTACGATGAGCAGCAGGAGAGAGGGGGAACGA
Organism: Morchella sp. 2014-9hei; assembly: GCA_024713685.1. Lineage (NCBI taxonomy): Eukaryota > Fungi > Ascomycota > Pezizomycetes > Pezizales > Morchellaceae > Morchella > Morchella sp. 2014-9hei. The sequence continues at coordinate 90,172 of JAMGYW010000025.1, forward strand.
CCGTCTGGCGGTGGCCGTCGATTTGGCAGGATTTGGTGAGTGATAGACGCATCCCGTGAGGGTATCAACTCGGTAGAAAGGGGGGTGGGAGGGAGAGGCTCGTGTCATAACATGGGGAACTAGCGACCCGTAGGCGAAACTAGAACTCTGGTATCCAGTTTATCGGCGAGGAGGGCTCTCGAGGGCGGTCGGGCCCAGGAGGAAAACATTCCCGGAGGGGGAAATGCAGGAGGTTGCGTGAAGAGAAAAGGAAAGGAAGAGAAACTAGACAGAGAGCGAACACAGGGCTCTTTATATAACCAAATAACCCCTGTCCGAGTATGACAAATACAATCGCTTACGGAAACAAATAGAATACAACGGAACCGAATAGAACTCAATAGAAGACCCATGACTCATCCGTCGACAAGTGCGACCACACTTCTCTTCACTCCACCATCGTTTATTCCCTTACGTCCCGTGACGCCATAACAGATCAGGTCCCCCTCCGAGGCCTAACTCCTGGTAGGCCTTGGCTTGTTCCGATATCGTTGGTGAAAGTCTTTGACCAGGTCGGGGGAGTGTTCAAGGTCGTCAGGAGGTTGCCAGGATGGTTCGGGATAACCTTGGTACCGAACCAAGTATTCCAATCTCCGTCGTTTCCTCGAGTCCAATATAGCTTCGACCTCCCACCTCTTGTCCTTCAATCTCCACTGGGGTGGAGGCAGTTGCTGTTGCCCTGGGACCGGGTCACTTGCGGTCAGAGTAACGAGACGTGGAAGACGGTGAACCTTCACAGACGCGGTAGGTCGACCAGACGCCAGATGGACTGACAATCCTCTTGATATTGTAGGGTCCCACGCGCTTCCAATCGAGTTTCTTTGAGGGTCGTTTCGTATTGATGTGCCGGGTAGATAGGAATACCTTATCTCCTAAAGAGTATCGAGGTGCCGGTGAGCGATTGACGTTGGCGGTATCCTCCGCTATCTTCTGTGCCCGAAACATTTCATCCTTCAAGAAGTCATAAACGGCCTTCATATCCCTTGCGATCCCATTTGCTTGATCCTCTGCCGTGGTCTTTCCATGTTCCAAAGGGCCAAAGGTCATACGCGGGTGTCGCCCGGTGTTGGCGAAGGCGAAACTTGTGTGGTTTCGAGGAATGGTTGTTGGCTGCGAACTCTGCCATCGGCAACATGGACAACCAGTCGCCTTGTTGGTATGATACATAACTCCGAAGGTACTGCTCCATAACTGCGTTGAACCGTTCAGTTTGACCGTCTGTCTGTGGGTGGAAAGCTGTTGAGTATCGCGTGATATTTCTAACCGACGATAAGGATTGCCAAAACTCAGCGGTGAATTGGGTTCCTGTCTGATACTATTGTCTCGGTAGACCATGTAGCTTCCAAACATGTTCCAGGTAGAGTTTAGCTGTCTCGGCGCCGACCTCCTTGGTTGTCGGGTACTAGGTGTCTCATCTTGGTCCAACCGATCGACTACCATCAGGATCGTGATTGTATCCCCACTCTCCGTAGGTCCGTGAACGAAGTCCATCGATACATCTGTCCATGGTCCATCTGGTATGGAAATATTCGTGATGGCGCGATTCGGGATGTCTTTGCCGGTACAGATTTCGCAGTTTCGAACGTATTGGTCGACGTATTTTCGCATCTGTGGCCAGTAGTACTCTCGGCTCAATAACTCCAAGGTCTTTGCTCTCCCCGGGTGTCCGGCTGATGGTTTGTCGTGGTGTTCTCGAAGTAGTCGTAAGCGAAGGTCACTTTCTTCCGGTACATATAGCGCGCCTCGGTATAGGAGTCGGCCATTTCCGTCTTCGGAACATTCGGCTAGTGATATCTTTTTCGAGTGTTTGACTCCGTTCCGAAGTAGCGATAAGACTTTATTTGGGAAACTATCGATCTGGTAAGCATTCGAAAATAATTCCTCCACAGTGGACATTCCTTCAGCGGGTTCATTTGATACAGAGCCCGCAAACAAACTTAGCTTTGCATCCAAATTCTTTCTCTTTATAACCACTTGGCTTTGGTGGGCCAATCTTTCATCCCCCGCTTTAGGGAGGTCTCCTGGCCTCCTAGTCACATCAGCAAACTCTGGTATTCCTCAGGGCGCAGAGCCTACGCCCTGGGCGCCAGGGACGCCAGTCGCCCCCAGTGCAGCGTTGCTCGCGCCTTTCGCCACCACAGCATGACGCCCGCGCCAGGCGTCGCCACAGCATGATGCCCGCGCCAGGCGTCACCAGGGCATAATGCTCGTGCCAGGCGTCGCTGGAGCATAATGCTCGCGCCAGGCGTCGCTGGAGCATAATGCTCGCGCCAGGCGATGCTATTATCAAGGCCGACGCCCAGAAAGACTATTCAGACGGGCCAGAGCACGCGCCCCAAGGAGAGCACTCGCCCCAAGCAGAGCACTCGCCCCAACCAGAGCACTCGCTCCACTAGAGCACTCGCTCCCCTAGAGCACTCGCTCCACCAGAGCACTCGCTCCAAGCAGTACCGAATAGTCCTAATGAGCTTTCCCTTTGTGCTCGCAATTACTACTGTCTACAGAGTGCTCCTAGCGATATCACCAACATCCATAGAGCACCCAGCAATGCTCTCTCCGCGTTTTTCTCTAGGCGCATCGCGCACCTTCACGCGTCAGGCACGTTCAGGCAATGTGCTGCTCGTCCTGAGAGCACCCGGCGATGATCTCTCCGCTATGGCATGCTCTCTCCGCCATGGCACGCCTGGGGGTAGGCCTCCTGCGTCTGGATAACGATCAGCAAATGAGTCCCCGCCCAGGGACTGGCAACGAATCACGGATGCGTCGGGGACCGCCAGGAGACAGCACCAGCGCCCTGATAGCACTCGCCACTAATATCTGCACCAGGAGATCAAATCATAACGATCTGCTCGCCAGGCGCCACCAGAACATATCGCTCACGCCCAGAGAGCACTCATCAGTGCTATCCGCGCCAGGAGAGCATTCTCACCGAGCTGCTCGCCAGACACCACAGGAGCATATCGCTTACGCCAAGACACACTTCGTCAACAAGGTTTTCACTGACTGCTAAGAGATATTGCCACTTCCCGAGAGCACCGTGGCTGCTGCTGCTTTCATAGCATAGACCAATGCTCGTAGAGCTGCGGAAACATCTTTGATAATACTATTCAAGGTGGGACATCCCCCACTTAGACCCATATGAATCGATACGCTTTCTTCAAAGGAGAGGTAGGCATTGCCAGTCTCTCAAACGATATCTCACGTGGGTATTCTTCACGCCACTGAACGGTCAGTCGCGGAATACTGATACGAGCACTGTCGTGTAGTATACTGGGGATGGCTACCAAACCTTTGACGATGGGGTATGATTCGCCGATTTGTGAAAGGCATTTGAGCCTTGAGGTTTAGGCCATGGTACGGCTCGCCTGAAAAGCTCAATGCCCTGCCTACAGCACTCCAGCGAGCTTGTTGGAAATAGTTTCCCACGCATAAGCAGCATTATGCTGGTGGAGCGAGCTTGCTGGATAACAGACTCAGATACTGAGCAGCCGATACTCCCTCCCTCTTCCAATCCGCATGCGCATTTCAGCAGAACGACATTACCTAATTTTGAATTAGACGGTCCTATTGGGTCCTAACATTCCACTCGTGAGATCACTCGCCACTGCCCTCAGAGCATTCACTAGATAGCACTCGCAATGCTATCATTCAATAAAGACTCAATGCTCTCACCGATAGCACTCGGTAATACTCTCACATCATTGGATAGCACTCGGTAATGCTCTCACTGGATAGCACTCGTAATACTCTCACATCATTGGATAGCATTCGTAATGCTCTCACTGGATAAAGACTTATGATTGCTCTCAAAGCATTCAACTGAATTCATTCCACGACGCAAATCTATCCTAGTATTTACCAGCCAATTACCAGCATCCATCTCAACAAGTGGGCCATTCCTAATATAATTCAATATTCACGACTCCACATCCTCTTCCTCCTCCTCCTACAGACCTTCAGCAGCCCATGAGAGTTATCAGCGATACCACGATCCTTCGCCTCAAGTAGCTCAACCACACATAGTCTATGCGCGCGCCTCTGTGCTATCCCGCACCTTTGAACAGAGCTCTCTACTCCCCTGGTAAGCCCCCTCAAACACTCCCCACTGCTCTGAGGAACCTACCGATACCCATGCCCAATCCTTTCTTATTTTCCCTTCCTAAAAGATGATGTTCCCAGACACCTGATATTGTGAACCTCAGATACGCCAGGCCTTTGGAATATTGGTATCGAACCTGCAAGCATGTGAAAACCTCCACCGCCGCCCAAAATGCTCTCAGAGCTTCCGCAAAGCTCTGAGAGCATCCCGCATCTTCGGCATACTCCTTTATCAGGCGATAAAGCGTCATATGGCTCATTTGAAGTCCATCTGCCACGTTGAAAAGTGTTTCCGATTTTGCGCAGGTGTTGCAAAGACGCTTCAGGGGCAGTCCGCTTTCTACTATTGAGCGTTCATTCGGCGTTTTCTTGCGGTCCTCGATTTTGAAAATGTCGAGCAACTCCTTGAGGTTGTCCCGATGGCTCCAGAGGATGTCGTGGGTGTTCTCAGGACCTCCAACGATATCTTTCAGGTTTAGAATTCGGATCTCTAAGGCCAATCGCCTGCCCCCATAGTCCAGTATCTGCGTTGCAGCGTCGACCTTGTTGGACGCTCTGTAAGCTTCTTTTACCTGCCGTACATGGGCAAGCTCGCTGACGTCCGTGGAGTATTGAGGAATTCTCCCAAAGCGCTCAATGCTCGGTAGTGCATCAAGGCGTGCAATTTGATGAAGTTGAAGTGCGATTTTTCCCGAATCTCCGGAGCTCCTCTAAGCTTCGCTGGGTGCTCTGGGAGCCACTAACTGCTTTCGTTCGATCTTTCGCGTCCTTTAATGTCTTCTTGTACGCCCTGAATTCTAAAAAGATATCCTTGTGCTATGGAAATCGTCGAGATAGCTCTCCATATAGTCCAGGGTGCTCGTTGTATGACTCCCATATTCTGTCATTACGTGGAAGTCTATTAGACTTCGAACGCATTTCAAAGCTTTCGCGAAGTCACTCCTGAAGGCACTCCGGGGTTTCTCAGAGCAGCCGCGAGTGCTCCTAGAACGACCCGCCCCAGATTCCGCATCTCTTTCCCTTGCCATTGGGTGGTAGAACGATATGCTTTGTTTGGTACTGCCAGCCCAGGGTAAGGCGCAATCGAAGCTTAGCGTTGTCGAAATCCTCCACTCGGTGATGCTTCTTCAGGAAGCCCTGAATCCACTCCATCATGTGCTTCAACATCCCCAGGTAGATATTGTGCAGTATGTCGGTTTATTGAGATCGTCTGGATTAACCCTCGGCATACCCCAGAAAGCGATGAAGAGTGTTTTGGCGGATCTCGCAACAAGGTATTCCACGGTTCTAGATTGCCGGGTTCTCGCCAAATAGCTGTACCCTCTCCTGTAGTCCTCGTGGTTCTTGCATAGAAACTGACGAGTGCTCCCAAGATTGTGAAACTCCACCTCGCATCGCGGGCAAGCACTAGTGCTGATGTTTTGCAAGTTTGAGTGCTCGGGTTGATCGGCGATCCAGCCCGAGAGCACCGGAAAGCATAGTCGTTCGTAGCCGTCGGCGCATTTGATCAGCTCGCCCTCCTGAGAGCACTCGGGAATGCTCTCTGGGCTCTCGTCAGTGTCGTCAGGGGTTTCTGCTGATTGATCGTGCTCCAGCAGTAAATATTGATTTCCCAGCCATTCATCTGCTTCTAAAGGATGGATCGTTCGAAGATGTCTGTCAAAATTCGCGGAGGAGCTGTACCTCTTGCTGCAAAAAGGGCAAAGCGATTTCATTGGACTCGAGAATTTGCAGTCTGCCAAGGAAGAGGCTCTTTCCTGCAGGCGGTGCAGAGTGCTCTATGAGCGATTTGTCAGCCAATAATCATGAGGCTCCGCCCAAGCGGTTGTTCAGAGTGCTCTCTGAGCAATTCCCATGCAGAGTGCTCGCTTAGCAGAGTGCTTCTACAGTGATTGTAAGCCTTCTTATTTCGCACCTCCATCAGAGCATGGCTGACTTTGACGTCATACATCTCCAACGGAATACTGAAAACACAAACACGAAGCATCTGTGGCATGCATGCAAGCATGCAAGAGAGGAAACAGCAATCATGCCACCAGCGATGCTCCGTTCTGCCCTCTCAGCATTCGCTCACCCTCAGTTAAGCACTCATGAAAGCTATTCAGATCGAGAAACCGTTCTCAGCGGAAAATTCAATACCAATATCGACTACGAGCTCAAAGCGATACACACTGTCCGACTCTTCGCTTCATAGCGCAGAGCCCGACACCAACAAGAACAGAAACTCCAACCCAACATTGGAATCCAATTGATTCGCTGTTGGTACTACCGTCGAGCAGTCGAAATGCGTCTAGAGCATATATCTACGTCGTTCAATTGAATCAAACCACCAGAGAAGAATCTTGAGTCGCCTAGAAGCATTGATCTCGTCATGTATTGGAGCAAACATCGAGCACGGCTTGGAGCACCATAAGCAGCGCCGGTCGGAGCACTCGAGAGTGCCCGTATAGCACATGGGGGTGCTTATCCTGTAGCACACGGTGCTCTATGATGAGCTCTGGAATAGCTGATTCTATTCGGTATAAGAACACCCTTCTCCTCCTTCCAGATCGTGAGAGATTCCTAACCATCTTCCAGCACTACAACTTCATACCCTCACTGCTATCAAAGCTTTCAAGATATCTCTGGGAAGCGCATTCAGCTCACGTTTCAAGTTTACAGTTCAAGTTTCAAGTTTAAAGTTTAAAGTTCGAGCTTTCAAGCTTTCAAGCTCTTAGCGTCCCAGCAATCATATATAAGATGGTATATCCTCCTTAATTATATTGCTCTCAGAACCATACTCATCAAATATTCTATATTCACTAGACACCTCACTCCCCGCCTCAGAGCACTCCACAGCGCCACAGAAGAAGCGAGATCGCGATCCAGACACCGACGATTCAGAGACCAAAAACGCCGAAAAGAAGGAAAAGAAGAAGGAAAAGAAGAAGGAGAAGAAGAAGGAGAAGAAGGAGAAGAAGAAGCAGGAGACACTACAAAAGAAGGCGAGAAGCAGAAAGAGAAGTCCTCACCTTCGCTGCCTCAGAAAGAGCAGGAAGCATCCAGCCTATCCCAATAGAGATAGGAGAGACACTCACGCAGTCGTCGCTGCTCAGAGAAGCATCCGCCACCGCCTCCTCAGCAAGCGCACTGCCTCCCGAGCACTCGAGACTCTTTCCAAAAGAGTGGGTATCAGGAAATTTAAAACCAAGAAGAAGCGAGTACAGCAGCAGTAGCAGCAAGAAGTAGCAGTAGCAGTAACAGCAGCAGTAGCAGCAGCAGCAGTAGCAGCAGCAGTAGCAGGCAGATAGCGATAGCGAGGAAGCAACCTGAAGTCGAGCGACAGAGAACGTTTCTGCAGCAGGCACAGCAGCAGGCCCAACAGGCCTGGCAGCACCCAAGCCCAAAAAGTGCTCAGCAGGCACAGCAGCAGGCCCAGCAGGCCCAGCAGCACTCAAGCCCAAAAAGCGCCAGCAGGCACAGCAGCAGGCCCAGCAGGCCCGGGCGACATACTCCACAAAGCGACCAGCAGCAGGCTCAGCAGCAGGTCCAGCAGCAAGCCCAAAGCCCCAAAGAGAATCTAACAGTTCGACAAGTCTCCAGCTTTTCCCCAGAGTTAGGCAGCTCGCCGCCACTACCACCGGCTGCCCTGTCCGTCAAACCGAGCCTCCCACTTCGTGCTCCCTGCTCCAAAAGCAGTCGCCAGTGCTTCACAGAGTTTCAATTCCTGACGCCCCTGCCGGATACCAATACCCACCTCCACCGCAGGGCAGAGGCAAAGGCGCCGAGATCCTGCCCCAGAAACTCCCGCTGCCGGGTTAGAGTTCGCCAGTCCTCCAGAAGCTGCCTCGTGCTCAAGAAGCATCGCCCAAGCTCTCAAACTCTAAAAAAATGACTCAGGCAAATAAAGCGAAGATGACTTTAGGTTTGATCAACCTACCTAAAGTGTACACTACCGTCGAACGACCTCAAGGCGGAGCTCCACAACACCGTTGGGTCAACAAAACCGCTCCGGAGCAGCAGCTGCTCGACGCCTTCTGCCTCAAGATATTGAAAGACTCGCTTCTCCGTGGGTTCCTCCCTACGTGAACGGACCAAATACCGCAAGACTCGCAGAGCACTCGCCGACGACGCTTTGGCTCATTGGCGATGTTGGGCAGAAGGAGAAGCTATCGAGGGGGCAGGGGAATCGCGAGTTTAGAGAAGTTGCTGACGAGAGCGATGATGATGATGATGAGGACAGTGGCCGGCGCTCTAAGAAGCGTAAACGGAACCCAGTGTCCGCCGAACTCGATAGACCGTCCATAATGGTCACGGTAGACCCGGATGCTCTGGGAAAGATTCTCCGTAGTTGCCCCGCCTCAGATCTATGACTGGAACCATCGACAAATCAGAATTCGCTCATTGGTATTCTGACAAAGATAACGTTTCCAGAGCTCTGCAACTTGATCCTGAAGCACACCCCACCCGACAGAGCGATCAGGAGTATCTGGGGAGCACTCGACAACATTCCACCGGCATCCAATCCTCCTGTCCGGCCGACGGAGGTCCAGATCACTGATTCGGAAGAGGTCGAGGGTTGGTTGAAGAATAGTGTTGGCAGGCCTTGGAGGATACTCGCGGTGCTCCACAGAGCGGGCGCGGGTGCTAATTTAGGTAGTGCTGAAACTCCGCCGCTATCACGAGGATTCCCTCATATCGAGGAAGACGACATAATTCACGATCGATATTCCAGCAGAGGACTCTGACTATGAGGAGGGAAATCACCGATAAACGCTAAAGGAATGAGGGTATATTTGCCCAGAACTGATGCCAGTAATCAAAGGCTAATCCAGACTTGTTAGACGTCCGCGATAGACGGCAAGATGCTATCGACGACTTAGACCCCAAATACCTGAGGAAGTATCCTCTGGGTGAAGGGTTGCTGACGCAAACTTCGCGACAGGAGTAATCTGGACGCCTGTCGGGATAGCAGCCAAGAGAGTTGCTGACGCACTCGCGGCTGCTGCTGGAGGCGGCGGTGGTGGTGGTGGTGGTGGTGGTGGTGGTAATCCTCCGGCGGTGGTAACCTCCGGCGGTGGTGGTGGTGGTGGTGGTAATCCTCCTCCAGGCGGTGGTAACCTCTCCGGGCGGTGGTGGTGGTGGTGGTGGTGGTAATCCTCCGGGCGGTGGTAACCTCCTCCCGGCGGTGGTGGTGGTGGCAACCTCCTCCGGGCGGACCTCCTCCTCCTCCTCCCCCTCCTCCTCCTCCTCGGGCGGGACCTCCTCCTCCTCCTGACCTCCTCCTCCTCCGGGCGGATCTCCTCCTCCTCCTCCTCCTCCGGGCGGACTGGTGGTGGTGGTGGGGGTGGTGGTGGTGGTGGACCTTCTGGGGGCGGTGGTGGTGGTGGTGGTGGTGGTGGTGATGGCGGGCATCATTAGTTTTCTTTGGTATAATCTCGCTTTCTTTCTGCTCAATCTAATGCTTACCTCTGAATAGCGGTATGTATTGTTTTCTGAACGCTATGAGTGCTACTTGGCATCATTACTTTCCTTTGGTATAATCTCTCCTTTCTTTCTCGAATCCATCGCTACCTTTTGAATAGTGGTATGTTTCTTTCTGAGCGCTGGCCAGTGCTCCTGGGATTGGGTTCAGTGCTATTTGATGTTTAGATTTCCTTTATATGAATAGATAGGTTTCATCGTTTTAGATTTTCTTATATTAGATTAGATTTCTTATACTAGTTAGATTTCTTATACTAGATTAGATTAGATTAGATTACGTTCTTCCATTTCTTCTTAATTCAATTGCAGTCGGTTCAAACTCCTATATTGCTCTCAGAGCACTCGTTATTGCTTTGGAAAGTGCAGTAAACGAGTGATTAGAAATGACTCGGATGCGGCGAAATGGACGTGGTTGAGCGGTGAAAATTCTTGTTGGCTTGACGAAAACTTGTCGCCAAGCCGCTTGATTTCTAATCAAATCACGCAAAAAGAATGCTCCTAGTGCACATTGGATACTACTGCCAGCAAGCAGAATGCCTCTCAACAAGCGATCTGCCGGTTCAAGACCTCTCTCCGCAGAAATTTACCACGACTTCCAGTACCACCAAGAGCATGATGATTCACAGACTGATGGGTCTGAAATATCATTCAGAGCATTGACCCCACTCTATCAGCACTCGGAGTAGTCAATCGACCGCACTGGGCAGTCAGTCGACCACCGCCTAATACAAAGGGCTTCTCCGCTCTACCGACACATCGACTGGAAGAAGCAGACCTAGAAGGGTAGAATTCCATCTCCCCAATGGCAATACTGACAGCGTTGAAGTTCAGCAGGAGCAGCCTGAGGAGGATGTGCCATAGGTGGAGGAAGCCGATACGAGCCACTCCGAGTATGACGACTCCCCAGAGAACGCCCAGGAGAGCTCTGAGGAGAATCTGGACGATCCGGAAGAAGAACCACAAGCCTCCACCCAGCAGAGATCCCAGAGTACGGGAAGAGGCCTCATACAGTACAGCCGACTACTGCCAGAGCACTGGGCAATGCTCGGAGGAGACCAACCGGAGCGGTAGCGGAGGTTATTGCTTCCTCCGACGCTCGGTGGATGTGATACAGGTTCGACTCCTCCCACCCATTAAGGTTCAGGACAAACGCTTAACGCTTCAGAGGAGCACGTCCGGTGCAAAGGTAGTACGGAGAGCAGCTCCCACTTCGGCACCCAGACAGAATGCATCACAGTGGGCGCCCACCACATCCCACAGACTCCACTCCGTACCCAGCCAGGAAGCATCTCAGAGATCGCCCCAAGCGCCTCAGGAGCATTCCTGCATCTCAGAGAGCACCTCCGATATCCTCACAATCCACGCCTTCTTCAGTGCCCGTTTATTCCCGCGATATTGACTACTGCTTTTCTACACGCCACATCAATCTTTCCTCAATGCGTTCGAGGTACGGGCGACTTCCCCCACTTATCAAGACCTATCGCTCCTCCCCGCCTTTTTGAGGGCATTGGCAGAGCTCTATGAGCGGTCCCCGATTCCTCAAGTCCTCAGATATTTACCGGAAGCGCAACCAAGATACGATATTGCAAAGCTTCCTTTATCTATCAGGGACGAAGGAAATGCTCCTATAGCAGAAAGTGAGGTTAGTAGTATTCCCGATAGCACTGACCACCGCTTTGAGAGCATCGTTAACATTCGTACGAGTAACCTATCTCAGCGATCCTTGTTACCTAGCTCGAGGAGTGCAAACGTTCTCTCAATGCAAGCACAGAGGATTGAGAAGGAGTGCAGCACGCTAATCGGGGACCACACTCTTCTACACGAGCCTTTTCCCCCTGCGGCGAGGCTTTCGGTACTGGTAGTAAATATGTGGGCAGCTGCCAGTCGCAGGGTGGGATGTGCAGTAGATTCCGGCGAGGTCGTTATCAAACAGGTGGATGCTCTTGAAACGCGTTCACGAGTGCTCCTAGAAGCGTAATTGACACCGATAGGTCAGAAGTCTACACTCCCGAAAAGCGCCAAGACTTGATGCACAAGGTTAAAGGGCGGCTGGTGGATTCGACCATCTATGGGCTTGGAAAGCTCTCGAGTCCTGAGGCGAGGGCTGCTCAAGTAGAGTATCTTTTGAAGAATGATCGCTTCTTGAGCCCTGCGCAACATTACGAGGTATGATCAATCCCCAGCGAGCATCCGGGGGTGCTCACAGAGCACTCGGGTGTCAATGCTCGGAGAGCACTCGTGAACGCTGCTAACAGATACTACACCTACCGTCTACGGTTTCTTGCGCCGGAGATTATCGACATATTGTACTATAAATACTTTGATGGGGTCAGGATGCGAGGGTAAAAGACCCCGAGTTCCTAGAGCGGATTACCCCTACGCTTTATATGCCTGATATCCACTGCGATTTGGCATGGCATTCGGCATGGTCAACGGGAACATACGTTAAGCCAGACCATTTCCAGTCACAAAATGAGAGTGTTGTCAGTAAGTATCCCCGATCCTCATAGCTATGGCGAGTGCTCTGGGAGTAGTGATGGACGCTGATATTGCACACGAGTAGAAACGTTCAACAGGATGAGCAACACATGGAAGGGGAGGAGTAGGCAGAATCAGGAGGCAACGTTGGAGGTGATTAAGGATAACCTCCGGGAAAAGGTATGCAATGGCAGAGTGCTTTTCCGGATATTGAGGCTAACTTTGACAGATACGAGAGAAGAAAGGCATCACTATCGAGGTTATACCGGAAGATGGATTCAGCGAGGACGACGAAGCGTTAGCGGCCGATCTTGCAGCATTCCGGAATGCTCGGAAAGCACCCCCGAGTGCTCGAGAGGATATCTCTGGTTCCGACAACGGTGGCGGCCAGGAAGAGGTGGTTCATGCTCAACTTCGCGGCATTGAAGCGGAGGAAGGCGAGGAGGGTGAAGAGGAGGATCGCGAGGGAGAGGAGGAGGAAGAGGATCTGTAGGGCAGTGGGCAGTGCTTTGGATCCCAAGAATGGCGAAGTGCTTTGGGGAGCGGCGAAGTGCTTTGGAGATACCTATGCCTGTATTATACTCGACATGATTTCTAGACGCTTGTAGTTTAGTATTTAGTAATAGAATCACATTTTTGGATGCTCCGCAAAGCAGTGCCTACTAATGCAAAGAGTAGTATGCATTGTAAAAACAGGGCGCTGAAGGGTAAAATGCGGTGTATCGAGCACTGCTGGAGCAGTCGGGAGTGCTCCAGAAGCATTAGCGATATGCCCAGGAGTCGTCAGAGAGCTCCAGGAGGGCCCGGGAGATAGGTAGTATTCTCCGGCGAGAGAGCATTCCGTCGCGAGAACGTCGGGCGAGAAACATTCCGTCGCGAGAGCGTCGGGCGATAGAGCATTCCGTCGCGAGAGCGTCGGGCGAGAGAGCATTCCATCGTGAGAGCGTCGGGCGAGAGAGCACTCCGTTGGGATAGCGTCTGGAGCGAGGTAACTCCGTCAGGGTGAGTGTATTGCTCTCGGGGCGCACTAGATGCGCCAGAAGGCGCCAGGAACGCTCCGTTGCTTCTCTGGAGAGGCAGTTTGTCTACCGAGCGCCCTGGGCGCCTGGAGCGTCCAGAGTGTCTGGCGGAGGTTGGAGGTTTACTGATGAGTGTAGTTCAATCTCAATCTTTATATATATATTTTTGCTTTGATTTATTGCGTGTATAGAACCAGAGATCTTGACATTGATCAGAGGTTTAGACAGTAAAGACAAATAAGAATCATATAGAACCATCCATCTGTTCTCCATCTAATACACTTGATTAAACTTTGATTCCACTACTGCTACCAAAAAGATTCTGTGATCATTACGTCTTTGCTAAGGTGGATAATTATTCACCTGTAGAACAGTCTCTGTTTGATTGGCTTTCTATTACGGCACGGCCGCCCCCCACCTGCTATTGCAAGGACCCTTTTGCAGAATTAGGTTGTTAGATGAAGGATCGCGATAGCGTTTTTTATATTGGTTGAGTTAGGAACCGTGTTCGGAAGATATAGTCAACGCAAGTCGTTTTGTGTTAGGAGTGCAAAAGAAGGGGGGGAGGATCAGGTATATGATTTTATTATTTCACTGACTATTTCTTTAGGTTTGGTTGCAAGTGTTAGTCATTCAGTCTCTCACTGGTGTTGTTATTCTGGGCTTGATTCTCCTCTCTATATTCTCTTCATTTCTTCCTTACCCAACGTACTTATTCTCTGAATGGCTAGCAATATATTCTGTTCGATTGATATTCAAGCCGGATCTACTGCCTTATGTGGAAAATGTACCCTAAGGCGACCCTCACATCAGTATCAACTCTGTCTTGTTTCTAGAACCCGCTCCGTTAGAACCAGAAACAAAGCAATGCTATAACATTATATAGTGAGAGATAAGTGTATTTAATTAAGATTCCAAAAAGACTAATTGGTATAGGGTAACATCTTTTAGTCTTGACAGATAAAGATAAATGTATTTCACATTGTACTTCTTTATCATAAATATCTCAGCCCTGTTTCTACGTATTACATTGTATTAATTTAAAAGCTCACCAAATGCATCAGCAAAAAATAGTGTCCATTCTGACGCCACTGGACGTATCAAGGCGTACCAGGTGCCATTGGGTGTCATCTAGGGCGCCAGGCGCATGAGAAGTTTTCTCACCTGCATCTATACGCCCCGGCGCAAAATGAGATTGTCTCCACGATAAAATACGAACATCTCTCCCGTTCTTGTCGCAGAGTCGTCGTTTGGTCAAAAGACGAGTTCGTTTTTTGACCATATTACGTCAGATTACTTCGTCTTTTGACCCCAAAACAAACACCGGATCCACACCTGTGCTACTTTGACCAGTAAATGGCTGGACTAGGATAATAGTTCCGCGCAAGTGTCACGTTTATTGATTTACATGTCTACCTAATTCTACGCGCATATCTGCTAGTGACCCACCTGCACCCCGACGACATCCTGCCTGCCTGCTGAGCTCGCCGCTGAGCTGCCTGCCTGCCCTCCTCCCTGCCTGCCCTCCTCCCTGCTGAGCTCGCCGCTGAACTGCCTTCCCACTGAGCTCGCTGCTTAACTGCCTGCCCTCCTGCCCGCTGACCTCCCTGCTGCCTGCTGAGCTCGGCGCTGAGCTCCCTGCATGCTGCGCTAGCCGCTGAGCTGCCTGCCTGCCCTCCTGCCCGCTGACCTCCCAGTTAGTGCAGTATTCGCTGCCTCCAGCAGCGTCAATATACTGGAGTATATGACAGGTTCAGTGGCGTCAGTATACCGTCAAAATCCTTGAAATTTGAAGCCTCCAGCGGCGTCATCACACTGGGGTATTTACCTGCAGCGGCATCAGCATACCGTTGATATAGTGGGTATTTAACGCTTCAAGCAGCGTCAGCAGCGGCGTCAATATACTGGGGTATTTACCTGCAGAAGAGTCAGTATAATCGTCAATATACTGGGTATTTGACGCTTCCGGCAGTGTCAGCAGTGGCGTCAATATACTGGGGTATTTACCTGCAGTGGAGCCAGTATAACTGTCAATATACTGGGAATTTGACGCCTCCAGCGGCTTCGATATACTGCATGATTTGGAGCCTGCAGCGCTGCCAGTAAAGGCATCAAAATGCAGATAAAAGTAAAGACGTATCTAGGCGTCGATGCAGGCAGTAGGCAGGCGTGGATACAGGCAGGATGCAGGTGTCGATACAGGCAGGAGGTGTCGGTACAGGCAGGAGGTGTCGATACAGGCAGGAGGTGTTGATACAGGTATGAGGTAGGCGTCGAGGCATGAGCGTGAAAGGGAGAAGATACAAATTGTAAAATGAAGGAGTGAGACGAGCGGGCGTATTTATTTCTTTCCTTTAGTTAGTGTAATGGCGTACGGGCCAACTCCCAGTCTGGCTCTGTCTCGGTTTCCTTGGTCCTGTTTCCTATTTCCTAGTTCTGTTCCTCGTCCTGTTTCCCTGTCTCCTAGTCCTGTCCCCGCATCTGTTTCCTCATTTACTAAAAACCATCCTGTATCCCCGTCCTCGCTTAGCCCCAAGTATCCCCGCTCCTGAATCCTAGTTTACCCGATCCCCGTTGCACTTCGTGAGGTAAGGACCAGCCTTGGCGTCTCATATGTCGCTAAGCTATTTACCGATCGATTCTAGTTTGTGCTCCAGTCCCCTGTCCTGTCGCCTCTATACATCCCTGCCCTGTCCCGTCTTTCCTGTCTTCTTGATCCTGTACTTTCCTACCTCGTCCTAGTTCTGTCTCTGCCTATCTCGGTTTTGTTTCTCGTCGGAGTACACTCCGCCATCCTTGTCCTTGCATGTTCCTCTCGCTTCTGCTTTTCCTGTCTCTGTTTCTCGCTTCTGCTTTCCCTGTCTCTGTTTCCTCGTCCCGTTTCCTGTCTCGGTTCTTTTCCCGTTCTCTGTTACGTTGTCTGGATTAATTAGTAACGTTAAGATTCTTGTATATAAGGAAGCTTCTTCTTCTCTTCGAAGAGCTTTCCTTTTAGTTCCTTAGACTTTTCTTCTTGTAATTCATGTACGCTTCAATCAAGACTTTCTCCAGAACTCAGGAAGCGTTCCCCTCAAAGACCTCGTCCCTTCCCCTGGGCCTTCGCCTAGGGGGAGGTCCTCTAGAAAACACTGGTCGTCCTCGACCTCCTGTCCTTACTCCTTCTTTTCATCTTGTCTTGTCCCGCATCCTGGTTCAACCTTCTCTAGAACCTGTCCCGTCCCGATACCGTGTATGACCATCGCGCCTCGTCTGGTCTTCACGTGCCCTGTCTCCCGTTCCTCCCCCCTACCTGCTATTGCTCCATATATAGCAGCCTTGATCCAGTTCCTGGTCGACTCTTCTGTTTAGCCATCGCTACCTGTCTGGCTTAGAGTTCCTGGTCCTACTCTCCCCGTCACCAACCACCCCGGAGGTGAATCCCAAGAACCAGCTCCGTCCTCCCGCGTCCTCGGTCCCGTCCCTGCCCTGCCCTGTCGTCCGTGGTTATCGCTACACACTTACCCTAACCCGGATATGCCCTTCGACCCATACCAACCACCTAGGAGGTGAATCCTAGGGCCCAGCGTCCCGAACCTTGTCCAGTCCTGTCCCGTCCCGACCCCGGTCCCCGTCCCCCCTGTATCCCGCCCCGGTTCCATCTCCTACCGAACCCAGCCAGCCGAGAACCCTAGATGTTACTGAATCTACGGGGGCCCCTTCACGTCGAAGACACTGCCGTGAAGCAACGCCGTTCGCCCGTAACAGTTGGGTAGCCGCGGCGGAAGAGTGCGAGCTTGCTGAATGCACTTGAGTGGTTGTGGCCAGGAGCGTGCAGGGTAGTTCTGGGGTTGTGATATTGCCATGGACTACGGTCTGCATGCAATTAATGAATTAAACAAAATAAATCAAATTAAAAAAAAATAGGTGATAAATGTAGCTGGTTAATACCGTACCTACTATGATACACAACTGGGGTCACAGAGAAACTAATATCTAAGCTTGTACTGAATTCTTGAGACCGTATTTATAAACACTTTATTTATTTACGGGGAAGAAAGGTGCAGTATTATTGAATATTTAAAGCATTGAACATTTCAGAGGTATGAAAAAGCATGGGGTTAACTATCTCAACTCATCAGAAACCAGTCTCAGCATTTGTTTAGATGAGAGAACCGTTCGTACAGAGCTATCTCCACCAATCTACGAGAAAATTACAGAGGAAATAAAACTTTCACTGTATAGATTGGTACTGGGCCCTCATTTCCCTATACCTCTGGCGAATAGGGTTTATTTCTTCCTGTTTAGATATCTATCGAAAGCAATGCTGAGGAGGGTGGAAATGGAGTAAGATGTGCATCATGTAATAAGCCTTGTGATTTATTAAACCATGAAAATCTTTTTTTAAATTTAATATTTACTGGAATAATATTTTTTCGCATTTCTTTGCAGACAGATTGGCTGACAGCGACAGGGATATTTAGTAAGCACGACCCATCAAATTTCGTTTCTTTGCTGTGGTTACCCTACCAGATTTGGTGCGGTTACACTACCGGACTTGGAGCGATTACCCTGCCTGCTTTAAGCAGTACTCTGCCTGCTTTAAGTTGTACCGTGCCTGCTTTAGTCGTACCTTAGCCACTATCCTGCTGGGCTACCACAAACCTAACCCTGACCCAACCTGGCACGGAAACCACAGAACTCCTTATAATTAAAATAATAAATATGATTATTAAGTAGTGTCACGGCGTGCCAAGAGTCGGGTTGGAAAGGGATGGAATAGAAAGGAAGGGGCAGGGAAGAGTTTTCATATGCGGATTAGTCATGTTGCCTTGTATTTATATCGCCCGTCGTCCCCTTTATCTTTCTTTCCTTCTCTCCTTGTTCAACCTTACTAGTAAATAGGTGAACGAATACTTTGTCTTTAGACCGCTGTTTTCTTCCTCTTCGGAGCCGCTGTTACTACCAATAAACGCTGTTATCTTTATCTATCGTACCTTATAGTACCCGCTGTTTCATCTCGTAGTCCTAATCGATGTACGACCACCCCTCGCTTCGAACTCGTATCCGAAGTTCTTGCGACCGCTGTTGTGTGCTTAGGCCACCCGCCGTATACTCATATCCCCCTCTAGCCGAGGTCATCGTCCACCGCCTTACATTAAGGTTGAACCAACTCCTGCCTACCCATTAATAACCCCATCACACAAGAATGGCGCCATTGAAGATACCTGGGAATTTATTCCCCAACCTGAGTGGCCAACACTCGCCGCCTCGCTGTCCCTTACCCCACAAGGCCCCTGCCCGCTGCTCACACCGGTGAAGACTTACTTCACTACTCCGGCTTCCCACAAGACCATCCGCGCTTCTCCACCGCAAACAAGACTATTGTTATCTAGTCTTCTTCAAACGCTTCCTCCCGGTAGAGGTAGCTAACCTCCGGCCCAGACCCCACGGGCGCAGATATCGATCTGGCCCGACATCTCGTAAGTACGACCAACCATGAGTTGCCGTCATCCACCACCACCGGGTATGAACTCGGCCACATCGCTGCTGCCTTCACGGGCCCAACCCAAGACGAGACAATCGTCGACAGGACAACGCGCTACGGCGACACCCCAACTGCTTCTCTCGTCGCCCGTCTCCAGGTCTTCTTGGAGGTCTAAGGCCCGCTCCCAGAAGATGGGGACTGTGGGCTCGAACTCAGCGAGGCTCACGACCTCCTCACCGCATGCCTCTCTGCCCTCACTGCCGCCCCCGAACCCGCTCCCGCTCCCAGCGCTGCCGCGGAGGTCGAAAACCTCCAGCAAAGACTAGAGGACGCCCAGTTTGACGCTCTGGAGCTACAAGACCACGTCGAGGAACTACAAGCCTCGCTCAAGGTCGTGCAGGACGAGCTCGAGGAAGCCCAAGTCGAGGTTCATGGTTATTATTCTGCAGATCAGGAAATGTTGAACTCGCCCAGACCCCAGCCACTCCAAACCTAAATGCCGACCCCACAAGGCCCACTCATTCACCAACTGAGGCCCTCGCTCCTGTCGCCTTCAAGACTTACACCGCATTCAACACCCGCCGCTCTCCCGATCATCGCCATTGTCCCCTAAGTCCCAACCGCTTTAAAAGCATGCCCCTTTTGGCAGAACATTGGCAAACCAAAGCGAGCAGGTTTCACCACCACCACCACCATCGCACCAAGCATTCCCTGCAGTCACGCCATCTCACGGAGGAAGAATTGTCTGAGGATCAACTCGCCCTCAACTGCCTCCTCTCACAACCCGGGTCCACCCCTATCGCCGCCAAGGCGCTCATCGACACCGGGGCCTCTGGGTACGCCTTCATCGACTCTGAATACGCGAAGGCCCACCGTATCACCATTACCCCACTCCGCGAAGCCAGAGCCCTGGAAGTCATCGATGGCCAACCGATCGAGTCAGAAGCAGTAACGCACATCGCGAAGCTCTCCCTGAATATCGGAGGTCACGAGGAAGACGCCCCGTTCTTCGTGACAAAGCCAGGCCACTTCCCGATCATCATGGGAATCCCGTGGATGCGCCGCCATGACGTCTGTCTCCGGCCCAAGGATAATCGAGTCACCTTCGACTCGAAGTTCTGCCGCCGCAACTGCTTGGCGTCCACCGCTCCCGCCATGGCGCAGCGCCCGCTCGCCCACCGCCGACACACCCATCGCCCATCTCGGTATGCTCCATAGCTGCCGCTCTCTTCCACCGCCTCATCAAAAACAGGAAGGGATCACTGTTCTGTGCCTCGCTCCGTGCCATCGATGCAGTCCTGAGGGGAGCCGACCCCGCCCTTGACCACCTGCCGCTCCGCTACCAGAAATTCGGAGCCCTCTTCTCCAAAACAGAAGCGAACCGCCTGCCCTCGCACGGAGCCCAGAACCATGCCATAGTCCTGGAACCTGGCCAAGAACCCCCCTTCGGTCCCATGTACAACATGACCAGGGAGGAACTGAAGGCCCTCCGGGACTACATCACCGAAATCCTGGCGCGCGGTTTCATCCGCTACTCCGAGTCCCCTGCCGGCGCCCCAATCTTGTTCATCAAGAAGGCCGATGGATCACTACATCTCTGCGTGGATTACCGCAAGCTCAACCAGATGACTATAAAGAACCGCACCCCGTTGCCGCTATTCTCCGAGACCCTGATGCAGGTAGCTAAGGCCAAGTATTACACCAAATTGGACCTACGTGAAGGCTACCACCAAATCCGCATCAAGGAGGGGGACGAGTGGAAAACGGCCTTTCGGACCAGACAGGGCCTCTACGAATACTCGGTGATGCCGTTTGGGCTGACAAATGCCCCGGCGACCTTCCAACACTGGATCAACACCCTCCTGCGCCCCCATCTGGACGATTTTGTGACGGCCTACCTTGATGACATCCTCATCTACTCCGATATCTTGGAGAAGCACGAGGAACACGTCGAGCGGATCCTGACCATCTTGGCCAACAACGATGTCCACCTAAAGCCGGAGAAATGCGAGTTCCATGTTCAGGAAACTAAATACCTGGGCATGATTCTCACCCCAGAAGGACTGAAAATGGACCCCTCAAAGGTCTCCACGGTGCAAGACTGGGAATCACCCGGAACCCTCAAAGAGGATCAAGCCTTCTTAAGCTTTGCAAACTTCTACCGACGGTTCATCAAGGGTTACTCCCGAGTGGTAAGCCCCCTCACGGGCCTCACTAAGAAGGGAGTCAAGTTCGAGTAAACAATGCAAGCACAACAGGCGTTCCAGAAACTCAAGGACGCCTTCACTTCCGCCCCAATCCTCCGGCACTTTGACCCGGACCGCGCAGTCACCGTCGAGACAGATGTCTCCGACTACGTCTCCGCCGCAATCTTGTCGCAATACGATAACGAAGGTGTTCTCCACCCCGTAGCCTTCTTCTCCAAGAAGCACTCCCCCCCGGAGTGTAACTACGAGATCTACGACAAGGAACTCCTGGCTATCATCCGAGCGTTTGAGGAATGCCGCCACTACCTGGTATCCGCACGATTCCCAGTGAAGGTTTTGTCCGACCACCGGAACCTGGAGGCCTTCATGACCACGAAGATGTTGAACCGCCGCCAAGCCCGATGGTCCGAGTTCCTATCCCGCTTCGACTTCGTCATCCAGTTCCACCCAGGCAAACAAGGAGGTAAACCCGACGCATTGACCAGGAGATCAGGAGATCTCCCCAAGGAAGGGGATGAAAGTGTTATGGGATATCAAAGATATGGCAATGCTAAGCAATAGTTCTGTAGCTTTTAAACGATATAATTTAATAGACCGGATTCCGCTCGCTGATACTGAGGATGAGAATAATAGTCCTCTCAGCTTGCGGGAATCCGCCCCTCTATTTATACATGATTGGCACCCTTATCCGGGTCCGTATTCTATCTAGTCCATTCCATCTCGCGTAATCCCTTTGACTCACAAATGCCGGCTATCAGGCTGTACCATACTATTACGTTGGTCACCTTCTCAAAGGGGAACAGCCTGCAGCCGTCAGCCATACTCTTCGGAGTACGCCGCCTAATAGTATAGTACAGGTGTGGTCGCACACAGGCGCCCCCACACCACCTCGATACCTTCCTATGCTTGTCCCTGATTACCCGTCTCTTCATCACAACCTCTTACTCGAATCTCCCGTAACAGAAAGGCTCGCCCACCAGTCACAGGTGATGTTAAAGACGGAAAATCTGGCCACGGAGATAAAGCTTGGTTTGTTGTCGGCTTCGTTTCCAAATGAAGCCGCCCAAGGATCGTGCTCTGTTCAGGAAATGTTGACCCATGCTTACCAAGTTGACAGTTTCCCCACCAAGATCCACAAAATGCTGAACGAGGGCACCAAGCACTCCAGGGAAATTTCTCTCTCGGAGTGTTCCAAGTCCCCCGACGGTTGGCTCCTATACCGAGGAGCCATCTTCGTACCAAATAACGCCGACCTCCGACTCCGACTCGCCTACGACCACCACGATGCACCCTCCGCCGGCCACCCCGGACGCGCTAAAACTCTCGAACTCCTGGCCCGCAATTACTACTCGCCCACTATGAGGAAGTACGTCGATCAATACGTCCGGAACTGTCACCTCTGCCAACAGTCCAAGGCCTCTATCGCGGCACGACCGCCCCCACCTGCCCTGCCGTCGAGAACGTTGCGGAATCGGGTTGTTAAGTGAAGGATCGCTATCGCGTCGGATAAGATGGATGGGTTAGGAAAGTACTCGGAGGATACGGTCAGCGCTAGGCGCTTTGGGTTAGGATTGCGGAAGGAAAGATCGGGATCGGTTATGGGTTTCTATGTCGGTTGCACGGTGTGAGTCATTGGGATTAGTCAGCGGAGGATTTCCTTGGATATATTATAGGGCTCTCCCTCGCTTCGTTTATGTTTCTTTTCTCTTCTTCTTTCCTTACGCAACGTCTTCATTTCTCTCGCACTCGGTAAACCTCGCTACAAACACTTTCGATTATCGTATACTTTTTTCTTTATTATTCTTTCTTCTCGCGTAACGGTCTACCCTGGTATACCATACCAGGCTGAGCCATTTCGTCCTCCGGCCGTACGGTCGCATTGTTATTCTCTAAGCGAAACAAAACCCCTCAACTCTCAAAATGGCTTCAAACCAACCCCCCAAACGACCCCCCAGACAACCCCTCTTCGGATTGGGAAGTCAGAAAAGAGCCCAAACAGACGAGATCGCCTCCCAAGCATCTCTCTCCAGCTACTTCGCGAATACGCCGCCCCCGGGCACACCAGCTCCACCCCGCTTCGATCCCACCCCACAGACCCAAGATCAAGGAGAAGAGCCGCAGGGCCCCCTCTCCGTATACGCAAACGATGACGACTATACAAGGCCCTACGTCCCTAGGGTTGACTACATCGGGCTCAGTATAGTCCCAGACGAAACACACAACAAAATGGACATGAATTACGTCTCATGGGCCATCAGACACGCCATAACGGCCAGCCTCGCCCCAGTGATAGCCGCCCAAGAGACGGTTATCAGGGAACAAAAAGACCAAGCATTGACACTACAAATGCTGCAACGCAAGCTGATTTCAATTGCCGACACTGAAACCCTCCTCAGGAAAGCCATCGAGCACATCGACAAAAACATTGCCCAGGCCATCCACCCCCTCCTCACGAAGGCCGAAGAAGCCCAAGGCAGAATTGCCGAACAAATCAAGGAGGTCCAAGGACAAACCCTCCTCATTCTGAACAAACCCACCCCTCCTCCTCCTCCTCCCCCTCCTGCAACGCCCATCATCCGCGCTCAAGACTAAGACTACCAAGACTTCTGGCCCCGCCAGAGCTCGACCGGCACAACAACAACAACAACAACAACAACAACAACAACAACAACAACAACAACAACAACAACAACGACCTCAACAACCACAACAACGATCCTTTGCCAACGTGGCCCGGGCCAGCAACCCGAATCAAGACACTTTCCAGCTGGTACAAAGACGAAGGGCTCCGAGGAAAGCGGACCCCCTCTTCAAACCGGATTTCTCGAGGGCTAACCGAGAAATCATCGTGGAATGCAACGCCCCATCCCCACAAGCCCCATGCAACCAAACCCCCTCCGAAATCCGAGCCAAAATCAATGCCGGAATCCCAGACGCCAAGTGCCACTTTATTGCGGCAAGAAAAACCCTCAACCACAACATCGTTCTGGAAACCAAGTTGGACACCTCCGCCGAAACCGTGCTCGCTTACAAGCACGAAATCAAAGACGTGCTCACGGGGATGCGAATCTACGTGATCGACATCAGGGCCAACTCCAAATGGTCCAAATTCCTACTCCACGGCATCCCAACAACAATCGGGGATGGAATAGACGCGGGGCAACTGGTCGCATCCGAGATCAGGAACAATTACGGAGAAAAACTCGAACTCGCCCAAATCCCAAGATGGATCACCAAGCCAGAGAAAAGGATCGGGAAGGAACATTCCTCCATGATCATCGCCCTCCCGGGCCACTTTACAACAGAGTCGCTGGGACTTAGATCCCTCAACCTCTTCGACCGCCGATGCTCCCTCGAGACTTATTTTAACATCCGAGAAGACACACAGTGCAGGAACTGCCTTGAGTATGGGCACCGCCAGGAACAATGCGAACACGAAACAGGCCGATGCGGACACTGCGCAGAGGATCATACCACAGACGAACACCCGTGCAAAACATGCTCGGGAGGAGTCCGATGCACCCACTCGCCCATCAGATGTTATAACTGCAAGGGCTTCCACAAAGCTATCGACCGAGCCTGTCCAGAGCGGGCTAAGGCCACATTAAGAGCAGCACAACGTTTCAACGAAAGCAGACCACAGAAAATTGCCCCGGCACTCATCAATGTCGCTCCGGTAACAGCCGCGACCACGACCGCGGCCCTGGCCCCAACCCCAATCACCCAAGCACCGGCTTCCACCATCTAAGTACCAGCAACACCGGCACCGGCCCCGGCTCCGGCCCCGGCGGAAAACGATCACGACATGGGAAACAATTAGGTTTAGTTTTAAAGTTCCCGTTCGCTTTCTCTTTATCTTCATGTTTTCTTTCCTTCCTGACTACGCGGATGCGAACACTTATGTATTCTATTTACAGTCACTCCTGTCCTCGGTTACGCTTTGTTTTGATACGTTTTCCTTTGTCTTTCCTGTCGTCCTTCGTTTTTGTTTGGGTTAGTCGGCGGAGGTTGTAGTTAGGGTAGTTGGGGCTGCGCGATAAGCTTTTTTAGCTTCTATGCAGTATAAATATATCTATCTATCTATCTTCATCTGTATTCAGTATCAATTGGTCTCACCTGGTATATCATACTAGGCGGAGCCATTCTGTTAGTTCAAAATATATTCCGTTCGATCGGTACTCAAGCCCGATCTCCTGTCCCGTCCCGAACGTATCAGGAGTCGATCCTCGCCTCGGCCCCTCCTCGTCCAGTCCACAGATCCTCGTCCCGTCCCCGATCCTCGCCCTGTTAGAGCCTCCCGCAACCGCCAACAAGGTGTCCTCCGCCCCCTACCGATCCCCGCGGCCCCATGGTCCGACGTATCAATGGACTTCGTCGCCGATCTCCCCGCTTCGAACGGCCACAACGCCATCTTGGTCATAGTCGACTGACTAACCAAGATGCGCCATCTCCTGCCCACCACGGAAGAAGTTAACGCAGGACGCGTTCGCCTGTACCTGGACCACGTATGGAAGCTGCATGGCCTCCCGGACAACATCGTCTCCGACCGAGGCACACAGTTCACGTCGGACTTTTGGAGGTCCCTTTGCGCCCACCTACAAATCAAGCCCCGATATTCCACGGCCTTCCACCCTCAAACCGATTGCCAGACGGAAAGAATCAACGCGGTGATGGAACAATATCTCCGAGTCTATGTATTTTACCAACAGGACGACTGGAGTCAATTCCTCCCAATGGCTGAGTTTGCCGCGAACAACCACACCTCCGAGACCACCAAGATGTCTCCCTTCGAGGCTAACTACGGCAACCACCCGCGCATGACCTTCGGCCCTCTCACTCACGGAAGAACCACGCAGGAGGACCAAGCCAACGGTATGGCGCGATATGTCACAAGTTTTGAGTTCCTCCGACTGAGATGCTTCGATCCCAGAAGATACAAGAGAGTTCGACGACACCGCACACCAAGACAAGTATGAAGTCGGGGATAAGGTCTGGCAAAGCACGCGGAACCTCCACACCCAGCGGCCCTCGAAGAAACTGGATTGGAAGCAGGTCGGCCCATACGAGATCAAACGAAGGATTAATCCTTACGCTTATGAGCTCAAGCTGTCCGCCTCCATGAAGATACACCCCGTCTTCCATGTTTCGTTGCTGTCTCTCGCCGCCCAGGACCCCGTACCCGGACAAGAACAGCCGCCGCCGCCGCCAGTCGAAGTGGAAGGGGAACAAGAGTGGGAAGTAGACGCTGTAGTGGACTCCCGCCGCATACGAGGACGCTTTCAATACTTGGTCCGTTACGCTGGGTACGCCGACGCCTCATGGCAACCCCCCGAGGACCTCGAGCACGCCCCCGAACTGGTCACTCAGTTCCACGCTCAATACCCCCGCAAGCCTAGGCCTAACAGGAGTCAGGCCTGAAGGAGGAGGGTATTTTATGTCACGGCGTGCCAAGAGTCGGGTTGGAAAGGGATGGAATCGGAAGGAAGGGGCAGGGAAGAGTTTTCATATGCGGATTAGTCATGTTGCCTTGTATATATATATATCGTCGTCTCCTTTGTCTTTCTTTCCTTCTCTCCTTGTTCAACCTTACTAGTAAATAGGTGAACGAATACTTTGTCTTTAGACCGCTGTTTTCTTCCTCTTCGGAGCCGCTGTTACTACCAATAAACGCTGTTATCTTTATCTATCGTACCTTATAGTACCCGCTGTTTCATCTCGTAGTCCTAATCGACGTACGACCACCCCTCGCTTCGAACTCGTATCCGAAGTTCTTGCGACCGCTGTTGTGTGCTTAGGCCACCCGCCGTATACTCATATCCCCCTCTAGCCGAGGTCATCGTCCACCGCCTTACAAGTAGTCAACTATGAGCACTGGGAGGTGAAAAGGATTAGAGAGGAGCGGTGAGGGAGGGAGAAGGACAGGACCAGTAGAGGAAAGGGGGACGAGCAGTGGTGGAGGGGGGGTGTAGGGAATTAGAGCTCGCACCAAAGCGGTCACTGAAGCTGTCACTGGAGCGGGATTACTGCTGGCACTGGAGCTGGCACTGGAGCTGGCAGAGATACTTAATAATGAGCGGAAAGAGTTGGATCATTACAGCAGGATTAAGGTATTTATGCGACATGCATGATTGGGAGAACTGGGCATGAGACGGCTAAGACAAAACTAACTGGCTACTGGGGGTGCCTAAATACTATACGGAGTTGGGATGGAAGGGGACCTCACGGTCGCGGGGCGGCGCACCCCTAGTATCCTGTACATGGTAGTAACGGTAAGTACGAAGAACTGGTTTTGACTAGTTGACTGAAATGCAAGACACGAGTTGCTGATATTGGGGCCAAGGCAGGACACCGCCACTTCCTCGTCAAAAGATTGTGAACTTTTGACATATCCATTCAATCTCGTAGGAGTTGTTTTGACAGCTGTTCAAACTCGTTAAGTACCCGTTCAACCCCATTTTATCCCATATGACCTCATTCCAAGGCTCTGAGTACTCCTTCAACCTCGTGGAAGCTGTTTTGACCCCCATTCAACCTTGTTGGAGCTGTTTCAATGCCCGTTCAACCCCATTCAATCTCATTGAACGGCTGGGAGAAATCCTTCAACCTCGTGTGATGTGTTTTGACGCCTGTTCAACAACTGGCAGGGCTAATTTGAGCTTTTGGGAGCTGGTCTGTCGCCCACACGTCTCCATTTGGCGCCTGTAACCCCGTTTGGCACCCTCTCAACCTCATTTGACCTTTTTCGGCCCTGTTTGGCGCCCGCGCGACCCCGTTTGATGACTGTTTGATGCCCTTTCGTCCTCATGAGACAAAATAGAAGGCTTTTTGATCACTTTGGTGACCAGACCAGGGGCAGGGAGACAACGAGGGATGAGAGACTTAGGATTATAACTTTACGGGACTTTGGGATGACTTAGATGGAGCTTGGAAGAACTGTTGAGATAGATTATTGTACTTGTCAAGGGATCTATTGAAGGGCAAGAACCAATGGGACACCTACCAATAGAAGAAGACAAGGCTGACCAACTATCTTTAATGAAGCAGAGAAGAAAAGACTACGAGAGTTTGTTACAAGAGATAAGCCAAGAAGGAGACTCTCTTCGGAATATATAGTACAGGCGACCGGGTATGCCTGTTCTCCTCATACTCTTAAGAATATAATGGCCTCCATGGGCTATCACAAAAGACTCCCTCGAAAGAAGTAAGTTTACTATTCTCATTCTACTGTGTCAATCACTAACGTACGGGTAAAGAAGTGGGAATAAGACCACAGAATCTCCTTCAACGAGTAAGACCGCGTCAAGATATGCTGCACTGGACATACGAGGACTGGTTTAGGACTGTATGGTCGGATGAGTCTACTTTGAATACCGCTGGCTTTGGACATAGACATTGGGTAATTAGAAACGCGCAAGAGGATTATCACCCAGACTGTATTGACGAGATCTGTGAGTCAGAAAGGAAGAGTGTAATGGTCTGGGGTGTATTCTGCGGAGAGATGAAGTCAGAGCTAGTCTTCACACCCCCGAGTGTCACCATAAACTCCAGAGTCTATGTTGATCAAATGCTAGACCCATATCTTATTTCTTTCTGGCATGATAAATGTGAAGAATATGGATGGACATGCGTGATGGAAGACAATGCACCCGGGCATAAGGGTCAGGCAAATATATGCAGGCAAATCAACGAAGTCAATGTCATTTCTTGGCCTGCACAATCACCTGATCCCAATTTAATTGAAGCATTATGGGGGGAGATGGAGACTGAGTTGGGAGAAACAGTTGGTCGGGTGGAGGATTCTGAGGTTCTGAACGTTATGCTGAGGAATGCCTGCAATACTATTGGAATAGATAGATTAGATACCTTGATTAGGAGTATGCCCCGTAGATTGGAGGCAGTGATTGCTGTTGGAGGAAGGGCTAAGCATATTAGATATATCACGAGATTTTATTGTACCCAGAATATTGTTCTCCAGACTTTTTTCCTACATACAAATAATTGGTCTTGGCTGCATATACGCTCCAAAGACATTGGTAGCCACCTGTGACACCATATGCAATTGGTCCCATCAATCGGGCTTCTCGGTATTTAACATGAGCACCCTGTACATGTATCCTAGTTATATTTACATATTATCTAATGTTTTTCCGATTTTTTATTGCCATTCTTTGCCTACATCGAAATTTCGTCCCATTAGCGGATATGTACCGGTCCATGGAATAGCATTGTCAAGCTGAAAGGGATAGAATCAAAGACCCCTCGGCAATAAGGCACCCGGTTGTAAGCCACTACATCGATAATGCCCAAAGGCCCAACTACAGATGAAGCTAGAGAGACAAATACGTACTTGGCAAGCTCCAGCCGTGTAGTGGTAATGCACTAGGCCTGACTATATGGTTATGCTTTAGACAAGCTCAACAAGCATATATCATATAATTAGGATGAAAGGAAGTAAAAAAAGTGATTGGAAAACAAGAAACAAAACAAAGACCCGCAGCGGTTCTACCCAAAGAGGTATGAAACTGAGAACAAAAACCTGTATACTTGCTCCTGTCCAAGGATTTAGCTGATTTAGATATTGCATACAAGATGCCTATAACGTGTTTCACCGGGAACGCAATAGGCAGCGGGAAAGCAATTAAACACAACATGAATGGGATCGAAATTGCTCTGAAAATTCAAAATCACCCAGAATTACAAAAAAAATACCTTAAAGTCATTTTGAGATATTTTCCGAACATTTCTAATGATCGTTACTGATAGGTAGTGGGAATGTAGCTGTGGGAGGGTCATTAAGCCTTGAATATCCCCTACAGCTATATACTACTAGGATCATAAGAATCAGTCAAAAAACCAAAAAAGCTCCCCTATATATGTATGGATTCATAGGTATTGCTTTTGTGCTCATAATGCCCTTTTGTGAGGTTCAGTTGCTTACGATCGCTTTCCAGGGGACTTTAATTGAAAGTAAAATTTGATACAGTTCCACACCCATTTGATGAATTTTCCCGATGCCCCCTTTTTCTGTTCAATTAATCTGTTGTGAGGGCGTTTTAAAGGTGATAGGAAACATAGGCATCGGGGAAGGCGCTAGAAAAGCCGTTGAACAAGTCTATGTCTCCGGAATGTATTGAATCTGTACTTCATATGTTAAATAGTTACAACTCATCGTGTAGGCGATAACACTTACACTGGTTTCTCAGAGCTGTCAGAGTTCAATCTCTCCCAAGTGCATTTCTAATTCTAGGAAATATTTGTTTTAGATATAGAAGTAGGAATTGGTAGGTTAAACGACAAAGTGAACTTATCGATTCCTTTACTGAATTGTTTCCCCATGCCAATTCGATTCATTAACTCAGATGAGACGGCATACTTTGATCTACACAACTACGGCTATTTATTTACCAACAAACACGCATTGTGCAGATCAGATTTATTTATGAAACCGGTACTCAACACACCAACTCGTCTACCTCCTTTGCCCCCGGCGAGCAGGTTTCTTCCCCGCCAGATATCCGGAAGAGTGCAGGAGTCCGTTAGATTGGTTTTATAATAAGCTATTCGATACATGTATTGTTGGTGAATTGGTAAATTCGCAGTGGGGACGAGGCACAGCCATTGGAGAGGACAAATTCCCAGTACTCATATTATGTTCAACCCATCCATTCCACCGCACGCGGGGTCGCTCCTCGTATAAGTGAGTGGAAGGGTTGTGTTTCAGCCTTCTCCATGGCGGGAGTCCCAAGGGGTCCCTGTTTGGGCAAGTGTAGGAGATCGGAGCAGCAAACACATGATGTTTTTAACCGGTCACGGGGGAGATTTCAAGTTGGAGATATGTTAGACAAGATGACTATAGGTGCGGGGCCACGCACATAAGCAGCGAACGTTAATGTAGTGAAGTAGAAGAACCTAGCCCGGGGATGTGACCCAGAGGAATGGAGGCACAGCGGGCACTAGAGGGCGGGGGAGGGATACCCGGATGACTGTTTTGTTTTCCGTCCGCGCTCTAATTTCATCTCCCATGCTGTATCTATCTCCTTGATTCCGTTTGATTATTGCTCCTCCACCCATTCTCACCCCATCGGGTAGCACACGTTGCCAGATTATTCTGCTTCTCGTGATTTCCTATTTCGCTTCTTCTTGCACGCTTTTTCTCTCGATTGTTTCATCGTTTTCTTCAGAAGCGTCAATAAAGTTGGCCTCATATGTTTTTTTTCCGGTGAACTCCCGCGTGGTGGCTACTTCCACATAGAAGGTAGGAGAGGAGAGAGTTGCGGATAGGTAAACGGGTTGCCGTTAACCCTAACCTTACAAGCGAGTGATGGTTGATGATGACACGAATCGGATGAGTGATAAACCATGATGCTCTAGGTGAGTGATGGGGGGTGAATACACGGAAGCGAGTAATGGTACTGCATGAGTAGCTAGCTGGAGGTCGGTATGATTAATCGATTCTTTCATTATGCATATACCCGAGGTTGGAGACCGGTGATGGTTGCAGGTCTTTCTACCTTTTTTCGTTCAATTCACCATATGGGTTGCGATATGACACTACCAGGTGAGATGGTTGGACTGACCTGTGCTGTACGCACGCAGTTAAGACTGTATGGGTGGCAGGCTCGCGGTGGAATGGGCGAGGGAGGCTTATATGGTGGGGGCTGAGGGGGTGGGTGTCTAACAATGACCTTACAGGCGGAGATACGGCGATATGAGGGTACCGTGGCGAAGTAGCTAGGAAGAGCAGTCGTAACGTGGGGGAAAGCGGCTTTGTGTTGAGAGGGCGAGGTTGGTATACATTATCGACAATTTGGTGAGCGTGGATTGGGAGGTTATTATTCAACTCCGCACCCACCTGTATGGAATCAAGGTATAATCGGGGGTGGATAAGTGCATGCAGCAGTGGTACCGGTATCACAAGAAAGAGGGAGACCAGGTAGTGGATAGGGGGCTATACCTGCTCCATGACTAGCTGGGTTTTAATCAGCGGGGACCCGGGGTTTATAGCGCGCCGTCCTCCTCCGCCGCGATCGGGGTCGTTCCACCACAGGCGGCAATGGGGAATGTCTTGTGCCACGCCCTTGCTGACGAACACTAAATTATTATCGCGGCAGACACACCCGACAAGGGAAACTCCAGTACCCGCCGACGTACACAGAACACCACCCCCGCACGCACCCACCGACAGCGCCGCCACACGCCCTGCGCCCTGCTCGCAGTGGGGATAGAATACACTCTACCAGGCACCTTCTCGGCATCAAGGGCAGCCCGAAAAGCTATTTCCGCAGCCCACACTATCCTCATGGCGGAAGTGCCCGAAGGAGAAGAGCAACTTCCCCCCTAACCTAGCTTAGCTAGCGTATTTACCCGCTCAAAGATGCGTTACCCGCTCTTTCCCAGCAGCACCCAGGCAACCTACAGCCGTTTTAGCCAGGCTACCACGTCAGGTAGTCTGGGTGGTGAAGGTGGAGCTGGGAGGGCGGGGGGGAGTCTGGCATGGATCGGAAGATATCGAGGTCATTCAAATTTTCTATAGATGCACTCGCACCTCCGCCTTTTACGCTGGAGCGCCGGTAGTTGAGTTTTGGCATCTTCCGGTCGTAGGGGGTAAAAGAAAAATAAACCACTTGGAACTCCTGGCTCCCTTTTTAGATACCCATCCCTCGCTGTCAGTGCATACCTCTCTAGCTGTATGTACTCGTCCCATACAAGCACAGCAGACTCGCCAGAGGGTAAAGTGATAGGTTTCTCACAGCGGACGCAGAATAGAACCACCAAGAAGGCACGGTGTTTCACTTCAAGAATTATTTCAGGTTCCACTAGACAGGTTTCGCGCCAAATATTTTAGATTTAGGTTGGGTTAGCATGTACAGGAAGAGAGGCTGGGGTACGTTCGGATTTCTTTGATTTGATAGGTGCATGAGCAAGTGAGTGGAGATTTCGAAAAGGTGAAGAGTGTTCTTTGTGGTAGCGGAGGGCATTTGTACATACATACTTCACCTTTGGTTAACGTCTTCGCAAAAACATGACATGGGCATGATGTAACCGTTTATGTTCTTGAACATGTTAAGTAGCGTTAAGAGGTTTTTTGTGTTGTTCTCTCATCATGGACCCCGATCGGTTTCATTTTGAGGCTGATTTACTTCCTCTTCTACAACAAAGGGGGCAAAAATCCAATGTTCTTACCCGCGCTGCTTCCGTCCTTAAGAGCCAGCCAAAACGAAAAATAAATTTTTCTACTTCCGATTTTCTTTTAAACGATCAGACATATGACCATGACTGGTACCTGAAATTCTGGCGCTTTGATAGAGATCAAATTATACTTTCGGCGGAAATATTCGGGTTGCACACAATCAAGTACAGGTTTCGAGATATCGCCTCACCAACAACAGCATCATCTGTTGTCCTATACTCTCTGCCTTGGCCCAGTCAATACAAAGAACTTCTATGTGTTTTAGGCACTCGTTTAGCTGTCTTTCTACTATTATTAATGATCCCTGCGAGCACCGGTACAACAGATATAAAGATCTACTATTTTTTGATCCTTTACGTCTTACACCCTAAACGTTGACAATGTATGTCAACACATTCGCAAAGCACGTGGGTGCAGATCTCTTTGGTCAAATATCAAGCTCAATCGACGGCGCACAACGACCCTTTTCCCGTCCAGGTGATACAGTAGCTGGCCAACTACGGTTATACAGGGAGTATAACAAGGCGCATACAATTATATGACAGGCAATTGTTACACCGGACGGCCTCATCTCAAGCTTATTTGGACCAGGGGAGGGACGTTTGGAATAAAAAAGAAACTAAACCTGTACGCATAGAACGAGGAGGGATCCAGACTGCTGGTATACGATAATGTAGTCTAGTATTTAGGAGAGAGCATTATGGGTGCCTATAGAGCAAGGCCAAGGCCTCTCTTACATCTGAATAACGAATCTTCAACCGAGAGATGTCAAGAATGACAATATTGGTGGAATAGGGCTTTAGAAAGGTGATTAACAACTTCTGATTTTGTGGTTACAAGACTGAGTTGAAGCTTGGTTTATCACCTCTTGCTGCCTATTATTTTGCGTGTTTTTCCACGAACTCCCATACATGTTTTAATGGTTGTATTACTAAGGATAAGTTCAAGTGTAATCCTCCCAGTGTATATGAACTTTGGGGTTCAATAGCCCATATAGTTCAACGCTCACAGCCATCTGTAACAAAACCAAAATCCAATCAACCCACTTTAAGAAACCATCAAATTCCCTTTGCCGCTGTTGTTCAGCTTTGTGCTGCTCTCTACTCTTACCCGTAATCCCCTCATATCGGTCCATTTGCTCATCATAAGCTCGACTCTCCATTTTCTCCTTCTCAATCTCACTCCATTTGCCCATCGTAAGCTCGACTCCCCACTCATTTGCATCTAGTATAGTCTCCATCATTTTAGTATTTCTCCTGACCGGCGGGTCCTTACTACCTCCCTCTGACACAGCTCTCTTCCTTCAGAAACCCTCACCGGGACTCTCAACCTTTCTTTTCCTAGCCAAACTACTGCTCATATTGCTTGGCAGATCACTGCTAACTTGTTACCCCCTCTCTAGCGTGCTCTCAATCTTTTCTTTCCTCTACTCGTTGTCAGTCTGCAATTCATCGATCATTTGAATCCATAGATCGAGAACTTGATTATTTTTGTTTCCACTTTTGCCAACCCGCTCTACCATTTTTCTTTTTCAACAGCTTTCCTGCTTTCGTCCTCCCAAGTCTTCATCAACCGTCAACCACTGTTTCCTTCCGGTACTCCTCCCTTATAACCTCCCATAATTTCTTCTTGGTCGACCCTTTCTAACTAAGTCCGAGGAAATGGGAAATGCACATGCGCACAAGCAGGATTTTTATTTCCGAGTCCTTGATATCGAGCTTGGTCTTCCTCATCGGATTCTTTTCCTTCTGCACGACCGCCTATTGAGATTTCTCACCTGGCCGCACAGTGGAATCAATCCCAGTGAGAGCAACAGGAGCCCAGCAAGCACCAGCGATATCTGCCAAGGTGTAAGTTCTGTTTTCCAGCAGTGATCTGTCCCAGTCACTGTCCAGCATCTGAAAGGTCTCGGAGAACTCATTCTCAACCTCTGCCAGAGTTTCTCTCGGCAGTGTTGTGTTTCCGCAGCGGGTTTCGTTTCCCGACGACGTTTCGTTTCCCGACGACGTTTCGTTTCCCGACGACGTTTCGTTTCCCGACGACGTTTCGTTCCGATTCAATCCTCCCCTCCAGAGTTCTTCTGCTTCCCTATTGTCATATCTTCTTTGTATTTTGTTCCGCCGTCTTTCGTTTCCGCGCATCGTTTTGTTTCCGGGCATCGTTCCGTTTCCATGGGTCGTTTGAAGTTGAAGTTGAAGTTCCAGTGTTCCTAATTGTCCCGGGCGACCTACAGGGCACCGCCCAGTCTCTAACGTGGGAGAAGACTGGACAGACGGCAAGAGGTAGCCCGTCCAGTCCTTGAAAAGAGAGGACCGCAAAAGACGGGCGGGCCCTACAGGGCCCTGTAAGTATTCCGCGTTATCAAAATTATCTCAACATTGTTGCAACCATATTTTCCCACTTCAACCTCGCCTTTCTCTACAACCACAAAGAGAGGGTATAAAAGATGCTTTTATTCTGTTGAATTTCCATATGATCATAAGCTCAATTGACGTGGGTTCAAAGTCTGGTTATTCTAGCCAAATTGTATGGTTGAGACGTGAGCGTCCGGATAATTTTGGTATCCCACAATACGTGCCGATTGATACTTGACCCCACTTGAGTGCAGTTGACTGGCAGGGGCGGCCGAAGACGGTGGGTGACGGCGGGTGACCGCAAATGACTACATATGTCCGCATATGACTGCAGAAAACGGCATTTAATTGCAGAACCACCATCCATGGTTCGAAATCCTCTTCTCCCGAGTACTGCTCAATTTGTAGACTGAACGTCAACAGAACACCTCTGTGCGTGATGTGATTATTCAGTAATGCCAAGAGCCCGGCGGTCATGAAGGCCGACTTCACTCCTGTCCCACCAGGCTCTTCTAGCTCTAAAAATGTGTCGGAAACATGTATTTAAAATCATCACCATTTATTGTCCGCGAAATAGCCTGTGGTACCGTGCTAATGCATCGCATAATGCATCGAAAATGTATCACAGTCCGTAACTACGAGTTTCCCGTGCCCTTTAAACCGACTACCATGTATGGCACGCATGAGTAAAAGCATAAATGTCTGTAAAGACATCATCGTGAAGAAATGCATCATCTAGAAGAATATGGTTTAAAGAAAATTACTGTGGGGGAGATTGAACTTGAATCGTTCTGATAATCTATTTCCCCGCTTCTCTCCTCTGTAATTACAATTTGTGCTTTCTCTCTTGTTCCTCTGGGCCCCGGAAATCCGGTCATATGCTTCCCTAAATAGAACCCTATGTCTTCTCTGTCCTCGACGCATACATCCTCCAACTCGATGGTGAATTCATTGCCCTTTCTTCCAGCAGTGGGACGAGTCGGTGCCGCCAACTTCCAAACTTTGGTAACTACGCATCACAGTGATTGATTCCTGATCACACCAAGGTGTTTACTCAGCTTTTCGTAGTGCTCCCCAGGCGCCGAACCCAAACCCTGGATGTGAGTCATGGGTCATGATGTGCCCGACCGGTAGCGAGTGAGAAGACATGAGCGGGTGAGAGATTATGAGTGGGTGAGATAGCATGAGCGTGTGATGTAGAATGAACGGGCGATATAGAATGATTATTATGTCACAGTGTCATAACATAATGTTGCGATCTTAGCACTTAGAGGTTCAGCAATGGCCGACGGGCAACAGTGATAGTCGCGCAATAAAGCTGGGTGGCAAATTAGGAGAGACAGGAAGTTGCATAATCAATCAATGACGACCGAGTGTGGATAATATTAATATCATGTGGTTTATCCAACCCTGCTCCAGATTACATGGTTTCAAACATTATTATACAATGTGTCCACCCTTCACACCGGCCACAATGTTTTCTCAATCACATATCTCCATCACAGCTCCTATTCATGCTCATACATGTTCCTCCACCTGCGGCCCCTTGCCGTGTCCCGTGAGCTTCCATCACTCATCCCTCTCACAGCTCACAGCCCTTATCTTACATCAGGCAGTCTACCCCACACCTACTACCGAAATTAGCTTCAATCTAACGAATATGGAACGCAGGGAATCGACAAACCCCACCCATCCAACCACCCAGCTATCCTATACAATGCCGTATAGTGCCACCTTCATCTTCTTCAGGTCCAGCAGTAGTTGCCAGCTAGTGCTCTCGCTCAGGATAAAAACATCTCGGCTAATATCTCAAAGTACCAGGAGCTGTGTGTTTTGCTAACTGCCTTTCTGACCAACCGAAGGGGTATTGCGTATAGGAGGGCCATGCACATATCTGCGTGCAACACGCCAACAATGGCCCTTTATAATGATTCCGCGTCGTACTCCACTACCCATATAAGGCTACTCAGCATTGCACGGCACCCCTTGATTAGCCTTTCGCGGTCAACGTCAAGATTATATGTCCGATGTTTTCGCGACGGAACGACGCCGTTGTGAGCCGTGTAGATAGGGATGCGCGCAAGCAATGAGTGGGATTTCCTTGCTCTGCAAATTGAAGAAAAGAAAACACCAAACACACAGAAATTACCACCAGTAATTAACACTTATTATTGCGACGAAATATTTGCCAATCAGGTGGATAGACGAGAGAACCGCACGCCAATGGTACGAAATAATATCACAGGTGATTGAAGTAATCCCGACACTAGGCACACTGACTAGAAGTTAGTAGAGGTACTCCTAGCTTTGAGAGTGCGGGACTAACGGTGTGTATAGCATTGTATTTGCCACCTAGACATGTTCATCATGCAAACGACCCCCGCATTCATCTGGCATACGGCAGTGGTCTTCGCTACCTCCTAACGCAGCATAGTGTTCACAAGTCTTCCAGCACCTCAAAGGCCTATCCGACAACCCAGAGGCATATCAGCCACTCACAGCGCATCCTGATCACGCTGGTGCATATCGGTCACCGCAGAGAATACAGGTAGACCCGAGGGATACCAGTCACTCGCAAAGCATACTGATCACGCTGTAGAAATATCGGTCCCCGCAAAGCATAAAGATCGTCCGCAAGGCACATCGCTCATACCCAGCAGGGCATACGATCGTTCGCGAAGCGCATCTGTTGTCCATAGCGTATACCGATCCCTCTTGTTCAACAAGAACGAGATGTGCAGGATAAGAGGCTTAGGCTCCAGAGAGCTTCGGGTTTTAATACTGGGCCGAATCGTTTACCGCCGTAGGTAGGGTATTCGTCGTTGGCGGATGGCCGAAGAATAGCGACTGAGAGAATCGGTCGAGGGTGATTGATCCATGTTTTAGTCGGGAAACTGGGTGACCATGTCAGATATTTCAAAGGCCGGGTGCTCAGGTTTCCCATACATATTATCATAAAGTACGGAGCTTAGGTATGTTGGCTTCACCTTGTGCACGCTCAACCAGTTCACACTTTGACACGGTAGATACTGTGCATCCACTGTGTCCTCCCGCCCCAGTCGTTTGACAGGGTACTGTTTTTTTCGTGATCCTCCTGTCTATGTGATCGTTTCAGTTCTGTACCGTGCTCTAGTCGAACACCCGGCATTACAAGATCAGGTCCTGATATAAGACAAATGCCAACTTCAGCAAGTAGAGAGAATTATTCCTGAGAGGGATAGGTATACCAGCGTGACACGGTTTGAAACTGGAGGCCAAGACAGATGCATCTCATGCGAAGCATCCATACCCAGGCCAGGCCGTCGAGAGGTTATCTATCATCCACGGAGAGATGCCTAAGCGATGAGACAAAACTACTAATGGCCCTGTTGTGGAATAGTTCTACACGAGCTCTGGTAGGTGCTGGATTCCCCATTGTGGGGACATTTTCCGGCAAAGGAGTAAAGTAGAGTCTTTTGTTTGAACAACC
This sequence comes from Morchella sp. 2014-9hei, assembly GCA_024713685.1. Taxonomy (NCBI): domain Eukaryota; kingdom Fungi; phylum Ascomycota; class Pezizomycetes; order Pezizales; family Morchellaceae; genus Morchella; species Morchella sp. 2014-9hei. The sequence continues at coordinate 128,953 of JAMGYW010000025.1, forward strand.
TGTATGATAGGGAAGGTCAGCATTTGCAATGGGTAGTAGGCAGAGAACGCAAGAAGGGGAGGTGGGTAGTGAGTATTGTACATGCCAGTAAGACTGTGTAAGTAAGAGCAGAATACATGCCTGACAATGATGGTGAAGATGTTCCTGCTCGTAGTGGACTGGCACGAAATGTAATGCTGGATTTTCTACTACCCAAAAGTGAAATCCGGCGATAGATTAGGGACCATCGTTGACGCCTAATGGTATTGATGGAACAGAGATGGCGTGGAGGGGGTCTTAGTACCGCCAAAACTCGAAAGGTTTGCTATGCATACAAGATCAAACTTGCCACACACGGATACTTCTGAGGCTGATCGATATCTTTTAGCCAATCGTTGTAGAGATAATACCTGGGTAGAGATAGCCATTTTTTCAAGTTTGTTACCCATACAAATTGGTTAAGGCCGAATTGAAATCTTCACGCGCCCTGCCCTGATTAGACTTTGCTACTTCTGCCAAGACCGAACCCGTTGTCGTCCGCCATCATGTGGTCGAAAAAGTACTTTCCCTACTCTTGGCACGTAATTTGTATGTGTTAGTAAGTAGAATCGATGGAGACTTTGCGCAAATGGAGCTGGCTCTATATCCTCGTTATCTGATTGGCAGCTGGTGAGATCGTCACCAATGATGTTACCAGAAAATGAAGCTGGCTCCATCTCCGCAAAGTGGCAAGGTTTCCCTCACCATAAAATTAGCCGAAAAAAGAAAATTCGACTTCGAAGGGGAGTGGAAGCTCGGGGCTCCATTTCCTGACAAGGTTCAGTGTAGGTGGTCTTCCGAACTCCGGATCTACAACATCATGGCATCCTCCGGGTCAAATATTGAGTCTGTCACCCTCCTCCTGCTTGTTTCCGCAACGTCACACAAGGAACGTCACACAAGGACCATCCAGCCGCTGTCAGGATAGTACCTATTCGGGCCGTCCCGCTCGGGAATCCCGTCGGCTCGCTTAGCGGTGTGCTAGCCATATTGAGACGGCTGAGCCAAGCTGCTGGGTACTCGTAGTTTTCTGGCGTTTCCGGACGCAACTGCTATTGCATGCCATACAAAAGATAGCCTTGGCGGGTTTTTTATGTGTATGCAATAGCAGTTGCGTCCGGAAACGCAAAAAAACTACGAGTAGATGGCTGACTTCCTTCCTGTAGTACAGTAGTACGGTCCAGATGGTCTATTGCGCGGAACCAGATTAGGCTCCGTGGTATGATTGAGCGATTTCTCCAATCCCAGTTTTTAAAATCTTTGAGCTCAAGTTTTGAGTTCTTGGCGTCATTTAGATTCAAAAGTAGTTGGCTAAATCGCCCAATGTCGCTGGAGAGATTTCACATGAGTTCATTACAGGTGTCAGTCTTAGCCAGGTGTTCGAGCTATGAATTCAAGCCGCTCAATGATTACAAATGGGCGAGCTTTTACTGTCTACATTAATCGTTCAACTGATTCGACACTGTAGCACTCGGCCCACTCAGCGATGAGTGTTGGTCAGCCCTGCACGGCCAGCCGACGGTTTTGCCGAGCCACAGGTGCCAACAGAGCTGTGGCCTCGGCAGACAAAGGGATACCTAAGACGGCACTTTGGTAGTGGAGTATAGTAGATGAGCTTATATGTTGTGATTAGTCTCAAAGTCGCCAACTCAGCTTATTTGCTTTTCTCGGCAGACTCTATCGACGCGAATGACTGCCAATCTCTGTGGACGTGACCGAATACTACATGCGATACAAAAAAATACAAATCATCAATCCCGTTTATCTTTACTTTGCTATTTAACTCACTCAAGCAATCGCGAATAACAGGAGACTTTAACACTAGATTAAATACCCAAGACTTTGATGCGTGTATTAGGAGACCTTGGCCTGCATGGTATGAGGAATACCCTTAAAGGATAATTCCAAGGATAGGCGGCGTACTCTTAAGCATTAGACTAAGGGCCCGTTCGGACAGCAAATTATTTCTTCGAATTATTTGACAGACTGAATTACCAGGTAGCGAAAATGATATTCATAATACTCATAATCTGTGGATAATCTGCATCAATTACCCCTGAAGCTGATTGTTTTCTTGGCGGATTATTGGGATAACCGGGAGTTCCGAATGTTGGATTATTCAATTTCACGAACAGCATAGATTATTGTGATAATCCGAAAGTATTATGTATTGGGTTGTCCGAACGGGCCATAAAAAAGTGATATATGATACGCATCCAATCGCCTACCAGCATAAGAACCAAAAAATGCGAGCAACGTTCTGCCAATGGTTCTTACCCTTGTAGGCGAGTACATGCATTACTCTGCATAGTGTCAAGGACTCTTACGTCGTTGGCAGAAAGACTCTAGCGTCATTCACGGGGTGTTTGAGGATACTGGGTATTGGCAAACGTTGGCTTGGCTGTCTCTTTTAGGCATGTTCGCCAACACCCAGTAACCGGCAATACCCCGTGAATACAGGCCTTGACTTGATCCCTGTTTTCCATTCTCAAAGTGAGGGCCCGTTCGGTTGAACTCAAATATCGTGATATTTAATCTAAATGGAACATTCGTTGCCAGATATGTCAAGACCTTCTCCCTACTAGGCTCAATATCACTATATGTGTGTGCAATCGAACGGGCCCTGAAAAAGGAAACTCCTGCAGCCAAGAGTCTGTCCTTGGCACATTGAGCTATCGACAAACGCAGGCGCAGACTGAGAAATATGAGGGGACGGAATATTCAGCACTAAGTATTTATGTGAAGCGGACGCAATCTTCACTGCAAGAGTTTCCTTTCACCTTGAAGATAAGAATTCGGGTGAATTGAAAGCCTCTCATGACAGTACCCGTAATCTATTGACGTTTGTAAAAGGAACCGCTATTGCATACCATACTAAATCTTGTTCTTGGGGCGTCTTGGATGGTATGCAATAGCGGTTCCTTTTACTACAGACGTCACGAGATTACGGGTACATTATGGATCTGTAGATGATCGAGACTTCCCAGGCTTGAGCTCATGCATGACGCAGGATAGTACATACTCTACATACTCTAACAGCGGCTAGATTGCATTCTCCGCGGGGACTTATCGTTCTGCATTCTTGGCAGAAACCGCGACCCAATCTTATCCGTACCTCTTGTGGTCGGGCCGTTTTGTGTGCCCTAGCCACACCGAGGGACAGTATGTACAAGGCTCTGGCATAAGGTCATCGGACGGGCAAGGTTTGTAATAAAAACAAGCGAGTATGATTTTCCTAGGATACATGAACGGCTAACTATGAGAAAAGTGAAAATACATGTAATCATATCAGTACTTTGTATGACCGCCATTCACAGCGCGCACTGCTTCAACCCGCTCTGGTAGGGAATTGACTAGGGAAGCAATTTCTTCAGAAGTAATTGCATCCCACTCTTCTTGGATTGCAATGCGGAGTGCAACATTACTAGTAGTTCTGCAACGACGCCGAGATATTTTGTCCTTCATAATACGCCATACATTCTCAATAGGATTGCAATCAGGGGAGTTCCCAGGCCAGTCAAAAAAATACCCGAAAATTCCTAGCTCACGGAGAACTGATGCAGTGAACTTAGCACGATGCGGGGGAGCTCCATCATGCATGAGATATATGTAGCCTGATTCAGAACTGGCCTGTGCCAATGATAAATTCTGCCAGAAAGGAAATAGGTGAGGTCTTACAATCCGTTCACAGTAACGGGGTCCATTAAGAGTAGGTCCCCATGCCTTATCCCAAAATACAAGTGGGCCTTTTATATTGCCTATTCATTCAGTCTAAGTCAGTATAATTTGGTCAGGGTGCATCAGCACGGTGGTGAGGTACTAGTCCGTACCATAAATACAACCCCATACCATAATAGTCTGTAATTTTCGGAATTTGGGTACTAAGCAATCTTCTACATACGCTTCTCCAGGTTTTCTAGTAACCCATGTATTCCCAGCAAAACCCCCAACATTAAATCCGCACTCATCTGTCCAGATCACCTTTTGGAAATCTTCGATACTCCAGTCATGAATACTATCTGCCCATGCTAAACGTTGGACCTTCGCAGGAATGGAGAGAAAGGGTTTGACGCGGGCTACTCGGCGGTGATAACCTTCATCGGCGAAGGCTTTTCTGAGGGTTCGTTCATTGACCGAAACACCAAGATCTTCTGCAATTTCCAGGAGGGTTTTGCGTCGATTCTCTTGAGAGGCAGTGGCATGTTCCACTAAGAGTTTTCTAATCGTCGGGGTGATAACAGGGGGTCTGCCCATCCTGGGCCGGTGAGGAGTAGAGGGCTGCTGGCAGATACTGAATACGGTGGAAAGAGGTACTTCAAGCTCCGATGCAATCTTTCTAAATGGCCAAAGTGCTATTTTACGAAGCCCTCTAATCTTAGAACAAAGACTATTTGAGAGTTCAACCCGAAGTGCTAAAGGTTTTGATTGTGGAGGAGTGGTTTTATATTCCATAGTGCCAGTGAGTCGTGAAGTTGAAGGATCATTACGGGTGGAATTACTATTCTTTTATACTATCTGAAAGTTATCAAATATTATCCTCATTGATACCCGGGCAAGGCTTGATACCTACTAATTTAACTTTTCTCGTCAAAACTTGAATTAAACTCCACCTACGTACATTGATCTTTATCTATGTCATGATGCGACAGCATGGCCTGTTGTTGCAAACGGCCAAAATGGGTTGTTCTGTACTTTTCGCCCTCAGAGTCCTACCCGATCCTTAATGCGGACCCTGACCGTCCGATCACCTTATGCCAGAGCCTTGTACATACCGGGCATCAGTCACAGCCCATCCACACCATTTATGACTAAGATTTCCCCGCGAGATAGCCATCGCTTAAGTAAAGCCTGTAATGTTCCCCTCCACTCTAGCTGTCCCACGTTCCCCCCCCCCCCCCGCCCTCCAGCAGAGACCTGCCCCACGATGGTAAATTCCCCCTCCTCATCCCCTTCCATTTCCACAGATACATTTGCGTACATCTCAAGACTAACACGGCAGTAATACTTGTCACCCCAAGGTTTCTCTCCAGAGCTGTCCCGTCCCCAGCGATTTCCCCGAGCGATGCAGTGCTTACCTTGAGGAAACAAACTATTGCGAGTGGAGGTTTAATGACTTGTGGGACGGAGATGAACTTCTCCGTGCAGGGTGCGGCGGCGTGTGGCTACGAGCGTTACAGCAGATTATCGATACCACCGATGACATGGATAAATCTCGTGCTGCTGTATTAGCAAGGACAAGATACAAGAACGTATGTATCACTCACCTTCCTTTTGAACCCACAAGAGCCACAACCACCTTGGCGGGCTAGGGCACAGATGGGCTTCACGGTCGGTCAGTCTGGTGTTAAGCCTTCGCGGCATCCGCAAGCATACGCATGTTGGGGCACAGATGGCCTTCACGGTTGGCACTTGCACATCGCCTTCACGGTCAGTCGGTCTGGAGTTAAGCCTACCCGGCATCCTAAGCATGCGTCCCTGCTAGGACACAGACGGCCCTCACGGTCACTCGGTCTGGGGTCAAGCCTACTCGGCATCCTTCCGTCCGTACATCACGCTGCTAGGGCACAGATGGGCTTCACGGTCGGTCGGTCTGGAGTTAAGCCTTCGCGGCATCCGTAAGCATACGCATGTTGGGGCACAGATGGCCTTCACGGTTGGCACTTGCACATCGCCTTCACGGTCAGTCGGTCTGGAGTTAAGCCTACCCGGCATCCTAAGCATGCGTCCCTGCTAGGGCACAGACGATCCTCACGGTCACTCGGTCTGGGGTTAAGCCTACTCGGCATCCTTCCGTGTATGTACGTCCCGCTGGGGGGCAGATAGGATCACTTTCCCAGTGTCTCTTGTCGGCACTCGGCGGGGTTGGTGGTTGTGCAAGTGTTCACTGATTTTCTATAGCGCGAACATCTACCGGAACCGTCTGAGGTGGTCAAGTCCACGGGGAGCAGTAAAAAACGCAAAAGAGTTAGGAAGGCTCGCCCCACCCCACCCCCCGGGCCGAAAAGAAAAATCACCGATCATCTAACGCTGACATTTAATCATTGATACTCACCGACCAGCAACCACCCGTCTACGAAGACTCAGAGGAAGCAACATCACCTGTAACGGATCCCCGGCCTAATCTCAACCCTAAGCGTCGCAGATCCCGTGACCAGCAACATCCTCGGGGGTTACCAGCGGACCGTAAATGGCTTCTTCCTAGTGGCCGATTTGCGGAAGATATTCTTTTGGAGTTGGCACAGTCGCAGGCGGATGAGGCTAGACGGTTAAGACAAATCCCAAAAGAGTCGTATGCGCATTCACTCATTGTGGATATGGATGACCCGCATGTAGAGAAGCTTTTCGGAGAGGACTGGCCCTCTATCGTCTCACTACTATTGCCGCTCCCAGAGGTTGATGATTCGTTAAAGTCGTTCATGCACAGATTTGTGGATGTAGGTCAACATGATCCCTCGGTATCCTAGCTCACATGAACTCGATTCTCATATGCCTTTAGGTCAAGACTACCACCGACCTCCGCAACGTTCTCAAACAGATGATACCGGAGCCTCTTCCCGGAACCTGTTCTGATCAGGAACAGGACGACCAGGACTGGGTTTACATGGTTCTCACCTCCCTGCACGTCCTCTACAGGTCACACCATATGTCAGCCAAGGAGAATCTTGAGACCTGGTTTCAGATGAACATTTGGAGCCAGATATTCGATCGCTGTTTCCAATATGTTCCCATGATGACTATTGCACGGTACCTCTCACGCTCCTACCTCTCCGCATCACACGCTGACCCACCTCTTCCCACGGCAGCTCCGAGTCCCAGTCGCACAGTAACGTCCTCCGAAAGAGTACAGCAAAACCGAGCACAAGAGACCCAGCAAACCCCAATCCTACCGACCCGCCCACAGTCACCCCTCGGACCACGAGCCGAAGGAGCCCAGAGCGGAAGGTTAACGCCAACAGATACGACGGCCTCATCACCCACAACTCGATCGAATACGGCGCCGTGGAAGACAGTAAAGAGTTCAAGGAGGAGACGTCAACGAAGTGGCTCTCAGACTCCCTCAAGCTCGCGAAGGTGTTGCATGATCAGTTGAGAGGTTTGGAGGGGAAAGTGAGACATGACAGGGAGGCGCTAGGAAACTTACAATGTGTGGGCTTCCTGACAGCAGGTAAGTCAACTCGCTGCCGCTAGACGTAATTGAGAGGGCACAGTCTAAGTGCTGTGGCAGGACTACACTGTCGAAGTCTTTATCTACAGTACGGGAAGGGTCATGTGTGCCTACTGCGACGAGGGATGAAGTGCCAGGTCCCAAAGAACCTCTCAGCGATGACCGATCTCATTGCTGTGCTTGTCATGGTATGGCAGATAAGAGTAAGCTTTCTTCTCTGTTCAATTATTCCGTCTAAAACTTAATTCGGGGTACTGATTTTCCCATCTCGGCAGGAGACTGTACGGAGCTCTATCGCCAACCTGGAGGGGTTCTTGGACAGAAACACGGAATTACTATTTGAGGAGGCAGTGAAACAGCTCGAACCTATTGCGGCAGCTATACTACCCACGTGTTTTGATACCGACGCAGAGCCTTGAGCTTTCTGTCAGGTTATACTACTTTTCCGAAGGAGCTATTTGGCAGGGAGGTGTTGGAATGTTTTCCTTTCTTGGGTGTCGGTGTCCGGACTTTCTTTTTATTTTATTGATGTCAAGGTTTATTTTTTTGGGGTGTCAACATGCATCTCTCTTTTGGGTGTCAGGATAATGTTTTTATGTTTGGGTGCATGGCTGGTTTATCTACTTTTGTCTCATGGGTAACGCAAAGCTTCAATCGATTTTCAAATCATGGTTAATGTGGTATGATTATAATGCAAAACATTATCTCTATATGCAATCACCATAAAAGCGAGTCCCTCTCTCCATAATTAACAATCTTTACTGCCATCTCTGCTGTGGCCGAAGTACCTGTGGATCCCACGGTGATATGTGATTTATATGACGCTGTGTGTTCGTTCCACGCTCTGGTCAATCGAAATGCCCCACTAGCTTGACTTTGCAGGGTGTATTTATGGCACGCTCGCTCCTGGATGTAACCGAAAAATGAGACAAAGCCGATTGCCAAAGGCTTTTCAACAAAAAAATTTAAAAAGAATCCGGTCTGAGCGACTGTAGTACTAATGATAAAGTTTCACTTGCCTGACCAGATCTTTGATATTTATTCTAGTTGTAAAGCTTTGGGAGTTTGAAATTCCGCATTTTTGTATGTAAAACGCGCCAAGAGTGAACACAGTGGAACAATATTGTACCCATTTATACCCCCCAAGAGCAAACATACATACCTGAGCTGTGAGTTTGAGGCTAGAAAATTGCAGCCACGATTGTTCCACGTCCATATGCGGCTTGTCACCTTCAAGACTAGGCGCACCATACCATCTTCCTTCCCCGCTGACTACCTATCCCTAGTTCTGTTGCCCGTTTATTTATACAAATTACAATCATACTCGGCCACCTCTGCTCTGCTAGATGGGCGTATGGGGTTGTGGGTTGTACATAGTGCTGATGAGCGTTCGGTTCATTTCTGTTCCTATACATCCGCAGGAGAGAAAAATACCCAGAAAACGTGAACCGGAAATATCACATTCTCTTCCGGCCTTATCCAGTCTTCCTACAAGGGTGTGGCATTAAGTGAGCAAAATTGTGTGTTGACAGGCGAGAATCCGTTCACTCACTAAATACCTGAGCCTTGTATGTACTTCACTTACTAGCCTATGCCAAGGCTGAATAAAGGTGGGGGGGGATCTTAAGCTAGCCGGCTTGGCATCCCCAGAATCCAACGCAGTCTTGGACATGGAACCTGGCACACGACACCTTGTGTTACCCACTGCAAGCACGGCATCGAATACATCATGATAGCCGCCACCCTGACAAGAAGCGGTTGATATAGGCAGCGACACCAGCGAAGCGCGCAGTGCTGCCCACGAGAATTACAGCATGGCGAGCCACTACCTGCTTGTATGCCGGAAAGTGATGCAACGATAACCGGACTAGCTGCATAACAGAATGTAGAGGGAACCTATCCCTTGGACGAATGAGACATTGGAAAATCTCTCTCATGCATTAGCGTGTTCTATAAAAGAAGTGATTGACTAAACTCAAGGCAGCATACTGCGAAATATATGGCATACCAGCGTAATATAAAGACTGGCAAATGCAGTTAGTTGTTTACCCGGACGTTTTCTCACCAAAATATAGATATCACATGATATATATGCATGAGAGAGATTCTCCAATGTCTCATTCGTCCAAGGGATTGTAATTTAGAAGCTAGAGATGATAGTTGTGGTAAGAGTCAATACGAATCGCTGTTGCATCTCCTTTTGTTACTGTCTCTTGCCACAAGTAGTCCTTTTCTGGCTAAAACCCCCAAATCAATGACCTGGAGAAATGTACACTCTGTTCCAGAGACTCATATATCATGTGTATAGCTAAAATGTACAGCCGCAGGAAAGAAATGAGGAAACAACGAGTGACGTGACAACGACCCCAACATCCTCACATCTCCGCAACCCCAATAGAGCTTCACGAGTATTTCCAAATCATGCCCTTTGGCAAGTCCGGAAAGCGAAGAGAGGCAACCCTGAAAGAGAAAATAATCACTTTTTCGTTGGGGCTCGGGCAGTGGTTGCACTCGTTGTTTCCTCATTTCTTTCCTGCGGCTGTACATCCTGCCCAAGCACTGTGTGATGTTAAAAATTGAAATTCCGGGTGCCTTTCTGTGTTTCTAGGTTAGACGTTGCATCACTTTCGGCACCCTGGGTACCTACACAGGCCGGGTCGGAAGGCGTCTAGGGCGTCAATTATACACTGAGTAGGCGCCGATTCCGCCGGCGGTGGAAGTGGTCGCAAAGCTGAGTGATGCATCGTGATTCCAAATATTGAGCCATACAAAAAGCCATACATACCCATGCATCCACCAAATGGTTGGAATTCTTAGTAGGGACTTGGTTGCAACGATATCCGACTATTTAATGAATGCTTGAGCACGTACTCGCATTTCAATAATGAATTCGCCCGCAACGCAACCAACCCCCCCACGCTGAAATACAAAAACCCGAATAACTCAACAACCAGATATCAAATAAAAGATATAAGAGTACAGGATGATATAGAAAATAAAGGAGATGAGTATAGACTATTTGTAAAATTAAAAGTTGTAGTTGTTGCCTCCCTTATCTTTAATACATGCAATAATGCGAGAAGGCATACTACCTACCAATTCATTGATTTTCTCCTGGGGTATAGCTTCCCATTCTTCAATAAGCACGGTTCTGAGAGTAGTGATCTTAGTGACCTTAGGCCTGCGGGTAGAGATACTATCCTTCATATAGTCCCAAATAATTTCAATTGGATTCAAGTCAGGTGATGATGATGGCCAACCCTCCTGCACAATGCCCGCTTTATCTCTCTCCTCTTTTAATAAATAATGGCTGTGAGGCCCGGCACCGTCCTCCATAACCACAGCTTCACCTTTTTGTTGTTTTACTTTGTGAAAAAAAGGGTAGAGGTGGGGCTTCAGTACAAGATTCCGGTACCTGTACCAATCAATGCCTTTGACTCCCTTTTTCCGGGTTTTTTCTTTTGTTAATCTTTTAGGTGGTCGGCCTCTTTTTTTGGCAGTAGGATGAACTGTCTTTTGTAATGCTTGTGCTGATGCTTCCAGTTCATCGTTTTCAATTTTGAGTAATTGTGTAGCTGTTTCCTTCTCCTTGACAGTTTCCGGAATCCACACATACCCCGGCCCTTTGATATCAGAACAAATGGCCCCCCAGAACATTACAGACGCGCTGGATTGTTTCTTGCGGTCTACAGTCCCTTTATTGCCTTGGTACTCTTCTCCAGGCCGGCGCCAAACACCATTTCGGCCCCGTACCTGTCCAGGGACAATACTCATCTCATCTGTAAAAATCCATGTGGACCAATCAGTCTCTTTATGATCTCTACACCACTTCAATCTATTCCGTTTTTGAATATGGGTAAGGATAGGTTTCCGGCGAGGTTTCCGCCAATGTAGTCCAGATTTATTAAGGTATTTGCGGGTTGTTTCAATTGAAATATTGAGACCGGCCTCCTCAGTAATGGTAGCTAAAGTAGAGCGACGGTTTTCGGGTTTTTCGGCTGTACGGATAAGATATCTCTTCTCTCTAGCTGAGACAGCCTCTGGACGGCCAGACTTTGCCTTCGGGTTGACGTTTTCTTTATCAAGCAATTTCTTTAGCCCCGCTTTCTCCCCCGCATTTGCTCTTGTCTTTGCTCTATGAACCAGATCTACCGCTGTACGCCGTTTAACTCCAGTATTCTGTTCGATTTCTTTATAAGAAAGACCTTGCTTATGAAGAGCAAGTACACCGCCAACCTTTACTGGATCTGTGGGGTGCCCTCGCATCGACATTGACATGGAGGCGGCTCTACTATGTGCCACTGGCATATACTAGCTCGCTAAAGTCATACTATTATTACCAAAGATCTTATTGGAATAAGAATAATTAACTACCTACAAACTATTGAATACAGGCACAAGTCCTACTGAGTCTGATGGGGATCGATATCAATTACTTTGGTGGGGAATTGCATGAGTTCGGGGTGGGGCGCGCAATCATTCGGGGGTCATTCGTGAGGTTCCCGTTGTCGGGCGATCACTTTATTGAAATGCGAGTACATGTATTGCGAATTGTCAAAAATAATGGGACGCAACGGGATTCAACTTGATACTTTCTCAATCACAATCGACCGCAAACAGACCATAGATACAGAAAACGATAACAAGGGATATAACAGGCCATACCACATTTTCATCCAGTATCGCCGTTCGCTGGTGGCAGGGTTCGGTGGTCTGTCGTTGTGGTGTTCATTCCCGTTGCGTCCCATTCCTTCCGACAACCCGCAATAGTATACTCTACCACGGCGGGAAATGCATCAATTGATGCATTGCCCACGTATGTGCGTCAAGTAAATGCATCAATTGACGCATAAGCTGTCGTGAGGTGTGTAAGCTCGTACCGTCGATGCATTATTGACTTTTCCCTGGATATTTTAATTCATTATGTCTCAATTTACTATCCAACAATATCCATGATGGCTTATATGGTAAAATTCGGGATTGTCAAGCTTAATGCTCCAGGTTCGATCCCGACAGTATATTTTTTCTTAAATTCTATCTCTGACTCTCAAGTAATGTCAGCGACAGTATATTTTTTTTAAATTCTATCTCTGACTCTCAAGTAATGTCAGCAGTAGAATCGTAAAGTGGGACTGGGGATGCATTCGCCGATTCATTATACCGATACATTATACGGGGGCATGATGAGGATGCATTACACTACACATTTCCCGACGTACTAGTAGAGATAGTAACGGCGTGAGAAAAGACGACAGAGACTAGAGCAGTGCCAAATAGACCTTGTCCCTTTCACTTCCTCTATTCTTCTACTGCCCCCCTTTCTACTCGCCCACCTCGATTCGGGACACAGGAGCCTGCAGGGCGTGGAGTGCAGCACGGTAGTCTGTCAGGTGTACTACGTGGCGGCGAACGTCGCCATATCGCGTATCGCAAAGCGCGGCGATCGGGCACAGTCACAGTGGGTACCCGGGAATGCAGAGTGCGCCAGCAACGATGTACAGCGCGAGGACATAACCTACGGGAGAAGGGTATCAGGCCAATCTTTATGCAAGATAATGCCAAGGTACACACTGCCGAAACGTACCACTCAATGGTTGGAGGAGAATGGGGTTGATAATCTGGAGGACTGGCCTGCCTATTCACCTGATCTAAATCCCAGTGAGCATGTTTGGGTACACCTTAGGAAGCCCTACCATCAGCTACCCCCCATTGACATATGATACTAGATAATCTGAATTAATTAATCCCTTCATGGGGGGGCAGCTCTTATTCATTGTCTGGAACCGCTACCTGATGATTTATTTGGTAGGAAGGTTGAAAGTATGTGTGCTTATTAGGATAGAGGCTGTAATAGAGGCAATAGGTTGGTATACAGGATATTGCATGTCATCTACCCCGCTTCATACACTAGATAACGATTCCATAAATTATCAGCTCTTCAAAGGATCACCTGTGGTTGTTGTGCTCATAATTGTGGTCCAGCGGCGAACCCGTTGCTACGCCGCACTTTCGGTCATTTACGTCCCCGCGCTGTAGGAAGTCATAGATAGCTGCATCATCTTGTCATCCGTCCTCCTTCTCTTTCAACCTCTGATTGAAGGCCCCCGCTGATGACCATCCGGGGGAGCCAGTTGTCGCCAGGATCTCTCTCACAAGGATTTTAAAGCACCATCACAGAACATATCATACACGGCCACAAAAAGAAACGCGCTCCCATCGCAACGAACGACCTGCATAACCACGACGACCGTCAGCGAGTTTATCGGTTATAACTCCGAATGAGAGTAATTCAATGGCTCAAGCAGTAATTAATGGATATTCCGTGACCAACCAGCTCTCTGCTGCAATTACTACTTCTACTCTGTTGATCAGTCTTTGCCAAACTCTTACAGTGCGGAGAACTATCAGCTCCAAACAATATAGAGCAGTCAACTCCAGTAACCTTCTTTTGTCGCCTATTTATAATCTGGTGTATATACTTGAAGGTATTGCCTTCGGAGATAAGGAGATGTAGAGTCAAGAAGATGATGATATATACTTTTTGCACCAATAGCGCTGCTCAATGGAATCCGAAAGGAAAATAAGAAATGGAAATGTAGCAAGACACCAAGCCAGTAGTGCTGCTAAATGGAATCCGAGGGGAGGGAATTATAAAACGACGACTACACCCGCCAAAAAGGGATATTGCTAGCCCGAACCTCACCCGCGTCATATCAACTCGACACATGCCCGTGCCGACCATCTCCCGCTGCACTCCTCAGGAGCCTGACCCTCTTGGCTCCCCTCTCTTCCTCATCCTCCAAAGCATCCGTCACAAAATCCTCCCCCTCCTCACCTCCCTCGTCCACTCTCTTCCTCTTGTCTCTCTTTTGCGTCGCCTTTCTCACTAGCGCCAGGTCCCTCTTTGCATCGTTCAACAGCTCCGCATACCGCGCCAGCGGTAGGGCAATTGTCCGGCGATCGTCATCGCTGGTGTCGCGCAACAGATCTGAAATCTTCAGCACGGGGTCTATATCGGGGCACCGATCGGGGAGGAATCTCTGGATTTTATAGTTAGCCATGCATAGAATGGGAAGGGTATGCTAAAAGCAGAGGGGGGGTGTGAATACGTATGAGGGTCCGTCGCGCACCATATTACCATCTTCTCCACGGCGGAAGAGCTCGATGGTGGCTGTAAGCGGTCCGACAAGGTCCGAGGGGTCGCAGCTTCTGTAAAAGCTTTCCATCACGTCCTCCGAAGTAAAGTCTTCCGACTCTGGCTCGGACTCGGTCGATTCACTCCCCTGATGCTCACCATCGTCATCCTGATCCGTGCTGGCGGCACTGTTCTCGGTGGGCCAAGTTACATTAGGCCTGGCTCCTTCCTCGATATTGACTGCAACCACGACCTGGACCTTACCCCTCGCGCCTCTGAGCCACCTCTCCGCCACACGCTTCAGATCCTCATATGTCTGCGAGAAGGCCACCTCGAAGATGACTCGGGGGAACGGGTCGGGCACCTTGACACCCTTCTTCTTGTCGACAAAGACATATCTGAACGAGGCATCCGGTTGGCGGATCGCTCCCCCCCGCAGCGCTGTATCGCGACTTGTCTGGAGCCTGATGTGCGCCCGCTCGGCGCCCGAGAGGCTCGTCTCCCAATAGGTCTCATGCAACCACTCACCGAGCGTGGAGTGCACTGCCGTGATCATGCCGCGGAGCGTGAGCGTCCGAGTGGCCGCGTCGTAATCGTACCTATGTGTGGAGTTAGTTGCGTGCGTCTGGGGGCGGGAGTCTGAGTGTGGGGCTGCAGGCGCACCTTAGCCTATGAAGTCTGCGGTTCAGGGCCCAGCGCTGGAATTTCTGCAGGCGAGCAGGTGAGACCTGGGTGAGTGTGAGGGTCTTTTCCCTGAGGTAGTCACCCTCCAGGAAGGCAGAGATTTCCGCGAAGAAGGCCGATAGCTCCACAAGGGGGGGCGGTGCGGGGTCAGGCGGGTCCTCCGGTGGTGTGGCAGGGCCTTGACCTGCGCAATGTAAGGAGGGAGAATCAGGCGGCGGTAGCCGTGAAGAGGAGGAAGGTTGAGAGTTGAAAGAAGACGGGGCGGAAGTCGGGGTATTGGGGCGGTATTTAGGCATTGCTGCGCTGCTATTGTTTATGTGGTGAGGTTGAGCGGATCCCTGAAATAGAATGGGGAGGGAAGGGAAGGGAGGGGAGGAGAGGCGGGGGTAATTACGTGATCGTAGGTACGCCCACCCTGGTCACGTGACGGCCCTAACGAACAACAAACAAAGACTCGTCGAGAGCAAGACTTTAGAAGGGATACGGGATTGTGTCTCTGGATGTAGCTGTAGCTGTAGGAGTAGAGGAGGAGGAGGAGGAGGAGGAGGAGAAGGGCTCTCTGGGTGTCAAAGCTGGTTTGCAGGGGCGGGTGCCGAGGTGCCGGTGCCTCGCTGCAGCTGGTGGGCCGAGGTCGCTCTCGATCGATACTGCGCTGGGCTGAATGTTTGAACGGACAAGCAATGAGGGAAGATGGATATACCATATGCTTTGCTTGCAGTGGAGATGGACACAGGATATGTGGATATATATCTATCCGTAACGTGTCGTGTCGTGATGTTCCTGGGGCGGAGGAGGAGGAGGGAGGAGGAGGGGTGGCGGAGGTGAGTGTGAGTGTGAGTGTGAGTGAGTGTGAGTGTGTGGTGTGTCTGTGTCTGTGTCTGTGTCTGTGTCTGTGTCTGTGTCCGAGTTGGGTTAGTGTGTGTCTGTGTCCCCGGCCCGTCCCGCGCGACATCGCAGGGGAAGAGAGAGGATTGTCTCGCTTATCGCCTCATCCCTCATCCCTACATGTACATACATGTACTTTATCCGCGATATCCCCGCAAATACATATCTATTCAACCCTCCGTTAC
This sequence comes from Morchella sp. 2014-9hei, assembly GCA_024713685.1. Taxonomy (NCBI): domain Eukaryota; kingdom Fungi; phylum Ascomycota; class Pezizomycetes; order Pezizales; family Morchellaceae; genus Morchella; species Morchella sp. 2014-9hei. Next base: position 145,025 of record JAMGYW010000025.1, read on the forward strand.
CGAGCGTAGCGCCCGGCTGTTATACAAGATCCTGGCAGGTTTTACCCACAAACATACAATGGGATGTGTGAACGGCGGAAATTGAGTGGTCGGAGAGGAAGGGTGTGGTCAAGAGGTGGCTCGATAACTTGGAAAGGAGATGAAATGTAAGAAAGCTCAGCACCGCCCCGCATTCCCCCAACCCGTTAGGCGGTATGGGTATCGAGTGAGAATGTGTGTTTGCAGATGCAGCAAAGAAAAGTTGAATGTCTACGGTAATCTAATTGTAGACATTCCAAATACCTAAATGGAAATAAATACCTTTAGTTGATTAATCAACATACAAGGGATTTGTTGTTTCCATCGGAATACTCCTCGCGACTTATTTCATCATCGGCTAGAGCCGGTGAATTTGCACCAGGGAAATCTGCGATTAGGTGATCAGCGGGGAGTACATGCTTACGTACTGCACACCACCTCCCGGGTCTTTATCAAGAATCAGAGCACCGGATTTCGATTTCTCTTTTGAATATGTCTACTTGTGTAGGCGTTAAGAATAGAATAAATAACAGAATGCGTTTTTTTTACTGTCAGGCATAATGTCCTTGGACAGTGCCTTATTGGCAGTTCAATCTCCATTTGGAAGCATCCGGGGGCGGTACTCCATTACTGGGTTGGGGACATGGGAATCATAATATTGTGTGTTCCCATTAGTAAAGTTTCGCCACAGAGAAATTTGAAAATTCAGATGGTAGGAAAGATGCATTGTAGAATCTATTTGCATAGCTATGATTTTGTAACAAGGGTCCGGCTAAGCATCAGTAGAATGCTAGGGAGTGAAGGACAGCCGAGCAGGATAGGAAACTCAGGTTCGCAAGGTATAAAGATTCCTATCGCTAAAGCTCAATAATCTCTGAGGGCTCTGCTTGTTGTTATTGAGGGTAAAGAAAAAATGAGACAGTTGAGCAGAGCTTAGTACTTGTACTCCAAAACCTTCTGGTTTTTGCTCGGCTTGCTCGCAGAGGTCATCCCATCACCTGGTTGCTTCACTTCTTTCGAAATTTGATACGGTATCTTAGTATTTGGTTCTGTCAGGATGCTGGAGCGTAAAGAGAAGTGGTGTGACAACTCTGAAGGGATTGGTAATACTGGCTTTTACGGGTTTCTATTAGATTTTCTTGTCTTCCGGTTGTTTTGGATACATGATAAAATGAGTCATACTTGGACAGGAGTTATTAAATTATGTAAATGATACTGTCTTATCGTTATGCAACACTCCCATCATTTCAAGCTCGGTAATCCTCGTGTCATATATGTTATGAACCTTTTATTTATTACCATTGACACAGTAATGGGAAGTCAGGTATTACAGTGAACTCGGATGTCTCAGTTATTCTCTTTACCGACGAGAAGAAAAGTATGTTTTTAAAACAGATATACTATAATAATAATTCTGATGCTACAGGTCCAATAATATATGGTTTAGATCAATCGTTTTCAAAGGTCAAAGCCATACTATCACAAATACTACGCAAATAAAACTGTACACATAGGACGTTGAGATCTTCGAGACCTTCGAGACCGCCTAGTCTTCCTGATTTGAGTCAATGCTTGTTCCGGGAGATTGGGTGAGCAACTATGATTCTAGGAAGGACGGAGAACCAGGGGCTAGCATAGGAAGTTATCGAGTTGTTGTGGGGGCAGTGTTAGGGGTATATTAATAGGTAATAAGAGTAGAAATGACTTGTACGATGCACCATCAACTGCTGGCCACATCTTCAAGGTACGAGGTGGCCCGGGTGCACCCATACTGCAGAGTTGCAGATTCTCACCTTAGAAAACACGCTTTCGACCACTAATCTAACCCCTGGAGAGTCAGACAGCCAGAATCATTGCATTGGTCACCACGGGATATATGAGGGAAGAGTCAATGCAATTGGATCAAGATTCAGAGTGATATCAAAGAAACGATGTGTCCTATCCGCTAACCTTCTACCTATCAGCAGTACCTATAGGCATTGAGTATCACCACTATGTGGGAACGGGATGTGGGAAGAGTTGAGCGTGAGTCCCATACCTCCAGTACCGCTAAGGAAGTAACTGACGAATACGAGCAATCGGTTTCGAGCCAGGAGGCGATAGGGCAAGATGCCTGCATGGAAGGTGATGGATGCTATACAAAGAATGTTATCAGTATAGAGGGGCGGCATGAATTTACTTGGCATGCCTTCAGTGTCTTTCAAGGGCCCCGAGCTTTTCTATCAGATTTAGAAAAAGGGTTCTCGAGACATAAGCGAGGATTATAAATACTATGTCATTCTCTGACTAGTCTGAACCATCTTTGGCAAAATAAGAGTCTTCGGAATATTAAAATTCTAAATATGTGAGCACAATTATCTGGCACGCTTTATTCTGAACTATATTTACATCGAATATTAGTCTACACGGTGACCCCATGCTCTACCTGAATCATTTCTCGAATCAGGCTTAGTGCCATTGAACTTATAATTCACGAACGCCATACTGAACGAGAGGGAACTATAACTGGCTCGGCATGAGAAGAATGCGGAACTCCTATCCCTGTAGCAGCCACCCGTACTTTGAAATTCTGTGAAAGGGTACTTGCACTGATGAGTATGTAACCCGGACCAGCCAGGGCGTGTGCAACAACACCTGTACCATCGAATTACACGGTACACTTGGAACGGCGCTTATGATTGCAGAGCTTTCTGCTTTGAAAGGTACGTTGAACACAATGGTATCTTACAGCATAATGACTGGCACTTGTGAGTCAAAATGATTATGTATCGGAGTAGGATGAGATGGAAAACGGGCTCTGATATTTGTTTCTCAATATATAAATAGATGAGCGGATTTGCGCCAGTTGATGGAGTATTCTCTTGATATCAGCGAGCAGGAATCCAAACAAAATAAGTGAATTGAAGAAGAAGTGACCGGCTGAAACCTATAAAAGAAGCCGAAGCCTTCGTAATGTCCAGTCATTGTTGTGTAGCTGAATAAAAGAGATAAGGTTTTTGTAAGTTCAGAAGAATTCCTACTTTCTATGCTATTCATAAATCAGATATTGTGGGGAATAAATCAGAGGGAAGCCTTATTTTTGTTTTACTTGTTATTGTAGTCCCGGTTGTAATACTCTCATATTTAAAGAATAAACATTACACTATATCGTGCCTTATCCGCTTCGGTTACCGTGATTGCATATCCGTATCACTGGCATTCTTGATGAGAAATAAGTACTTGTTATGGCGTCACAGGACGTAAGGGAATAAGCGATGGTGGAGTGAAGAGAAGTGTGGTCGCACTTGTCAACAGATGAGTCATGGGTTTTCTATTGGGTTCTATTCGGTTCCATTGTATTCTATATGTTTCCTTAAGCGATTATATTTGTCATACTCGGACAGGGGTTATTCGGTTATATAAAGAGCGCATGTTATTCTCTGTCTAGTTTCTCTTCCTTTCCTTTTCTCTTCACGCAACCTCTTGCATTTCCCCCTCCGGGAATGTTTTCCTCCTGGGCCCGACCGCCCTTGAGAGCCCTCCTCGCCGATAAACTGGATACCAGAGTTCAAGTTTCGCCTACGGGTCGCTAGTTCCCCATGTTATGACACGAGCTCTCCTCACCACTTTCACCGAGTTGATACCCTCACGGGATACGTCTATCACTCACCAAATCTCGCCAAACCGACGGCCACCGCCAGACGGTCGTTCCCCCTCTCTCCTGCTGCTCATCGTACGAGCACCACTCCCAAAAGCCCGGAATTGTTGAGCTTCCTCACGGTCGCGAAAACTTTTCTCAAAAATTCTTTCTAGGGTCATCACGTGACCTTACCCTCTTCTGACTAGCCAGGCAACCCATTCTTAACCGGCGGCCCGATCCCCTCACCACTCCATACTGGTCTCCCCGTGAACCCGTCAACCACGTCGGCACTTTTCGATTCGACCATGATTCCCATGAGTTGGCAACCCCAACTCACCATTCTCAACTGAGGCGGCTCGCTCCCCTCACCCCATACATACTGGTCCCCCGAGACCACCCCTCAACACCACGGATGGCACTTTCGACTGCATCCACCACTCCTCACTCCTCACTGCCTCGCTGCCTGACAAGCAGATGCCCGAGGCACCACTCTTGACACCCCACCATCGCTTTCACACCTCGGCCCTTCGTCGGCTTACCATCCAATGATTCAACGATCACGGTACCCCAGCCGCAGGTTAACCACGCAATGACCTGCACTTTCACCGGTGACCTGAGCTTGTGTTCTGGAATCCGCTAAGAGGACCCCATCGTTCAACGGAATTAAGTGCGGACTGTAGGATGTCCTTGGAGAAGTATATATGGTTTCTTTCTTACGACGGGAAGGTTTCTTTGTTGTCACTTAGATTCTGCTTACCTGTACCTCGCGTTATTAACCCCCTCTTCGTGGGTCCCATATTGTGTCGCGGCCTATGAGTCGTTTGTTATACTTCTTCTTTTCCTTTGTCTCGCGTTGCTTTGGGTTATTCGGCGGAGGTTGTAGTTAGGGTAGTATAGTTGCGCGATAAGCTCCGGCTTCTATGCGAATATAAGGTTCTTCTTCTTCTTCTTGTATTTTAAGGAATACCAATACTTTATTCCTCTATAGTCTACAGTCCACGATCTTTTGGTCTCGACGACCAAAAGGGTTTCAAGATACTTCGCTTGCTTAGAGTCTACCTCTAGGCCTCCTGCCTCGGTTGTGTTCCTTGGACCTTCTCTGTTTCGCCTCTCACGTAACACTAGGTTGCGTCTCCAACGCCAACCAACACAACATTTAGACCATAGCCTACCATGTCGAACCCTATTGACTACGAGGAGTTGTCGGAACAGCTCCGCACCTACTTCGAACAGTACCCAGTCTTCGATGCTGCCCACGCCAATGCCCAAACCTTCGCGCTCCTGGAACGGTGTCGAACGGCGTTGTCCCAATACGCCCAGGACCTCGAAGCGGCCCACACACAAGGAGAGGAGGCAAGGCAGGCCTTCCAACAAAGCCTAGCTGCAGCCTAACAGCAGCAACCAGCAGTCCCTCCAAACCCAGCAGCACCCCCAGTCGTAGAAGCCCCTACCACCACTACCCATCGCTATCCGCTGCAATCTTTGTCAAATACCATTCTGGCCAGCAACAGATGAGGATTAAACTCCTGGGGAATGCCGACCGCTTCCCAACCTTACAGTCCAAGTTGTCTTATGCCTTCGGTCGTCTCGAAGACATCGCAGCCAGCCAATTCCTCGCATATACCACTGATGAAGGCATTAATCTGCCATCTATGGAACGGTTTTATGAGATCCTGGACACTGCTTTCGGTGATCCGGACAGGGTCTACACAGCCCGTCGAAATTTGAGGGATATGCGCCAGCGAAACCGTGCCTTCTCCGACTACTTCGCCGAGTTCCAACGACACGCCTCAGAGTCCGGTTTTGACGAGATCACTCGGGTAGAGTGCTTGCTGGAAGGGATCTCGACGGAACTGATGGAAGCAATGGTGCACCATGAGACCCCCACTACGGTTGACGGCTGTGCAACCCTTCTACAACGGTTGGACAACAGGCAACGAGCCATTAAGGCTAGGCTGGGGAAGCGACACCTGTTTACCACCAACAACAGTAACCCTGTCGCCCAACGTACAGTACCTGCTGCGGCACAACCTTCGCGCCCATATGATCCTGCTCCTGCTCCCGCGAACCAGGCATCACCTGCGCCTACTCACCCATCGTTTGAGCCAGGGGGTGATGCGCCTATGGATCTCTCGGGGGGCCGTCGTCGCCCCACTCCTACGGAAAGAAATGCTCGCTTGGCGGAAGGAAGGTGTTTTTATTGTGGGGGGGTTGGGCACTTGGTGAGAAATTGTCCTCAGGCTAGGGGACAAGGTGGAGGTCAAAGGAGGTATACGATGAGGGGAGCAGCAATGAGGGTGGAGGAAGGACAGGACTCAGACAATGAGTCGGCAAAAGATTTGTCCCTGGCTTAAGTGGCATAAACCAGGGACCCTTTGAGGATTTTTCTAAGATGCGTATCTCTACTTGTTCGGTATCAGAGGAGAAATGGATGGGAATCAATTTGTAGTAACCTCTTTCGGTTTCTCAGAATAAAAATACTTTTGTACCCACCTTTGCTCTCATTGATGCGGAGCCTCCAGGATCTGGCGTTTGTAAACGAATCTTTTATGCACCATAAACTTACTATGACTCCACTGAAAATACCCGACAAATTCGAGGTCATCGATGGGCGACCCATTCGGTCGAGCAAAATCACCCACTTTGTTACCCTTGACCTCGACATACTGCGGACACGCGAGGAAGCCCCGTGTTTTGTTCTCAATTAGGATCGTACTCGATTGTGATGGGGATACCATGGATCGTGAAGCGATGTCAAGCTCGACCGAAAAGAACAAAGCTGACTTCGATTAAGCCAACCTGTTGTCAACATTGCTGCATCGAAAGAAACCAATCGTCGCAAGGATCTCCATACCAGCCCGAGTGGAATCTAATAGGACTCGCTGGACTCAGCAAAGCACCGGCGTCGATTCAACAGATTGTTCAGCAGCTACACGAAGGCGCCCATCTGATCCACCTCTCGGCTCTAGACCAGACGACCATCGACATTCGCCAAATCGTCGTACCTCCGGAAAACCATGACCTCTCTGCTTATTCGAAGAGGCCGGCGTCGGTATTACCACCACACAGAACCCTCTATGACCACATAGTCCTGCAAGGGATAAACAACCACCCTTCAAACCAATGTACAACATGACACAGGCGGAACTCAAGGCCTTGGGGGAATATATCAAGGAGAATCTTCGCGAGGTGATCCGAATAAGTACCTCGCGGGTGCACCAATTATCTTTGTCAAGAAAGCGATGGGACTCTACGGTTGTGTGTGGACTATCGGGGACTAGCAGATTACTGTAAAAGATAGATATCCTCTCCCTTGATGGAAGAAACATGGGCAAGACTGTCGAAAGCCAAATATTATACCGGCTCGACCTCGCTGGGGCTACAATCAGATCTGGATAAGCGGAGAGGCGAATGGAAGACAGCATTTCGGACATGCACGGGCACTGAATCCCAAGTTATCGCCGGACTGACTAATGCTCCCGCGACTTTTCAACGATGGATCAACGACATTCTCCGTCCTTATCTGGATCAGTTTGTCACGGCTTACTTGGACGATATTCTTATCTATTCTGAAACTCTAGAGGAACATAAAATACACGTCCGGAAAATACTCGAGCTACTACACGCCCACAAAGCCCACCTCCGACAGGAAAAATGCGAGTTCTATACTCAGAAGACAAAGTACCTCGGAATTATTCTCACCCCGGAAGGTATCGAAATGGACCAGGAAAAGATATCAGCAGTTGTGAACTGGGAAACACCGGAAAGCGTAAAGGAAGTACAAGGGTTCCTCGGATTTGCCAATTTCTACCGGCGTTTCATTAACGGATATTCGAAAATAGCAATGCCCTTGACGGCGCTCACCAAAGACGCTATAAGGCAGGAATGGATCAAAAAGGGAGTCAAGTTCGAATGGTCAGACAAGGCAGAAAAAGCTTTCCGGAACCTCAAAACTGCATTCACAACAGCACCAATCGGCCCGGCAACGGGGCCGGGCGAAGCTACCGTCGAGACAGATGCTTCTGACTCGTGTCGAGAGTACTCCCTAGCGTGATGACGAAAAATATTACACCGGTGGCGTTCTTCAACAAAAGCACACTCCAGCAGAGTGCAACTACGAAATATACGATAAGGAGAACTTTTAGCGATAATTCGATGTTTGAACACTGGCGATACAACCTGGAAGGGCAGTTTCCCATTAAAGTCTTAACGGACCACCGGAATTCGGAATATTTCATGACTACCAAACTGCTAAACCGTCGCCAAGCGAGATGGTCGGAATTCCTATCACGTTTCGATTTTGTTATTCAATACCGGCCAGGAAAACAAGGAGGAAAACCGGATGCATTGACTAGGAGGCCAGGAGACCTCCCTAAGCGGGGATGAAAGATTGGCCGCCAAGTGGTTATAAAGAAAGAATTTGGATCTGGTAAGTTTGTTTCTGACTCTTTATCAAATGATACGCTGAAGGAATGTCACTGTGGAGGAATTGTTTTGAATGCTTACCAGATCGATAGTTTCCCAAACAAAGTCTTATCGCTACTTGAACGGAGTCAAACACTCGAAAAAAGATATCACTTGGCGAATGTTCGAAGGCGGAAATGGCCGACTCTATCTGCGCTATATGTACCGGAAGAAAGTGACCTTCGCTTACGCCTACTTCGAGAACACCACGACAAACCATCAGCCGGACATCCGGGGAGAGCAAAGTTGGAGTTATTGAGCGAGAATACTACTGGCCTGAATCACGAAATCGTCGACCAATACGTTCGAAACAGCGAAATCTGTACCCGAAGCAAGACATCCCGGAATGCGCCGATACGGGTATATTTGGACCGTGGACAGATGTTCGATGGACTTCGTTACGGACCTACCGGAGAGTGGGGGATACAATGCGATCCTGATGGTAGTCGATCGGTTGACCAAGATGAGACACTTAGTACCGACAACCAAGGAGGTCGACGCCCGGGAGACAGCTAAACTCTACCTGGAACATGTTTGGAAGTTACATGGTCTACCCGAGACAATAGTATCAGACAGGGGAACCCAATTCACCGCTGAGTTTTGGCAATCATATCGATCGGTTAGAAATATCGCGCGATACTCAGCGCTTTCCGCGACAGGCGGTCAAACTGAGCGGTTCAAGCGCAGTTATGGGCAATGCACCCGGAGTTATGTCTCATACCAACAAGACGACTGGTTGTCCATGTTGCCGATGGCGAGTTACGCAGCCAACAACCATTCCTCGGAAACCGCACAAGTTTAACTTCTTCCGTAACACGGGCGACAGCGTATGACCTTTGGCCCTTTGGAACATGGAAAGACCACGGCAGAGGATCAAGCAAATGGGATCGCCAAAGGGATATGAAGGCCGTCTATGACTTCTTGAAGGATGAAATGTTTGAGCGCAGAAGATAGCGGAGGATACATGCGGCGTCAATCGCTCGCGGCACCTCGATCTCTTTAGGAGATAAGGTATTCCTATCTACTCGGCACATCAATCTGAAACGACCTTCAAAAGAAACTTCGATTGGCGCGCATGGGACCCTACAATATCAAGAGGATTGTCGGTCCATCTGGCGTCTGAATTGGACCTCTGGCGTCTGTGAAGGTTCACGTCTTCGCGTCTCGTTACTCTGCCCGACGCAAGTGTGGCCGGTCCCAGAAGCAGCAACAACTGCCTCCACCCCAGTGGAGATTGAAGGACAAGAGGAGTGGGAGGTCGAAGCTATATTGGACTCGAGAAGCAGCGGGGAAGATTGGAATACTTGGTTGATGCAAGGTTATCACGAACCATCCTGGCAACCTCACTGGCGACCTTGAACACTCCCCGACCTGGTCAAAGACTTTCCTGCGCGATATCGGAACAAGCCAAGGCCTACCAGGAGTTAGGCCTCGGAGGACCTGATCTGTTATGGCGTCGCGGGACGTAAGGGAATAAGCGATGGTGGAGTGAAGAGAAGTGTGGTCGTACTTGTCACTGACGAATGAGTCATGGGTTTTCTATTGGGTTCTATTCGGTTCCATTGTATTCTATATGTTTCCTTAAGCGATTATATTTGTCATACTCGGACAGGGGTTATTCGGTTATATAAAGAGCCCTGTGTTCGCTCTCTGTCTAGTTTCTCTTCCTTTCCTTTTCTCTTCACGCAACCTCTTGCATTTCCCCCTCCGGGAATGTTTTCCTCCTGGGCCCGACCGCCCTTGAGAGCCCTCCTCGCCGATAAACTGGATACCAGAGTTCAAGTTTCGCCTACGGGTCGCTAGTTCCCCATGTTATGACACGAGCCTCTCCCTCCCACCCCCCCTTTCACCGAGTTGATACCCTCACGGGATACGTCTATCACTCACCAAATCTCGCCAAATTGGCCACCGCCAGGCAGTCGTTCCTCTCTCCTGCTGCTTCGTTGTCTGGCACCACTCCCAAAGCCGGGTGTTCAGTTTCTTCACGGTCGCTTTTCTCAAAAATTCTTTTCAGGTCACTCACGTGACCTTACCCCTCTTCTAGCCAGTAACCCATTCTTAGCAGGCGATCCCCTCACCACTCCATACTGGTCTCCCCGTAGACCGCCCCCTCAACACCACGGTCGGCACTTTCGATTGCGACCACCCATTCTTACCGAGTTGGCAACTTTAACTCACTACTTTTAAACCGAGGCGGCCATGCTCCCCTCACCCCCTCCATACTGGTCCTCCGAGACCACCCCTCAACAACACGGTTGGCACTTTCGATTGCAACCACCACTCCTCTACTGCCTCGCTGCCTGACAAGCAGATGCCCGAGGCCCCAATCTTGACCCACCCCTCGCTTTCACTGGCCTTGCTGCGGTTGGCTTTTCCTGCCTTCATGCGCGTGGTTTCCCAGTCCTGTTAAGGTTCGTCCACAGATACGACACCGGGAACTTTTGGTAATGATACTGTTTCAGTTGAACATCATGTATAGGATTATGCTCGCTTATATGTAGTTGACGGAGAAGTTTTGGGTTCATTCTTACTGCGGGAAGGTTTCTTTGTTGTCGCTTAGATTCTGCTTACCTGTATCACGCGTTATTCACCCCCTCTTCGTGGGCCCATATTGTGTCGCGGCCATTTGAGTCGTTTGCTATATTCTTCTTTTTCCTTTGTCTCGCGTTGCTTGGGTTAGTCGGCGGTAGTTGTAGTTCGGGTAGTATAGTTGTGCGATAAGCTTCGGCTTCTATGCAATATAAGGTACTTCTTCTTCTTCTTCTTGTATTTTAAGGAATACCAATACTTTATTCCTCTATAGTCTACAGTCCACGATCTTTTGGTCTCGACGACCAAAAGGGTTTCAAGATACTTCGCTTGCTTAGAGTCTACCTCTAGGCCTCCTGCCTCGGTTGTGTTCCTTGGACCTTCTCTGTTTCGCCTACGGCCCCCACGTAACAGTACTAGTTCCAAAACCTGAGTATATTGTTTAGCAAATAGTCACTGTTTGCTCCTATAACAGAGCAATTCTAACTGGTTCGTATGAGAGCATACTAACCAGGGCACGGTATATGCTGAGATCTATTGATAGAATCCAGTACCCGGTGACATACAAGTACTGTTAAGGTGTGGTGTTGCAAGATACGATGGTTTGATGTGGTTTTAAGAAGAGTGTGATAGCAACAGTCAAAGAATTAGTCAGTTGATCTCTACGCCTTTCTATTCGGTTCGGTTGCATTCTATCTGTTTCCTTTATCGGACATATTTGTCAGACTTGGACAGGGGTTGTTGGGTTATATAAAGAATCCTGTCTGTATTCTATGTTTTGTTTCTTTTCTTTTTACACAACCTTCTGTATGTGAAGGAATATCAATACTTTATTCTTCCATAGTCTATAGCTCACAATCTCTTAGTCATGTCGGCTAAGAGAGTTCCAAGATGGTTCGCTTGTTTAGAATCTACCTCTAAGCACCCAAGTTTCGGTTGTATTCCTTGCACCCGTTCGTCTTCGTCTACAGTCCCCATATAACAAGTACCTGCAGTGTGAATCGGTACCAACCGCAAATGTAACTATACTCCGGTGACTAGAAATACTAGTATGATCTAGTCACGGAAGAACAGGTTGATGTGTCTATGCCTTGCTGACTGACTAGAAGGCCGGCGAGAGCAGGACTCTGATTGCCCGTCGACTCTCTTTGTTCTCTGAGCATTAAAAGTGCCGCTACTGCGCTAGCACGATGCCTGGGAAGTTTACAATAAGCTATGAGCTCTACAGCAACTAAAGCCAGTTAATCCTGCAGGCAAAGGTTGTGTGACAACCAAGCGGCAGATTACCTATAGGCTTTGACTAAGGGTGGCACTGAAGGGCTTGGAAACTCCTCCTGGCGCTTAAAGGAAAGAGGGATAGCGGTGGAATGTTTGCAAGCACTGGAACTTAATCTCAGTGGTACTTAGTAGGAAACTTGGAGCACAGAATAGAAGGCTTCGGAGTATAAGTACACAGCTTCATTCCCGCCCATTGATGATCCCTATCTACTCTGAGACTTATTGGCAAGCAGAAGCTCTTAAGAGCCTTAAAAGATTCTAAGTTTTTGCAAGATGAACCTGTAATTTGATTTCTGTTCTGTCTGGCCGTCTCTATACTATTACGCTATAGTAAACTAGGACCCCCATGACAGGTTGTCTTGAACAAGACAGAAAGAAATATTAAGAGTTTATAATTCATTTACCACATTTTTTTTGAGGAGGTTCAGAACACCTTTACTGGGGATAACCTGACTACCAAAATTACGCTAACTACTCTTAACTTGAGGAATTGGACACTGCTATCCCCGAGCCTCCAGAGCCTTCACCCATCACATTTCTATTAATCCAATACTCATATCAATTGGCACACGCGGTACTTTGGTTTATTCTACAACCTTGATGCAAGTAAACCCTCAGACTAAAACTAGAATCCTTCCGAACTATCACAACAGCCGCAGCTACAATACAAGGAAGATTTCAACACGGAGAAAATGATCACCTTCTAGGATCACAGCACCTTCCTCTTGAAGCTAAGTCAGGAGGCAGAGGGATATGCCTGTATTAGAGGTATAGGCACCAACAAAAGAAGCTGTTTTATCTCATCAGAAAGCCAACAGGGCAATCAAGAGCGTTCCCCTACACTGCCCCAACCTGAGATTCATCGACTACTGAATGGTCCTCCAGAATGGAAGGTTTACCAGCTGACGTCGAAGTGGATCTATTCATCAACTATATCTACGCCACCATGAGATGAGAAGCCCAGAGGCAGGAGGGCAAGTGGTCGAGTGACGGTACCAAGGAGCAAGCGCGCTGGACACAAAACTGAGAATATGCCCCTGAATGAAGAGCTAATGAAGAGACATGAGAACAATATCAGGGAGATCTATAGAACTAATACCATCCTACTCTTCAAGATCACTGACAAGTTCCAGCGGAGCGGTGTCAAGCAGAACAAATTGATCGAGGCACTCACTGAAGTGAAAACTCGAGGAGAAGAGCAGGCCCAGACCCAACCCATTCAAATCCATGATCTTTGAGTCATCTCACCGCTGCCACCAGTCAGTAAAAACATGAGCAACAGAGGGTAGAGTCTCTAATTGCTTAAGTTCAGCAACAGAAAAGTGTTGGTGTTCATATCAGTAACCAGAAACAGTCAATATGCCTATAGATGCTTTTAGGGAGACGCGGATCTAGGATCGGCGAGAGATGGAGGCAGAATTGAGTATAGCAAAGTTGTAGAAATAACCCTTCCTGGAGCTACGGAAAACCACTGTGGGGAGTAAGGACAAAGTAAAGTATTGCGGGTTTCCACAAGTAAGCGTACACTGGTAATTGATATGACAACACCGCTCACCCTCAACGCAGACAGTTATTAGAGCAACCAGCAGCGATCTAAATGTGGGGGAATAGTTTGATAATGAGATTTAATTTGCATTTATATTTGGTATACCATCCTTCAGCATCAAACACTGCCTGAACCCGATGAACCATTGATTCTGCCAAAGACTCAAAAATCTCATGTTTTATCAATTCCCAACATCAGCAAACCTCCAACTTCCGCCAGACGCTCTGGACGCTCCAGGCGCCCAGGGCGCTCGGTAGACAAACTGGCTCTCCAGAGAAGTAACGGAGCGTTCCTGGCGCCTTCTGGTGCATCGCATTCCGCCCTGGCGAGCACTAGTGCCCCCTGCGCGCCCAGCCGCGCACTAGTCATCTAGTGCGCCCGAAACATCGCTCACCCTGGGAGTTACCTCGTTCAGGCGCTCACCCTGGAATTACCTGCCGTTCAGGCAGCTATCCCGGCGAGTCTCTCTCGCCCGATGCTTTCTGACGAAATGCTTTCTCTCGCCCGGCAGCTCTCGCGGACGGAATGTTTCTCGCCAGCGGCTCTCGCGGCAGGCGTTCCCTCGCCGGAGACTACTACCTATCTCCTGGGCCTCCTGGAGCTCTCTGGCGACTCACGGGCATATCGCTAATGCTCGCTGGAGCACTCCGACTTCTTTCCAGCGCTCGATACCGCATTTAACCCTTCAGCGCCCGTTTTTACAATGCATACTCTCTTTCCATTAGTAGGCACTGCTGCGAACATCAAAACCGTGATTCTATTACTAAATACTAACACTACAAGCGTCTAGAAATCGCCAATCGAGCATAATACAGGCATAGGTATCTCAAAAGCACTTTGCTGCTGCCCTTCTTATTTCGCCATTCTTGATCCAGCACTGCTTGCTCTCTACAGCTCTCCAAAGCACTGTTCGCTGCTGCACTTCGCCATTCTTGCTCCAAAGCACTGCCCACTGCCCTACAGATCCTCCTCCTCCTCCTCTCCTCTCGCGATCCTCCTCTTCACCCTCGCCTTCCTCGCTTCAATGCCGCGAAGTTGAGCGTGAACCACCTCTTCCTGGCACGCCGTTAGCCGGAACCAGAGATATCCTCTCGAGCACTCGGGGGTGCTTTCGAGCATTCGGAATCCGCAGATCGGCCTATGAGCAACGTCATCGCTGAATCCATCTTCGGTATCGCGCCGATAGTGATGCCTTTCTTCTCTCGTATCTATCAAAGTTAGCCTCACAATCCGGAAAAAGCACTCTGCCATTGTAACCTCCATCTATAGCATACCTTCTCCCGGAGGTTATCATATCACCTCCGCGTTGCCTCCTGATTCTGCCTACTCCTCCCCTTCCATGTGTTCTTCATCGCATTGAGCGTTTCTACTCGTTTCAATGTCAGCTATAAATCAATATAGATAATCTGAGCGTTTTAAGAGCGGTGATGAATCTTCTCAAAGCTTCGCCATTGCTGTAAAAACGTTGGGATTCTTACTGACAATACTTTCGTTTGTGACTGGAAATGGTCTGGCGAACACGCGTATGTTCCCGTTGGCCATCTTCGAATCTGCCAAATCGCAGTGGATATCGGCATATAAGCGTGGGGTAATCCGCTCTAGGAAGGCTGGGGTCTTTTACTCGCATCCTGACCCCATCAAAGTATTTATAGTACAATATGTCGATAATCTCGGTATGAAACCGTGAAGCGGTAGGTCTAGTATCTGTTAGCGTTCGCGAGTGCTCTCTGAGCAGGGTGCTGCTGAGGATTGATCATCGCCGTAATCTTCGAGGGCTCAAAGCGATCGTTCTTCAAAAGATCTCTCTTCAGCAGCGCCGCCTCAGGACTCGAGAGCTTTCCAAGCCCATAGATGGTTGAATCCATGGCCAGCCGCTAACCTCGTGCATCAAGTCTTGGCCTTTTCGGGAGTGTAGACTTCTGACCTATCGGTGTCAATTCTGACTTCTAGGAACTCGTCAGCGTTTGAAGCATCACCTGTTTGATAACGGACGCCGTCGAGAATCTCTGCACATCCCACCTCTGGCAGCTGCCCATATTTACTACTAGTAGTGCGAAGCGCCGCAGAAAAGGCTAAATTTCGTGTAGAAAGATGTGATGCCGATTAGCGTCTTTGCACTCCTTCTCAATCCTCTGGAGCTTGCATTGAGAGAAACATTTGCACTCCTCGAGCTAGGTAACAAGAATCGCTGAGATAGGATACTTTCATGCGAATGTTAACGATCTTTCTCAGCGGTCGTCAGTGCTATCGGGAATCTTCTAACCTCACTTTCTGCTATAGGAGGCATTTCCTTCGTCTCTGATAGATGAAGGAAGCTGTGCAATATCATATCTTGGTTTGACTTCTGGTAAATATCTGCGAGGACTTGAGGAATCAGGGGACTGCTTCATAGAGCTCATGCCCTCAAAAGGCGGGGAGGAGCGATAGGCTGCGGTAAGTGGGGAGGAATCGCCCGTACCTCGAGCGTTGAGGAAAGATTGATGTCGTGTAGAAGAGCTGTAGTTAATATCGCGAGAATAAGCGGGCACTGAAGAAGGCATGGATTGTGAGGATATCAGTCTTCTCTGAGATGCGGGAATGATCCTGAGGCAGCTTGGGGCCGATCTCTGAGATGCTTCCTGGCTGGGTACGGAGTGGAGTCTGTGGGATCACGGTGGGCGCCCACTGTGATCGTTCTGTCTGGGTGCGAAGTGGGAGCTGCTCTCCGTCTTACCTTCTTGGCGGGCGTCTTTCCTCTGAAAGCGTTAAGCCGCCGTCCTGAACTTTAATGGGTGGGAGAGTCGAACCTGTATCGCATCCAGCGAGGCGTCGGAGGAAGCAATAACCTCCGCTACAGCTCGGTTGGTCTCCTCCGAGCATTCTTGATCTCTGGCAGTAGTCGGCTGTATCTTGTCTGAGGCCTCTTCCCGTACTCTGGGATCTCTGCTGGGTGGAGGCTTGAGGTTCTTCTTCCGGATCGTCAGATTCTCCTCAGAGCTCTCCTGGGCGTTCTCTGGGGAGTCGTCATCTTCGGAGTGGCTCGTATCGGCGGCTTCCTCACCTCTGGCACATCCTCCTCAGGTTGCTCCTCCTGCACTTCAACTGTCAGTATTGCCATTGGGGAGATGGAATTCTACCCTTCTAGACTGCTTCTTCCAGTCGATGTGTCGGTAGAGCGGAGAAAGCCCTTCTGCTATTTGGGCGGTGGTCGACTGGCTACTCAGTCTTGGGTCCATTGACTACTCCGAGTGCTTTGGTAGAGAGTGGGGTCAATGCTCTGAATGATATTTCAGACCCATCAATCTGTGAATCATCATGCTTTCTTGTGGTACTGGAAGTCGTGGTCGACTGCGGAGAGAAGTCTTGAACCGACAGATCGACTTGTTGAGGCATTCTGCTTGCTGGCAGGAGTATCAATGTCTTTCTAGGAGCGTTCTTTTGCGTGATTTGATTAGAAATCAGCGGCTTGGCGACAAGTTTTAAATGCGTAAGCAACAAATTTTCACTCAACGTCCATTCGCGCATCCGAGTCATTTCTAATCATTTCGTTTACTGCACTTTCAAAGCAATAACTTGAGTCTTTCTGGCGGACAATATAGGAGTTTGAACCGACTGCAATTCAATTAAGAAGAAATGGAAGAAGCGTAATCTAATCTAATCTAATCTAATCTAGTATAAGAAATCTAATCTATTATAAGAAAATCTAAAAGCGATGAAACCTATCTATTCGTATAAAGAAATCTGAACGTCAAATAGCATGAACCCAATCCCAGGAGCACTGGCCAGCTCAGAAAAAAACATACCACTATTCAAAGGTGGCGATGGATTCGACAGAAAGAAAGGAGATTATCTGAAAGGAAATAATGATGCCAGTAATGCTTCATAGCGTTCAGAAAACAATACATACGCTATTCAGAGGTAAGCGTTAGATTGAGCAGAAAGAAAGCGAAGATTATCTGAAAACTAATGATCTTGCAACCACCACCACCACCACCGCCTCCAGAAGGTCCATACCACCACCACCACCACCACCACCACCACCGGTGGAGGAGGAGGAGGAGGAGATCCGCCGGAGGAGGAGGAGGAGGTCCGCCGGAGGAGGAGGAGGAGGAGGAGGAGGAGGAGGAGGTCAGGAGGAGGTTACCACCGCCTGGAGGATTACCACCACCACCACCACCAGCCGGAGGTTACCACCGCCGGAGGATTACCACCACCACCACCACCACAGCCACCCTCTTCTGCCAGCAGCAGCAGTCGTCAGCAAGTCTAAGTCGTCGATAGCATCCTGCTGTCTCATGACGTCTAACAAGTCTGGATTAGCGCTTTGATTACTGGCATCAGTTCTGGGCAAATATCGCCTCATTCCTTTAGCATTTATCACGGTGATTTCCCTCCTCATAGTCAGAGTCCTCTGCTGGAATATCGATCGTGGTGTGTCGTCTTCCTCGATATGAGGAATGCTTTCGTGACAGCAGCGGAGTTTCAGCACCACCAAATTAGCGCCGCGCCCGCTCTGTGGAGCACGCGAGTATCCTCCGAGGCCTGCCAACACTATTCTTCAACCAGCCCTCGACCTCTTCGAATAAATGATCTGGACCTCCGTCGGCGGACAGGAGGATTGGATGCGGTGGAGCGTTGTCGAGTGCTCCCAGAATACTCACTGATCGGCTCTGTCGGGTGGGGTGTGCTTCAGGATCAAGTTGCAGAGCTCTGGAAAGCGTTATCTTTGTCAGAATACCAATCAGCGAATTCTGATTTAAATCGATGGTTCAGTCATAGATCTGAGGCGGGCAACCTTCTGGAGAATCTTTCAGAGCGTCGGGTCTACCGTGACCATTATGGGCCGGTCTATCGAGTTCGGCGGACACTGGGTTCGTTCACCTTCTTAAGCGCCGGCCACTGTCCTCATCATCATCATCATCGCTACCGTCAGCAAACTTCTCTAAAGCTTCGCGATTCCCCTGCCCCTCGATAAACTTCTCCTTCTCTTCATGCCAATGAGCCACTTCAAAGCGTCGTGAAGTGCTCTGCAGTCTTGATATTCGTCCGTTCACGTAGGGAGGAACGCGGAGAAGGCGAGTCTTCAATATCTTGAGGCAGAAGAGCGTCGAGCTTCTTGCTCGGAGGCGGTTTTGTTGATTAACGGTGTTGTGGAGCTCCGCCTTGAAGGTCGTTCTTGGACGGTAGTGTCTGCTTTAGGTAGGTTGATCAAACCTAAAGTTATCTTGACTTTATTTGCCTGAGTCGTTTTTAGAGTTTGAGCTTGGAGCGATCTTCTTGAGCAGGGGCAGCTTCTGGAGGACTGGCGAACTCTAACCGGCTTCGGGGAGTTTCTGGGGCAGGATCTCGCGCCTTCTCTGCTCTGCGGTGGAGGTGGGTATTGGTATCCGATGGGGGCGTCGAATTGAGAGGCTCTGTGAAGCCTGGCGACTGCTTTTTGGAGCAGAGCGCGAAGTGGGGCTTCGGTTTGACGGACAGGGGCGATGGTGGTAGTGGCGGCGAGCTGCTGCCTAACTCTGGGGAAAAAGCTGGAGACTTGTCGAACTGTTAGATTCTCTTTGGGGCTTTGGACTTGCTGCTGGGCCTGCTGCTTTGAGCCTGCTGCTGGTCGCTTTGTGGAGTATGTCGCTGGGCCTGCTGGGCCTGCTGCTTGTGCCTGCTGGCGCTTTTTGGGCTTGAGTGCTGCTGGGCCTGCTGGGCCTGCTGCTTTGTGCCTGCTGAGCAGCTTTTTGGGCTTGGGTGCTGCCGGGCCTGTTGGGCCTGCTTTGTGTGCCTGCTGAGCTTTTGGGCTTGGGTGCTGCTGGGCCTGCTGGGCTGCTTCTTGTCTTTCTTGAACACTTTTGGGCTTAGGTGCTGCGGGCCTGTTGGGCCTCTTCTTTGTGCCTCTTCTGAAACGTTCTCTGTCATGTTCGACTTCAGGTTCTTGCCCTTCTCCTTCTCCTGCTGCTACTGCTCTTTGGTTTTAGATTTCCTGATACTCTCTTTTGGGAAGAGTCTCGAGTCTTTCGGGAGGCGGTGCTTGCTTTCTTGAGGAAGCGGTGGCGGATCTTCTCTGAGCAGCTTGACGACTGCTTGGCCGAAGTGTCTCTCCTATCTCTATTGGGATAGGCTGGATCTTTCTCTTTCTTTCTGAGGCAGCGAAGGTGAGGACTTCTCTTTCTGCTTCTCGCCTTCTTTTGTAGTGTCTCCTGCTTCTTCTCCTTCTTCTCCTTCTTCTTCTCCTTCTTCTTTTCCTTCTTCTTTTCCTTCTTTCGGCGTTTTTGGTCTCTGAATAAATCGGTGTCTGGATCATGATCTCGCTTCTTCTGTGGCTGTGGAGTGCTCTGAGGCGGGGGTGAAGGTGTCTAGTGAATATAGAATATTTGATGAGTATGGTTCTGAGAACAATATAATTAAGGAGGATATCTGTCTTATATATGATTCTTTAGATGTGCGAACTTGAAAGCAGCTCGAACTTTAAACTTTAAACTTGAAACTTGAAACTTGAAGTAAACTTGAAGCGTGAGCTGAATCGCTTCCCAGAGATATCTTGAAAGCTTTGATAGTAGTGAGGGTATGAAGTGGTAGTCTTTGGAAGATGGTTAGGAATCTCTCGCGATCTGGAAGGAGGAGAAAGGGTGCTCTTATACCGAATCGAATCTGCTATTCAGAGCTCATCATGCTTCGAAAGCACGTGTGCTTTATAGGAAGCACCCCATATGTGCTATCTGGGCACTCTCGAGTGCTTTCAGGCAGCGGCTGCGTATGGTCTTTCCAGCGTGCTTTCGATGTTTGCTCAATACATGGCGTGAATCAATGCTCTGGCGTCGAAGATTCTACTCTGGTGGTTTGATTCAATTGAATAGCGTAGATATATCTTTCTGAAGCGTCTTTCGGGAATCTTTCTGGCGGTAGTCTCAACAGCGGAATCAATTGGATTCAATGTTGGGTTGGAGTTCTGTTCTTGTTGGTGTCGAGGCTCTGTCTATGAAAACCGGCTTCGGACAGTGTGTATCGTTTGAAATTTCGTAGTCGATATTGGTATTGAATTTTCCGTTGAAAACGGTTTCTCGATCTGAATAAACTTCGCGAGTGCTAACGAGGGTGGCGAATGCTGAGAGGGCAAACGGGCATCGTCGCTGGTGGCATGATTGCTGTTTCCTCTCTTGCATCTTTCGTTGCATCTTCGTTTGCATCTTCGTGTTTGTGTTTTCAGTATTCCGTTGGAGATGTATGGCGTCAAAGTCAGCCATGCTCTGATGGAGTCTGTATGAGCTTACAATCATTTCGTAAATCTGCTAAGCGGCGCTCTGCGTAGAATTCTTCGTAAGCCTTTCTGAATTTCTTACTTGGCGGCGGGAGCCTCATGATGATTGGCTGACAAATCGTTCATAGAAGCACTCTGCACCGCCTGCAGGAAAAAACTCTTCCTTGGCAGACTGCAAATTCTCGAGTCCAATGAAATCGTCTTGCCCTTTTTGCAGCAAGAGTCACAGCTCCTCCATGTACAGACAGAACGTCTTGAGCGATCCATCCTTTAGAAGCAGATGAATGGCTGGGAAATCAATATTATTGCTGGAAGCGCGATCAATCAGCAGAAACCCTGGCAGCGAGGCGGAGAGCATTCGATTGCTATTCAGAGCCTTACTGATTGAGTCCGCGTTCGACCAGGATTCGGGTAACAATTCGGACCTCGAATCCGAATCGTATTTCGTGATGGAGGAAGCAGGCGGCGATTCAAATGGGCGTATATGGCATCTCTGACAGTTCTGAGGGTGGTGGGGGCGACTTTACATTTCGGAGGACTGACGAGTGCTTCACGAAACTTCTCCAATACCCATGGCACCCATTTCGGTCAGCATCTGAGTTCAGAATGGCCTTACTTATGTCTAAAAGCCTCACAGGGGAACGTTGACGGCTTCTTTCTGCTCCTCCAGTAGTGGCGAGTGCTCTACTGGCACCGGGCGGGGTTTTATCAAGAGGTTGGAGAAATGAGCGACACACTAGGAAAGGCAAGCTGGAATCGTTCGGAGGTGGATATTGGGGAGAAGATCTCTACTACTACCGCGATCAATGGTTGTCGTCCGATATCTTCTAGAACAGCGTGCCTTCCGAAGTCATTGGTGTCTGTAGCGCCTGTGGTGGAAACATAATGAGTTCGGCGACGGATGTATGGGGAAATGCATACAGGAGATTGGTGGTGGGAGATACAGGTCCGTAAGCCTCGCTCTGCCAACTTGCACTCTGGATACTTTCAGGGAGATGTCGCCAATGCTTTCTCGATAGAATCGTTACGGAGGGTCTCTTGTCGTCTCAATTATATCTTGGCGTCGGATGGCGTATCTCGACCAAATTTCAGCGAGACAAAAGCCTGGCCAATCTATCTTACCGTCAGAACATCAAGTCGTCGGTCTTAATAAGCCCCACAGGCGTTCATTCATTCTCCTCGAGGCTCTTCTGAAGTGCAAAATTCGGAAAAAACGCCTTATTTCGTTAAGCTCCGTTTTAAGGCGTCGAGTCAAATGGCACTGCATCGTGCCCTTGGGGAGATCTTTCAAAAGCATTAGCGAGTCTTTCTCAGGAGGCGAGCTGATCAAATCTTGCCGGCTCTGAGCGACTATCTTTCCGGTCTTTCTCGGGCTGGATCGCCCGATCAGCCGTAACTCAAACTTCAAAACATCAGTATTAGTGCTTGCCATGATCTTGAGGTGGAGTTTCACAATCTTGGGAGCACTCGTCGAAGCTCTATCTTAATGAGGACTGAGGAGAGAAGTCTGTATTTGGCGGAAACGGGCAATCTAGAACCGATTGGAATACCTTGTTGCGAGATCCGTCAAAACAATATTTCTTCAATGCTTTCTGGGGTATGCGAGGTTAATCCGTCTGATCTCAATAAACCCGGACATCTGCACAATATCTACGCAGGGATGTTGAAGCGCGTGATGGAGTGGATTCAGGGCTTCTGAAGAAGCGTCATCGCGATTGGAGGAATTCGGCAATGGCAGGCTTCGATTGCGCCTTACCTGCAGGCTGGCAGTATCTCCAAAGCAAGCATATCGTTCTACCACCCAATGGCAAGGGAAAGAGATGCGGAATCTGGGGCGGGTCGTTCTAGGAGCACTCGCGGCTGCTCTGAGAAACCCGGGAGTGGCTGTCAGGAGCGACTTCGCGAAAGCTTTGAAATGCGTTCGAAGTCTAATAGACTTTCACTTAATGGCGCAATATGGGAGTCATACAACGAGCACCCTGGACTATATGGAGAGCTATCTCGACGATTTCCATAAACACAAGGATATCTTTTTAGAATTCAGGGCGTACAAGAAGACATTAAAAGACGCGAAAGATCGAACGAAGGCAGTTAGTGGCTCCCAGAGCACCCAGCGAAGCTTAGAGGAGCTCCGGGAGATTCGGGAAAAATCGCACTTCAACTTCATCAAATTGCACGTCTTGATGCACTACCGGGAGCACGTTGAGCGCTTTGGGAGCATTCCTCAATACTCCACGGACGTCAGCGAAACTTGCCCATGTCGGCAGTCAAAAAGCTAACAGAGTCAACAAGGTCGGCCCTGCAAGGCCAGATACTGGCTATGGGGGCAGGCGATTGGCGTTAGAGATCCGAATTCTAAATCTGAAAGATATCGTCGGAGGTCCTGAGAGCACCGACCACATCCTCTGGAGCCATCGGGATAACCTCAAGGAGTTGCTCGACATTTTCAAAATCGAGGACCGCAAGAAAACGCCGAATGAACGCTCAATAGTAGAAAGCGGACTGCCCCTGAAGCGTCTTTGCAACCCCTCCGCGAAATCGGCGGAAGACTGTTCAACGCAGACAGATTGCAAATGAGCCATATCACGCTATATCGCCTGTTAAAGGAGTATGCGAAGATGCGGGATCTTTCTCAGAGCTTTGCGGAAGCTCTGAGAGCATTTTGGAGCGGGCGGGTTCACATGCTTGCAGGTTCGATACCAATATTCCAAAGGCCTGGCGTATCTGAGGTTCACAATATCAGGTGTACAGGAACATCATCTTTTAGGAAGGGAAAATAAGAAAGGATTGGGCATGGGTATCGGTGGGTTCCTCAGAGCAGTGGGGAGTGTTTTGGGGGCGCTTACCAGGACGCAGTAGAGGCTCTGTTCAAGGTGCGGATAGCACAGGTAGCGCATAGACTATGTGTAGTTGAGCTACTTGAGGCGAAGGATCGTGGTATCGCTGATAACTGTCATGGGCTGCTGAAGGTCTGTAGGAGGAGGAGGAAGAGGATGTGGGTCGTGAATATTGAATTATATTAGGAATGGCCCATCTGTTGAGATGGATGCTGGTAATTGGCTGGTAAATACTAGGATAGGTTTGCGTACGTGGAATGAATTCAGTTGAATGCTTTGAGAGCAGTCATAAGTGCTATCCAGTGAGAGCATTACCGAATGCTATCCAATGATGTGAGAGAATTACCGAGTGCTATCCAGTGAGAGCATTACCGAATGCTATCCAATGATGTGAGAGTATTACCGAGTGCTATCCAGTGAGAGCATTACCGAGTGCTATCCAATGATGTGAGAGTATTACCGAGTGCTATCCAGTGAGAGCATTACCGAGTGCTATTGAATGACAGCATTGCCAGTGCTATCTAGTGAATGCGCTGAGGGCAGTGGCGAGTGCTCTCTGAGTGGAATGTTAGACCCAATAGGACCGTCTAATTCAAAATTCGTGTCGTTCTGCTAGAAATGCATGCGGATTGGAAGAGGGAGGTGAGTCGACGCTCAGTATCTGAGTCTGTTATCCAGCAAGCTCGCTCCACCAGCATAATGCTGCTTATGCATGGGAAACAATTTCCAGCAAGCTCGCTGGAGTGCTGTTTAGGCAGGGCATTGAGCTTTTCAGGCGAGCCGTCATTATGGCCTAAACCTCAAGGCTCAAACGCCTTTCACAAATCGGCAGATACATACCCCATCGTCAAGGTTTGGTAGCCATCCCCAGTATACACGACAGTGCTCGTATCAGTATTCCGCAACTGACCGTTCAGTGGCGTGAAGAATACCCACGTGAGATATCGTTTGAGAGACTGGCAATGCCTACCTCTCCTTTGAAGAAAGCGTATCGATTCATATGGGTCTAAGTGGGGGATGTCCCACCTTGAATAGTATTATCAAAGATGTTTCCGCAGCTCTACGAACATTGGTCAGTGCTATGAAAGCAGCAGCAGCCACGGTGCTCTCAGGAAGTGGCGATATCTCTTAGCAGTCAGTGAAAACCTTGTTGACGAAGTGTGTCTTGGCGTGAGCGATATGCTCCTGTGGTGTCTGGCGAGCAGCTCGGTGAGAATGCTCTCCTGGCGCGGATCGCACTGACCAGTGCTCTCTGGGCGTGAGCGATATGTTCTGGTGGCGCCTGGCGAGCAGATCGTTATGATTTGATCTCCTGGCGCAGATATTAGTGGCGAGTGCTATCAGGGCGCTGGCGCTGTCTCCTGGCGGTCCCCGACGCGTCCGTGATGTGTTGCCAGGCCCTGGGCGGGAACTCATTTGCTGGTCGTTAGCCAGGCACAGGAGGCCTACCCCCAGGCGTGCCATGGCGGAGAGAGCATGCCATGGCGGAGAGAGCATCGCCGGGTGCTCTCAGGACGAGCAGCAAATTGCCTGGACGTGCCTGATGCGTGAAGGTGCGCGATGCGCCTAGAGAAAAACGCGGAGAGAGCATTGCTGGGTGCTCTATGGATGTTGGTGATATCGCTAGGAGCACTCTGTAGACAGTAGTAATTGCGAGCGCAAAGGGAAAGCTCATTAGGACTATTCGGTACTGCTTGGGCGAAGTGCTCTGGTGGAAGCGAAGTGCTCTAGGGGAGCGAAGTGCTCTAGGGAGCGAAGTGCTCTGATTGGGCGAAAGTCTTCTGTTTAGGCGGAAGTGCTCTCCTTGAAGCGCGTCTCTGGCGGAGTCTGAATAGTGCTCTGGGCGTCGGCGCTGATAGCGCCTGGCGAGCATTATCTTCCAGGATCGCTTGCGCGAGCATTATGCTCCAGGATCGCCTGGCGCGGTATTATGCTCCAGCGACGCCTGGCGCGTTATGCCCTGGCGACGCCTGGCAGCATTATGCTGGCGACGCCTGGCGCGGGCATCATGCTGTGGCGGCGCGCCTGGCGCGGCGTCATGCTGTGGCGCCAGCGCGACGCTTGCACTGGCGGCGCCTGGCGTCCCTGGCGCCCAGGGCGTAGGCTCTGCGCCCTGAGGAATACCAGAGTTTGCTGATGTAAGGTTCGGAACAGACAGATATCGGGCTTGATACCGATAGATACGAAACGAGGTTCGAGGATATCAGAGATGGCTCAGCTTAGCATGCTATGCTAGGTGAGGCTAAATGGTACGAGGACGGGGACCAAGGCCAAGAAGCACCTATACAGGTACAATACAAGATTCCCCAAAACTAGAATGTATTCCTATATAACAGGAAGTTCAGATAAGGAGAAAAGTAAGAGAGAACAAAGGGAAATTACAGCCATATATATATCCTCCAGAAACCCGATGACTAATTCGCGTAACAGAAACCCATAGAAAGAAAACCCAAAACGTGAATGAAATACCGAAAGAAACCTAACCAACGAAAACCCGATTACTAATCCTTCTCCTTCCCGAACTTCTCCTTGAGTCTTGGCACGCCGTTACAGCACCGGAACTCAGTCCCACCTGTTAGGGGTATATCGAGATGTATTAAGAGTAGGAAGCACTGAAGGAACAATAATTGAATGCACCAACACCTGCTGGCCGCACCCTCGAGGCACGGTGTGGCCAGTACGAGCCGAATTGCGGAGTTGCGGAATCGCACCTTAAAAAACACGTTTTCGACCCCTGATTTAACCGCCGGAGCGTCAAACCGCCGGAAGAGAGTCATTTGGCTCCGCAGAATATATGGGGGCCAAAGCGTAGCGATCGGAAGGATTACCACCGACTCGAGCGTTGAGCATCTTTCCAGCGATAAGACAACATGAGGAAGATGCGGGGTATTGGACAAACATTAGCCTACCAGTAACAATAGGGCATCGGGACCCGACCCCCGTATCAATAGCTAGGAGGGGAGGACGGGGATAAGCAGCACTTCAGTTATCAACGGACAGACTTAGAGGATCACATTCATAGATCATCGATTAGGCTATAGGCATAGTGTGTACTAGATAGGCCTCGTGGCTACGGCGAGGGGTATAAGTACCGAGCCATTCCCTGACTAGCCTGACATCAACGGCGAAATCAGAGTCTTAACAATATAAAATTCTACATACCCGAGCATAACTATTTGGCACACTTTATTCTGAACTACATTACGTTTATCATTACCTTTATTACCGAACGACTGTGACTCTGTGCTCTACCTGAATCTTTCGTCGAATCAGGCTGAGTGCCATTGAACTTATAACTCGCGAAGGCCACACTGAATGAGAGGGAATCATACACAACAAGGACTGAGAAGATCACGAAGCCTCTACCTCTGTAGTGGTCACCCGTACTTCGAGCTCCGTGGAAGTGTACCCATATCGATTGGTGTGTAACCCGGAACAGAGTATATTGTTACTCCCACGATTCACCTGGAGTAACAGAGTCACTACTGAACCTACCACCATGTCTGTCTCCTCAGCACAATTTGGGAGATTACAAATTGGAGCAGTCTCCGAAGAGGACAAACCATGATGGAACCCGTTATAAAAGAGAGGGAAATGAGCGTAGACCCTCTCTCGGGAGGACACCAAACGCCACGGAACTCAGGGAAATGCCCAGCCCTGGTACCTGAAAATGTTTTGGACGTCTTAGAAGAGCTTCACCATAGGGGTGATAGCCAATGGCAGTACCTCCACGGCGCCGGAAAACGCCTATGGGGAGACGTGGAAGAAATTCGCCAGCACGCACGAAAGAGGACGTTAGCAAGATTAACAACAAAGCTTTCAAACCGCGCAAGCCCACGCGAAGTAGCTAAATGCAATGTTCGAGCTCATGGCTTCGCTGGAACCGCGATCGGAGCAAGTCCGGGCTTGGGACCGACAAGCCATTGATCGGGCTCTCAAACAAACTCGGGCACAGCTGCGAGAAGCGGAGAGACGGTTAGAGGCAATAAACGCGGAGAAGGCGAGGAACAAGAAGCGGACGGTCTTCTAAGGACCCTGACAATATCTTTACTTTATTTTTACATGAAATTAAAAGGTCACATGAGGAATGCGAAAAGGAAATCGGAGATCATGCATAAGTAATATACATTCCAACCCCTTCACCAACATAGCAGGGCTACTCTGCGGAAAAAGGCAAAAGGCGGGGTCACAAACAAATCTGCGGAGTACGAGCTTTAGCAAAGAGATCGTTTACCGACGGAGGGGACGTTGATACCTCCGGATTACTCACGAACAGCATTTCGAAGGGTTATAGCGCCCAGTTTCGCTCGAAGGGTTATAGCGCCCAGTTTCGCTCGAAGGGTTACAGCGCCCAGTTTCGCTTGGAGGATTATAGTCACCACTTCCGCTTTCAGCCATAAGGTTCTAGGAGTAACGACCAGATATAGAGAAAAGGGCAATGACGTGCACATCGACTTGGACGGGTATAGCCATCAGAACTTAGACAGCATCACCGAAAGGGGGGGACCGGTACCCGGCCACGGTTGCAACGGCCCCAGGAAGAAGGGTCCAAATAATCACTAGTACGGCCACGGCGGATTTTTGGAGGCAGCCACCTGCCTGGGTCAGGTTTCTTCGGGATTTCGAGCCGAGACTGTTCAAGCACTCTTTGATCGTCCAAGTCCCGTTCAAAGGCTGGTCGCTGTCGGAGCCACTCCTTGTTGACTGGGTTTGGGTCGGTTTCTAACCGAGCCCACATCCAATCAATCTGCGCCGGTCTTGCAGCATTTCGAGCCTTTTGGAACTCCCGTCCTACGATCCCCGAACCATAAGCATTCGGGTACTGTGCCCAGAACGACCGATAACTTTCTGGACCGAGAATGGGCAAGGGGGGAAAAGGGATCCTGCGAAGTAAAGGTTCCACATTGGTGACAGCCGGTGGACTTGATAGTATCAGCAGGAGCTACAGAAGCCAGGAGTTCTCTTCCTAAGAGGCGTACTTCGGAATTGATCGGCGGTTCCTAATCCGTCGAGCACGGATTGTTTCCCAACCGCTTATATTCTCGATCTCGAGAATATGGCTTGTTCTACCAACAGTTCCCCGACTACAACTACCCGATCTCGCCGGGAATATCACCACCCAGAAGGGGAGGAAAGAACCTATTGTTATGAGTATGGCAAGAGAAAGGAGGATGAGAAACATAATGGTGTGTGCCGGTGGCAAAGAGTAGGGAGTACAGGCCGGTTGTGAATGAAGGAGGAAGGACCCCCTCTTTAAACGAACGAAATTTCTTATCGTTACGCTAGAGCTAATTCAGTACCTATCGGTAGTACCAATCGGTGTCGAGTCACTCCACCCTTAAATCGACGTGGGAAAGATTAAGCGAGAGTTAGCTAATTCAGTACCTATCGGTAGTACCAATCGGTGTCGAGTCACTCCACCCTTTGGGAAATCGACGTGGGAAAGATTAAGCAAGAGTTGGCTAATTCAGTACCTATCGGTAGTACTAATCGGTGTCGAGTCACTCCACCCTTTGGGAAATCGACGTGGGAAAGATTAAGCAAGAATTAGCTAATTCAGTACCTATCGGCAGTACCAACCGGTGTCGAGTCAATCCACCCTTTGGGAAATCGACGTGGGAAAGATTAAGCGAGAGTTAGCTAATTCAGTACCTATCGGCAGTACCAATCGGTGTCGAGTCACTCCACCCTTTGAGAAATCGACGTGGGAAAGATTAAGCAAGAGTTGGCTAATTCAGTACCTATTGGTAGTACCAATCGGTGTCGAGTCACTCCACCCTTTGGGAAATCGACGTGGGAAAGATTAAGCAAGAGTTGGCTAATTCAGTACCTATCGGCAGTACCAATCGGTGTCGAGTCACTCCACCCTTTGGGAAATCGACGTGGGAAAGATTAAGCGAGTATTAGCTAATTCAGTACCTATCGGCAGTACCTATCAGTGTCGAGCCACTCCACTTTGGGAAAGCGAAAAAGGGAAATAAGGCAAGTGCCTTGACCCGACCAGAACGTGCAAGGCACCTACCTAGATATATTAGTACCCACGGGTTGGAAAAAACTCCGAAGATACACTCTAACGATCGTTGGCTGGGCAAGTGCCTTCAGCCAACTAAAACATGAAATGGACAAAGTACTTCTGAAGGATCCAGAAGCCCAGTTCTTAGGTTACATCCCGCTGGTCGCAGATGAAAGGGCGGACCGCGGAAATACCATACCGGCCGCCTACCACGAGCTCCTCCAAGTCTTTCTTATAAAGGAAGCAAATAAGTTACCGTAGTACGACCATGCGGTCGATCTGGACCTGAGAAAATCTTGAGAAGATGATCCGAGTGGGGAAGATCAGGCCGATATCAAAAACCGGTACCCCTACCATTAATTAATGAACTGCGGGATCGAGTAGTAGGGCAGTTATCTTCAGCAAGATAAACCTGAAGGAGGGTTACAACCTTATTAGGATTAAGCAAGGCGACGAGCGGAAAACACCGTCCGTACGAGCTGTGGGCACTAAGAGTACCTGGTTATGCCTTTTGGGTTGTTAAACGCCTCGGCAACCTTGTACAACATGATAAACGACGTCCTCAAGGAATTCCTTGATCAAGGGGTGATGGTTTACGCAGACGATATCCTGATTTATAACCTATTGCGAGAGGAACACGAGGGGTTGAGTTCCTCGGATACGTCCTAACCACCAAGCGGCGTCGGCATGGCTATGGCTAAAGTTATGACAATAAGGGAGTGGGCCGAGCCACGGTCCGTCAAGGACGTGCAGATATTTTATGGGCTTTACAAACTTGTATAGGAAATTCGTCCATAACGTCTTCGGGCCCCGATCCTGGTACATTACTCGCCGGATCGTCAGACGATTGTGGAAACGGACGCCAGCGACTTTGCGATAGCAGCCATACTCTCCCAGATCATCGACGGAAAGACTCACCCGTCGCCTTCTATTCCCGCAAACTTAACCCTGCCGAACTCAACCACGATGTTTGGGATTAGGAAATGCTGGGAATTGTCGCAGCCTTCAAGCAATGGCGACACTACTTGGAAGGCCCTGCGTACACGGTATTGGTCTATACAGATCATAAGAACTTGGAATATTTCGCAACCACCAAGGTTCTTAACCGAAGGCAGGCAAGATGGGCTGAGGACTTGGCGGAATTCAATTTTAAAATCATGTACCGTCCAGGGGAAAAGAATGGTAAGGCAGATGCATTGTCACGACGGCCGGAGTACCGTCCTGAAAGGGGGGGCACGCAAGCCAAGCAGCCGATAGACAAGTTCTTCAAGCCGGGACAGCTCGAAGAGAAAGGATTCTCGATTTCAGCGGTGTCGCTTGCTACCAAGGGAACAGTCGACTGGTCTAAGGACTTCCTGGACCAATTACGGCAGGCGGCATCGGGAGACCTGGAATGGGTAAGGATAAAGGAAAGGGTTCAAGGAGAAAGACGTGCTGTTGTGGTCCAAGAACCGGCTCTACATCCGAAAGAGGACAAAATAAGGATTAGGATAGCGCAGTCAGAGCACGACTCAAAGGTAGCAGGACATTTTGGGCAAGACAAACTCTTGGAACTCATCGAGCGCAACTTCTACTGGCCAGAGATAAGTGAATGAATTAATAACCATGTCGGGTCATACGACGGGTGCCAACGGAACATACCAAGAAGAGACAAGAAATACAGAGCATTGCTACTGTTGTCAATCCCGCACTGCGTCTGGGAATCAATCTCGATGGACTTTATTGCCCAAACTCCCATGATCGCAAGGGTATAACCGAATCTGAGTAATCGTCGACAGGTTCTCCAAGATGGCATACTTCATTGTCCTGGAAACCGAAGCAACCTCGCAGGACCTAGTGAAAGTGTTTTTCGGTCAAGATATGGCAACTCCACGGACTCCCCTTGAGTATTGTGTCTGGCAGAGACGCCAATTTCACCTTGAAGTTCAAGGCTACTCCAATGGAATTATTGGACATAAAGATGAGTACCGCTTTTCACCCCCCAAGCTGATGGTCAGACAGAGCGAGTCAACAAAAACCCTAGAGCGCTACCTGCGCGCATCCTGCAATGATTACGAACAGAACGACTGAGCCAAGCTACTTCCGCTTAACGAGTACGCGTACAACAACTCGGTAACGACAGCCACAGGCCAGACTCCATCCAAGAACCAACTGCCCCACAGAACAAGAAGTACCCAATCCGACGAGCGGAATCCACGGGCACTTCATAAGAAGAATACACGACTCCGCCGCAGCCGGCCTGGCAGGAGCAAGGTAAAGGAGGGCCGGGAAACGAGCCTGTGAACTGGAACTTCCACCACAGATGAAGAACCATACGGTGTTCCATATCGAACTTCTCGACCGCTACCGCAAGAGCCAGATTCCTACCCGCGAACAACAACCCCTATACCGGAACTTGTCGACGAGGAGGAGAAACACTTCACGAGATAGAAAGAATCGGGGGCAGTCGGAAGAAGGAGAAGGAGGTAGTGGGATACTTGGTGAACTGGCGGGGATATCCGATGGGGACTGCACGTACCAAGTTGTCGATATCATGAACGAGGAGGTACGGAAGATAGCCCGCGATTACCATCGGAAGAACGCCAAGGCTGGGAGACCAATGCCTGAGACTATAGAGGTACCCTACGGGGCTAAGTCCTTCCCCTCCACAGACACCATGGGTGATATGTGGAGCGGTTTACTGGAACCATAGTCGGTCAGATGATGCCCCGGGACGTGCCACCCTGGAAGGGGGGTAAGCTGTTAGGGGTATATCGAGATCTATTAAGAGTAGGAAGCACTGAAGGAACAATAATGGAATGCACCAACACCTGCTGGCCGCACCCTCGAGGCACGGTGTGGCCAGTACGAGCCGAATTGCGGAGTTGCGGAATCGCACCTTAAAAAACACGTTTTCGACCCCTGATTTAACCCCCGGAGCGTCAAACCGCCGGAAGAGAGTCATTCGGCTCCGCAGGATATATGAGGGCCAAGGCGTAGCGATCGGAAGGATTACCACCGACTCGTGCGTTGAGCATCTTTCCAGCAATAAGACAACATGAGGAAGATGCGGGGTATTGGACAAACATTAGCCTACCAGTAACAATAGGGCATCGGGACCCGACCCCCATATCCATAGGCAGGAGGGGAGGACGGGGATAAGCAGCACTTCAGTTATCAACGGACAGACTTAGAGGATCACATTCATAGATCATCGATTAGGCTATAGGCATACTCTGTACTAGATAGGCCTCGTGGCTACGGCGAGGGGTATAAGTACCGAACCATTCCCTGACTAGCCTGACATCAACGGCGAAATCAGAGTCTTAACAATATAAAATTCTACATACGCGAGCATAACTATTTGGCACACTTTATTCTGAACTACATTACGTTTATCATTAACTTTATTACCGAACGACTGTGACTCTGTGCTCTACCTGAATCTTTCGTCGAATCAGGCTGAGTGCCATTGAACTTATAACTCGCGAAGGCCACACTGAACGAGAGGGAATCATACACAACAAGGACTGAGAAGATCACGAAGCCTCTACCTCTGTAGTGGTCACCCGTACTTCGAGCTCCGTGGAAGTGTACCCATATCGATTGGTGTGTAACCCGGAACACCACCGGAACTTTGTAGGAAAACTTGGAGCAGAGAATAGAAGGCATTGAAGTATAAGTACTCGGCCTCATTCCCGCCCATCTAGTTCTCCATCAATCCTCAGACCTCTCGGAAGAGCAGAAGCAAGAGCCTTAAGATTATTCTCTAAGCTCTAGCAAGAAGAATCTTGAACCTGTAACCTGATTTCTATTCTGCCCGGCCGTCTCTATACTATTACTCTCTAGTAGTCTAGGACCCCCGTGACAACCGATTGGGGAAGTTCGACAAAGCTCGGGCTTCGATTGCGGCTTACCCTGGGCTGGCAGTACCAAACAAGGCTTATTGTTCTATCACCCAATGGCAAGGGAAATAGATGCGGAATCTGGGGCTGGTTGTTCCAGGAGCACTCGCGGCTGCTCTGAGAAAACCGGGAGTGGCTGTCAGGAGCGACTTCACAAAAGCTTGGAAATGCGTTCGGAGCTCAAGAGACTTCCACTTAATGGCACAATATGGAAGTCATACAACGAGCACCCTGGACTATATGGAGAGCTATCTCGACGATTTCCATGAAGACAAGGATATCTTTTGAGAATTCAAGGCGTACAAGAAGACATTAAAGGACGCGAGAGATCGAACGAAAGCAGTTAGTGGCTCCCGGAACACCCAGCGCAGCTTAGTGGACATCCGGGAGATTCGGGAAAGATTGCACTTCCACTTCATCAAATTGCATGTCTTGATACACTACTGGGAGCACGTTGAGCGCTTTCAGAGCATTCTTCAATACTCCACAGACGTCAGCGAGCTTGCCCATGTGTGGCAGGTAAAACAAGCTTACAGAGACTCCAACAAGGTCGACGCTGCAACGCAGATAGTGGACTATGGGGGCAGGCGATTGGGGTTGGAGATACGAATTCTAAACTGAAAGATATCGTTGGAGGTCTTGAGAGCACCGGCGACATGCTCTGGAGCCATCGCGATAACCTCAAGGAGTTGCTCAACATTTTCAAAATCGAGGACCGCAAGATAATGTCACGGGGGTCCTAGACTACTAGAGAGTAATAGAATAGAGACGGCCGGGCAGAATAGAAATCAGGTTACAGGTTCAAGATTCTTCTTGCAAGAACTTAGAGAATAATCTTAAGGCTCTTGCTTCTGCTCTTCCGAGAGGTCTCTGGAGTGATGGAGAACTAAATGGGTGGGAATGAGGCCGAGTACTTATACTCCAAAGCCTTCTATTCTCTGCTCCAAGTTTTCCTACAAAGTTCCGGTGGGACTGAGTTCTGGTGCTTGCAAACATTCCACCGCTACTCCGCTTCCTTTAAGCGCAAGCAGGAGTTTGCAACCCCTTCAGTGCTACCCTTAGTCAAAGCCTATAGGTAATCTGTCGCTTGGTTGTCACACAACCTTTTCCTGCAGGATTAGCCGGCTTTAGTTGCTGTAGAGCTCATAGCTTATTGTAGACTTTCCCAGGCCGAGTGCTAGCGCTGTAGTGGTACTTCAAATACTCAGAGGATGCAGAGGGTCGCCGGGCAATCAGAGTCCTACTCTGGCCAGCCTTCTAGTCAGTCAGCAAAGTGTAGACTCGTCAGTTTGTTCTTCTGTGAATAGACCCTCTTCCTAGTCACCGGAATATAGTTACACTTGCAGCTGGTGGCGATCCAAACTGCGGGTACTTGTATGTCACCGGGTACTGGCTTCTCCTAATAACCCTCAGCATATAGCGGGCCCTGGTTAGCATGCGCTCATGCCATACAGTTAGAATGACTGCGTTATAGAAAACGCCGAATGAACGCTCAATAGTAGAAACGGACTGCCCCTGAAGCGTCTTTTCAACCGCTCTGCGAAATCGGAAAGACCGTTCAACGTAGCAAACAGATTGCAAATGAGCCATATCACGCTATATAGCCTGAGAAAGGAGTATGCGGAAGATGGGGAATGCTCTCATAGCTTTGCCGGAAGCTCTGAAAGCATTTTAGAGTGCCAGGTGGAGGTTTTCACATGCTTGCAGGTTCTGATACCAATATTCCAAAGGCCTGACGTATATGAGGTTCACAATATCAGGTGTACGGGAACATCATTTTTTAGGAAGGGGAAAATAAGAAAGGATTGGGCATGGGTATCAGTAGGTTCCTCAGAGCAGTGGGGAGTGTTTCGGGGACGCTTACCAGGACGAGTAGAGGCTCTGTTCAAAGTACGGGATAACACAGGGCGCGTGCATAGACTCTGTGTAGTTGGGCTACTTGAGGAGAAGGATCGTGGTATCGCTGATAGCTCACATGGACTGCTGAAAGTCTGCAGGAGGAGGGGGAAGTGGTATAACGGAGCCATTCCAACTGGATGGCATGAGAGCATGCTAACCAGGGCCCGCTATATGCTGAGAGTTATTGGTAGAAGCCAGTACCCGGTGACATACAAGTACCTGCAGTGTGGATCGCCACCAGCTGCAAGTGTAACTATATTCCGGAGACTAGGAAAAGGTCTATTCACAGAAGGACAGACTGGCAGTCTATGCCTTGCTGACTGACTAGAAGGCCGACCAGAGTGGGACTCTGATTGCTTGGCCTCTGCATCCTTCTGAGCATTTGAAGTGCCGCCAGCTTACTGCCTGGGAAAGTCTACAATAAGCTATGAGCTCTACAGCAACTAAAGCCGGTTAAATCTGCAGGCAAAGGTTGTGTGACAACCAAGCGGCGAATTACCTATAGGCTTTGACTAAGGGTCGCACTGAAGGGGCTTGGAAACTCCTGCTGGCGCTTAAAGCGAGAAGCGGTGGAACGTTTAAGACCGGACTTCAGTTGCAGAACTTAGTAGGAAAACTTGGAGCAGAGAATCGAAGGCTTTGGGGTATAAGTACTCAGCTTCATTCCCCACTTAGTTCTCTATCGATCTCCAGACCTCTCGAAGAGAAGAAGAGCCTTAAGATTATTCTAGCGAGAAGAATCTTGAACCTGTAACCTGATTTCTATTCTGCACTCTATTCTATTACACTCTAGTAGTCTAGGACCCCGTGACATAATAATCTTAAGGTTCCAATCACCTTACAGATTACATCCTTTATTTCCTACCAGAAATGTCCTCCTCTGCAACACCTGTCCCAGGTGTACTACTCCCTCACCATGGTCCAGGAGCGCCAGGAAGCAGAGGCAGCACTCATCAGGAGGGCCTACGAGTACATGCAGAGTCAGGTGGACTCTGCACATGCCGAGCTCCAGAAGTATGCCCACCGGGATGAGCTAGAGGAGGATAGGATGGAAATTGAGTGGACAAACCCGGTGATGCCACCCAATTTCCTCCAGGAGATCCAACAAGCCCTCAGTGATGGGAGACTCACTGTGGCAAGACCAGAAATCCCGGCCGCCCCCTCCAGGTCCACCTCCAGGTCTGGCTACAGAGCGGCAACGAAGCACATGCAGGCAAGAACAGGAGCCTTTGCTGGGTTTCCTGTCCGGGCCCGGCCAAGGACAGTCCCCATCATGATGCCCCAAGTTGGAGCATCCCCACTGCCGCCCAGAAGGACCAGTGGCACCCCCGGACCATTCTCTGGCCTCCCGTTGGCCCCCTCGCTCTACCCAGACTCTGATGAAGAGTGGAACAACCCAGGCTCCCCACTCAGACAAGAGTCCAGACCACCGGCTCCCCCTCCGTCAGCAGCTGTGAGGCCCTCAGAGCCTCCAGAAGTCCCTCTACCACCCTCACCTCAAGAAGCAGTTGGTGGTGGAGGCAACATCCCTCCGGTACCTCCTGTGGGCGGAGGAGCCCCAGGAGGAGACCCAGACAGCTCAGACTCGGAGCCTGAGGATGGGGATAGAAGAGCCTGGAGGAGGTACATGAAGAAGAAGATGGAGAAGCAGCAGAGAGACCTGCTGGCCATCTTGGCATCACACACCCGGGCTTCAGAGCCAAACCACCCAACCACTGCCACTAGGGGCCGAGAACCCAAGGCACCTCCTCCCTCCAAGTTCCAAGGCAAAGCGGAACAAGTGGAGACCTTCCTCCGACAATGTGAGAATGTCTTCTCCATTGAGAGCCTCTCCTTCACCCAAGAAGAGGTTAGGATTCGCTATGCCGGCAATCTAATGGAAGGCACGGCTGCCATCAAGTGGTATGAGTCCTACCACAACTCCATAGACCAGGCATCGGCCAATCGGCTAGCCGGTATGCCAGTGAGGTTGGATGGAAGATGGAAGAGATGGTCATCATTTGTGGACGCTTTTAGGGCGGCCTTTGGTGAATCCATCTCTAGGGATGATGCAGTTTCCCAATGGGAACACCTTACACACACCCAGCAGGGAGGAATAGACTCCTTCTTGAATGGGATCATTCAGCTGATGTGGAAGACCGGCTATGAGGGATCAGTAGTTGATGACAAGATCTCCGGATCTCTCCTACCAGATCTAGGTTTGAGTTGGGCTCTCTTTACCCCCAAACCTAAAACCCTCATGGAGCGGATAGCTGCCCTCAGGAAGCTTGGTCACACTCATGAGCGGTACCAGGCTACAGCCAAGGGACCCGCCAGGACCAAGAAAACTTCCAGTGAGGAGAAAGACCGCCGGCCTAGGGCCAAGGAAGAAACCTCCCGCTCCTCTGCCCCCAAAAAGGCCTCCGCCCCTAAGGACAGAGCTGTGGAGCTAAAGGGTATCCCCTCGGATATCCTAGAAGAAAGAAGAAAAGCAGAAGTATGCTTGAAGGTAAGACCTTCCGGTATCCCATTCAAAGGGTACATAGACTGACTTGTGCAATAGTGCGGCAAGTCCACACATAAATGGCAAGACTGTTGGTCCAAGGAGCCAACAGTGGTCAAGGTGGCAGCGGTGAGAGTACAAAAGCGAAAGAGAGGTTCTGGCAAGAACAGTTCTCAGAAGAAAGCTAAAGTGGCCGCTGTGGCGGTAGAAGAACCACTTGTTGTACTCCCAGATGCCCCAGAGTTTACAGGAAACTTTATCTTAGAACCGGGCGCCGGTTCAGATGATGAGATACTGTGGCTATGAATGTCTGTTAAAGAAGTCTATGTGTACTAGCTATTTTTTTTCCGTTTTTTGATTTTGTTTCTCAAAAATATATAATGATTATGTTTCCGCCTATTTGCACTACAAAAGTATGCTGAGGATGGCTTTAAGAGCCGAAACTGCTGGACAGTCCATACTCTCTTGAACCAAAATTATACCTAGACACAGAGTACCACAGTTTTCAGACATTAAAACACTATCATACCTCATTTGCTATAAGTCACCGTTTGGGAATAGAACCAACAGATCTCCGGATCCTAGTAGTGCCCACAACAGCCATTAGCATTGGAGAAAAGACCAAGAGAAACAAGCTCAGAACCCACTGCCAAGCGCAGAAAGTTGGAAGAGAAGCTTCCAGAGCTACCAATACACGGCAAGAGGCCTATATTGGAAGCCAAACTGTCGTGGACAGTGAAAAACAAGGAGGGAGAAGCCCAAGGGAGGTTCCTCTTTGACACCGGGTGTACAGGAGCTATCCTAAACCTAGAGTTTGTCAGAGCAAAGAGAATCCCCTTAGTGCGGCGAGACACCCCTTTGACAATGTATGATGCTCAAGGAGATGTCATGATGGGAAGCGGCCAGTATTACACTGCTCCGCTCCACATGAGCATGGGGGATCATAAAGAGACACTCCGATGGGAGGTGGCTACTCTAGAGACAGGAATCTCCGGTTACCTGCCAATTGCATGGGCAAGACAGCATAACCCGGATATCAACTGGGAACTCAATACCATAAACTGGAGGAGTGACTACTGCAAGCAGAATTGTCTCCCAGCGGCGGTCACAGTGGAACCCATCTCCATCTATCAGATGATGGAAGAAGAAGAGGTGTACCAAATAGTGGCGACCATATGGCATGATGAGAAAGGGGACAATGTGGCATTGAAAATGCCCAAGCAGTACCAAGAATGGGCGCAACTCGCCAGTAGGGAGAGAGCAGATGAGCTACCGGCTCACACCTCTAATGATCTGAAGATCAAGATCCTACCGGGTGAAAAGCCACCATTTGGACCGCTATACTCCTGTTCCACTCAAGAGTTGAAAGCCCTCCGGGAATACCTAGCCAAAGAAATGGCAACCGGAAAGATCTCAAGATCAAGCAGCCCAGCCGCTGCACCTATCCTATTTGTGCCCAAGAAAGACGGAACCCTGAGGATTTGTGTTGATTACAGAGGACTGAACAAGGTTACTGTCAAAGACAAGTACCCGCTCCCCATAATGAGTGAACTCAGGGAGAGGTTGTTCCAGGCCCGGATCTTCACAAAGCTAGACTTGAAGAATGGCTTCAATTTGATCAGGATAGCGGAAGGTGATGAATGGAAAACTGCCTTCAGAACCCGCTATGGCCTGTATCAGTACAATGTGATGCCATTTGGTCTTTGCAATGCCCCCTCCGCTTTCCAGGCTATGATGAATGATGTCCTGAGGGAACTACTAGATGAGGGAGTGATTGTCTATATTGATGATATCCTCATCTACTCGGAGACAGAGGAAGAACATGAGAAGCTAGTCAAGAAGGTTCTCCGGAATCTTCATGAGGCAAAACTCAACATCTCATTGAGTAAAAGTTCATTCCATGTCCCGGAAGTAGAATACCTCGGATACCACTTATCGGCACAAGGAGTATCAATGTCAAAAGACAAGGTGGAGGCAGTTAAGGATTGGCCAGTACCTCAGAATGTCAAGGGGGTACAAGCATTCCTCGGATTTGCTAATTTCTATCGCCGCTTCATTGAAGGCTTTAGTAAGATCTGCAAACCATTAACTGACCTCACCGGAGGAGACAAGAAATGGTATTGGACCGCAGCTTGTGAACAAGCCTTTGAGGAGCTCAAAGAGAGATTCACTAGCGCTCCGATCCTCGCCCACTTTGACCCTACTAGGAGAACAGTGGTTGAAACTGATGCTAGTGACTTTGCCAAAGGTGCGGCGCTCTCTCAGTATGGTGAAGATGGAAAGCTACACCCGGTGGCTTTCTATTCAAAGAAATTCAATCCTGCTGAGATCAACTATGACATTCATGATAAGGAAATGGGCGCAATAGTAGCCTGTTTCCGGGAATGGGAGCATATGCTGAAATCCTGCGAGCATGAGATCACGGTTTTCACAGACCACAAGAACTTGGAGTACTTCAATTCTACCAAGGTTCTCACTAGACGGCAAGCTAGATGGTCTGAAGACCTAGCAGGCTACAACTTCAAAGTTGTCTACAGACCAGGAGATAAGGCAATGGCAAAGACTGATGCACTGTCAAGGCGCTGGGATCACCGCCTTACAGAGGGGGTGAACCTCTGCAGCCGGAGCCACAGTTGTTTTTCAGACCAGGCAATTAGTATTGATCCTGCTAGCAGCAGCGTGAGGATCAATCAATTGCAATCTCTGTTCTTGGAGCGCCTATCTGCAGCTAAACAAGACAGGAACTGGCAAGACTTGCTCCGCTCCTTGGTTGAAAGGAAACCCAATTTGGACCAGAACCTATCGGCTCAGGATGGACTCATCTTCTTCAAGAACCGGTGGTACATTCCCAATGACAAGAGCCTACAGAAAGAGATAATGTCCGAGTCCCATGACTCTAAAGTGGCTGGCCATTTCGGCCAATTCAAGACACTAGAGCAGATAAGAAACAACTTTTTTGGCCCAACATGGATAAAGATGTTGAGGAATATGTCCGAGCTGTGATAGCTGCCAGAGGAATAAGACCTCTAGACATAAGAAGTTTGGTATGCTCCACCCTCTGGAGATACCCTATCGGCCTTGGACATCTATCTCTATGGACTTCATTGTGGGACTACCGGAGTCTAGCGGTATACAAAGATCTGGGTAATAGTGGACCGCCAAAGATGGCCCACTACATCCCGCCTCCCTACCCTCAATAAACGGAAGATTTGGCCAAACTGTTCCTGAAGGAGATCTGAGACTCCATGGGTTACCTGATGACATAGTCTCGGACAGAGATAGCAAGTTCATCTCTCACTTTTGGCAATCTCTTATGACCTTACTCAATGTGAAGCTGAAGATGTCCACTTCTTTCCACCCCCAAACGGACGGTCAGACAGAAAGAGTTAACCAGACCCTGGAGCATTACTTGAGAAGTTATTGCTCATATCAACAGGATGACTGGGCGGACCTCTTGCCATTGGCAGAGTATGCATACAACTCGGCGGTCTCTGAGTCTACCAAAGTATCGGCTTTCTACGCCAACTATGGATATGAACCCAGGACCAACTGGCCGGCCCCTAAGGAGGGTGTGGAATGGAACAACCCAGGAAGTGAGGTCATGATCTCTCAATGGGAATCTATATGGCAGGCTATGAACGCCAGCTTGGGAAAGGCAAGACTTAGGATGGCCCGGTGGTATGATAAACATGCCCTGGCACCTCCGGAAAATCAAGCCTGGAGATGAAGTAATGCTAGACCGCGAATGTGCAAACAAAGCGCCAATGAACAAGCTGGATCAGAAGAAGATGGGACCTTTCAAGGTCATTGAAGCTGTGGGTACCGTGCCACCGCTTCTTCCTCCCCAGATGGGAATCCACCCGGTCTTTCATGTCTCTCTCCTAGAACCCTACAGGATACCAGCGGATTTAGAGAGAAGGGTTCCCCCACCGGAACCTGAAGAGATTGGAGGAGAAGAGAACTGGACTGTCCGGGAAGTAGCAGACAGCCGGGTCAACAGGAAGGGGCAAAGGGTGGAGTATTTGGTTCTGTGGGAGGGATTTGAGAATGAAGATGCTACATGGGAACCTTGGGAACATCTCAGGAAAAGTGCTGAAGAAGCCCTCCGGAATTTCCATCAGAGGTATCCCAAGAAACCTAGAGACAAGAGATCTCTTGGGTAGAGAAAACTTCTTCTCATATCCTTACCACTCGGATTTTCTTGTCATATAATAAGAATGAAATAAGATGGTTACCAGATCTCGGTGACCAAGATCCTGGAAGAGGGGAGTAGTATAACGGAGCCATTCCAACTGGATGGCATGAGAGCATGCTAACCAGGGCCCGCTATATGCTGAGAGTTATTGGTAGAAGCCAGTACCCGGTGACATACAAGTACCTGCAGTGTGGATCGCCACCAGCTGCAAGTGTAACTATATTCCGGAGACTAGGAAGAGGGTCTGTTCACAGAAGGACAGACTGACGAGTCTATGCCTTGCTGACTGACTAGAAGGCCGACCAGAGTGGGACTCTGATTGCTTGGCGACCCTCTGCATCCTCTGAGCATTTGAAGTGCCGCTACAGCGCTAGCACTCGGCCTGGGAAAGTCTACAATAAG
Source organism: Morchella sp. 2014-9hei (assembly GCA_024713685.1). Classification (NCBI taxonomy): domain Eukaryota; kingdom Fungi; phylum Ascomycota; class Pezizomycetes; order Pezizales; family Morchellaceae; genus Morchella; species Morchella sp. 2014-9hei. The sequence goes on from JAMGYW010000025.1 coordinate 187,416, forward strand.
CTATGAGCTCTACAGCAACTAAAGCGGGTTGATCCTGCATGCAAAGGTTGTGTGACAACCAAGCGGCAAGATTACCTATAGGCTTTGACTAAGGGTAGCACTGAAGGGGCTTGGAAACTCCTGCTGGCGCTTAAAGGAAAGCGGGGTAGCGGTGGAATGTTTCTAAGCACCGGACTTCAGTTGCACCGGAACTTAGTAGGAAAACTTGGAGCAGAGAATCGAAGGCTTTGGGGTATAAGTACTCAGCTTCATTCCCGCCCACTTAGTTCTCTATCGATCTCCAGACCTCTCGGAAGAGCAGAAGCAAGAGCCTTAAGATTATTCTCTAAGTTCTAGCGAGAAGAATCTTGAACCTGTAACCTGATTTCTATTCTGCACGGCCGTCTCTATTCTATTACACTCTAGTAGTCTAGGACCCCCGTGACAAGTGGATATGGGTCGTGAATATTCAGAGTATATTAGGAATGGCCCATTTGTTTGAGGTGGATGTGGTAATTGGCTGGTAAATGCCAGGATAGATTTGCGCACGTGGAATGAATTCAGTTGAATGCTTTGAGAGCAGTCATAAGTGCTACCCAGTGAGAGAATTACCGAGTGCTGTCCAATGATGTGAGAGTATTACCGACTGCTATCCAGTGAGAGCATTACCGAGTGCTATCCAATGATGTGAGAGTATTACCAAGTACTATTGAATGACAGCATTGCCGAGTGATATCCAGTGAATGCTTTGGGGGCAGTGGCCAGTGCTCTACGAGTGGAATGTTAGACCCATTAGAACCGTCTAATTCAAAATCCGTGTTGTTCTGCTAGTACCCAATGGGATTGGAAGAGGGGGTGAGTATCGGCCGCTCAGTATCTGGGTCTGTTATTCAGCAAGCTCGCTCCACCGGTATAATGCTGCTTCTGTATGGGAAATGATTTCCACCCAGCTCGCGCTGGAGTGCTGCTTAGGCAAGGTATTGAGCTTTTCGGATGAGTCGTATCATGGCCTAAACCTCAAGGCTTAAATGCCTTCAAGAATGGACAGATACATACGCCATCAAAGGTTTGGTCGCCATCTCCAGTATACAAGACAGTGCTAGTATCAGTTTTCCCCAACAAACCGTTCAGCGGCGTAAAAAATACCCAAGTGCGATATCGTTTGAGACACTGACAATGCCTACCTCGCCTTTGAAGAAAGTGTATGGATTCATATAGGTATAAGTGGGGAAGTGCCACCTTGAACAATCTTTTGAATGATATTTCCGCAGCTTTACGAGCATTGGTCAATGCTCTCTGGATGTGGGCAATATCTCTTGGCAGTTACTCGAAAACCTCGTTAATAAAGAGTGTCTTCGTGCGGGCGATATGCTCTGGCGTTGCCTGGCGAGCAGTTCATTGAGAATGCTTCCCTGATATGGATAGTACTGAAGAGTGCTCTCTAGCCGTAGGCAATATGCGCTAAGCCTGCCAGGCGAGCAGCTCGCTGTAAAATCGTCTTCAGGCGCATATAGTATTGACGAGTGCTGTCAGGATGTTGACGCTGTCTCCCGGCGGGTCTCGACACGTCCTTGATTAGTTCCCAGTCCCTGGCTGGAGACTTATTCGTTAATCATTATTCAGACGCAGGATGGATACCCCAGGCGTGGTGGCATGGCGGAGATAGAATCGCCGGATGCACTCAGAGCGATAATCACATTACCTGGAGATGACTGACTTGCACAATGCGCCTAGAGACAATCGCAGGGAGACGGTGCACTATGGCTGTGGGGGATATCACTTGGAGCACTATGTAGACAGTCGTATTAGCGAGCACAAAAAAAAAGCTCATTAGGACTATTCGGTACTGCTTGGAACGAGTGTTGTGATTCGAGCGAGTGCTCTGCGTGGAGCGAGTTCTTGAGTTGCAGTCGTGGAGGGCTCACTTCTCTGACGTGGCCTGGCGGCGTCTGCTGTACCTGGTGCCCTGTTAGGGGTATATCGAGAGGTATTAACAGTCGTAACAACTGTAGGATGCACCATTACGTGCTGGCCGCACCCTCGAGACCCGGTGTGGCTAGTATTTGCCGGAGTTGCGGAATCCCACCTTAATAAAACACGTTTTTCGACCCTAATTTAAGTTAACCCCGGAGCGTCAAACCGCCGGAGGAGTGTCATTTGACACTGCAGGATATATGAGGGAAGAGCCGGTTCACTCGGATTAAGGTTTGGAACAAAATTCAGGAAACGAGGCCCGCGGCACGCTATCACGGTCCATACCGACAGTACCTATAGGCGTGGGTGTTTCCACCTTTTAGGAAAGCGATGTGGGAAAGGTTAGGTGTGAGCGCCCGACCTCCGGTTAACTTTGAGGAAGGAACTGACAAATACGAGTGGCTGAGGTCAAGTGAGGAGGGAACGAGGGGAATTGCATGCATGGAAGGTGATGGATAGCGTTCTGGTATGAAGGGACAGAACAGATTCACTTGGATGTTTTCAGGGTCTTTAGTATGCCCCAAGCTTTGTATTCGAACTTAGAGATAAAGTCTTCGTGACATAAGCGAAGGATATAAATACTGTGTCATTCTCTGCCTAGCCTGACATCAATGGTGAAATCAGAGTCTTAACAATAGAACATTCTATATCCGCGAGCACAACTATTTGGCACGCTTCATTCTGAACCACGTTACCTTTACCATAACCTTTACTACTTGATTAACCATGACTCTGTACCCTACCTGAATCTTTCATCAAATGAGGCTGAGTGCCATTGAACTCATAACTCGCAAAGACCATACTGAACAAGAGGGAGTTATACCTGGCCCGGACTGAGAAGCCTACGGAGCCTCTACCTCTGTAGTGCTCACCTGTACTTTGAGCTCCGTGAAAGTGTACCCGTATCGGTCGGTATGTAACGTAGAACAGAGTTTATTGTTACTCCCATGATTTACCTGGAGTAACAGATTCACTACCGAATTAAACTACCATGTCTATCTCCTCGGGTCACTTTGGAAGATTGGCCCTTGGCGGGGGATCGGAGGAGGATGTACCAATGATAGAATCCGCTATGAGAGAGAGGGAAATGACCGCTGATCCTCTCTCGGGTGGCCACCAGACACCACGGAATCTAGGGAAACAGCCAGCCCTGGTACCCGAAAATATTTTGGACCTCCTAGAAGAACCTCACCATGGGGTGATAGCCAGTGGCAGTACCTCCACGGCGCCGGCAAGAGTTTATGGAGAGAAGTCGAACGCATCCAAGAGCAAGCACTGCATGACATCAGTGAAATAGATAACAAAACCCTCCAGACCGCACAAAATCAGGTCAAGCAGCTAAACACAATGTTCAAGCTTATGGCTTCACTGGAACAAAGATCAGAGCAAGTCCGTGCCCAAGACCGAGAAGCCATGAACTAGGCCCATCAATAGACTCAGGCACAGCTGCGAGAGTCGGAAAGACAGACAGGGGTAATGAACGCGCAGAAGGCAAAAGACAACGAGTAACGGCGGCTGTTGCTGCAAGAATTTAGGCATTACACAGAGGGAGAGGAGCAGAGGTGGCAAACTTTGGGGGAGAACTTAGCCAGATCAGAGGCACGTTATCGGCCGCAACCACCAATCCAACAGCCCGAGCCAGTACAACTCCTAGTGCAACCACTCGCTCCTGTACAGCCACCACCGCAAGCCGAAGCCCCAATTCAAGAACCAAACCCGGCAGCAGGTGGAGGAGGTCGGCAACCACCCATTCCTCCCAATGGAACGGAATACTAGGTGGCCTTGGTGGAACAGACCTAGTGGAGTAGGAGGAGGAAACGGACCGAGACTCACTGGCAAAGAAGCCCTTCGAGTTTGACAACTCCTGTAAGCACAACCTCCGACACTGACTTCTTGAGTGTGAAATCTACTTGCAAGAGAAGCCGCGGAAGTTCCAAACCGACAAAAGCAAAGTCTTATTCGCTGGGACATACACCACCGGCTGGCAAAAGAATGGTTCATGGATTACCACCAGACCAAACTAAGGGGCCCAACATCCCTGGTTTACTATAACTGGGAAACATTCCGGGAGGAGATAGTGAAACGGTTCCTCACATCTCAGGAATCGATGGAAAAGGCTCTGGAGATGAGCCAATTCAAATATCACAACAACATCGGAGACTGTCTCACCCGGATGGAAATCATGAACCAACATGCTTGGATGAAGGGTGCCTCATACCGAACAGCCCTCCTGAGAGGCTTGCCCGAGGCTATCAGGGAACGGTACTCGAAGTTCGACCCGGTGGAAGATGATGCGGACATTGTTAGGCAGTTGGAGCAGGCAGGGAAGTCCTACGAGGAGTTTTTGGAACTGGGGAGGATATTTGGAAACGGAGGCAACTCGATGGGATCACACGGCACTGGCAGCATTGGGAAACGGGGTTCCAAGTAAAAGGGTTGGCACAAGGAGAAAGGAAAGAGGCACCGGGAGCGAAGGAAATAAGGGCGACCACGCAGAAGGGCAATAAGCCCGCCTACTCCGACTATGACAAGGCCGCCGAAGGAGTCACCAAGCAGCTCCAGGACCAGCGAAAGATTGATGGTTTGTGCATACGCTGTGGGAAGAAGGGACATCTGTGGAAGTGGTGCCGATCGAACGCCAACAGCTCCGCCTCGATCTCTGCAGTCAGTCACAAAAGGACCCGCGACGACGTCGATATCAATATGGAACCTGTGCCGCCAGCACTCAAGAAATGAGTACGCCACCGGGTCAGAAAGGCCGTTGAGATAGCGGCTGCCAACTACTCTACCAGAGAAGCCTTCGTCCAACAACAGGAATCGCAGTCAGAGGAGGACTTCGATATGGAGCTGGGTTTTTAGAAAGGGACTCTGATGGTTCAGGTCAAGAGCTCCCTCAGATTGCAATCTTATCACTGACAAGAAAAAACACAAAAAAATATGAAAAGAAAAAGACCGACTGAGGGGGCGCCCTCACGGCAGAAAAAATATAAACCACAACACGAGCCCATTCACGGCTCTCGGCCAATTATTTCTATATCTCTTTCGTTTTCTGGTATTACATTTCCTTGCAATGTTTTGTTTGATTCCGGCCCAACCGGCCCAGTCCTGTCCTCTCATTTTGTTGCCAGATATAAAGTCCCAAAGGTGGAACGAGACGTCCCGGCCAAAGTGGTAGGATTCACAGGAGAAGTCATGTCAGGCACCGGACAAGCCTTTACTCAACTTATTACCGTTGCCTCTCAGGGGCACCAAACTAAGTTAGCATTCGAAATAGCCCCTCTACCACTTAAAATCGACACTATACTACCCAACTGGTGGTTGAAAGAACATAAGCCGGTAATAGGGGCAAATGCTTCACTGACAAGGAACCCTTTATTGAGATGGACGAGGCAGTCCTGGAAGATCCGGAAGCCCAGTTCATAGAACACATCGCACTGGTAGCCGATGAAAGGGGGACCTCCGGAATACGATATCAGCCAACTACTATGAGTTCCTTCCAGTCTTTCTTCCATCGGAAGCAGATAAGTTACCTCCACACCGGCCCTACAATCACGCGATCCATCTGTGGCCTGGTCAGCAACCCCCTTGGGGTCCCGCCTACTCCCTCTCGGAGGTCGAGTTGAAGACTCTTAGGGAGTATCTTGAGAAGATGATCTGATTAGGGAAGACCAGGCCAAGTAAGTCACCGGCTGGAGCCCCTATCCTGTTTGTGGAGAAAAAGGATGGTAGCCTGCGAGTCTGCGTCGACTACCGTGGACTTAATCGCGTCAGTATCAAAAACCGGTACCCCCTACCATTAATGAATGAGCTGCGGGACCGAGTAGCAGGCGCGGCTATCTTCAGCAAGATCGATCTGAAGGGGGATAACAACCTCATCAGGACCAAGCAAGGCGACGAGTGGAAAACAGCGTTCCGCACTAGGTACGGACACTACGAGTACCTGGTTATGCGTTTCGGTTTGGCAAATGGCCCGGCCACTTTCCAGATCATGATGATGGACGATGTCCTCAGGGAGTTCCTTGATTAAGGAGTGGTGGTATACCTGGACAATATCCTGATCTACAGCAAGTCGCGAGAAGAACACGAGCAGTTGGTGGGTAAGGTTCTCCAGAGATTCATTGAACACAATCTGGTAGCCAATCTCAAAAAATCATTCTTCAACCAAATGGAAATAGAGTTCCTCAGATACGTCCTAACACCAAGCGGCGTCGGCATGGCTATGGCTAAAGTCATGACAATAAGAGAGTGGGCTGAGCCACGGTCCGTCAAGGACGTGCAAATATTAATGGGCTTTGCAAACTTTTATCATAGGAGATTCATCCATAACCTCTCTGGGGTCTGTACTCCTATCACTAATACGCTGCAAGGAGATGCTAAGAACTTTGCCTGGACACCGATGGCCGAAGCGGCGTTCCTGAAGCTCAAGATGGTTTTCGGTACTGCTCCGATCTTGGTACACTTCTCACCGGATCGTCAGACGATTGTGGAAACGGACGCCAGTGACTTTGCGATCGCGGCAATACTCTCCCAAACCATCGAAAGAAAGACTCACCCAGTGGCTTTCTACTCCCTAAAGCTTAACCCCGCCGAACTCAACTATGACGTCTGGAATAAAGAAATGTTGGGAATTGTGTCAGAATTCAAACAATGGCGACACTACTTGGAAGGCCCTGCACACACAGTGCTTGTCTACACGGATACAAGAACTTGGAATACTTCCCAACCCCCAAGATCCTTAACCGAAGGCAGCCAAGATGGGCAGAGTCCCTGGCGGAATTCAACTTCAAGATCATTTACCGTACAGGAGAAAAGAATAGGAAGGCAGATGCACTGTAACGACAGCCGGAGTACCGTCCTCAAGGTGGGGGGGGGGCACGCAAGCCAATCAGCAGATAGACAGGTTCTTCAAGCCAGGAGAGCTCAGAGAAGAGAGATTCTCGATTTAAGCGGTGTCGCGTGCTGCCAAGGGAACAGTAGACTGGTCAAAGGACTTCCTGGACCAAGTGCTGCGGGCGGCATTGGGAGACCCGGAATGGGTAAGGATAAAGAAAAGAATCGAGCAGGGAGGAAGTCTGGGGGAGCTGAAATGGTTCAAGGAGAAAGGTGGACTGTTGTGGTTTAAGAATAGATTTTACATCCCGAAGGACGACACAATCAAGATCAAGATAGCCTAGTCCGGATATGTTTCAAAGGTAGCCGGACAGTTTGGGCAAGACAAAACCTTGGAACTCATCATGCTCAAGTTCTAGAGGCATCAGTCGGACGGATTGATTAATGACTATGTCCGTTCATGCGATGAGTACCAACGGAACAAGCCAAGTAGATACAAGAAATACGGAACACTATTACTGCTGTCAATACCGCACTGCGTCTGGGAATCAATATCGATGGACTTTATTGTCCCACTCCCAGAATCAAAAGGGTATAACGAAATCTGGCTAGTCGTCGACAGGTTCTCCAAGATGGCCCATTTCATTCCCCTGGAATCCGAAGCGATCTCGCAGGACCTGGCAAAGGTATTCCTCGGTTAGATATGGCAACTCCACGGACTCCCACCACAGATGAAGATTCACAAAGTTTTCCATATTGAATTACTGGAACGTTACTGAACGAGACAAATTCCCGGCCGGGAACAACGACCACCTACGCCTGAAGAAGTCGAAGAGGAAGGGGAAACACTGTATGAGGTTGAAAGGATTGTGGGCAGTCGGAAGAATACGAAGAGTTTGGTGGAATATTTGGTCAAGTGGCGGGGATATCCGATGGGGGACTGCACGTACCAAGTTGTTGACGTCATAAACAAGGAGGTACGAGAGCTCGCCCGCAATTACCATCGGAAGAACCCCAAGGCTGTAAGGGACCAACACCTGAGACTATAGCGGTACCCTATAGGGCCAAGTCCTTCCCCTCCACAGGCACCACAGGTGATCTGTGGAGCGGGTTTACTGGAACCATAGTTTGTCAGAAGATGCCCGGGACGTGCCACCCTTGAAGAGGGATAAGCTGTTAGGGGTATATTGAGAGATATTAAGTGTAGGAACAACTGTAGGATGCACCATTACCTGCTGGCCGAACCCTCGAGACCCAGTGTGGCTAGTATGAGCCGAATTGCAGAGATGCGGAATTGCGCTTTAAAAACACATTTTTCAACCCCTAATTTAACCCCCGGAGCGTCAAACCGCCAGAAGAGGGTCATTTGACACTGCAGGATATATGAGGGAAGTGCCGGTTTAATCGGATTGAGCTTCGCCGAACCAAAATTGAGGAAACGAGGCCCGCGGCCCGCTATCTCTGTACATACCGACAGTACTTATAGGCGTTGAGTGTCTCCACTATGTGTGGAACCGATGTGGGAAAGGTTAGGCGTTAGTGCCCAACCTCCGAGTACTGATAAGGAAGAAACTGACGAATACGAGCGGCTGATGTCAAGCGAGGAGGCAACGAGGCGAAGTGCATGCATGGAAGATGATGGATAGCGTTATGGTATAGAGGGGTGGAACGGATTCACTTGGCATGTTTTCAGGGTCTTTGGTATGCCCGAGCTTTGTATTCGAACTTAGAGATAGAGTCCTTGTGAAATGAGCGAGGAATATAAATACTGTGTCATTCTCTGCCTAGCCTGACATCAATGGTGAAATCAGAGTCTTAACAATAGAACATTCTATATACGCGAGCATAACTATTTGACATGGTTAATTCTGAACTACATTACCTTTACTGTTGCCCTTACTACTGGATACCTGTGACTCTGTGCTCTACATGAATTGTTTATCGAATCAGGCTGAAGGCCATTGAACCTATAACTCGCAAAGGCCATACTGAACAAGTGGGAATCATACCTGACGCGGACTGAGAAGACTACGGAACTTCTACCTCTGTAGTGGTCAGCCGTACTGTGAGCTCCGTGAAAGTGTACCCGTACCAGTGTGTGACCCGGCACACTCTGGGCACTCCCTAGACTTTCTGGGTGCTCTCTAGGCATTACGAGTGCTCGCCAGTCATCCCGTTTCAACTCTGGGAAATTGTTATACCTTGTAATGTTGCTCAGGGGACCAAGAAGTAATTATTCTACAAAAGATATTCCACTTGAACCCTATTTGCCTCAGACCCCGAGTGGTTTCCAAGCCTGTATATGATAGTGTCTGACAGGGGGCTTTCCACTCAGTGCATGAGGTGGGAATGGATAAAAGAGTGCTAAGTTCTGACCTATCTTTCTCAATTGTGTATCCAGAGTATAACGGAGCCAATTTAACTGGATGGCATGAGAGCATGCTATCCAGGGCCTGCTATATGCTGAGAGTTATTGATAGAAGCCAGTACCTGATGACATACAAGTACCTGCAGTTTGGATCGCCACCAGCTGCAAGTGTAACTATATTCCGGTGTCTAGGAAGAGGGTCTATTCACAGAAGGACAGACTGACGAGTCTATATCTTGCTGACTGAATAGAGGGCCGGCCAGAGTAGGGCTCCGATTGCCCGGCGACCCTCTCCATCCTCTGAGCATTTAAAGAGCCGCTATAGCGGTAACACTCTACCTGGGAAGTCTACAATAAGTTATGAGCTCTACAGCAGCTAAAGCCGGTTAATCCTGCAGGCAAAGGTTGTGTGACAACCAAGCGGCAGATTACCTATAGGCTTTGACTAAGGGTGGCACTGAAGGGCTTGGAAACTCCTGCTGGCGCTTAAAGGAAAGCGGGGTAGCGGTGGAATGTTTGCAAGCATCGGAACTCAGTCCCACCGGAACTTAGTAGAAGAAAGTTCGAGCAGAAAATAGAAGGCTTTGGAGTATAAATACTCGGCCTCATTCCCGCCCATTAGTTCTTCACCAATCATCACTCCAGAGACCTCTCGGAGAACAGAAGCAAGAGCATTAAGATTATTCTCTAAGTTCTAGCAAGAAGAATCTTGAACCTGTAACCTGATTTCTATTCTGCACCGCCGCCTCTATTTTATTACATTCTAGTAGTCTAGGACCACCGTTACAAAACAGACAGACCGATATTGAGAAAATGAAAACACTATCGACTAATCTCTAAAACAGAGTCATTCAAACTGGTTAGCATGAGAAGATACTAACCAGGGCCCGCTATATACTGAGAGATTTGATAGAAGCTTTTACCAGGTGACATATAAGTACCTGCTGCGTGAATCGGCACCGACTGCAAGAGTAATTATATTCCGGTGACAAGAAATAGAGTCTATTCACAGAAGAACAGGCTGGTGTGTCTATGCCTTCCTGACTGACTAGAAAGCAGGCCAGTGCACCACTCTGATTGCCCGTCAACCCTTTATACCATCTAAGGATTAAAAGTGCCTCTACAGCGCTAGCGCTATCCCTGAGAAGTCTACAATAAGCCATGAGCTCTACAGCAACTAGTAAAGCTGGTCAATCCTGCAGGCAGGGATTGTATGACAACAAAGCGGCAGATTACCTATACGCTTTGACTAAGGGTGGCACTGAAGGTTTTAGAAACCCCTGCTGGCGCTTGTAGAAAAGCGGGGTGGAGATGGAATTTTTCCAAGTACCAGAACTCAGTCCCACCGGAACTTAGTAGGAAAACTTTGAGCAGAGAATAGAAGGCGTTGAAGTATATGTACTCGGCTTCAATCCCAACCACTTAGTTCTCCATCAATCCACAGAATTCTCGGTAGAGCAGGAGGAAGAGCGTTAAGATTATTCTAAGTTCTATTAATAAGAATCTTGAATCTGTAACCTGATTTATACTCAGTTCGCCCGTCTTTATTCTGTTACAATCTAGTAGTCGAGGACCCCCGTGACAATCTCGTACTTGTCGGCAGTATATACAGGCATTGAGTCGCACCACATCGTAATAAAGCATAGTCGAAAAGCATGGGGTAAAACATCAGCAAACCTGCAACCATTGCTAAATGCTCTGATTGATCATGGCGCTCAGGTAGCCAGACAGATAAATTAGTGTTCCAGCGATGCTATTAGTGTTCATGTCACTGTCCGGGCTATACCAATCTCCCTTCAAGTTGGCGTGCACTCATCAGCACATTTTTTTCTCTCTCAGGACGCAGCCCCACGCCCTGCGCGTCCTGGGAGACAGGCGCTGTCAATGCTGAATACTCGCCCCCGATGCCACCATGTTAGAGCGGTCGCATCTGACGACTCTGGGGTGAGGCATTCGCGCCTGGCAACAGCGGGGTCAAGCGCTTATGGCTGGCAATGCCAGGGCATATATTAGGGATATATTGAGAGGTATTAAGTGTAGGAAGGACTGTAGGAATGACTGTAGGGACTACTGTAGGATACACCATCACCAGCTGGCCGCACACTCGAGACCCGGTGTGGCCAGTATGAACTGAATTGCAGCGTTGCAGAATCGCAACTTAGAAAACACGTTTTCGACCGCTGATTTAACCCGCGGAGTGTTAATCTGCCGGAAGAGTATCATTTGGCACTGTGGGATATTTGAGGGAAGAACTGTTTCAATCGAATCAAGGTTCGTACCAAAATTGTGGGAACGAGGACCACGGCCCGCCAACACTATACCTATCGACAGTCCCTAGAGGTGTTGAGCATCTCCACTAGGTCGGAACGCGATGTGGAAAAAGTTAGGCGTGAGTGCCCGACCTCCGAGTACCGATGAGGAAAGAACTTACAAAGACAAGCGGCTGACGTCAAGCGAGGAGGCAACGAGACGACGTGCATGCATGGAACATGATGCATCGTGTTATGGTATGGAGGGGAGGAATGTGTTCACTTAGCATGTTTTCAGGGTCTTTAGTATGCACCGGGCTTTGTATTATAACTTAGAGATAAAGTCCTCATGACATAAGCGAGGTGGATAAATACTGTGTCATTCACTGCCTAGGCTGACATCAACAGCGAAATCAGAGTCTTACCAATCTATGATTCTATATGCGCGAGCATAACTATTTGGCACATTTTATTCTAAACTACATTATCTTTTCAGTTGCCTTGACTACTTGATATCCGTGACTCTGTGCTCTACCTGAATCTTTTGTCGAATCAGGCTGAACCTATAACTCGCGAAGACCATACTGAACGAGAGGGAATAATACCAGGCGCGGACTGAGAGAACCACGGAATACCTACCTCTGTAGTAGCTACCCGTACTTGGAGCTGTGTGAAAGTGTAATCGTACCGGTCGGTGTGTAACTGGTATCAACGAGTATGTCGTTCATTTCCTCCAGCCTCTTGATAAAAGCCAGCCTGGTGTTGTAGGAGCACTCACCACTCGGGGGAGCATGTGGAAAGAATTTGTCAATGTTCCCCTGTGAGGCTTTAAACTGTGTGAAGTAGCGTACCACTCTGAACTCGTATGCTGACCGGAATGGTTGCCATGGGTATTGGGGAAGATTCTGTGAGCACTAGTCGCAGTCCTCCAAGAGGTATGGTTACTCCCCAACACTCTTGTACATCAGCAAACTCTTGTATTCCTCATTCCACAGCGCCTACGCCATGGGCCTGTTCCAGGTTCCACGCTAACCGGTACGGGTACACTTTTGCGCAGCTCAAAGTACGGGTGACCACTGCAGAGGTAGAAATTCCGCAGGCTTCCCAGTCCGCGCCAGGTATGACTCCCTCTCGTTCAGTATGGCCTTCGCAAGTTATATGTTCAATGGCGCCCACCCTGATTCGACGAAAGGTTCAGGTAGAGCACAGAGTCACAGGTATCAAGTAGTAAAGGCAACGGTAAAGGTAATGTAGTTCAGAATAAAGCATGTCAAATAGTTATGCTCGCGTATATAGAATGTTCTATTGTTAAGACTCTGATTTCACCATTGATGTCAGGCTAGGCAGAGAATGACACAGTATTTATATTCCTCGCTCATTTCACAAGGACTCTATCTCTAAGTTCAATACAAAGCTCGGGCATACCAAAGACCCTGAAAACATGCCAAGTGAATCCGTTCCACCCCTCTATACCATAACGCTATCCATCATCTTCCATGCATGCACTTATCGCTCGTTGTCCTCGCTGACATCAGCCGTCAGATTCGCTGTTTCTTCCTTATCAGTACTGAGGTTGGGCACTAACGCCTAACCTTTCCCACATCGGTTCCACACATAGTGGAGACACTCAACGCCTATAAGATTGTCGGTATGTACAGAGATATAGGGTCATGGCCTCGTTTCCTCAATTTTGGTTCGGCGAAGCTCAATCCGATTAAACCGGCACTTCCCTCATATATCCTGCAGTGTCAAATGACCCTCTTCTGGCAGTTTGACGCTCCGGGGGTTAAATTAGGGGTTGAAAAATGTGTTTTTAAAGCGCAATTCCGCATCTCTGCAATTCGGTTCATACTGGCCACACCGGGTCCTGGGGGTTCGGCCACCAGTTGATGGTGCATCCTTCACTCGTTCCTACAGCTCTTCCTACGCTTAATACCTCTCAATATACCCCTAACACAGAGCGCCTAGAGCACACTCATGGTACTGAAAAGACTTTCAGGAAAGTTGTAAAGGGATCCTATATCTATCACATACACTTCATTGGCCCAAAATCTTCAAATTATTATATTTTAAATATTTTCATATGACCAGGATTTGTGGGATTAGGGACCGAAAGTGCTAGAGCTGATGACCTCTACACTTATTTCCCAAATATCGTGGTCGATAAGGCGCGGTGTTCGTATATGTTCAATAGGAAGTTATCTGAAGCTTTATCATTTTCAGCTGCAGAATGGGAGCATTTTGTTGGTAAGATTGGCGCGATGCCACCATTGAGATGGTGGGTGCTTTGAGAACACCGACAGATGCGTTCATGGCTATACTGGATTGGTGAGCTGATAACGAAACTCAACTGGAAACAGTGAATGAGAGTAGCAAGACATAAGTTTGCAGGATGAGACAGAAGCAGGGGGCCGCCGTGGAATTAATCAAGAATAACATTTGAGAAAGGTTATGTTCCTTCTAGATGCCGGTATTGCAAGTTGTATCCTGAATGCTAGTCCTGACAGATATAACATCCGAAGGGTTTAACGGTTGAGGTAATACCAGAGAAGGGATTTGTGCGAAGAAAATATGATTAGAGAGTATTCATGAGTATTTCAGGAGGTTCTTCTGGTTATGGCAACGGCCATGGCAAAGGAATTTTTGCCAAACTTCGTGGTATTGACATCAAACAGAAGAGTGAGGAGCATGAAGAGGAGCAAAGGTTACCTGTAAGAGGGGATTTTGAAGAGGTCAGTGAGTAAGATGAGTAGAATGCTAACGGTTGCTTAGGGATATAACGGAGCCATTCTAACTGGATGGCATGAAGAGCATGCTAACTAGGGCCCGCTATATGCTGAGAGTTATTGGTAGAAGCCAGTACCCGGTGACATACAAGTACCTGCAGTGTGGATTGCCACCAGCTGCAAGTGTAACTATATTCCGGTGACTAGGAAGAGGGTCTATTCACAGAAGAACAGACTGACGAGTCTATGCCTTGCTGACTGACTAGAAGGCCGGCCAGAGTAGGACTCTGATTGCCCGGCGACCCTCTGTATCCTCTGAGCATTAGAAGTGCCGCTATAGCGCTAGCACTCGGCCTGGGAAAGTCTACAATAAGCTATGAGCTCTACAGCAACTAAAGCCGGTTGATCCTGCAGGCAAAGGTTGTGTGACAACCAAGCGGCAGATTACCTATAAGCTTTGACTAAGGGTAGCACTGAAGTGGTTGCAAACTCCTGCTGGCGCTTAAAGGAAAGCGGGGTAGCGGTGGAATGTTTGCAAGCACCAGAACTCAGTCCCACCGGAACTTAGTAGGAAAACTTGGAGCAGAGAATAGAGGGCTTTGAAGTATAAGTACTCGGCCTCATTCCCGCCCATTTAGTTCTCCATCATCATCACTCCAGATACCTTTCGGAAGAGCAGAAGCAAGAGCCTTAAGATTATTCTCTAAGTTCTAGCAAGAAGAATCTTGAACCTGTAACCTGATTTCTATTCTGCCCCGCCGTCTCTATTCTATTACATTCCAATAGTCTAGGACCCCCGTTACATTATAATCTTAAGGTTCCAATCACCTTACCGATTACATCCTTTTCTTCTCTCTACCCGAAATGTCCTCCCTCTCGGCACCAGAGGCCCGGCTCCAAATTGAATGGAAGCCTACAGACCTCAACCTTGAACCCTCGGAGCAGAACCAGTTTATCCTCAAGCCGAGGACTGCTCTCCAGAAATGGATTCCGGGTTGTGAGCCCACCTGGCAAGACTCGGACCCAGTAACCCTCCAGGAGTTCAACCTGGAGGCCCAGAAGTACCTACACCATGCCATGCAGCAACACATGTCCCAGGTGTACTTCACCCTCACCATGGTCCAAGAGCGCCAGGAAGCAGAATCAGAACTCATCAGGAGGGCCTATGAGTACATGCAGAGTCAGGTGGACTCTGCACATGCTGAGCTTCAAAAGTATGCCCACCGAGATGAGCTAGAGGAGGATAGGATGGATATTGAGTGGTCAAACCCAGTGATGCCACCCAACTTCACCCAGGAGATCCAACAAGCCCTCAGTGATGGGAGACTCACTGTGGCAAGACCAGAAACCCCGGCCACCCCCTCCAGGTCCGGTTCCAGGACCGGCTACAGAGCGGCAACAAAGCACATGCAGGCCAGAACTGGAGCCTTTGCTGCTTTCCCAGTCAGAGCCCGGCCCATAACAGTTCCCATCATGATGCCACAAGTGGGAGCATCCCCACTGCCGCCCAGGAGGACCGCTGGCACCCCCACACCATTCTCCGGGCACCCATTAGCCCTATCCCTCTATCCAGACTCTGATGAAGAGTGGATTAACCCAGGCTCCCCACTCAGACAAGAGTCCAGACCACCAGCACCCCCTCCATGGGCAGCCGTAGGGCCCTCAGATCCTCCGGAAGTTCCCCTACCACCCTCACCTCAAGAAGCTGGTGGTAATGGAGGCAATATCCCTCCGGTATCTCCTGTGGGCGGTGGAGCCCCAGGAGGAGACCCAGACAGCTCAGACTCGGAGCCTGAGAATGGGGATAGAAGAGCCTGGCGGAGGTACATGAAGAAGAAGATGGAGAAGCAGCAGAGAGATCTGCTGGCCATCTTGGCTTCACACACCCGGGCTTGAGAGCCAAACCACCCAACCACTGCCACTAGGGGCCGGGAACCCAAGGCACCTCCTCCCTCCAAGTTCCAAGGCAAAGCGGAACAAGTGGAGACCTTCCTCCGGCAATGTGAGAATGTTTTCTCTATTGAAAGCCTCTCCTTCACTCAAGAAGAGGTTAGGATCCGCTATGCTGGCAATCTGATAGAAGGCACGGCTGCCATCAAGTGGTATGAATCCTACCACAACTCCATAGACCAAGCATCAGCCAACCGCCTAGCCGGGATGCCAGTGAGGTTGGATGGAAGATGGAAGAGATGGTCATCATTTGTGGACGCTTTTAGGGCGGCCTTTGGTGAATCCATCTCTAGGGATGATGCAGTTTCCCAATGGGAACACCTTACACACACCCAGCAGGGAGGAATAGACTCCTTCTTGAATGGGATCATTCAGCTGATGTGGAAGACCGGCTATGAGGGATCAGTAGTTGATGATAAGATCGCCGGATCTCTCCTACCAGATCTAGGTTTGAGTTGGGCTCTCTTTGCCCCCGAACCTAGAACCCTCATGGAGCGGATAGCTGCCCTCAGGGAGCTTGGTCACACTCATGAACGGTACCAGGCATCAGCCAAGGGACCCGCCAGGAACAAGAAGACCCCAAGTGAGGAGGAAGACCGCCGGCCCATGACCAAAGAAGAAACCTCCCGCTCCTCTGCCCCCAAGAAGGCCTCCGCCCCTAAGGACAGAGCTGTGGAGCTAAAGGGTATCCCCTCGGATATCCTAGAAGAAAGAAGAAAAGCAGAAGTATGCTTGAAGGTAAGACCTTCCGGTATCCCATTCAAAGGGTACATAGACTGACTTGTGCAATAGTGCGGCAAGTCCAGACACAAATGGCAAGACTGTTGGTCCAAGGAACCAACAGTAGTCAAGGTGGCAGCAGTGAGAATACAAAAGCGGAAGAGAGGTTCTGGCAAGAACAGTTTTCAGAAGAAAGCTAAATTGGCCGCTGTAGCGGTGGAAGAACCACTTGTTGTATTCCCAGAAGCCCCGGAGAATACAGAAAACTTTATTTTAGAACCCGGCGCCGGTTCAGATGATGAGATACTGTGGCTCTGAATGTCTGTTAAGGAAGTCTATGTTTACTAGCTATTTTTCATTGTTTTGTTCTCAGAAAATATATTGTGATTTTGTTTCCGCCTATTTGCACTACAAAAGTATGCTGAGGATGGCTTTAAGAGCCGAAACTGCTGGACAGTCCATACTCTCTTGACCCAAAATTATACCCAGACACAGAGTACCACAGTTTTCAGACATTACCCAAAACACTATCACACTTTATTGCTATAAGTTACCGCTTGGGAATAGAACCAACAGATCTCCGGATCTTAGTAGTGCCCATACAAGAGCCATTAGCAATGGAAAAAAGACCCAGAGAACACAGCTCATAACCCGCTACCAAGCCCAGAAAGTTGGAAGAGAAGCTTCCGGAGCTACCAATACACGGCAAGAGGCCTATATTGGAAGCCAAGCTGTCATGGACAGTAAAAAACAAGAAGGGAGAAGCCCAAGGAAGATTCCTCCTTGACACCGGGTGTACTGGAGCTATCCTAAACCTAGAGTTTGTCAGAGCAAAGAGAATCCCCTTAGTGCGGCGAGACACCCCTTTGAAAATGTATGATGCTCAAGGAGATGTCATGATGGGAAGTGGCCAGTACTATACTACTCCGCTCTACATGAACATGGGGGATCATAAAGAGACACTCCGATGGGAGGTGGCTACTCTAGAGACAGGAATCTCCGGTTACTTGCCAATTGCATGGGCAAGACAGCATAACCCGGACATTAACTGGGAACTCAATACCATAAACTGGAGGAGTGACTACTGCAAGCAAAATTGTCTCCCAGCGGCGGTCACAGTGGAACCCATCTCTATCTATCAAATGATGGAAGAGGAAGAGGTGTACCAAATAGTGGCGACCATATGGCATGATGAGAAAGGAGACAATGTGGCATTGAAAATTCACAAGCAGTACCAAGAATCGGCACAACTCGCCAGTAGGGAGAGGGCGGATGAGCTACCAGCTCACACCTCTAATGATCTAAAGATTAAGATCCTACCGGGTGAAAAGCCACCCTTTGGACCGCTGTACTCCTGTTCCACTCAAGAGTTGAAAGCTCTCCGGGAATACCTAGCCAAAGAAATGGCAACCGGAAAGATCTCAAGATCAAGTAGCCCAGCCGCTGCACCCATCCTATTTGTGCCCAAGAAAGATGGAACTCTGAGGATTTGTGTTGATTACAGAGGACTGAACAAGGTTACTGTCAAAGACAAGTACCCGCTCCCAATCATGAGTGAATTGAGAGAAAGGTTGTTCCAGGCCCGGATCTTCACAAAGCTAGACCTGAAAAATGGCTTCAATCTGATCAGGATAGCAGAGGGAGATGAATGGAAAACAGCCTTCAGAACCCGCTATAGCCTGTATCAGTATAATGTGATGCCATTTGGTCTTTGCAATGCCCCCTCCGCTTTCCAGGCTATGATGAATGATGTCCTGAGGGAACTACTAGATGAAGGAGTGATTGTCTATATTGATAACATCCTCATCTACTCGGAGACAGAGGAAGAACATGAGAAGCTAGTCAAGAAGGTTCTCCGGAAACTTCATAAGGCAAAACTCAATATCTCATTGAGTAAAAGTTCATTCCATGTCCCGGAGGTAGAATACCTCGGATACCACCTATCAGCACAAGGAGTATCAATGTCAAAAGATAAGGTTGAGGCAGTTAAGGACTGGCCAGTGCCTCAGAATGTCAAGGGGTACAGGCATTCCTCGGATTTGCTAATTTCTATCGCCGCTTCATTGAAGGCTTTAGTAAGATCTGCAAACCATTAACTGACCTCACTGGAAGTGACAAGAAATAGTATTGTACCGCAGCTTGTGAACAGGCCTTTGAAGAACTCAAAGAGAGATTCACTAGCGCTCCTATCCTCGCCCACTTTGACCCTACTAGGAGAACAGTGGTTGAAGCTGATGCCAGTGACTTTGCCAAAGGTGCGGCGCTCTCTCAGTATGGTGAAGATGGAAAGCTACACCCGGTGGCTTTCTATTCAAAGAAATTCAACCCTGCTGAGATCAATTATGACATTCATGACAAGGAAATGGGTGCTATTGTAGCCTGTTTCCGGGAATGAGAGCATATGCTGAAATCCTGCAAGCATGAGATCACGGTTTTCACAGACCACAAGAACTTGGAGTACTTCAATTCTACCAAGGTTCTCACTAGACGGCAAGCTAGATGGTCTGAAGACCTAGCAGGCTACAACTTCAAAGTTGTCTACAGACCAGGAGATAGGAACGGCAAGACTGATGCACTGTCAAGCGCTGGGATCACCGCCTTACAGAGGGTGAACCTCTGCAGCGAGACCACAGTTGTTTTTTTCAGGTCAATTAGTATTGGATCCTGCTAAGCTAGCAGCGGTGAGGATCAATCAATTGCAATCTCTGTTCTTGGAGCGCCTATCTGCGGCAGCTAAACAAGACAGGAACTGGCAAGACATGCTCCGCTCCTTGGTGGAAAGGAAACCGAATTTGGACCAGAACCTCTCGGCTCAGGATGGACTCATCTTCTTCAAGAACCGGTGGTACATCCCAAATGACAAGATCCTAAAGAAAGAGATAATGTCCGAGTCCCATGATTCTAAAGTGGCTGGCCATTTTGGTCAATTCAAGACACTAGAGCGGAGAAGAAACAACTTCTTTGGCCCAACATGGATAAAGATGTTGAGGAATATGTCCGGAGCTGTGACAGTTGCCAGAGGAATAAGACCTCTAGACATAAGAAGTTTGGTATGCTCCAACCATTGGAGATACCCTATCGGCCTTGGACATCCATTTCTATGGATTTCATTGTGGGATCACCGGAATCTAGTGGGTATACAAAGATCTGGGTGATAGTAGACCGCTTTTCAAAGATGGCTCAGTACATCCCGCTCCCTACCCTCAATAAGACAGAAGATTTGGCCAAACTGTTCCTGAAAGAGGTCTGGAGACTCCATGGGTTACCTCATGACATAGTCTCGGACAGAGACAGCGAGTTCATCTGTCATTTTTGGCAATCTCTCATGACCTTACTCAATGTGAAGCTGAAGATGTCCACTTCTTTCCACCCCCAAACGGACGGCCAAACGGAAAGAGTTAACCAGACCCTGGAGCACTACTTGAGAAGTTACTGCTCATATCAACAGGATGACTGGCGGACCTCTTGCCTTTGGCAGAGTATGCATACAACTCGGCGGTCTCTGAGTCTACCAAAGTATCGGCCTTCTATGCCAACTATAGATATGAACCCAGGACCAACTGGCCGGCCCCTAAAGAAGGTGTAGAATGGAACAATCCAGCAAGTGAGGTCATGATCTCTCAATGGGAAACTATATGGCAGGCTATGAACGCCAGCTTGGGAAAGGCAAGACTTAGGATGGCCCAGTGGTATGATAAACATGCCCTGGCACCTCCAGAAATGAAGCCTGGAGATGAAGTAATGCTAGACCGGCGCAATGTGCAAACAAAGCGGCCAATGAACAAGCTGGATCAGAAGAAGATGGGACCTTCAAGGTCATTGAAGCTGTGGGTACCCGTGCCTACCGGCTCTCCCTTCCTCCCCAGATGGGAATCCACCCGGTCTTTCATGACTCTCTCCTAGAACCCTACAGGATACCAGTGGATTTAGAGAGAAGGATTCCCCCACCGGAACCTGAAGAGATTGGAGGAGAAGAGAACTGGACTGTCCGGGAAGTAGCAGACAGCCGGGTCAACAGGAAGAGGCAAAGGGTGGAGTATTTGGTCTTGTGGGAAGACTTTGAGAATGAAGATGCTACATGGGAACCTTGGGAACATCTCAGGAAGAGTGCTGAAGAAGCTCTCCGGGATTTTCATCAGAGGTATCCCAAGAAACCTAGGGACAAGAGATCTCTAGGGTAGAAAACTTCTTTTCATTTCCTTACCACTCGGATTTCTTTGTCACATAATAAGAATGGAATAAGATTGTTACCAGATCTCGGTGACCAAGATCTTGGAAGAGGGGAGTAGTATAACGGAGCCATTCTAACTGGATGGCATGAAGAGCATGCTAACCAGGGCCCGCTATATGCTGAGAGTTATTGGTAGAAGCCAGTACCCGGTAACATACAAGTACCTGCAGTGTGGATTGCCACCAGCTGCAAGTGTAACTATATTCCGGTGACTAGGAAGAGGGTCTATTCACAGAAGGACAGACTGACGAGTCGATGCCTTGCTGACTGACTCGAGGGCCGGACAGAGTAGGGCTCTGATTGCCCGGCGACCATCTGCATCCTCTGAGCATTAGAAGTGCCGCTATAGCACTAGCACTCGGCCTGGGAAAGTCTACAATAAGCTATGAGCTCTACAGCAACTAAAGCGGGTTGATCCTGCATGCAAAGGTTGTGTGACAACCAAGCGGCAAGATTACCTATAGGCTTTGACTAAGGGTAGCACTTAAGTGGTTGCAAACTCCTGCTGGCGCTTAAAGGAAAGCGGGGTAGCGGTGGAATGTTTGCAAGCACCAGAACTCAGTCCCACCGGAACTTAGTAGGAAAACTTGGAGCAGAGAATAGAGGGCTTTGGAGTATAAGTACTCGGCCTCATTCCCGCCCATTTAGTTCTCCATCATGATCACTCCAGATACCTCTCGGAAGAGCAGAAGCAAGAGCCTTAAGATTATTCTCTAAGTTCTAGCAAGAAGAATCTTGAACCTGTAACCTGATTTCTATTCTGCCCGGCCGTCTCTATTCTATTACATTCCAATAGTCTAGGACCCCCGTTACAAGGGAGAGTATTTATGAGAGCTAAGAGTGAGTACTAGCAACAGATTAGAAAGACAGCTAGAGATTGGTCCCAATTTGTGTTCTGTATCCTATTCAGTAAGGGTGTATTTAGTATTAGACCATTCGGTCACATTTTGATGTGTTCTGTGAACAGCCTCAAGTGCTCTGTAAATAATACAAATCCTTGTGCGAGTAATTTTACGTTAAAATTGTCAACACTACTAGTAGGGGTAGGTACAGCGGCGAGCGTGTCCCTGAAGAGAACTGGGCACTAAAAAACAAAGAGCTCGCACATCGATGGTATGCCATGTTCAAAGACCCGATCACAGGTGCCGCTGGAGGAAAGAACACCGCTACAGGAGGGGTCAGAAGTGCAATAGAAGCAGTAACAATATCTTCAGCTGTACGCAATTGGGGACAAGTGTGCGCCAGGGCGGACATGTATGCGCCAGACTCTGCCAGGAGCACTGACAGTACCTCTAGAGAGCTAATATATATATCAAGTGTCACGAGAGCCTTGAGTGCTCAAACGTCTATCGATGATTATAGATTTGCGGGTACAGGTGGATCGAGGTTGGATATTGATCCAGGTTTACTTTGCGCCCCGGTAGCTCTTCCTTCCCGGTACCTGACGATTCTGTGTCGAAAATTTCTGTTGTGAGTGGAATTGGTGTTCTGGGTTACACAGTGATCAACACGGATATGTTTTCAAGAAGCTTGAAGCACGGTTGTAAAATGATGGAATTTCCGCAATCTTCTGTACAATCAACAATTCAGTTAAAGCACAGAGTCACAGGTTTCAAATATATTTGGAATATAAAAGCAGTTCAGAATAGATGCGTGCCGAAGATTGTATAGCGGGCGTAAGTAGAATTTCTATTGTTAAAGCTCTGATTACAAAGAATATAATTCGGGCTAGTCAGGTAATGACACAGTATTTGTATCCCCCGCTTTTGCCTCGAAGACCACTCCTTTAACTTATACAAATGGTTAGGGTAAACAAAGACCCTGAAAAGGTGCCAAGTAAATCCTTGCTATCTCTCTACAGCTATAATCGCCTTTCTACACCATCAATAAATGTCTATGCATGTACTTAGCACTAGGAGGCATCGCACCTACCTACCTTTAAGCTTTCCCAAATAGATTTTCCACATAGTGGAGAGACTCAACGACTATAGCTATTGCCGACAGTTACGGGATTAGCTGCTACTGCTCCTCGTTAGCTTGATATTAGTCCGAACCTTTTTATTATTGCTTTACTTCTTCCTTTATGTATCCTGCAGGGCCAAATCAGATGCTTCCGGAGGTTTGACACTCTGGTGATCAAATCAGGGGTTGAAAACAGGTTTTTCAAGGTGGGAATCTGCAACTCCGCAATATGTGCGCATACTGGCTATACCGTGCTTCGAAGTTACGGCCAGCAGTTGATGGTGCATTCTACAAGTCCTTCTCCTTCTGCTTATATCACTTCTTATTATACACCTTGAACGGCCCATGTGTTTGGTGCTGGAGGGTTGAGTTTGTTGGGTTGGGTGGATTTTTGCCTTGTGACCTCGTTGTACCAGTGGTCGGGGCCGGGTTGTTTCTGATGATGGACTCGTGTCTGTTGAGCCTGTTTGTGACTGCTGGTTGGGTTTGGCTGGAGCAGGTAATAAATGAACTATGTTGTCGATAGCTTCGGTGTGCATAGTAGTGACGTCTTCTTTGATAATTCCGTCTTGGTTGGTATTCACTGTGGGGAGGGTGAAGACTAATCTCATCTGATCTGTAGTGTCCGGGTTATTCTACATTTCTTGGAAGAGTGACGCAATGGCCTCATTTTTGATGGGGCCAAGGCCAGTCAGATCCACGTCTGTATGGCCAATGCCGATCGACTCAATGGTAATGAGGATGTCAGGGTGGGGGAATGGCATTTTGGGAGGTGTGAATAGTTTCTTGCAACCTAATTGCCTCAGACGTTTGTATTTGTGTAAAGTGGTTACTCGATAAAATTTGTGGTTTATTTTCGAAAATTGGATAAATTGCGGGAAAGAAGCCGAGGCCAAGAGTCCCTTGCCTCTGCACTAATTTTCTTTGCTGTGTTGGAATTGCTAATGGCTATATCTAATACGTAATACTTGCTGATGGCGGGTCATGCTTGCGCATTTCACTTTTTCAAAATCCTTTGTCAGATGTGTGCTATATGCTGATGGTGCCTGTGGTACCTGCTGATCGCAGATTAGGGGGAGGCCGATTCTAATTGCTAATGGTGGGTTCTGTGTAGGGATCACGGGTCTCTCCTACATTGTCGACATAAGTGCGAGATTTATCCGTATGAGATTCATCATTGCGCGAAGGGTCAAATGTCTCCCTACATACTTTTATGATGAAACTTGTCGAGGAATTCAAATATTTGCTACACACTGTTCACTACAATGGGAAACTGTTGCAAAGATCTACAGTATGACTCTCCCAACCCTCCGCTACTTTGACTTCTACCGTCAGTGCTCCTCCAGTTTGTCTCCAGGTTGTCCGGATATAATTAGCTCTATCTAAATCAATATAATCGCTAGATTCCATAGGATATTGCGAAGGGATACTACTGCTGATTGAGGTAAGTGGAAGAAGTATAAGAGCAGTTTTGAATTGGACGAAGCTACTGATGTTTTCTTGAGTATGTTTGGAAACATTTTCTTGCCTCAGTAGCGCATTGCGCAACTGCAGAGTGCTTGATGATAGGTCCGCCACTGACAGAAGTTCTTCGCCACAAGTAGTATAGAGTTCCGTCACTTTCATGGATTGAAGATGGCGGGAGAGGTCATTAGTATAATGAATAGCACCTTCTATCGTTATGGTAAGAAAAGTCTCAGGTGCTAAGTTCTATGATCTATTGGACTCATGATCTATTGGACTCAGATGCATTTGGTTCAACATCTTCTGATATTTCAAGAGTGTCAAGCCTGTTGGCTTCTGCCTATAATGCGCTTGCTACAACTCTCCTTTCCTCTATCAATGATGTATTGGGAAGCTCTCCCTCCGTTCCCTCATCGACGGTGAAATTAAAGAACTCGTCAAACGCTGGTATGAAATTGAGATCAGGTAGAGCAAAAGTATGTTGAAAGGTTTCAGGCATTGACACGTTGCAATAGTTACATTTTCTTGCAAGAAAGTGTTGGTATTCGTCTTCGAAGTTCTGTTAATTAATAGCTCGTTGTTCAAGATCGCACGTAGATATCAGCTTTCTTCCAACCACGAACCATAGTTTCACGGGAAACCGAATCCAAAGCGTCTGAGATTAGGTAAATTGTTTGAAGAATATCAATGTTTTCTGGACACGTTCGATGCAAATTGAAGTGCTAGACATTAGTCAGCGCAGGAGATAAAGGTCTAGTGCAATTGAGTAGGAAATTTGTTGATCTGGATGTCAAGGCAATCGTCCAATATCAATGCAATCAACCATCTTTCAATTCTCATCTGTATGTTGAGATGGCCTAAGAATTCAAACCACAAACTGGTAATCATCCCAGCTTTCTTATTGTTTTGATATACGACTGGTAGGTTGGCAGGGTTGTTACGGTTCCATCTGAATGCATGAGCTTCATGTGAACGGCTGCTTACCCATATGTAACTTCCTTTTATCGTTGCCACTAGAATTGACAATATGAAATGTTGAGATAAGTGGTTTATCATACTTTCCTCCTACCGCAACAGGTCGTACCTCCTATTTACGCCCATTCGAAGTTAGGGTTGTTTAATGCATACTAATTCGCTCTCATCACAGTTGTAATGGTTATCTATCAGGGACAAATGGTACATTTTTTCTGCCACCTCACGCTGCCAAATCGGGATAAATGGTTCATCGATTGTAGCAGCATCACCGTAATGCTTAAGACGCCCAATATTGTATCGTGACTTAAAACTTCCAAGCCAGCCAGCTGAAAGCTCAAAATTCATATAGTCTTTCTTAACCGCCGCCTGCTTCAAATATTCGAGAATAATTTTCTACTGGGCACGGATTATATCATGGGTACCTGATATGCCTTGATTTTCGGCTGCGTCAATCAATAGAGCCAGAAAACGCTCCAGGAACTGGGAATGTGCAGCTCTTAGTTTTTGATTGTTTGCATTAGGTCTTTTTAGAAGACAGTAAATATATTAGTTTGATTAACTAACCGCACATTATTTCCTAACACCGTATATCAATCTTACCATCGGGGACCAGCCCTGACCCGCTCTTCCCATCCCTTTATATGATTACAGAGGCTGGCTCGTGCAAGTGGACTTCCGTCGCTCCGCTTACGGCAATCTGAAAGTGTTGCAAACTTTGAAAATTTCATTTTCGGGTATTTTTCTCGTAGATTATAGCTATAGAGCCCATACATTTGGATTGGCGTCAATCCGGTAAAGCTCTGATATTTTGGGGGCCATTTTGTGGGCACGGCATTGTAGTAAAAGATCAAATTACTGAACAACCGCAATGCTATTGTTCTTGTAATATAATTACAATACCCCGCTCCATAAACACATGTGTTATCACTATTTAATCATATATTTGCTGTCGCGTACATTTGCTATCTCGTACGGACTGAGCTCCTCGAACGCGCTAACGATATAGCGAGGTACGACTATAGCGGTATCGAATCGCGACCTCCGGGACACTAGATGCATTGAACGGCAACCCTCAAAACAGCAGGAGCAGCGAGCGGCGGGCTACAGAATGGCAGCATCAGCGAGCAATATCTTCCGGCACAGCAGGTGCATTGGGCGTATATATGTATTTACCATTAATAACCTCACCCGCATGAACAAACCAGTCATGAACTTCTTGGACCATGTGGGTCTATATCCACCATTTAAACGTCACTAGTCTCAGCACATCTGAGGTCGTCAATGTTAGTAGCTCCCGGAAATGGACGTAGGGTATACCTGCAAATTCTACGGAGGAGCACTAGTCGGATCACTGGGTACGCGCTGTCTTGAAGGTTGCAGAGGAAAAGGGGTACGTTGTCGGTGACATTATGGATCAGAACAATCGCAAGATTAACCACAGGGGTCAACTGTGCAAGTGCGTATTGAGGATCAGTTCATCCTGGGCGGTTACCATGAGGCACAGGTGCTTCAATGTACAGTTCGATATCAAAGTTCATGACACGTTAACCAAACTACACCAAAAACGCCACTTTTCAACCCAGTCCTCAGCCACTAATTGTAATGGATATTACCTGAAAGTTGGAAGCCTATATATTTTGCATATGGGTAATTCCACTATCAGCTGGCGAGTACACTACTCCATTTTTAAGATGAGCTGTGTTAATCTTATTATTTCGATTTGCCAAAAACACGCCAAGATCACACATTTGTGTTAGATGCAACCAAATCTCCAAGTTACTCTACCGCTTGCTCATGGAGTTTCTTCCACCCTGATTTCATTGAGTGCGCTTTTATATTTATTCAATTTGGTAGCCGATATTCCGTCCCCTAATCCATATTCATTATTAATGGCAATTATGTTGTGGGTGGTGGATGCATTTGGACAAATTTTGGTGTGGGTTGGTTACCGTCTCAGAACTTTATCATGCCTGCTGCAGACTCTGAGAGGCCTGGAGTAATGAAGGCAATGCTGTTATTGGATCCTAGGGCACAGGGATTCGCTGACTCTGGATACTACCATTATTGGGGAGACCTTAAATATCGTGATGGTGTTTGGTGCTCTTTTCCTGGTTGCGGGTATCAGTTTCCTCAGCTTCTTGAGAGCGAACGTTGTTTCATGTGGTCTCCCTTTGCTACTGGCGGTGGGCGTGGTGTTTAAGAGTCGCAAAACCGTGATGGCCGTTGTAGTCCGTTGGAGAACGCTGCTTGAAGGAATTAGTTGTTTGTCATAGATATGATCAGTGCTGAAATATAACTTTGTTCTTTCCCTGGGTCCTGTCATATGCTCGAGGTTGAACACGGTGGATGATTTATCATGAAATCATTCATTGGAGAGTGCAGGTCAGTCAATTGGGTTGAAAAGGTGGCCAGATCTTAAGCTATGCAGATGAATTAATGGATTAGACTAAAAAGAAAAATAGACCTTGGTTGATGGAGTTCGCGAACGGGCAGGTATTCAGCATTTATTCAGTATAGATCTCTATAAAAGAATAACTGTCGATGATAGTTTCATCCACCGGGCTATCGATTGTTCGTGTGGTTATTATGACATTTCCATTCAAGCACGCCATAACTCAGAATTCCGAGCCACAGTCACGAGTCTCCCTTCGTGACAAACGTTAGTAACTCTCCTCCACCCCGCCAGTATCGGGGGAGCTATTGGTGGCTTATCTTCCCCGATGAACTGAATCAAGGGGTTGATCACCCACCCCCTAGCACTATCACCAACTCTCCTCACCCGTAAAAGCTTTAAAGCATTAGCTACTAACACAGCACTGATTCCATGCCCCAACAGTTCCGGTCGAGTGAGGGGAGGTACGGGTAAGGGAGCGGATGCTTGGGCTAGCATACCATCTTAGGGCTACAGTCAAAGGCAAAAACACCTCAAGTCTTTTGGCCACGGTCATCGCCATCGCTGTTGGCGTTGAAAGTGAAAGTCCCTCGCACAAGCGAACGAGCCGTGCCCCACATCCCGCAGCTCCATGCATGCAAGCCCCACCAAGCCACGCGAGAAATGTCTCAGGCCCCTCTCCATTCTCTGTGTGTGCATGACAGCTGTGTGCATGACAGCGGGTAGGCAGGTGGGTTCCAACTCTGACTGTGTGTTGAGCTGCAGGGCGTGATCCCCGCACGATCCAGGTCAGGGGCAGTATTCAACGTCACGGCCTGCATCAAGCTGACTCATCGTACAACAATGGCCCCATCCACGCCTGCGATCGAGCCACAATCTCACGCCTCGTGGATGGCCAGCTTGTGGCGGGAGTTGTTTCGGCGCATAGGACGGCGGGGTTTGCGATAGAGAGAGATCGCGGAGGAGCGCGGGGTTTTTTTTACCTGTGTTTTTCTTCCTATGCGCGGCGGCAACATCTACGCACCGCTCACTCAGAGAATCTCAGACGACTATGTACCCTCCCGCGACTCCCGAGCAGTGGAGGAGGTAGCGGCATATCTTGTAACCGGATTCTGAGCATTATGTACAAATTGAAAAAGTCTGCTCTCGGGTGGGAGGGACAGGCGAGAGTGAGGCTCGGCGGGTGTTGCCGTACGGGTTTTGTGCAAGAGCCTCAAACCTTGGCGGTAACATGGCGGAATGAATTGAATTCTGTAGCAGTACGAACCAAGGGGCGACAAAGCGGCATATTAGACCCTTTGCGCAGATAGAGCTGGCTCTCAATTATACTTGTATGATTGGTTGATTGGAGGATCGGCGCCAATCAGGTTACCAGAACTTGGAGCTGAAGTCTTTTGCGCAAAGGGTCTATTGTCGCAACACCGGATTAATGCGGTATTTGCCTTACCCCCATTTCCTATACTGTAGCTTGGTGTCTAGTCAAGAGCATAAATTAACAAAATTAGCCCTATCAGTCCCTGTTTTTCGCGCTTCATGACTTTGAAGCGTCCAGAGGTGGTTATAGGAGGACTATATTCTGGAACCCGGCAGTCCCATGAAAGACGTGTCGCGGCGGCTTTGGTAAAGTAATTTTCGGAGGTATGTATATTGGTTCTCTGTCACCGCTAACAGTTATACTCCTTAATACGCCCAGAGACCAATTAACACATTGCGAAATCTGCCTCTTTAGATACATTTATGAAGTTCTGGAGGTTGAACATAGTGTGGTATAAATTAAAGCGGAAGCTACATTTCTTTGGACTTTCGCGGCATACATTCCCAATTCCAGCCTATTGTTTGTAAAGAAGAACTAGGCAACGGTTATACCTCGGGATGCGATCTATTCAGCATATTACTATCTCCTGGACGCACTAGACACTGGAGAAATCTCTCTCATGCATGAGGCCCAATCATATCCATCTCAATCATGAGACTTTCAACTTCATAACAACCGCGGCGGTTTTCCATAAGGGTTCAGACACCTAAACAATGAAGAAAATGTCACCCAAAAGAGCCCGGAAGCCATTGAAGTAAATTGAAATCATTTGCATACACTGATGTTTATTTAAAGGACTCCTGTATATGAGCTGCTTGTAGGATTTACATCACGTGACTACCCAAGCCAATGCCCAGCCAGACTCATGCATGAGAGAGATTTCTCCAGTGTCTAGTGCGTCCAGGAGATACCTATAATTGTGCATCGTGCACGCATTGTGTGAATAAACCTAACCCTGTTATTTAGGCTCAAGGTTCCCGTGCTTGTGTAACCTCACTCAATGACCCCGCACGGTCGCTGATCCCGCGATCAGTTTGAAATTTCCCGTTGAAAAGTGTATCAATATATCTGGAGTCCAAGTCAACACATTACTACATATATTTGATTTCCGGTGTAGCAACTGTACTTTACCTTCCTCTTTCCCCAACCTTAGACGAACCTTCGTACCGTGGCCATCAACTGTCAAAGTACGCCGACACAATGGCGGAAGCCCTCGGAATCGCTGCGAGTGTTATCGCCGTAATTCAACTTACCACCAGTGTCACCAAGTATTGCTACAATTATATTAGCACTGTTAAATCAGCTCCCATACAGATTGGCGGGCTGGCCACCGAGCTATCTGCGCTCAACATCCTCCTCCAAGCGATAAAGAGTGAAATTACAAAAGGTGGAGGCTCACCTCATACTCAATCCTACCAGGTCGCCTTAACCGCAGAGATAAAAAAAATACTTCCGCTATATGAGCAAGAACTGGGGGTGCTGTTACTGAAGTTCGAAAAAAGGCTCTCAACTGGAGTGAGAAGGGCACTAAGCCGTTTCACCTGGCCGATAAAGGCAGGGGATATAGAGAGAGAGATTGATAGATTCCAGAGATATAAGGACCTTTTTCACTTTGCTCTTACTGTGGATATTGCGTGTGTATTCTCTAGTACTATAACAGGTAATCGCTAAGGAGCTAATCTTCTCTCATCCGCGTATAGGAAGATGACTAGGGTTATAGAGATCTATCACCGGAATACCGATCAAAGTGTAAGGGAGATCCTCTCTGCTGTAGAGAAGGACTATGCCATTCAAAGACAAAGAGAGGCTAGGGAGGATATCGATCGACTTGGTACGTTCCTCATATCGCGACCTGGACAGTGCAGTGCTACCCTACATGAGTCTTGGCGAAGTCCTAACCCCCGCGCTAGCGCTTAAAAGGAAGGAAATATTTAAGTGGCTTTTTCACGACCAATGGGACATCAAACATACCGATATCCGAAAAAAGCAACACCCCGGAACAGGGCTGTGGCTCTTACGCCATCCACAATTTCGTACCTGGGAGAGTGGCACAGAGGGCGCTATATTGTGCGGATTTGGGATACGTGAGTAGTTTGTTGATCTATATTATTTCACCTGCACAGAAGCTTATATATTCTTATAGCTGGGGCTGGAAAGACAGTGATGAGGTGTGTCCCAAAGAACCGCCACTTCCGATGATGGCTAACCTTTGTCAGCTCTATTGTCATTGACCATATTAAGGACCGGATACAAGCACTTCGGAATTATTCGCTCGGCTATATTTATTTTAGCTATCACAGTCAATCCCAGAAAACACATGAAAAGATCCTGCGGAGCCTCATTCAGCAGCTCTGGGCTAGAGCAACGTCACCGAGTGATCGGATTCCTGAAGTACTTGAGAGTCTGTATGACAAATGCAACGATAAGGATAGATGTGATGAGCCGTCAGTATTGGAACTGGAAAAAGCTCTTATAGAGATAAAGAATGGGTTTACTGCAGCCTATTTCGTCTTTGACGCTTTGGATGAGTGTAACGAGCACACACAACGTAAGCATCTACTTCGTCTATTTGCTTCGCTTGAGTCCGGCAACGGGAAGATCTTCATTACGAGTCGGCCTCATATTCAGGACATCATATATGCGGCTGAGGCCTGGAATTCCATCGTAATCGAGGCAAAACAGGAGGATGTACGGCTCTTCCTGAACGACACAATTCGAGCAAATCGAGGGGCGGATCGCATGATTAGAGGCAAACTGAGGGTATTTGTGGTATCAAGCCTGGTGCGTGACTGTAAAGGAATGTAAGTGCTCAAGATATCTCAACATCCTGTCCTAAGTTAAAGCCGACCTTGGCTATTCCATAAACCCAATACGCTCATTAGGTTGCATGCTTACCCATATTGTTTCAAAGGTTCTTACTCGCTCAGCTGTACATCGAACACTTGTGCCAACAGACCACAGAAAGCCAAGTACGCAAGGCCATGGAGAAGCTGAAGTCAACTGTCAAAACTGGCTCTAGAAACGCTTTACTAGAATGCTATGGCAACGCGATAGACAGGATTCGCGAGCAGAGCCCGTCTCGTGTGGCTCTTGCCTGGAAGGTTCTTGGATGGCTTGTGGAAACGAAGTTGAAGCCAAGCATTGACGATCTTCGGGCAGTTGTATCTGTTGATAATGATATGACGAAGATCACAGAAGCCGATATGCCTGAGACTGGCCTTCTGGTTGAAGTATGTGCTGGGCTAGTCACAGTTGAACAGTCTAGCAACAGCGTTCAACTCGCGCACTATACAGTGGAAGAATACATGGAGAACATAACCGTTGCTGAAATGTCACTTGCCCCCGGGATGATTTTAATGTCATCGATCAACTACCTCAGAATGACTGGCGGTCTCTCTGACACGATAACGAGTTACATATTGAGAACCCTGGATCACAATGTGGTCAACTGTAACCAAGATCGTTCCAAAAACAGTGTCATTAGCTTCCTGAAGAGTGTATTCTACAAGGAACAGTTTTTGAAACCCCTAGGACCATACTCGCCGTTAAGACAGGCCTGTTGGTGGAGCCATGCTCCATGCGTTGAACATCTTATCGACAACGGAGAGCCTGCCAATCAAACAGATCTCGATAGCATGACACCTCTCACTCACGCGTTATTGACTGCCGATGAAAAAGTCATTAACATGCTGTTCGAGAAAGAGGGAGATATTCTTAAGAATGATCTTGATTGTAATGAGTCAAGTTATATGGAACATTGGGCGAGTTACTGGGACCCTGGAGCCCAGGCACTGGGGATAGCCGGACACCTGGGTGATCGCAGGATATTCGAGCTACTGCAACGGCGTGGACGCACCGTCTATTCCGCCGGAAAATATAGAATGAGCGGCATCCAAATGATCATAAGACTTCCGCAAGCACATGTGGAACCGTGGATACGAGCCCACCCCCCACAACAGTATGACTATCGAAGCGTTGTTCGGGCTGCGATAACATCCAACAATAGCAGGATGGAAAAACATTGTGCTGTAGTTGATACGTTTGAGGATCTTGTGAGAGCATCAGTGGACGATCGCATCGAGGTTCTGAAGCATGATGTACATGTGTTATTGACAGTGCTCAATAAATGCATCTCACTGGGTGAAGATATCGAAGGACGAGACTATGCCGGATGTACCGCCTTGCATGTGGCTGTGTTTGAGGGGAGCTCCGCCATCGTTAAGGCTTTACTGCGACGAAGTGCTGACGTTGGTTCGACGGATATGTATGGCAACACGCCTTTGCATCTAGCAGTGTCCGCGCATACACGCTCGTATCCAGTGGTCAGTGGTTTCTGGCGGGAGCGCGAAGAGATTGCTAGAACACTATTGGATGGTGGTTCTGATGTGACGAGCCAAAATATGGATGGAATGACGCCGCTACATATTGCGGTTTCCAACGAGAACAGCGACATCGTGAAAACCCTACTCGCTAAAGGCGCCGACGTACTCACTCAGGATAGTTATGGAATGACTCCGCTACATCTTGCGGCAGCACGTGGTACCACCAACATTGTGGATACCTTACTCTCCGAAGGTGCCGATGTGCTCAGTCAGAACAGCGATGGAATGACATCAATACATCTTGCCGTCTCTCATGGGTGGATCGATAATGTAGAAGCCTTACTCTCCGGAGGAGCCGACATACATCAGGCAAACGCAGCAGGAACGACACCATTACACACCGCGGTCACATCTGGGGACGTTGATATTGCAGAGGCCTTACTCTCCAGAGGCGCCGATGTGCACGGTGTGAACAAGGACGGAGTAACACCATTGCACATTGCGGTTTCCGGTGTGTACTTTGAACTTGCGGGGCTATTACTCTCTAGAGGGGCCAATGTACTCAGCGAAACCTCCGATGGAGAGACTGCTTTAATGATTGTTCGCAGGAAAAAAGATGAATACTCCGAGAAACCTGATCATGAAATTCATACCGTTTTGTATGAGTTGGAAAAGCTCTTGTTACAAGGCCAGTTGACTGCAGTAGTAAGTGCCAATTATCTACCCCATATATTGTCGTTGATGCTTGTATAGTCTTGCTAGACCTGTACTTAGAAAGATTGGGCTAATATCATAATCTCCCAGGTTTGAATTTCAGGGGCTGGAAGGCGCAGTGGTATGGACTGTCGGACTGAATCTGAGCACTTGCTATTTTTTACTTAAGTTACATCAGGACCGAAGATGTCGTCTGTAGTACGACTAATCCTAAATTTCTAGGCATTAAATAGTGTAATATAAGCCTCATTCTTCTATTAGCAAGATTTATGCACATGTGACACTTTAGATAGCCTCCTGGCCAACACTTATAAAACTTACTGGATGTATCCTTATGGGCAATTGCTAAGGGAGTCGTCAAGGGCTTGTTAGATCGAGCGCCATATTCATCGTAATCTGCACCTTTTGAAAGGATCGTCTCATCCATTAATCTTGATGAATTGTGCACGCACTTGGCTAAATCGACGCGTTGGTTAACGGATTACAACATTTCGATCTAGGATGTTGCTTGTGCAAATTCTTGAACATGCCCATGGTTCGCTTTCTACGTATCTTCGTTTCTGTAAATGCTAGAATCGGGGTCGCCGGGGCCTGCGGTGTCTGTCTGGTGCGGAAGCGGCCACCAGGGGATGGTTATCCCCCCCAAGCTTGAATGGAATGAGTCGTAGCTAACTATGTGCTTAGATATTTAAAGAAGACCAGCAATAATCCAACATCGCCGGAGACAGGCAGCGCCAACCAAACAGCGATACATATATATCGCTATCTATATATGAGTTTCCCACAGGGGCCATGCTGAATAGTTATATCTATGCCCCTCCCCCGCGCGTAACACTGCCAGAA
The DNA here is from genome assembly GCA_024713685.1 of Morchella sp. 2014-9hei. Classification (NCBI taxonomy): domain Eukaryota; kingdom Fungi; phylum Ascomycota; class Pezizomycetes; order Pezizales; family Morchellaceae; genus Morchella; species Morchella sp. 2014-9hei. Next base: position 222,430 of record JAMGYW010000025.1, read on the forward strand.
TAGACGTGCCAAGCCCCGAGAAGAATAACAAAGGTTCTGGAGCTGCGATGGAACCAATGTTGATTTTAAGATCCCTTGATATAGTTGTGGGCAATCTCTTTTTCCTCTATCTATGACCTGTAGTCCATACATCAAAGCGAGAATAGGTGTCGGATTACCGGTGTCTTGGACAATTCCTAGGACAAAGTGATGACCCGCGTCTTGCCACTTCCGTAACCACCCTTGTGTTACATCATCGGGACCTGGCAGTTCCTCCACGCAGCAACGTGAGTTTGATGATTATGACCTACTACTCGGATATGGGGAAAGAAGCAAAAAATGCATTAGGGTTGTTTTCTATGGCAGAGCGACCCCACTCCATACAAAAAAGGCCTAGTACTCTCCCCTGTATCCGAGTACCAAACCCCATTCAGTGCGTGGCGGTGCTGCTTTACCACATGCGTAAGGTTCGGCATGCAGCTAAAAGTTGAGCTAGAATGCTATCACCCGCCTTAGGGCTCATCTCGATTTAGTATTTTCGCTGCGTAGTGCGAAGAGGTTGGTGCTGCAAGGCAAGGGCTTCGCCGGAATAGTTCTGTGGACGTACACAACGCTAGTGCTTAGACGCTAACAGTACACAGGCCACAGCCCGGAGGCCACCGGGATGGAAGAAGCGCAGGCCGAGGCCATAAAAGACAAGCACTACACGAAGACCCCCTGCCAAAAGTGCAACAACCACCGACGCCAACACTAAAGACGCTAAGTACACCCCTATTACTAACACTAGAGACAACACTAGAGCCACCGGCCACATCAAAGACAAAAGTAAACCTAACAGCACAGGTCTTCCTAACACTAAAAAGGCCGGTACACACACCCCCGGTCAACCACGGCACAGTGAAAATACTGCCGGAGACACCCTCGTGTTAGGGATGGAGGGGGCACTGAACGAGTGGAACAGAGGTAACGATGATCAATACGTACTTAGGAGCTGGGCATGGTACAGAGACACAAGGGTTTTAATCACGGGGATGCATGATAGGGAGGTCGGGTTCGGCCACAATGGACGTCACAGCACTTGGATTCTATCAGCACAGATGGATCAAGAAGGAAGGCTACGAGCCAATAAAGAATGCGTACAGGGGAAAGATCCTAGTAGGGCCAAGGGGAGACATGGGGATAGGGAGACAGTAAAAATTGATATTCGCGAGTTACTTACTTTCCTTTTGTTCTAGTTAGGCAGAGACGGTAGATTTACAGTAGTTCTGTGGGGTGTGATATTGCCATAGACTACGGTCTGCATGCAATTAATGAGTTGAACAAAAAAAAACCCGTGCCACAGCACAACAACACCCGCTATCACGCGGATCGGCGGCCAGAGTTCACTCTACATACTATGTCGCAGTCACACTAGCTAGAAAATACAGTCAACTTTGGGGCAACGACGAACCTGGGACAACGACGAAAACACAGATTTCAGCCAAACAAGTGGTTGCATACCAGCCTGAGCGCCACTGCCTTGACCGACAAAGACCCCTGTTCGTCGTTCAACCAGTTTCGTCGTTGCCCCCAAGACGACTATATAGAAAAGACGCGGATACGTGGGTGTGGGAAGGTGGACAGTGGAAGTACTTGTTTCTCTGCCAGATACTGGGAGAAATAGGGTTAGGGTTAGGTTCCATTTTGTTTAATTCAGGTTCGATGTTATTGGTATTTTGTTTTGTTAATTGAATGGTTTGATGCTACTTGGAATGGTGTTTTCTGTTCTTTTGGTGTATCATGGTGTGCTTATTTATAAAGACTAGGGACACAGCTTTCAAGGATGAGAGACTATTGAACGAGTTCAAAGATTTACGGTTAGACTTTGGGAAATTCACTCCGTACCTAGGGCAATAGGAACATTTCGGATGACATTGTCATTTTACAAGCTTGTCCGGTGGTCTTGTGAGTGCTGTAGCCAACGCGGCAGCAGGCTCCCAAGCGCTGCAGTTCAGCACATATTCCGCCTGTATATATATATACATAGTACTATTATGAGCACAACAACCACAACTAATCCTTTGAAGAACTGACGATTTCTAGAGACTCCGGCCATCCTCCCTTGGCTTTTTGGGTATGGGACGGCGCCATCGAGCTGTGTCCTGGCGTTGCGGTGTCATAGTGTTGCTGTTGCCGCGAATTCCGGTTCTTAAAGTGACAGTAAGGTTTGGTGGGTGAGACAGGCTTGGCGCAGCGCTGGGAAGCGATGGATTCGGCTTTGCTGCAAAAAAACCAGATGATATGATATTAAATCGATATTTTTGGGAGGTGAGAATCGGGCATCTAAGTAGTACATAGAAGAGTTAAAATGAATTTTTCTGGAACACATGGGGATAGAATTTGCGTTTTTATTGGTTAAAAAGGTACAAGATAGGAGATAATCGAATTCAGGATTCTCGTCAGTACTATATATTGTTGCGACACATCTTATCTATCATGATCGCAAAGGGTAGCATAACATTTTATGTGGCTGTGGCGCTAGAATTACTCTGAGGGGGTGCTATGGGGGGAATGATTTTAAGTTCAATTATCCACAATAGAAACGTAAATCTTATCCCCATGTGTTCAAGAAAAAAATCATTTCGCATATCCAATATATTCCTAATCTCATCAGATATTCGCCCCTAAAACCGGGAATCATTATCTTCAATACTGGTTGTCCAGTTCTAGGACCGGCAGTTACACATTTGGGTGTGGTTGAGAGTAGTTGCCCCGCTGCTAAGCTTGTAGACTAAGACTAAGACTCACTCGGTGCATGCTTGGTACAAAAATCAACAATTTCAAATTGCTAAGGTTTTTCAGCCAAGATAGATGTTAAAGATCCGGAAAGATAGAACGAAACTTCATCTCTTGAACTAGATTTCTACTTTTTCGCTTTATTTCTAATACCTTTCGTTGGTTTTTGAAATTTCGTAATCACAACCATGCGGTTAAGCGCTCCACTGGCACAAGCGTACCCAGCCTCACTTAACCTAACCCTGGCTCCTCTTTCAAGCGGTTGGTACAGCCTGGAGCGTCTCCGTGGAATTCCCGAATCGGTAGTGACGATATTAATGAGACTGGGTCATAGCTAACCTACTACTTACTCCAGACGAGGTTGCGGGATGTCCCTCCTCTCTCATCAAGTGCAGTGAGCTACTCTTGGGTATTTAAGCTAATCGCATAAATTGCTCTTGTCACCAACCCTAACCCTCTCTGTTTAGCTAGGCTAGTTGGGGGCTGGTGCCCAATGCCTCGATAAATAGAGAGGGCCTATTGGACCTATGCAGGTCGAGTCTGTCGGTTACGCCTTGGCAGAGACAGATCTCGAGGTCAGTTCATTTTACTAGGGAGGAGAATCGAGGGAATCCCACTGCAATAATGGGTACCCTATGATCATTGAGGAGGAGTTGTTAAATATATAACCAGAAAGAATAGAGACTGCGCGGTAACGCAGCCAGAGCCCTCCACTTTCTTACAACCTGATTGGTGCCAGGTAGGCCCTTGACCAATCAGGTACGCATAATATAGAGCTGGCTCTATTTCCGCAAAGGCTCCACTCTCCACAGCACTACTAGAGCCAGTGGTGGCATTTTCTTTTATTCAGGATTCCCCCGAAGCCGGAGCCGGAGCGTCGGTGTCTCGGAGTTATGCGGTTGTGTGATCGCCATGCATCCTGCACGTGCACTCCCGCACGACCCGAGGCGGCGAGTGCGGGGAAGCGAGGCGGCAGAGCACGCACCGAGGACGGTCTTCAATCTTTGAACTATGCTATCATCGCTGGCCGATAATTGAGCCCATTGTAAAACCCATCGCTGAATCTTCGCTGGGAGGTATTCAAGGGAACTCCAAGGAATATGTATATGTAAACGCAAGAGGTACTTTGACCCATCCCATCCCTCCAAAGCTCAGCCTCAGGCAACAATCGATCGCCAAGCTCTTATTTAGCCCCACCCAGCTCACTCTCCGAATGACCGAACAAAGCCAGCAGCGTCCCAGTCTCTGTCACTAAACCTCCCCTCATGCTCTGAAGCCTGATCTCACGCCTCCTCCCCTCTCGCATCGTCCACAAAACGATATCATCACAACAACAGCACACCACGAGACACCCACAACCCCGCGCCCGCAACCCCGCGCCCAACCCTACCGCCAGTCCGCCATGCCACCCCCTGCCAAAAGGAGCCTCGCCGGCCTCCCCCCCGAGCTCCTTCTCCTCATCGCTGACCACCTCCCCCCGCGCTCACTCTGCATGCTCGGCATCACCTGCCGCTCCCTGCACAACCTCTTCGACCATCTGCGCATCGCCCGTTTCACGCCGCCAAACTTTACCTATGAGCTTGTGCGCGTGGAGTGGGGGCGGCGCGTGTCCCAGTACGAGCGCCACCTGGCCTTGCTCAACTTTGCGGCATGGAAGGGATGCATGGGGATAGTGCGCTGGCTGGTGGACTACCATGGGATGCCGGTGGATGGCCATGCGAGCGCGGGGCCGCCTCCGGTGGTGAGGGCGCTGAGGGGGGGGCATGCGGGGGCGGTGAGGTGGCTGTTGGCCGCGGGGGCGGTGGTGCCGGCGGCGTATGGGAAGGAAGGGGAGGAGGGGAGGTGGGGGGTGGAGATGGAGGCGGTGCTGGAGGAGTTTCGGGGAAGGGTGGGGGCGGAAGGTGGTGGAAGAGGACGGGAGGGGTGAGGTGGGTGCTCGGAAGGGTTCGGGGGGGGGGGGGAGTGGGGGGTTAGTGGTCCATGTGGTACTCGTTTCTACGCCTTTTTGTGCATGGTGTGGTAGTTGGTCTTTGAAACGTTGAACAATGCTGGGTAATATCCTTGTAGCCCTCAGAGTAATGAATTATTGTACGTTGAAATTCCTTTAAACACCTCCTCCATTTGGCGGAGATCAATCCCGACCCCCGTAATCGCCAAGGCTGCAAAGCTCCGTTCTCGCACCGCCACAGTGTGGCTGGCTTATCTTGCGGGAGGCAATAGAATACAAAAACAAACGCGGGAGCGGACATACATAGTGCATGTGGGATCCTCACAAACCTATGAGGATGCTGTGATAATGTTGTGGAGGATGTGTACTATATACCATGAAGCCCGGACAAGCTGGAGACGGTGGAGGTGGTGGTGCATGGAGGGGTTCATGTGTAGCAATGTGTATGACACAAAACAACTTGGCGAGGCCGTGTAAACTTCTTTATACAATCGCGTCGCGACGGTTCATAAAAGCAGGCCTGCGATCAAGGTCCCGTTGAGATGTGATGAGAGGCGGAGATGCACCTCAGTTCGTATAAAAACATGTTAAATCAATTGCCCGATCCTCGAAAGTACGATATAAAAGGTTCCTTTTTAATAGGGTTTCTGGGTCGACTCTACTGGAATGGTGAAGTTGGGCTCTTGGGTCGGGCAGTATATACCGCCAAAACTCGAAAAATTGAAGATTAAACTTGCTACAAACGGATACTTCTGAGGCTATCACTGATCGATACCTTTCAGCCAATCGTTTTAGAAACAATCACTGGACGGAGATAGCCAATTTTTTCGAGTTTTGGCGGGGGTTGCTGGTAGATTATCATGAAATTGTCAAATTCGCGGCCTGGACCGTGCACGCACTAAGTTGGGGTATACCCTGTGGTACAACGGACCGCACTACTGTAGTTTAGGGTAAACAACACAGTAGTTTATGTAAACAATATCGTAGTTTAGGTGTGGCTTGGAGGTTTATCCAAACTACTGTGTTGTTTACAAGCTCTTAATAGTTTATTTAAACTATGACTGTTGTTTGGTTTAAACTACCAGATTTTTCTAAATATCGATAGCATATTATAGTTTAACTAAACTACCAGATCTCTATATATTGATAGACTCTTATAGTTTAAGTAAACTATCAAACTTGATGATTGATTAGCTTCAATCAAGAATAATGGCCACGTTCAAGTTAACTCAGAGAATCCCAACCACCTATACCACCTACCTCGCCTCCTACCTCACCTCCTACCTCACCTCCTACCTCACCTCCTACCTGTATCGACGCCTACCTCCTGCCTGTATCGACACCTGGATAGGTATTTACCTTCCTCTGCTTTTTGACGTCTTTACTGACTGCGCTGCAGGCTCCAAATCATGTAGTATATCGACGCCACTGCAGGAACCGAATACCCAATATATTGGCGACGCTGCAGGCTCCAAATCCTGCAGTATATTGACGCCTCTGGAGGCACCAAATCGTCAGTATATTGACGCCGCTGGAGGCGTCAAATTCCCAGTATAATGATGGTATATTGACTCCGCTGCAGGCACCAAATTGACAGCTACCAGGTAGCCTACCACTGGCAGGCAGCGACTATTACATCACCATATGGACACCCCCGGGCAGCGAATCGTACACCATTTCGATGCCTACTAATAGTAGGCAGCAGGTAGAGAGACCGTGACAGTTGATAGACCCATGTATATACATAATGTACTAGTAGTAATAAATGACAGTTCAGAACACGACCTGATTTATTCGCTTCCGGAGGAGCATTTATTTTATATCTGGCTTGTGCAGTACTAAACAATGCATAAACTACATGTAAACTACAAAAGCGTGATCGTTAAACAATTTTATTGTTTAAATGTGGTTTGGTTTAAACAAGATGATAGTTTACGATAGTTTACCGATAGTTTACCGATAGTTTACCGATAGTTTACCGATAGTTTACCGATAGTTTACGCATAGTTTACGCATAGTTTACACCCATAGTTTAACTGTGGTTTACCGATAGTTTAGACCATAGTTTGACTGTGGTTTACCTATGGCTTATGCATAGTTTATATTAAACTATCTTGCGCTGGCTCGCTAAACTACGCCACCCAATCCATGTAGTTCAAACAAAACAACAAAATAGTTTACTCAAACAACGCATAATGTTTATTTAAACTATGGCTAAATGTACTACGGGGATATCCGTTGCTCTTAATGGTTGAGAATAACCATAGAGCCAATCAAAAATAAGTGTTAGATACCTGCTTGGGCTAGTAATAGCTCAAAAAGGCAGGCTGCGGATTTGGCAGTTTCCAAGGGATATAATTATGAGTCACAGGCGAGGCTGTGCCAAGACGTTATCTATCTGTTGGCAAACATCGCCTGAAATGAGAAAACAACTTCAACCTCTTTTACTCGAGCAACAGATACAGTTCTAGTCCGATCGAAATGAGATCCTCTGGGCCTTCGCTTGCCATCTTCGCATTTTCCACGTCGCTCATATCATTATTAGCCCCCACGATCGCATCCGCAGCTGTCGCTGGTGTATATACCTACGATCCAGGATCAGACACGCATAATGAGTTCCCGACACCTGTTGTTACCACATTAACACAAGTACCGACAACTATTGCCACACCGCCATCTTTGGTAGTACCAAGCTCTCCGGATCTCACTGATGCCAATGCTCCGACCGACGGCGATCGCCCAACCACGACAACCTCGGAGGTTACACGGTTCAACATGTTCTGGCCTCTTTTGACGTTCATCCTCGCGTATGTTACACACCCTCTGAGCGGGCCCATCGAAACGCGTACGCTGTATCAAATTCATGTGCTCATGACACCTGCCGGACCTGTTTTCGACCTGTTAGGCCTATTTTGTGACATATTGTATCCCCCAACTCAGCACTGCTCTCGTCCCTCATATCAACGTTTACATCAAGGCACACGGCGTGCTGCCAAACCCCAACTGAGCTTTCGACAGGCGATTCACATGGCGGTTCACAGGCGATTGAACCCCTCTCTTCCACCTTTGCTCCTACCAGATGCACACAACCGCGATAGTGAACCAACTGCCCAGCGCTGGGATGGGAGGAAAGTAACCTTGAGATTATTTCTTACAGTGCTCTCAGTACTTCAGTTTATCAAGATATGCGCATACAGCGGTACCGGATTAGGCTTTGTTTGGGTTATAATGGTTTTTGTACCGTGGCTTGTACTAGAGCTACTCTTCCAGACTTTCAACGAAAACGGCGAACGATCAGATCCCTCTCTCCCGTCTACTCCTTGCCAGTGCGAGCCAAGATGGGTTTCACCTCCTGAAAATGGAAAGAAACTGTTCATCCGAGATGTATTTGTTCTCACTAGTCATTTCATTTATCTCCTATTACTTCTAGACCTCATGAGCCTATTGACCGAGACCCTAGAGAGCAGGGGCCTAGTTAGTAAGGGGTCCTCTCTGAGTTCTTTTCCCGTAAGGTGTGTTACTGGATTAATTGGCGGGTGGGTTGTGACTGGCTCCGGTTTGTACTTTTCGAAGGAAGTGAGAGACCCAAACATGGCCGTTAGTAATAAGGTCCTACGTTTTATTTCTGGTACATGTTCCTGCGTTCTTACGCATTCTCTCATTCTTCTATGGTTTTTCCTTCTTTATGACTTATCCGGCTCCTCAAAACTAGCCTGGACAGAGAAACTGCCATAGTACCACTGCGGGCTGTCTTTGGCTTGGCGAGCATATTTGCTATGCAACAGTTTTCCTTTAGTTTCTCGAGTTCCTTCTGTATTTGATGAATGTCCTGTGGACAGCCTAAAGGGTGGAAGACATCCAGTGTACAACCGGTAAATAAGAAGAATCGAATTTTGGGGAGCTGTGGGTATGGGAACGGGTTTGTTAAAAGGGCTTTTATGTTCCGCTACATACTCTCATAGAATTGGATCTCTTTATTTTCTGTTGTCTCAGTTTTGTCCTGGTATGTCGGGTATTGACGGGGTCCCGGTTTGCATAAAATCAATTAAGTGGCAATCAACCAATCAATCCTGTACTCAATCTATATTTAATAAATTGGAAAAAGAGAATTCTTCTTGATTTATGAAACTCAAATTTTTCTTTTCCAGAAGGGAGAAGTCTAACAATACGTATACAAAACCAACAATATCTTTATTGGTATCAGGAAAAAACACAGTCAAAACAGTTCAGACAATTTGATTCACTGTCGTAGTGTATAATGTTTCAGTCAATCAGTGTATTGTGCTTCAACCGACCCTATGTTCTTTGTAATATGGGTCAGAACCAAACAGAAAAATTACTAGCAGATTTGTTTGGATACATTGTAGTTAAAAAAAGTTATTAATTGGGCAGATAGCTATTTCCAAGTACAAACCCAATTGAGTACCTTCTCTTGTGGACACGAGAGTGGTGTAAAAAAAGAACTGCAAAAATTGTGGCATTAGGGAACATCTAATCAAATTTGAAATGCAATATTTGAAATTCAGCTACATCCTGTCACCTGTATTTATCTCCTTCAGGCGAATAGTATTTTTATTGAGCAAGGCAGAATATTATCACATTGCGAACCACCATCTCGCACATTTGACCGAGGTCAGGAAAGCTAAAAGTCGGAAGTAATAGATTTAGGTATGGATGATTGTCTAGAAATGGGACAAAATAACGAAAGTGGTTATCTATTTGATGGTGCTGAATGGTACACTAAATGTTGTATTTTAAATTTTTATAATGAAGCGGGCACCTGAAGTCACAATAAATTTGTCAGCTGCTTCGATTGACTTTGATCAATTTGAGTGGATGAGTATTGGACTGTATGCACTGCCATATTTGGTCAGCCTGTTTTTTCATATTTATTTTAACTCGGAAATTCACTGGGGCAGGTATACTTAAGTGTTCAGTAAAGTATTGTTTAACTCGAACTATTTCTACGAAAAGAAAAATTCCCAACTCTTTTTTTTCAAGCATTGATATCACGGTATCAACAGTCCAGGCCTCCGTACCTCCCCCATCCCAGAAGTAACCTTATTAACAATCATGCCGGAGCCTCCATAGGGGGCCCCAACCGACGGGACGTTGCACTATCGGTATAATATCGAGCTGCACCATCATCCTGGTCCTTTATGTCTACACTAGTGTGGTCCACGAGCCGGCTCGAGTCGAGCCGTCGCATAGGCTCGAGCTGGCTCAGGTCTTTGGAGGGTGGGCTCGTAAGGCTCGAGCTTTAGAAGAAGTCTCATGAGACGGCTCGAGCCTTCAAGCTTAGAGGGCCAATGATCAAAAATCGGAAAATAGCAGGTACCTTCAAGTTCCATGTAATGAGCTAGATATTAATAATTGAATAACTCTTGAACTATAAGAGCTAGAGACAAAAGGAAGATGCCAAATTAAAGGCACAATAGTGAGGAATGTGGTAGTATAAGCCCTATATAAAGCGAAATTGTTTTGGAGAAGCGGGTCCTGTAGTGTGGTCCACAAGCCATGGCATAAGCCTTTGAAGCCCGCGCGTTTGAATAATTGTTCACAAACTATTCAATTCTGAGATACAAAGAGACCAGAGAAATAAATCGTACTTATCACTCTATTTTACCTGGCCCCGCTCCACTTAGTTCAGGGGTTGGACACAGTGCTCGAACACCTTTTTTGATCATGTTATATCACTCGATTTCCCTAAATAGCTCGAGCCTAAGCTCGAACTTTTCCTTCTTAGGCTCGAGCCGGCTCAGGCTCGTCCAAGGTAAAGGCTCGTCAGGCTCGAGCCAAAGGCTCGAGCCCAAAGCTCGAGCCGGTCCGGCTCATGGACCACACTAGTCTACACTGCCCTTCATATCAACTTGCCCCATAAAGCTACCAAGTTTACAATTGTTCTCTGCAGGTTATAATTCGTGGTTAGCGGGGTAGTTTCTCCTGAGATTATCCTTGCGATCGCCATGCAAGAATGGAGAGATGCACGGAGGTTTTGGCATAGCTGGTACAATCTCCATAATATTATACCTGGCGATCATAATGATAATCTTGGTATGCAGAGAGCCTTCTTTGTCGGCATGGGTGGCATTTCTCTGGGACCAAAAGGATCTTTTGAAGTGTCCATTGTTTAGTGCCATACGATCGCTTCCTCTATGTCACCAGGGTAGGTCATGTCTAGAGGAACGCAAGGAGCAAACGAGTGATCATGGACAAAAGTAAGCTTGAGAGCCTTAGTAAGGCCATGGTGTTTGCTCAGACAATATGCACTCTCCAGTAATTGCTCTTGACAGGGACGAGGAGGCTTCCAAAAGTACTCTTGGAGTTTCATGTGGTGTTGTTGCCCGTGACAATTACGATTATCACCTACGCCTGTTGGTGGCACAAGCCTCTGGACACCCGGGAACCACGTCACCTATCCCACGACCTGGACACAGACATTGTGCAAGCGGCCAGATTTGGCAAGCGCGGGTGTAAGCTCCGGATCTCAGTTTTTCTTTTGGATGACCTAGTGCCGATTGTCGACGTGAGTGATCCGACTGCTGCGATGCATTCTCATATTCATGGAGTCGAGGACAGAAACGTCCAGCCAGTTTCGACACCATATCAACGAGTAGCCTTCGTTGTCGCGTTGTGGGAGGCATTGAGGTTTAAGAGATTGATATCTCTAACGCGCATGTTATCTTACAAAAGCCCATTACTACTTGATCACCCAAATCTAGTAGTTAGAAGGCATCATACATTGATTATCTGTGGTGTGATAGAGCTTAAGGCGTCAAAAACAGAATTCAATCTTGAGAAGGACGACCTGTCACTGCGTATGAAAGCCTCCAGCCTTTATCACTCGAGTCGGTACGCTGCCACCTCAGGCCCACACAGTATTTCATCCATATGGAATTGCGATAATAGAATGCCAGCCTTATCCTTCCCATAGAGAATCTGAGATTTACTAATCGCGCTCCTGCGATCATTCTTCTGATGCTATATACTTTGTCTCATGGCGCCGCATGGAACATACATTTCCCCATGGAGTGCGAGCGTTCCATGCGGCGGCTTGTCTGGGTAGCAGTAGCACTGCCCCCAGTGTTATAATTCTACTTACTATTAGTATGAGTAAGAGATGGGGGGGGGGGGTGCTGGTGAGGGCATCTATACGGTGGTTTTATTAGCCCTTTCAGGTCTGCTCTTCCTTACACTGACAACCTTTTGTGGAGTTCCTTCTGAGCTCGAGGATCTTACCAGTAGGCTCATTTAGGTCTATAGCTTGGGAGAATTATCTTGTGCACTTTTAGATAGTTAGAGTTATTAAGATAATTTGGGGGAAGTGTGAACGCGAGTAAGTGTACATGAACATTGGGATATACTAGGGCCCCTTATTCAGTTGAACACGGTTTACCTTAGACTGATCTTTCTCAAGATGGTGGTAGTCTAGAGTTCTCCCAAAGGAAGTTCACTTACAAACGACCGTAATATGACGGGTCACCTGACAGGACAATACATGTAAATAGTCAGCTCTACTTGATGTGTTTTTTTTTTTGTTTAACTCATTAATTATATGCAGACCGTAGTCTATGGTAATATCACACTCCCCAGAACTACCCTATCGCTTCCACCACCTCACACAGCACCCGTACCTAAGCGTAGCGAATCAAAATCAAAATCAAAATAAAACAAAACAAAACTCATAACCGAACAATCGTGCACTAAACAAAAGAAACTATTCAAACTGGTTCTTCTTCTCTGTCCTTAAGTCCGCCCCATCCTTGCGCTGCCTCCCTTTCTTCCTCCTCCTTTTCTTCGTTTCTCTCTCCGTGCTCTACTTGATGTTGATATCAGTACTGTATGGCTTGAGATGTTTGTTGTTAGAAGAACTAGTAAATTCTGACCAGGCGTGGCCGAGTTATTAGTTTATTATGACCTGGGCCAAACCTGATATCACTTTGAGATATTTAGAATTCTCAAAATATCACGCTCGGTACGATTTCATTGTTTTAGTTAATTATCATTTGTAAGCACATGACTCCGGCGTGCGTCATTGCAATAAGGTATTAGTCATGGGTTATCACTGAAGATATATGAGTCTCGGGCTTTGTGTACTATATTTCTTTAGTAAAAATACTGGGGCTTTCCCCCGCCAGTTTGTTTCATTATCACACTCCATAAACATATTTTCTCCATATACATTTCTCCAGGAATCACCCAACGACATCTATAACTAATGGCGGGTCGTACTGAAGTATCAATCAAATCTCAGATTTCGCATGGGTAATTACGCATTCATTGGCCCTGTTTGGGTAAAACTGTCAATCCGACTTATCGGGGGAGACAATACAGTTGACGGTCAGGTCAGTGATATTCTCCAATAAGCTCGATTTTCTTCAGATTGACTGCCTCCCCAGGTTGAACTTCAGGCTAGGAATAACTTGAGATCGATCAACATACTCTTGGATTCACTGAGCGTGTCGTGTTCAGGTGGTGCAGATTTATGTTCATCTTAGGACTTTTAAGATGTAGAGTAGTTGCATGCGCAAACTCCGCACCGCAAAAGTCGGGAAACTGGCTATGCATCGGAATTACTACTAGTAAGCACTTATGAGACTCATCTGTATAGCCTTCAACCAATCGTTAAAGATATAATCCCTGGCCAGAAATACCCAATTTATTAACTCGATCACAAGTTATCACTCGCTATTTTGGCGGTTTGCTCCGTCACCACCCAGCCTAACTAGACCAGCCCAGGAGGTCGTACTTTGTATTAAAGAGAGCACAGAGTCTAGTAAAATAAAAAGTAGCTAGCACCATCCGAATAGAGCCTTAAAGTATGTTTGCATCTTAGTGTAAAGAGGTCATGGTAGTCTTATATCTGCGATAGACGCCAGCCTCGACAAACTGTTTCGAGTCACGGATATGATGTAAATAAGTATGTTGAATTTCTGTTCTTTAGTCTAATTTATTAATTACATGCCACATTTCTGTTATGGTAATATCGCACTTTTCAAAACCTCCATTCTTCCGCCACCTCAGTACGTTGACTCATATAGGGATGTGATGTACATTAATTGTTGAATCAAGTAGTTAACGGCGTTTATTGAACACCGTAGACTTGGAATACCGGACATGTTCTCTATTACTTGAGATTGATATTTCATTGCGATATCAGGGCTCCCTTGGCCTAAACTCTTTCCCATACAACCACTGTGCAGGACTAAGCGACCAATCAATGATCGCCACGTATTTCTCGCAACACCACGGGAATACCCCTCTTTAGGATTCCGACCAACCAGAATCCTCCCATTCAGTATCTCTTTGGCTTCAACCATGAGATATCAACAACAACAAGCACGTATGTCACCCAACTGGAGAGAGAAAGAAGCCAAGAGTATCTAGAAACTCCTGGCAGCCACCACGCACTTGCATCTAAAGCAGGACGAAGAGATTACAAAACTACGGCGGAACGTCAGCAGCTTAGCCAAGAAAAACCATGGACTCATGCGTCAAGTCCATGAGTTAGTGTCCAGATTACGACAGTACCCTCCCCCGAGGATACCAGAAGATACGAGACCAACAAACCGAGACGAAGAAATACAGAGACCACGCTCCCCCGAAATCAAGGAAGAAGACAAGGAAATGAAGGACATCGAACCCACACCTGCACCAACACCGACAGCACTACCAACACCATCTCCAACACTATCACCAACGCCAACGAGACCAACTACGCCAGCGGCGCCAGAAACGCCCACAAAAGAAGAAAAGAGAAAAGGAAAACAGACCACCCGATCGGAGCAAACACCCCCGACGGAGACTCCCGTACTGATTAAAATCCACCCGGATGAGGAAGTTCAGATCGACATTGTGAACAAGGAAAGCTCAAAGGCCGAGGAAAGGAGATTGGAAATCAACAACGCGGTATGGAAAAGGCATGGTGAACACCAATGCACGATGATGAAATGGGCGTGGGCCGAAGGAAAAGGATGCGGGGAGCAGAGGGACAGCAGGAGCTGTACAGTATCAGGGCAGTTAAGAAAGGAGAAATATACATCATCAACTTGGAAGTTGTAAGACGAGAGGACAGGGAAGCCATAGCCGGGTACAATGGAAAAAGAATGATTAGGCTCCCTCTGGTAACGGGGGAGAGAACAAGGGCACAAATTGTAGTCAAGAGCGGATAGAGAGCGGATAGAGACTGAAATAGTTTTCTTTTGTACGTATTAGTCAGGTAGTGGCGGCGGAGGAGTGCGGGCTTGCTGAATGCCCTTTACTGGGTGTGGCCAGGAGTTAGCAGGGTAGTTCTGGGGTTGTGATATTGTCATAGACTACGTTCTGCATACAATTAATGAGTTAAACAAAAAAACAAACAAAAGAGCTCCCTTGGCCTTAGGCAGTGGCCTCTGTGGCTGCGAGCTCAGCCATGATCATCGCATGGTAAAGCATCATTGGTCTTGTTCTGCTTGGTTGCAGTTGTCACTTAGCCACAGTCTAAACCTGCCTAGTTTGGATGTCCCGCGTCCATAATCGCTAGATTTGATCATGTTACACAAGGGATCTCCAGGTAACCTAGGCGTTTCTTTCCCGCACCATCTTCAATCTCCCACGTATACCATTCAAGCGAAAAATGGCGCAGCATTTCGAGCACTTCGGGCAGCAGAAATTGACCACAGAGTTCCTCAATGGATCACCCTTCATGTATAGACACACTTATTCGAATCACGGAACACCGTTGAGAGTTGAGAATTGGGCTAGAGCCGAGACATTTGGCTCTGGCACGTTTGGCACGGTGTACAAAGAGGCATGCGCCGAGACGAAAGGTGTTCGGGCTGTGACAAGAAAGGATTGAAAGAACATTAGCCAAGTCGAATGAGCTTGATATCTTAACTAAACTACGTGCGGTAATTTTGCTCTCTGACTACATATGGATCACATTCTAAGAGCCATACCCTAACCATATCGGTGGCCTACTAGTATCCTGAGCACTTCGCAATCTAGAACACGCCAGTGGACATTCTACCTCGCCTACCCGTGGAGGTATGGAACGATCCTTCGTTGGAATTGATTCTGATCGCCGCTGACTGGCGTGGCACAGTGAAAATGAACCAGGCACTGCTGGCTGCAGCTAAGGCCGGGAACTGTGAGCTAATCAAGAAGTTGATTCGAGAAGGGGCACTTCCAATGCGAGAAGACAGCTTCGGAGAGGCGCCAATTCATTGTGCTGCGAGGCATGGCCATCTTGGAGCAGTCAAGACGTTATTAGAGAACGGAGCAGAAATCCGGGCTACGGGGGGCAGTTGTTTGTCTCCACTGCATGGCGCGGCCGCATTTGGAAGCTCCGACCTGGTTCAATACCTCTTAGACAAAGGTGCCGTGGTTGACGAAAGGCAGTTTGACGGTCGTACTGCACTACATATCGCCGCCACAGAGGGACATACACACATCGTGACAATATTACTCAGTAAACGCGCTGATTTATCAGCCAAGGATAATGATGGCTTCAGTGCATTGTATAGGGCTGGGCAGTACGGGAGGCGAGCTGTGGTTAGTACACTGCTTGACCAAGCTGCTGATATATTGGATCATCTTCATCGTGAAGGGGTGCCTGTGCTGCTTATAGCGACGTGGAACGGCCACTCCGATGTTGTACAACTCCTACTTCACAGAGATGTCAACGTTGACTCGAGGATGGGGGGCAGCGGTTGGAGTGCTCTGCACATTACTGCTTACCTTGGGAATGTGATGCTGATGGAATTACTACTGGATGAAGGGGCCAGTATATCAACAAGAGGGAATGCAGGCCGCAGTGCTCTGCATCTTGCCGTGGAGGGAGGTCACCTAGATGCAGTGCAGGTACTCTATAACAGAGGTGCTGACCTACTTGAAGTTGTTGAAAACACTGGATCTAGTCCTCTTCATATCGCCTCTTGGTTTGGCCATTCAGACATCGTACAATTTTTGCTTGATAACAACGCCGATATATCCGCCAAGATGTTGGGTGGGCGGAGCGCCCTCCACCATGCATCTTTCAAGGGTCATCGAAATGTCATACGGCTTCTTTTAGCTCGAGGTGCCCCGATAGAGGAAATCGATGATTGTGGTTTCACTGCTCTTTATTATGCGATATCCGAAGATCATCTAAAAGCGGTGAAGTTGCTTCTAAGATGTGGAGCGGATATGTCCAAGGTGTGTAGGATTGAGGGATTGACAGCTTTACATAATGCAGTCGCACAAGGTCGTGTAGAAATAGTGAATCTGCTCCTTGACAGCGGTGCCGATATAAGTTTGCGGACGAAGGAGGATGGTTGGAATGCTCTGCATATTGCTGCCTGCGAAGGTCATCCGGAGGTTCTTGAACAATTGTTAGCGAGGGGCGCTATTATATCGGAAAGGGATAATCACGGTTGGCATGCTTTGCATATAGCTGCTAGGAAAGGCCACCTGGCGGTTCTCACGTCGCTTCTTGAAAACGGTGTCGATGTGTTGGGACAAGGTGACGCCAACCGGGATGCCCTACACGTCGCTGCGGATGCTGGACAGACCGAAACGGTAAAGCTCCTGCTTGATAAAGGAGCAGAAACTAACCACTACGACAACTACCGATTTAATGCATTGCATCTCGCCGTTATGGGTGGTCATGCGGAAATGGCAAGCCTGCTCATTTCTAGGGGAGCGAAAACGTGGATAAAAGGTTATTTAGGTTGTAATGCTCTACATTTCGCCGCACGGCGCGGTCATCTAAAAACTGTAGAAGTGCTTCTAGATTGTGGGGCAGATGTATCTGCACGGTCAACATTATTTGGATGGACGGCACTGACCGTTGCGGTGGTGCAGGGTCACCTAGGTGTGGCCAGCCTCTTACTCGACAGAGGTGCTGATATCAACGACGCTGCTGGAGGTGCCCCGAGTGCTTTACATTTGGCTGCGGGGAAGGGCAACGGCGATATGGTAAAGTTCCTTCTGAGCAGGGGAGCAGATTCGATAGCCCTGTATTGCGGGGGATCGAGACCAATAGACTTAGCTATTGAAGGCAATCACTACGATGTTGTACTCCTGCTCCTCGAAGATTATGAATAGGACAATTGCGATTGTGTGGCGCTGATTACTTGGGATAATGCCTTTGGCTTGTAACAACGTACGAATATCCCAGTTACTTGCTATCTCCGAAAACCGACTCGACTCCCATTACACCTTATGTCAAAGAGACCAGTCAGTTACAAGGCTAGGGACAGTAGGGCAATCTTCCCGAAATTCTCTCATTAAACATTTATCGTCACCACAAGGTCTATAATCTCAACCGTTTCTAATGCTTCAAGGTCAACGAAAGTTTCATGTATTTCTTTCATTACTCCTTCTCATTGCATGCACGTCTTCTCTCACTGCTGGTCTTCATTATTCTCTGATATTTATTGCGCCTTTCCTAGCAGCCGGACTACACAAGGTTTCTTTCCCTTCTTTTACCATTTCTCAGGCTCATATTCTACGTTGTTGCACTTTTACCAAGGCATCGAGATTGAATATTGTGATATGTTAGATGGTGGTGAGGTTAGTTAGTATGCTATGCTTTCAGGTCAAGATAAATTCGGTTGTTCCTCCGTTGTTCCTCTTTCCTTCAACAACTGTGGATGATCATGAGAAATTATATGGGAATTTCAGAGGTGCTACGAATTGCGAGTGATGACCGTACGGTAATATGAGATATGACCTACCCAGTCTGCACTGTAGGGGTATCTGTTCCTTGGTGGATGTGAGTGAGTGATAGGGGCAGTCAGTATAATCCATTGTCGTTCTTAAAAACATCCCGGGAGCGTGTCTTGAACTGACCAGGTTGATTATCTGTCGATTCCAGGGCTGCCGACCGGGTGTGGGCGGGCTGTGATGATCAAGCGCGCTGGTGGTCGAACGGGTATGGGTGAGATTAGGCCCGTCAATGCGCCAGCCCGGGCTCGAAATAGCGTCAGGCGCAGCCCGGCCCGCCCAAATGACGCAGTGGCCTGGCCCAATCCCTCGTTGCCCTGCCAAGCCTGAATAAAGAGCCATAGCAGTTCAATACGTCTAAGACTGTGTATTACATGAGGTAGAGGGTTTATACGTTAGCGAATATATGTTAAGCAAGGTCTAGTTCAATTCAAACCCTCTATGATATACCTTTTCTCCTATACTAGCCTTCAATACACTAGATTCGGTTTGCCTGGGCCTACTAAATCTGCCCGGCAAAATCGCGTCAGGGGCCTGGCCCAGCCCATTCTGAGTTTCTTATCTCCTGGACGCACTAGACACTGGAGAAATCTCTCTCATGCATGAGGCCCAATCATATCCATCTCAATCATGTGACTTTCAACTTCATAACAACTGTGGCTGTTTTCCATGAGGGTTCAGACACCTAAACAATGAATATAATGTCACCCAAAAGAGCCCGGAAGCCATTGAACTAAATTAAAATAATTTGCATACACTGGTCTTTATTTTAAAGACCTCCTGTATATGAGCTGCTTGTAGGATTGATATCACGTGACTACCTAAGCTAATGCCCAGCCAGACTCATGCATGAGAGAGATTTCTCCAGTGTCTAGTGCGTCCAGGAGATAGCTCGGCGCGGATTATTGTATTTTTCCCCTGGAAAGCTATTTCGGGCAAAAGCCCATTGAACCCCCTGGGTGAGATGCCATGACCTGTCCTTGTCATGTCAAGACAGCTCTCCAATCCGTCACCATATAGCTAGTCAGTTTCTTTGTTGAGATTAAGAATCAACTCATTTAACAGTCTCGTCCTCGTTCAACCTTTCAACGGAACACCTGATAGAACACCAGCTGTGATATTTGTTGGTCGCTACATGTCCAAGCGGGGATTTGCACAGAGGTCTCGACATTGAGTGTCAGCTCCGATTGTCGGAGCTTGCTTTGGAGTGCCATCATCATTATCAGATCTATCAAGCTAACTTTGATTTTCATTGCTCAGCGAAAAAAGCCCACCCACATCAACAGAAATTGGACACTGGTGTGTCTCCTACCCCCAATATGGTCTTCATCACTTGCTCACGTCCAACACCAAATTTAGTTCCGGAGTCTCCTTCTATTATTGCACTTGTGGCTCGTCCTGTATTCTCGCCAAGATACTGACAAGAGCCACGAGAGTTGAAAATGTTTCTGATGTCTCCTTGATGAGGTGCACTACATCGCTGACCAGCAGGGCGAGCAGAAATAAATAGAATGGAGCTCTCAGGCCCACAACTATAAAGTTCTCTATTTATTGAGTTTAATTTATCACTCAGAAAGCCTCCACATTGCACATTATACCTGGGACCGCAGCATGCGAGTCGACTACTTAATACCTGACTCACTACTGCCGGACCGTGAGGCTAGAGAGGTTCTCCGGGGCCTGTGTGCTCATATACGGAGGCCTATGTTATTAGAATCGTTATATAAATGAACTGAAACGGGAAGTCCTATCCCCTCGTTCGTAGCGGGTTGGGTTCGATTTTGAACCCGAATTACAGGATGACAACCACGATGAAAAATAATATATCACTACCACAACAGGTCTACTATTCTTGATGTTTATGGTACATGTAGAAACAGTTGCGCTTATCATTTAGACATAGAGCATAGCCACAAGACTCGCATTTCCAAATGGTCTGTGGGGCCTGTGGGCCCCCAGACCCCCCCTCCAGTGATCTATTCCACCTACACCAAACACAGCGCAACCTTCCTTCAAGCTGTATAGGTAAATGTAGCCCAGAGGTGACGGGTACAGGTAGATCCATTTGCTTGGTAATATAGAGGGATTTGGTGGCGTGAGAATCTGTAAGGGTATGCTCTTCGTCCTTTTGCTGATCAAGTTCACTGGCACGTTTCCGCTTTTTTTGACCTCTTGTAACGCTGTCCAACACCAGACTCCACGCAACCTGTAGTCTAAATTTCTTATGGCTAATAGGTGCAGCGGTATCATTGAATATGATGAAAGAATCAATCAATGCCGTATCTGTACACCAGAAGAAAATAGGAAACCAAGTTCTTCTTGATATAATTTGAGTATCATAGTAGGCACGATATTGGTCTGCAATATCTACACCACCCATATGATGATTATAATCGTCAATATAAGCAGGTATATTGAGCATAGCCTTCCACTCTCCCCCTGTAAATACTTGGGCTCGCTTGATACCAGCGGAATTGGTACTTTTTGGCCCTGGTTTATGCCGCTCTTTGATAACCTCGGATTTTCTTCCTTTCAAATGATGGATACTCGTCATCATAGATACAGGTGCATTGTCTATCCATAACATTGTTGCAACTCCGCTCCGCACAACTCCGGCTCGGTAGTGATATGGAAGTTGAGAGAGAGCATTCTTTGGAATAATAAGTTCAGAGGGGTAGTTTTTAGAGGTGGTGCGAACTGTACCACATGCACCTATTCCCTTTTTCCGGAGGAGAGAAACTATAGGCAGATTTGTATAGTAATTATCGATATAGAGATTGAATGAATGATTGTGAGGTAATCGTGACGTCATATCTAAAATGAGGGAATTTGTATCGCTTAGGTGCTCGGAGATTGTTGACTCGGAGAATGCGTCAGGACCATACTTGTTGGATGTTGGATGGAAATCGAAAATGTAACCATGATCAGCAGCACAGTGAAATTTAAGGCCTTGAGGTATAGGCTTGAAAGGTGTCTTGTAGGTGTCCGAGGACCGTCCTATACATCTGATAATTGCTTCATCGATTGCAATATTCGAGGAAGGAATCCGGTAGGACTGAGCAGCATATCTAACTTGGTTGAGGAGGGGATCAATCTTTTGATGCCATAGTTTTTTTCCAGTAGGATCATGAGTTGCAGCATCGGGTGAAGCAATATGTAGATAGCCTTTGATATCCTCCCATCGTGTTAGGCTCATGTAATTGATTATATCATGCGAGGGTAATAGCCCATCTGTTGACCAATAATCTCTCACTGCGGGTAGACCCACAACTCCCATATATATCACAATCCCAATCCAGCATTTAATGTCTCCTGATGTAGTGTCCTTCCACGCCCTTCCTCTCATGTTTCCGAGGCCTTTTTCCGCTCTTTTTTGTGCAGCACAATGGTTGGTATTGACAGAGATAGCATCCAGCAGGTCATCAGTGAAGAATAATTGGAAGATATTTATGGGTTCAATGATGTCAAGATTGCCCAATGCAGGCGGCAACTTGTTGTAGGCTTTGTGCAGAGGACGGGGGTGTATCAAAGACTCAAACCACTGTGCATCTGGCAAAGAAGCTGGGTCAAATGCTGGTGTATAGGGAGGTTCTTTCTTTTTCGAAGCGGCCGAGTGATTTTTCATGATCGAGGATTTAGGGATCTTTTTTGTCTTCTTGGAGGATATGGGGGCATTAGAGGGACCAGCTTCATCGTCAGAACCGATAGCAGCGTAGGAGACATCGAGATGACGAGGTCTGAGGACTCTCTCTGACATTTTATAAAGAGATAATTGATGGAGTTGAATTTGTATGTGAGAATGAGGGTGAATTCATGGTCTATTTAAACTCGAAAAAACAGCCTGGAATTCATGTGGATATGCCTAACTTAATCTCTATTATTGTCTACATCATTGATGATATTATAAAGGGGGGTGGAGGGGGTCAGGTGGCCATTGGTTGCCATGGCGAAAATACCAATTTTATTCGGGTTCAATTTTGCACCCAAACCCGGTTGCTACGCACGAGGGGATAACGCCTCCACAACCAGTAGGCAACTTCTTCGAATATCACGAGCACCTCAAATTCCTCATCTATGGTCATGACTGAGATTAATTAGAAGGTTCTTCTTGGTAATGATTTGATTGACTTTCGCGGCAGTTCTGACCGATCCAGGGGTTGTCCTCTCTATCCGCACATACGATTCGGGTGCCCTATCCTCCAGCGATTTGACACAGCAGACAGCAGATTATGTATAGGTGTCGCCATTTAATGTGGGCTGGGGTAGGATGAGTACAGCTGGTTTTATTTGACAATTCATGTTGAGATTTAAGGTTATTGTGTGGTATCTCATAGGAACCCATACAACACACTATGAATTCAAAATCAACCAAAAACTCATTGACCTCGGGTCGTTTTACTATTCGACATCATGGATTTGCCGCCATGGGTAGCACCCATCAACAGCAACGGTAGTGAAGTGGCCATGCCGGGACTTCAAGTGTTCTGTGTCGCAGAAGTGTAGTTCTCATGGGTGCAGCACGGGTCATGGACTGTCACTCGCATTTTTCAGGAGGCTGGTAATTGCTGTGGGGTTTCTAGCAACTCACCAGTTTACAATGTCCCGCATTCAGATAGTGGTCGGTTGATAGACACATTTGAAGACTAGTGGAGGTGAGGTGGCGTAAGAGACATGCATGTCATTCCACATATGCGAGTTTGTGAGAAGCGCGAGAGAACTCTCCCTTCCCCTCCATCTGCTTGCAATACACATATGCGCGCACAATGTACGCCGCACAATTACTCCTGTTTCTAATTAGGTATTTCAGGCTTTACCGCTGCCTCGATGATGATGGTTTATTTTTGATTTTGATTTTTTTAACTCATTCGATGATGATGGTTCATGGATATCCATGTTGTGATTTCCTACACTCTACATGTGATCTGCCACCAGATCAACATTGCCAACCCCGCGCTCTATCACCTAGCATGCAATAATGAATTCAACCAAAAATGAAAAACACAACCACACACGCCCCCAGCCCACACCCATTCTCCGCAGCCCGCATCACCCCCAAAAAACCTTGACCTGCACACCGTCAGCACTCCCCGCCACCTCAAAACCACAGAACAGCCACAGATCCAGCGAGAAAGGAAAAGAAAACTCACCGCCGCCACCACCTCCGCCCCACAGCGCCCCACCGGACACCTCACAGTCGGCCATTTCCCTCCCACGCCGCCCCCGACCCGCTCAGCAAGCACACACTCCTACGACCACACCCCCACAGTCAGTACATTGACACAGTTATCCACCCACCGTTCCTTGAATACGGATTACTAGCACTTACCGCACACAGCACAAGATGCCCACACGGCCGAAACACGCTATCCGCAACCCTCACATAGCAGAGCACACACCCCCCAGCCACCGCGCCCACCACCACCTCCGCCGGCGCCTTCGCACGCCCATTGTCAGCACCAACCGCAGCAGCCTGCAGCGCCTGCAGCGCCCCCAGCGCCCTCTCAACACCCGCCCACGCCGCAGACACCCCCCCACCCCGCACCAGCTCCGCCGCCAACCCTTCCAGCATCTCCGCCGTCCCCAGCAGCGTCGGCACCGCCTCAACCTCAACCTCCGCCTCCACCTCCATCTCCACCTCCGGCACCCCCGCTGCCGCAACAGCCCCAGCGAGCGTCACGCCCGAGCCCAGACCTCCACTCCCCCGCCCCGGGAACTCACTCACACCCTCCTCCCAAACCAGCGGATCCAGCAGCAGATCACGCACCCATCGCGCATCATCCTCCGGGTCCGGCCGCCGCCGCGGCGTGTCAGGAGCCCGCACCGGCGAGGCGCCCACCGCCTGCGGCGGCAGCATGCCAACACTACCGAAGCCGCCAGCACGCGGCGGCGGCGTCGGTGGCAGCCGCCGCCGGAACAATGTCCGCTGCTCACCCCGCGGGGGGGACCCCCTGCTGAGCCAGGTGTTGAGCGCGTCGTGTTGGCGCAAGGCCGCGGCGGTCAGCGCCGTTGGTCCCGGGCCGGGGGGAAATGGGTCGGCAGGCCCGGGGCGGCGGTAGGTCAGTGTTGCGGGTGTGTACGATCGACGCTGGTCCGCTTGCAGGGATAATGCCGGCCACTCTTCTGTCGGGATGGCTTCCTGCTGCGGCGGTAGTGGTGCCTCCGCCATAGTCCCCAGCTGGGGCTGGGGGGTGGTTGTGCTCCGGCGGGGGCACCGGCATGGTGGGTGCAGTATCCACCGTTGGTATGATGGTGGTGTGCCCGGCGGTTGCGGCGTCAACCCCGCTCGCCGCACTGTCGGAATGGGTAGTGGCTCCGGGGGTGGTGGCGACGGCGGCATGGTACCCACTCCACTACCACTCCACTCCGTCACCTGGTACATGCGAACCACCTCCGCTATGTCGCGTGCCTCCTGCTGGTACTGCCACGCCGGGGTGTCCGCGATGGGGGCGAGGCGCGGCTGCGCGGGCGCCGCGTAGGGGTTGAGATCGCCGTACCCTCCTGCCGTCGCCACTGCGGACGCCGCCCCGCGTGGCTGTCGCCACGGGGGCGGGATCCTGTCGGTCGCGGCGTCGTGGTTCTGGAGTGCGGCGGCGGTGAGCTGTGTTGGTGGTGACAGGTCTGCTGGATCTGCGAGCTGTTGCTGCGGGGTTGGGCGTGCGCGGAGGCGGGGGCGGATGTTGCGGCGGGGCGGTGTTTGAGAGCGCTGGCGTGTTGTTGGGGGGTTGGCGGGTGCGAACAGAGGGTGAGGGGTGGGGATGGCGGCGGTGGTTGTGGTTGTTGTAGTGTCTCGGAGTAGCGGCACGGGCAGCGGGGGTGGCGGTGCGGGGCGGGATGCGGCAAGAGGTGGGACAGCAGCCGGGGAGTGCACCAAGAAGGGCATGATCTGGGTGCGGGTGACGACGGGCGGGCAGTCGGCCCACGGGTTGACCCACGGGTCGTCGTCGGTGGGCGGGTTGCTGCTCATGTCTGCGGGGGCGTCCGGAACGAGTCCTGCCGGCCAGGTGGAGGAGGGAGGGACGGCGGCGTAAAACCAATCGTTGGTTAGCGGCCGGCCTCTCCCTTGTACTGGCGGTGGCGGCGGTGGCGGCGTCAGGACGCGGGGCGTCGGTGGCATCTGTCCGAGCCAGCCCAGGAAGTCGCTGTCGGCCAGTAGTGGCGACGGCGGCGCGGACGGCGTGCGGCTACTCCCCGGCGATGGGCTGCGGCGTATGTCGGTGTCGCGCGGGTTGGCGAGCGGCTCGTAGAGCCTCCAGTCGTCTATTCCTGTGGGCATTTGCTGGTTGGGCGGGTTCGGGGGAGGTGCTGGTGATTGTGGGCGCTGCGGGGGGCGGGGTGCTGGTGCTGGTGCTGGTAACTGTGGGTGTTGCCGGGGGCGGAGGGGTTCGGCTGGCCTGCTTTTCTGGTTGCCTTGCGCAGGGTTAGGGGACTGGTGATGACGTTGCGGTTGCCAAGACGGGCGACAGCGGGAACAGCCGAGGCATCCCTGACTCCTTGGCGCGCAGGGGGGCGGCGGGTGGCGCGGCTGTGGCTGGGGCTGGGACTCTGCGGCTGTGCTCATCTTCCCTTCTGTCGTGGGAGTGTAGTTAAAAGGGCATAGAGTGCACGCTGCATCTTGGTCCTATGAGGATGACTTTATTCCGAGAAGAGGGCAATGTAACGGTATCTCGCCACCCTGGAATGGGACAGCCTTCTACTGCTTTCACACACTACGCGCGCGTTGCAATTCAGGCCAGCACTCGCCTCTTCAGCGCATACACATCCTGATGCGGGGTACACAGACAGTGTGGTACTCCTTGCCAGTGTAGCCGCGACCGCTATATAACATTCCCACGCCAGACTGCACTTCCCCCTCTAACCAACCCACCAACACAGCCTCAAGTTCTGCAGAATGGAGACCAAGAACACGCGAGCCACCACCTCCTGCGAGCAGTGCTCCGGCGACGATCAGACCATCGAAGCGCTCCAAGCCAAGATCAACGAGCTGCGAAAAGAGAACCGCTTCCTACTGGGCATCAGCGACGGGCTGCTGCAGATAGTACGCGGGCGCGAAGAAAAAGAGCACCAAGCCCTACTTCAAGTGCAGAACTGTCCCCACGACAACAAACCTCCGACTATCCGCGCAGGGGACGGAGACAGCGTGCATGGCAGAGTGGACGGCGAAGGACAAGCCGCGGCAGATGGTACAGATCCCCATAATCCGCAAACCCACCCAAGGTGAAACATTCCTGACTGTCAGTAGCGGTATGCACCTGCCAATGTAGACTTCACGACCGCAGCCCGAACACAGTGGGTAGGTAGCTCAACTACCTTGACTCCTCTGTGGTTTCTTTCATACTTACGTCTCGGACTAGTCAGTGAACTGCGTCTCGGTCTCGTTCGCGCAGGGGATGTCGCCCGGCTCGGGGACCGAGCGCGGAAAGAGCTGGACGATGGGCTTCGCAAGATTGCCAGAATTATGTTTCCAAGTACCAGAGCGGGTGTTTTTTTAACCGGACGTGAGGCAATGATAGCATTGCTCCTGAAGGTGTCCCTGAAATATGATACTCTTCCGCGGGCCGGTA
The DNA here is from genome assembly GCA_024713685.1 of Morchella sp. 2014-9hei. Classification (NCBI taxonomy): domain Eukaryota; kingdom Fungi; phylum Ascomycota; class Pezizomycetes; order Pezizales; family Morchellaceae; genus Morchella; species Morchella sp. 2014-9hei. Next base: position 249,379 of record JAMGYW010000025.1, read on the forward strand.
TAGACTATTCTGCAGTCTGTGGAGATTCACAGAGAGGAATGTACCAGCGAGCATCAGATGCGCGTTATAAATACATGAGCCTGATTTCTGAAGAGTACAGGCCCAACGTTCTCTATTATGAGACCTTTCTGCAGTTGGCGCTGTTTCGAGGAATCGATCTGGACGAGCTAGAATAGTATTGCAACTACCTCTTGTAAACGTCAGTGCTTATTAGGAATGCATGGGAGGATGAGGTTCATAACCAGTGATTTTACTAATGATTTTACTAAGAGACGGGTCAGATTTATGTATGTGTTAGTCGCTACTTAGTTTATGAAAAATTGCTCAAGGCCCGTCCCATTTTGACTTCGTGTAACTTGTATTCCAACTCCTTGTATGCCTGGTAGGAGGACTCGTAACTGCAAGACCCAACCAGAGGCTGCAAGTATATACTATTCAGCGGTTCTCCCAGTTCCCACTTTCGCGATGAGACCTCTGTCGAAGCAATAAACCTCGAACCCCACCAAGGCGAGGAATAGCACAGCCATCCACCCGTCCAACGAATGGTTGACAGTCGGTCAAGCAGCTTGAATAGCGCTGGTCCTCCCCGTGGGGTAGGGCGTCCGAGCTGGCATATATCAGCCTCGCATCCTCGGACAGGGAGAACTGTTTGTTCCGGTTGGCCAGGTCTCTGTGAGGTAGTACTTTTCCCACGTCCCGACATTGCACACGCAGATAGTAAAACACAGAAACCACATCCACGGAATTATCAGCCTTCCTGGGTGGGTGATGAAGGTTCACATGGGCCTTGTACGGCCACGAAACGACGACCACAAAATCGTAAAGAAGATGGCTATGTGGTTAGAGAGCCCACGAGCTTTCCAACTATATCATTATCTTACTGCTACACCCATTGGCCAGCGAGCTACTCCCATTCTGGTGGGTCGTAGATTGCCCGGCAAGATCGCGGGGGGCGTTTGGTTGACGCATAAGAGTTTGCAATCTGATTGCAGAATTCGGGCTTTTGAACCGTAGAGTTGCCGTCGTGGGTTAACATTGGGTATAAGGTAGGCTACACCATTTGGGTTGTGGTAGTAGACTAGTATATTGCGTGTAAAGTACTTGGTAGCCAGCAAGTGACGGCCACAGATATTATTTTTAAGTGAGAATAGCGCCAGTACATACCCCTGGTGTACAAAATACCTTGGATAGCTTATCCCGGTCAGCGAGTTACGGTCTTGAACCTATTTTATATCTGTGATGGGATGTGATATCCTGCTGTGAAGGGATGCCCAATCCCGTTAAGTAGGATATGATATCTTAACTATTGGGTACTACCCTTCAATTTGCTAGATAAACTATCCTTTTTTTTTTTTTTATATCATTTCGATTTCTGTTTCTCGGTATCCCTTGGACGGATGCAAGTGGTCAAATTCGCGACCTGGACCGTGCTCAGGTATTTGCTTCTTTTGGAGGTCATGTGATATCAGATTTGGACTGGCGGCAGCTAACATTCGCCGATGATATTCAACGTTCGCCCCTCAAGGGTCAATGATATTCAACGGTGGATGATATTCAACAAAACAGGAACGACAGAAAACAAAAGTGCATATACGACAGGCAAAGTAAGAGGTAGGAGCACGCTTCCCTTTTAATTCTTCCCTTCTCAACCTAATGTGACAGCATTTGCATTCCTTTCTCTTTTCTAAATGCACCTACACATAAATTGAGAGTGGGTCACTGACAGTTATGACAGGAGTTGGTAAATCTACAACCCCGTACACCTTACTATATCTGACTACTATAGTTTTCTGTAATACCAACGGCTATATCTAGTTCTAGATTTTTTACCTACCTCTGCCAGTGGCCCGTGCCTTTGTAAGAGTTGTCCTACTACTAAAAGATGAAAATTTTTGTGTGTTGCTGCCGTTCTTGGTATTGAATTGACTGTAGCGAGAAGGTGAACAATGAAAAAATTGACTAGTATAACGTCCAGCAGCCAAAAAAATAACGGAAGCCAGTTGCGTTTAGCAATCAGGTGGGTAAAAAAATAGCTTCAGTATTGGTCTGCTATATCTACTCCCTCAGAATAAATTTATATACAATGAGAATTCGGCAGGAATTAGATGTTCATCGATGACATCGCCAAACGCTGGCCTCAGAAGCGACCTCTAGTACTCGCGATCCGCCATTTTTTCTTGTTACCTTTTCATGATACCATGTATGATTGATAATGCGTGAACGTGATTGTTGTCTTGCCATTGAACAGCTAAAACAAGCCGCCCACTACCGTCAACCGCACCACCAGATAATGTATTCCATGGTATATCCTTTCTGGAATCATTAGACTGTTGCAGGAATCTCCTGTACGCCGCTCTCGCTTAACCTACGCCAATTTTCTCCGGGCAAGAATATAAATACAGATACTGAAGAGATTGTCCATGTAGACGGTTAAATCGTATGAGGAATGAGGTAAAAATCGTGTTGCTAGTTGATAAACCACCGCCATGGTAGGTGCAGATATTCCAATAGATTCTCGATATACAGGACTGAGTTTGGCAATACCTTAAACTATTGAATAAAATTTAGTTCAATGTATAGACGTGAACATAAATAGCGAATACTTTATAACCTTCCGTGATGTGTTTATTGGGGATGCGTACAGTGTGTTTGTTCCGTACTCCAAACCGTATTCTCATCTCATCAACTGTTGGTGACGTTGGTGGTGGATAGTATTTCATACAATTCCCCACATTTTGCTATTCAACGGCTCAAACTTCTCCCAACAGTTTTCAACATCATTGGCACCGGTGGCGACACATGCAGATACTTCCTAATTTGGAAGAACCTATTGTTGGACATAGCTCGAGAAACAGGCATTCTCCACCCCAGACATGTATCCGAATACCAGCTCTTCTCTTCCAAATATCTGCAGGTGATTTGAATCGCGAAACTCCCATTGCTATCAGCAGAGCTAAAAAAACCCGGTGTTCTTGGGCAGTTGTAGGTAACCATCTTCTCCTAGAAGGATATAGTTGGAGAATGTTGTACGCTCTGTGAACCCTTGTATACTCATTGGTATTTTGTTCCAGACTCTTGAGCACCTCATCAGTCCACAAAAGCTCAAATATTGCCAAAGGCAAAGTAGCCGCATCCTATTATCTCAGGCTGTTATTAGGACTAGACACCAAATGACTCGTACTTAGGAAAATTACCAATACATCGGACAGCAAGGGTTCTGCCTCATGATTGATCCTATCCAGAGGATGATATCCTGGCGCTGGCTCTGCATTAGGAATTCTTTCCATCTCCGGACCCTCCGAGTTCTTTGAACATGAGATCTTTGCTCGGCGTCGACAAGGAATTGTTCCTGACATACTGTTGTCCACTGCCCGCTTTTTGCACTCCTCTGTTGAGGACATCCATTACCTACTACTGAAATGAGATGAGACAGACCGAGCCCCGAGACAAATTTACCAACAAGACTGACAGGTCGCGAATTTGACCACTTCCATCCGTCCAAGGGATACATCAATCGTGCAAAGTATAAACCATGGCGTAAAGAATCTCTCACCAGACATAACCTATAACTCGTCCACGTCTAAAGCAAAACAAAATTCCAAATAACATCAGATTTGGCGCTGATCGACACACAAGAAAAGCCTTGTCCGACTAGTGAAATTTTAACTACTTTTTCATACAAGCTACTACTAATTACATCATTATCATCAGATCCTATGAAGTGAATTCACAACAACGTTTCTTTTCCAGAGCTCCTATGATCATCAATCTCAACTGAGGAGGCATTTCATCTAAAAATCGATTTTAAACTCTGGCTAATTTGTGATATAGCTTCAGACTAAACCAAACATCAACGGAAGGAACTAGCGTCAGAACAAAACAGCGGCGTGACGAAACAACGGCAGAACGAAATAGCGGCGGAACAAAATACCTAGGGAATGAAACATCGACGAAATGAAACGCTTTCGAAATGAAAAATTGTCAGAACAAAACACTGAGTCATTGAGCTTGATGCCTCCTTGAGCAGAACAAAGTATGAGCTTGCTTGAACTACTTGAGCAAGAGCAAAAATGAATAACAAATTCCCCTGAGATTTCCAGTCAGCGGGCAGGTACATCTCCCGATTGCGGATTGTCCAATGATAGTTCAGATATGGAGAGACCATACAAAACGCTGAGAGGCACCACTTGGGCTGAGTGGGAAGATAAAACACTCACTATTCAAGTGCCTGCAGGTATTCCTCTCACCAATAAGGTTGGAAAGAAAGAGAAGCGATGGAGAATTATTTCAGACAATTTGAGAAGACTTGTGGGTGTTGACAGGATGAATAGGTTGATTGCGCAACACAGGGTATGATATCATTCTATGATTGTACTATATGACTAGGGGTGCGCCACCTCGCGACCGCGAGGTCAGATATCTCCCCCCCTCCCCCAGTGTAGTATTGCACCACGTCCATTAGGTAATTAATTTTGATTTATCCATCTCATGGGCAGTTCTCACGGCCGGCTCCTGTAAGTTACCAAGTTCTGCTGGGGCAATCCATTTCTTAGCCCCGGTGCCAGCTCCAATGGCAGCTCCTGTGCCAGCTCCATTGCAGGCTCCCAGTGCCAGCTCTGAAGCCCGCTCCTGTGCCAGCTCCATTATATGCCAGCTGCAGTGCCAGCTCCAATGCCAGCTCCAATTCCAGCTTCAATGCCCACTCTGATGCCTGCTCTGATGGCAACTCTAATAAATGCGAGCTCCCGTGCCAGCTCTAACATATGCCCAGTCCAATGCCAGCTCTAACGCTCGCTCCCGTGCCAGCTCCAATATATGCCGGCTCTGGTGCCCGCTCTGGTTCCAGCTCTGGTGCCAGCTCTGTTTCCAGCTCCAATTTACGTCAGCTCTCTTCGTCCTTCCTGCACCTCCGCCTCTTGTCCTCCTCTCCCCCAATCGCGTCTTCTTCCACCGGTTCTTCCCCCTCCACCTTCCCTCCCCCCTCCTCTCCCCCTCCACTTTTCCTTCACTACTCGCTGTTCATAGTCAACCATTGAATGATTATATTTATTATTTAATTGTGAAGAGCTGGTTCTGTTGGTTGGGCTAGTATTCAGTGCTAGGGTTTCAGTGGGCGTGCCAGCAGGATGGTAGGCAGGGTAACGGCCAAAGACAAGGTGACTACACCAAAGCAGGCACACAAAGACACGAATTTGATGTGTCGTGCTTATTGAATACCCCTGTCGTTCTCGACCAATCATATTGGAGAGAGTTCAGAAGACTCATATTCCAGTACATAGTAGATATGGAATTGCGTGTTTGTATTATAAATAATAATGAGTGGATTGAGACTTCACACTCAAAGCAGGAAACCGGTATCAATGAATAATCAAACGAGTACCTGGAAAACTCATCAGAAATCATCACCCTCTTCGATTCCATGTCAACTGATTCCAATATGAAGCGAGCTGCTAAAGATAAATTGACATAGAAGAAGTAAAAGGGAACGATATCAAGAGACTGCTCAAAGCAATAGTGTGTCCAGAAAAAACATTTCCTTTCCACCGCTGAGGATGCTTTCAATTCCCACAACCATAAAGTTCGGAAAGATCATATCGCAACTCAGATTGACGAAATGGTTAAAGGTTTGAGAGAAAAAGCAACGTATATTGGGAACAAAATTGAAAAAGAGAGTAAATGAGATAAAGAATTGTATCTGGATATGCGGGAATTGATGCGTTTCAAAAATTCAATCAACGAAATGATTCAAATTGGATACAGTATACTAAGCGGGATGATATGGTGCATTAAAATACGCTTCCAGAGTAGGCGGGAGGGCTAACTCTGGTACTTGCTCTTCTTCTGGAAAATCAAGAAGGTTTTCCTTTGCAAAGTATTGTGAAATTTACGGATGATGTAAATATACAGCGCGATGTCAGAAGTGAAGAGACAGTGCGCATGGCAACGGCTTCGACCACAACCCGCTGGACCACCATTATGAGCACAACAACCCCAATTGATGCTGTGAAGAGCTGAGAATTTGTAGAGTAGTCATTTAGTGTATAAAGAGATAATATATGACATTTAATACCTAGTGTACCAGCCCTTTGCCTTTATTACAGCCTCTATCCTTCTAAATATACTTTCAACCAGCCTCTACCAAATAAATCATCAGATAGCAACTCCCAGCAATGGATAAGCGCTGCTCCACGACGCTTAATTACTCTAGGTGATTTAGTATTATACGCCAAATGGGGGTAGTGTTTATGGTAGAAATTCTTCAGGTGAATTCCAAACACGCCAATGGCTTGAGATCGAGAATTGGCAGCCATTCCTCTAAAACATCAACCCCATTCTCCTCCAACCATTGGTAATTCCGGCAGTGTGCACCTTAAGATTATCCTGCATGAAGATTGGCCGATCTCCATCTCCTTAGCTCTGCCAAAAATCGAGCAGGCAGAAGTCAAGAGTCCTGATATATGCCTCGATTTGCACGCCTCTCCTCTACCATAACCCCATTACAGGGCCCCTTCAATCCCCCTGCAAAGCATCCCCACATCATCTGTGATACCCCCCCCGATTTTCTGACACCTTTAATTAACTCAGGAAGCCATTTTTCCTTAGCTGTTCTGAAAACCCAAGGGACATGTGGATCTGCATATTTCACCACACTACATTCATCACTCCACACCACCCAGCGGCGGCAGTCCAATCTCTGTGTGCAATACACACCTGTAGTAGCCTCCTTGCATCGTGGGGGTCAGGTAAAACTTCCGGCCATTAGGTGCTTAATGGACACCAAAGGTACTAAGCATTCTCTTCATTGTTGGGACTAATATATTGACTGCGAAATTCTGCCGGAGGTCTGCATATGTCGATTTCCTCTCACGCGTTACTTGGAGACAAGAAGCTGTCTATCGTCCCAGAGGTAGTCTTTTTGGTCTGCCTGTCTGTGTGGCGATATGAGGCCAGTAGTCTTCTCATACCTTGCCCAAGCATGGGTAAGGGTTGACTTTGGTATGTCAATGATCGCAGAAATGACTGAATAGGAGACCCCAGCACGCTTCATTCCAATTGCTTGCCAAAGAATAGACCCTGGCCATTCTCTCCTAGCAGTTTTATTAAGGGCGGGCGCCATCGGGGTGGTTGAATTGCGGGGGGGGGGCGGGGTTGCAGCGGGGTTGCAGCGTTGCCATGCGCACTGTCTCTTCACTTCTGACATCGCGCTGTACATGTGCGTTATGTAGGATTACTGCTATTGGGTATCGAAGACTAACAGGAGTGTGCAATACATGTTGAGTCCTTGAAAAATTCAAGAAACTGTACTGTTGCATTACTTCCTTAAAACTCCATTCAACGATAATCCGAATCTCTAACAGCGCCTTATCCCGATCTCTTTGAACTTACGCAAGTACTGTACCTCGATATAGTGTAATGAGATGGTTGTTAAGTGCTTCTATGTATTCGGAGTTCCGTATATCTGAAGTGGAGTACCATCAGGTACGTTTGCTTGTTGTTCAAAAATTTCAGATGGTCCACTCTCGTTATACACAGTTAAATCGTGTAGTGCTCCCTCAACCGGCCCATATAAATATGGAATAATTCCATGAGAACATACAAATGCATGGGATTTCAAGCAGTGTATCCGTTTCTAGCCATTGCAAATTGCTTCTTGCCCATGTGTAGGCCAAGCTACTGGCCTGGTTGTACCGTTAATGAAGTCAAAGCATGTGTCCAATGAAGCTCCCCTTGCCCGGATTATTTGTGTATACCAACCAGCCTTTCAGGTATGAGAAGCTCAACATCAAACACTAATAGATGCTTCCATTTCTCATACAACGACTCTGTCAAAGTAATGACTATGTGGGAAACTCTCTCTGGTTTCCAGCCAAACTTCATGTGAATAAATGTGAGCCTGTTGGGCCACGAAAACCGCGCTAGCATCATACATATAGCCGCAATTTTATCTTCGATAATGCCATCATTGCATTTAACTGCATCAGGAATCTGTAGACAGAACACAAGTCAATATCCTTCCTCTCTTGTAAATCTAATAACAAAGCAAGTCTGCTCCAATAATACGACTTTGGACTTATTTTTAAGTTACGAACCGGAAATATGTCAATCACGCGTCGCCTTCAATGCTTTCTAAATCTATGCAGCCACCATCCCGTTGCTGACTTCTCCACCCAGTGTTCTCATGTTGTAGTAGGTTGGCGAAGTGCTCCAGCTCCTCTATCATCTCTATAAACTCTTGAAAAAGTTGTTCAATCGACTCCATAACCCTATAGGATCAATTGTTATTACTCTATACGGTATTAGAATTATGGTCAGATCTACCTGCACCCAGCTGACGTACTTTTAGAAGGAGGAAGAGCTTGTTCCTGACTTTCGCAAAAACTTAAAAACCGTAATAATTGGAGAAGAAATGGGTGAGTTACAAGTCGACGAAGTGGGAGGGTCATATTTCGTTACGTTGCAGCTGAATCTATGTCAGACCACTTGCTGGATCAACAGTACTAATTTGCCACCGGCAACACTATAACACATAGACACCAACTCCTAAATCACAAAGGCTCTACTATATAACAAATGAATGGCAGTGGCATGGTGGTAACAATGAACAATTTGGAGGTAGGGTGGATCGCCTTGCCCTGTGAAATCCTTCTGGCCTTTGGCCCTGTGCCCGCAGTGGAATTTTGCTAGAATGCGTACATAGTGGGGATTGGGCCTACCCTTGGTGCTCATAATGTAGAGCAGGAGGAGACTGAGCTGAGGGGAGAGCATGTCCCTGAGCCTGATTTGAGTGGGGAGAGTTCCCGGCTGATCGAGTACCCTGTTCTGGTTTCTGTAATGAATGTCACCAGTTCGAGGATGACGGTTTGGTTGTCCCATATTCCTTCAAGAGAGTTAACTCGGTTCAGGGTCAGGGAGCGAGTGTGTTCTTTTGGAGGTGCATTTTAGGATGACGTGGAGGGGGGTCTCGTCTGCGAGTGCGTTCTGTTGGAGGTGCATTTTAGGATGGCGTGGAGGGGGGTCTCGTCTGCGAGTCCGCACTCTTAGCACTTGGGTGAGTGGTGGTGTTTGATCCAGGATTATTGTGCCCGTAGATAGCGTTTTCCTGACCTCATTTCGTGGAATCTTGTGGCGATGGATTTGTGTAGGTGTGTAAATGGGAGGGGGGAAGTATCTGTCCTGTGGGTGTAGTAGGTGGGGGTTGGGAACTGGGAGCTCCAGTTGGCCAATAGTTGTTGTTTGGCCCTGATGGCCAACTTGTTCGCCTCCACCCCTTCCTCCATCAGGGGGAGGCGTAGACAACAAAGCATTTCGATTGGTGTGTGTGCAACTCCTTTCTCTATCTTAGTGTTCCATTTCTTGGGGGTTGGGTTTGCCCCCGAGGAGGTTGGTGTGTGAATAGGTACGGTCCTCTGAGGTGGTGGGAAAGGAGAGGCTTGGATACATTATCCTTCGTCACCAGCAAATAATAAGATATCCCTAGTTAAGGAGTGAGATTTCACGTAGTTGGGCATATTCTGAATGGTAGCGGATATCATACCGTGCATAGGAAATACCATCAAGACTTTATATCTCAAAAAATATAGATTAGACAAATCAATCTCAAACAATGACAATTGTATCTAGTGAATGCTACCAACAATGCCAATGATTCAGATACAGACCTACTACTAAATACCAATATCAAGTTTAGGGGTGAAATTTGACAGCCAAAGGAAAGACTGGTTTTGTCTAACACCAGATTTGCTAGGGATGGGAGATACTACCAGCGGGAGAACACTTCATTTTATCCATAAGACTGTATCCTTGTGATGGGGCGTGGGATTATATCCACAGGAAAGAATTTATATCCACTATAGAACACGACCAATCCTGAAAGATATATTTTTATGTACAGATAACCTAAAGCCTATCTTTACCTAAGGATAAACGACCTATATATCTTTTGTTAGAGATAATTGAAGTTCAATCTCCTGCTTTCGAGATTATTGATATGTGAAATCTCGAAGTTCGGGATATGCCATCTCCAAACACACAAATGTCTCAAAGTTCTCCTCTTACCGGCTAATATATCCAAATTTCAAGCTATCACATTCTGATCCCCTAGAAGGTTTATACTTCTTTTAGGATATCAAAGATATGGCAATGCTAAGCAGTAGCTCTGTAACTCTTAAACAATGTAATTTGTTACACCGGACTTAACTATCAAAGTGTTTGAGCAGATACAGATTGGAAATTGGAGACATGATTGTAAGATCGATTCACTTTTACAAGTTGTAGCTAGAGAGGAGTATAATAATGAGGCTGTGAGATTTGTAGCTCCTGACCAATAGAACCTATTTACGAGTTGCCGATCATTTAATGACTTAAAAGAAAGAAAAAAAAAAGAGCTCCGATCATGGGATATCACTCGGATACCCGGACATGGACACGATCAGTGAGCCAAGGTCATGTCCGGAGATTTAAACCCTGCACGGAGATGATCAAGTTGCCCAGGTTTTGCGGTACTAGGAGGATAGTTGGTATGAGACACGTGTTATGCAACTAGATAGTATACGAGCGGAGGGAGAGACATCTCACCTTTTCCTCATCATCGATGGATGAGCTTATAATCTACCGGTCTTGATCACATCATTCAATAGACGACTTATTCTAATATCTCTGCTGACAACCAAGTTTACTTGCATCTTCGACACACGACGACCTCCGCATAGTCGCTCCTCCCTCGCAACATCGCATCTCCCCAAAACGACCCACTAGCCCTGGAGTAACTCCGGAGGTAGATTCTTAGTCACTTATATTGTTGATGAAACATGAGGCACTAGTCCTCCTCTCTCGACCTAAGTACAGAGCTTGCTTAGTGACACTAAGCCAAAGTGTTCTCAATACATGTATGACATAGAGTATCCTTCGTATTATACCTAACCATCAGGATCAGCATTTTGTGGGTCCCACAAGCCCGCCTAACCCAGCGCCTCTAGATCAATCCCTCGAAAGTGCACCAGCTGCAGGAACGTCTCGAAATACAACGCAAGCGCCGCATGCCCATCCGGGATCTTCTCAAACTGTCCCTGCCTTGCATCCGCCAGTCTCAAGTACCGCCCCCTGTCGATATCTCTAAATGCAGCGAAGTGGTCCGCCGACTCCCCCGGCACCGGATCGGCTCGGAGGGACACCTTGTTGAGCAGCGCAATCATATCGTCTTTGCACCTCGTGAATGGGCCATATATGGGTGCCCCGGCGTTGCGTGGCACAAGATACTGCGTGATCGCTTTGAGACCATCGTCCAGCTGCCTGAGGGCGTGCTGGCTCAGGTCGGCGACGTCCCCGGCGCGGACGAGGCCGAGGTAGACACCGCGCGCTGCGGGTTAGGGGTCAGTGGTGAGTCAAACAGAGTTTTGACTGGTCACTAGATGTACTAACCGAGGGTACCTTTGCTTGAGACGGAGACGAGGGATCGGCACCTGCAGTTGCAGTTGCAGTCTTTTGCAACGAAGGTTGATCAGAATCGTGGATGCGAATTTACTAATACAAGGGGGATGGGGAGGGGGATATTTACACTCCAGATACGCTGGGAGTTGTAATGCGATAGGAATGTGCTCTAGCTGCACATTGTGGAATGGGGTGCGCTGTTCATTCTTGCAGTCTGCCCTGTGCTGGAGCTTTGCCGCCTTGCTCTGTAGTTCCGCGGCTTGGCGGTTGAGCTCGGCGATCTGGTCACGAATTGTATCGATGTTCTCATAGTCCATTCTTGAATGTGGTGTGCGGTGGTCAGGTAGTTCGAGGCTCGGGGGGTGAAGGCTCTGAGTTCGGATCTATTTAAACCCCTCACATGGCCAGCCCTAATCGAAATGACAACGTTAACCTCATGACGCAGTTGTGCTGTGCTGAACCCAGTGAACATTAGTTCTCTTCATGAGTTGATTAGAGAGGCTTTGCAGCGTCTGGCAAAGAGGCTTTCGCATAGTGGGAGTGAATGAGCTCAGGCAGATGACACTATTTGAGGTTTAGAGCCCTTCATGTGCTCAGTAGGTCAAAGCTTAGTGATGTCGGATACCAAGCATACCGATATCTTAAGCGGATGCACCATCTGAAGTACTCCCTTCAGACAACGCCAGTTGGTTGTACATAAATCCATCTACAAAAGGACTTGGTAACTCGCTCTAAGGGTCCTTGGCGCATAGTCGGATTCGAAAGAGCAAGCCTGAAACTTACAGAGAGGTATTTTCTGTTTGTTTGTGCGTAGATCCTGCCGCCTGTTGGCCCACCTCATATCTAGTCGGGGAGTGCAAAACCTCTCTATAGTCAAACACGGAAGGGATGTACTACGGGCGTTGGGGAAGTCTGTTAACAGTGATGACTGTTACAACTACGGCCACTGTCAACAGACTTACTCTGAGATCCCGTAGTACTAAGTATATGACTGAGTCAACGATGATAGAGTTTATTTTTGCATTTCAAGTCAGACTGACGGTGGAAAGGATAAGGGCCAACAGGGCCAACTGCATAAGAACCAGCTCTACCACAAAGATTGGGAGAGCGGGCAGAGGCAGTGGTACACTGAAGTTATTCATAAGACGGTCAATATCGGAGAGATAGAATTGGTTGGATATTCTCGAAATATTACGCTCGGCACAATCTCATTGTATTAGTCTATTTCATTTGTAAGCACATGACTCCGGCGTGAGTCATTCTATTAGGTAACAGTCATAGTATGTGACTCAGGAGTTGTCATTGTATGCCATGGCTATGGCACGAGATTCTATTATGTCATACCATGTTTCTGTACCACCTTTCTTAGTATAAATACTGAGGCTATCCCCATCAGTTGGTTTCTTTATCACGCTCAATATACTACATTCTCCTCGTACATTTCTCTAGATATGGCATTGGAATTGGCCATAAAGGGGACCTATCTACAGATTGGCGTTGGAGGCGACATGGAACGCGCCGGAAAAACAAATCAGTAACTGAGAGAAGTGGATCACTACGACAATTATTACAACTGGATATGGTGAGCTATGATCTGGCAATGGTCAATAGTAACCTGGGCAGCGGTGTGAAGTGGTCATGAGATGGTTAAGGGGAAATCAAATTGCAGCATCCGCGATGAAGATAAAATTGCAATGGTATTAAGTCAATACTGCTTTAAGCCAGCATCGTAAGTGGGATACTATATCGATACCGTATCGATAACGTATACTTACAGTGTCACTAGTGTATTGACTGGAATACGTTGGTGATGTTCTATCCCTTTCCGATACTGTAACTAATTGTGGTGGGTGGAGAACGAGCTATTACACGGGGGAGGCGGAGATTGTCAGGTAGAAAACTGGCCCACCGTTAGTGGATAAATTAGCAAAATAGCTTCTTTCTCACAGCTAGATTCCACATATAACTAATTCTCATATATCTCCCTCCAAGCCTGCCTACGGAAGCACCTCTAGATCAATCCCCCGAAACTGCACCAGCTGCAAGAGTGTCTCAAAATACAACACATTTGGCCTATATTTGTCGGGGATCAGCCCCTGGGTTCCCTGCCTCGCATCTGCCATCCTCAGGAACCTCCCCCTCGCCGGGTTTCTGAACGCATCAAAATGGGGTGACGCCTCCGCCGGTACCGGATCAAACCGCAGCGACACCTTGTTGAGCAGCGCAACCAACTCCTCTCTGGCCCGTGGGAATTTGCCCTCTATGTGCGTCCCGGAAGGCGCCCCGACACCGCGTGGCACGAGGTGCAGCGCGATAGCTTTGAGTCCGTCGTCCAGCTCCTTGAGGGCGGGCTCGCCCAGGTCCGCGACATCGCCGGCACGGACGAGACCTAGATAGACGCCGCGGCCTGGGCGCGAGGAGTCAGTCGCGACGTGGATTGGGGTTGACTAATGACAACATTTACTAACCTACTATATTTGGGACGGAGACAGGGGGTCGGCACCTGCAGTTGCAGTCTTTTGCAATCAGAATGACGCATGTGAATCAGCTATCGCCATGGTATAGAAGTGGGGAGGTTTACACTCCGGGTGCGCCGGGGGGTGGAGGGCGCTAGAAAGGTGATCTCGCGGGACGTTGGGCAATGGGGTGCGCTGTTCCTCCCTGCTGTGTACCATTTGCTTCAGTTCCGCGGCCTTGCGCTGTAGCTCAGCGATTTGGCCGTCCAGCTGGAAAATCTGGTTACGGATCCTATCGTTGCCAGAGTCCATTCTCGAGTGTGGGGTGTGGTGTTTAGTTAGTGGGTTGAGGGCTTTGAGAGGTAGAGGAGAGTGGAGGTTCCAACGCGGGGTTTGCACAGAGTTTTATAACTGGTTGAGTAAGCACAAGCTGCATGGCAACGAGCTTAACTGTGGGAGAGTGCGCAAAACCAATGACATGCCGCAGTCACCAATAGGAAGGTGATTATCGGAGCTCTAGTAACTGGGTATGGCATTGGGATTGGCCATAAAAGAGGTCTATCTACAGATTAGAAATGAAGGTAGCCCCAGTCAAGATACCCCATCACTATCTTAAAGAACTAGGTCACTGTCTATATACCCCGTCCACTACAGCTAGCTATAGGCAACTACGATCTAGCCATGTCAGTCCATCAGATAGGTAAGGGCAAAATCAAACAACGTCTCGCAAATGGGCGTAAAACGCCTACCCTTGCGCTACGGCATTCGGCTGTCAATGGTACTCTAAATCATGATCGTTGGTAGAATATCATATCGATACCGTACAATTACTGTATTCTTACACCATCGCTAGCGGATCACGGGCCCTTTCCGCTACTATGGCAAAGGTCCTAATTTGATTTACAACCTGTTCCAACTAGCTTCAGTATAAACACGAACTGGGCACGAGACTAGGAGGATACCTGTTAGGATAGACGTCCCGTTCAGTAGGATGGTATATATTTAAGCGGGGAGGGAGAACTCTCACGCTATCCTCTTGACTTCTTCATTCAAAATACAACTACTTCTGATATCCCTCCCTACAATCCACATTGCCACCACCCCCCAACCTATGAGAACCTCCACACAGTCGCTCACTCCCTCGCTTCATGGCCCCTTTCCGAAAGATACAACCCCCACCAGCCTACCCGAGCGCCTCTAGATCAATCCCCCGAAAGTGCACCAGCTGCAAAAATGTCTCGAAATAGAACGTATTGATCGCATACTGCTCCGGGATCAACCCCAACCGTCCTTGCCTTGCATCCTCAAGCCTCAGGTATCGCCCCCTGTTTGGATTTCTAAACGCAGCTAAATGGACCTCCGACTCCGACTCCGGCGGCACCGGATCGCGCCGCAGCGACACCTTGTCGAGTAGCGCGATCATGTCATCTCTACACTGCGTGAATACGCCATATATGGGCGCCCCGACGCCGCGTGGTACGAGACCGGGAGCGAGCGCTTTGAGCCCGTCGTCCAGCTCCTTGAGAGAGTGCTCCCCTAGGTTCGCCACATCGCCGGCGCGGACGAGGCCAAGGTAGACGCCGCGCCCTGGGCACAAGGAGTTAGTGGTGACGGGTACGAGGATTTTTATTACTGACTACATGTACTAACCCATTGTAGCTGTGCTTGAGCTGGAGACGAGGGATTGGCACCTACAGTTGCAGCCTTTTGCAACGAACGTTAGTCAGAATAATGGATTCAAATGAACTAGCCCAAGGGGATAAAAGATGAGTGCTTTACACTCGGGGTAGGGCGGGGGGTGGGGGCTGTTGGGTGAGATGCGGTCGTGCTGGACGTTGAGGAACGTGGTCCGCTCTGCTTCTTCCTTGTTGTCTACCAGATGCTTGAGCTCTGTGGCCTTGCCTTGCAGGTTGGCAATTTGGCGGTTAAGCTCGGTAAGCTGGGCACGGATCGTAAGGATGTTATCATAGTCCATTCTTAAGTACCAGGTGTAGCGAGTGGTGAGGGGTAAGTCAGAGGTTCGGTGGTGTCCTGTGTTCTAATGCGGGGTTTGGGCAGATTTATAGAACAGTCTTAGTAAGCACAACTGCATAGCATGCAGCTGAAACCCGCAAAGATTTGGAATGTGGGCAGTAGGAATGGCAGGATGGAGTCACCAGCAGGGCGGTTATTATCAGAGGTAATATTAACTAGGTATGGCGTTGTAATTGGCCATAAAAGAGTCTTATCCACAGATTCACATTGGATGTTGCATGAGCTTGAGTACTCAACGGAAAAAACTAAATCGCCGCCAGATTTACTACAGCTGGCTATGGGAGCTGACTATGAGCTGGTAAGGGCAAATTGAATGGCAGTCTCTGAGATGAGGGTAAAAGGCTACTGATGGGGCTGCGGTATTGAATGCAGAATACTGGTATACACCAAATTCGTAAGTAAAATACAGTATTCTTACAGTATCACTAGCTTATCGACTGGGATGCGGTTGTGAATTTCTATTCCTTTCCCGTACTGTACCTAACGGAGATGGGTGCGAAACCAGCTACTACACGGAGGTCCCAGGGACTGTCGGTGGAGGACTAGTTACCTGGTCCACTTCTGGTGGACAAACCACCAGAAAGATTTAAATCCCATTCTCACAAAGCCTTCAATCCCATTCTCACACCTAGCTTGAACCTACAAGATTCCGCACCAAGCCCGCCTACGGCAGCACATCTAGATCAATCCCCCGAAAAAGCACCAGCTGCAAGAATGTCTCAAAATACAACGCCTGGGGCTGCTTTGCCTCGGGAATCCTCCCAAACTGTCCCTGCCTTGCATCACCCAACCTCAAGTACCGCCCCCTGCGTGGGTTTCTAAACTGAGAAAAATAGTCCTCCGCCGCCACTCCCGGCATCGGATCGGGACGCAACGACACCCTGTTAAGTAGCGCGATCATCTCATCGGCGCCCCGTCCGAATGTACCCCCCCTGGGCGCCCCGATGCCGCGTGGAACAAAGTGCAGCGCGAGGGTTTTGAGCCCGTCATCGAGCTCCTTGAGGGCATGATCGCTTAGGTCCGCGACATCGCCGGCGCGGACCAGACCCAGGTAGACGCCTCGGCCTAGGCGGGAGCGGTCAGTCACGGGTGGATGGGGACTTCTACTAGTGGCTACATATACTAACCTACTGTGGTTGGGCCCTGGACGAGGAAACGGCGGTCTCGCTGGGCGCTGAGGGATGGGATACGCTGTTCGTCTCTGCCGTGTACAATGTGTTGGAGCTCCGCGACCTGGCGGCTTAGCTCCACGATCTGGGCGCGGAGCTCATCACCGTTGACAGGGTTCATGATCGGATGTAGGGAGTGGTACAGAACGGCTGGAGGCTGGGAGAGAGAGGTCTGGAGAGGCACTGGATCCAGAGACTGGGGCCCGAAGGCGGGGTTTGGGGAGATTTATTTGCATGCAACAGCTTTCTGATTCCCGCACTCCGATTGGTCAAAAGCGACAGGGGTGTTTTACTAAGCACAAACAGCTCCATGGCAAATAGGGAGCGGGCAGTGGGAACTGCCTTATACAGGGTGGTAATATCGATATGGCTTGAACTGGAATTGGTATGGAACTATGTATGAGAGAGATTTCATCGACATATTGTAAATGGAGGTGTGTTGGTGGAGACACCGTGACTCGCGTCGAGATACCACATCACACTACCTTAATCAGAGAACTAGATCACTACCACATTTATTGCGGCTTCCATTGGTCGGGTGGCATTGGTCAACTTCGCTCCGCCCATGGGCAATGATGAGAGCCGGCCATGGGATGTGTTGGGCCATATTGATTCAACTACTAGGGGAAATGGACGGCGAGTTACTATTCGGAGGTGGCCGATATTGTCAGCTGCAGCCTCGCCCACACATAGTGAATAAAGTAGCGGGAGGTTTTGGATCCCATTCTCTGTGCCAGCTTCAATACACCTAATTCTTGCAATTTTTGCACCCGCCCACAACCAGCGCTCCTCCGATCTACGCCCAACCGGGGGAAAAAAACCCCCACCCGAGGTCCGCCTACGCCAGCAAATCTAGATCAATCCCACGAAACCGCACTAGCTGCACAAATGTCTCGAAATACAACGCATTCGTTCTATTCGCGCTGGGTATACTCCCCAGTTGTCCCTGCCTTGCATCATCCAACCTGAACTCCCGTCCTCTGGCGGGGCTTCTAAACGCCGTAAAATATTCCCCAGAGTCTTCCGGCACCAGATCGGCCCGCAGGGACACCTTGTTGAGCAGCGCGATCATATCTTTAGCGCACCTCGTGAATGAGCCAGATATGGGTGCCCCGACGATGCGTGGCACGAGATACTGCGTGATCTCTTTGAGACCATCGTCCAGCTGCCTGAGGGCGCCGTCGCTGAGAGCAGCGGCATCCCCGACGCGGACTAGGCCGAGAAAGACGCCGCGGCCTTCGCAGGGGGAGTGGTCAGTGACGGCATGTATCAAAGGGTTGGGCTATAACGGTGAGTAAATACGTGTGCTAACCAACTGTGCATGTGCGGTCTTTGGTGGGCCCGGCCACCTTGCCTTTCAGGTCTGCAATCTGGTGTCTCAGCTCATCGAGCTCCATACGGAGGGCGCTTACGGTATTGGAGTCCATTCTCGGATGCGATCAGGTATTGTGGAGGGATAAATACTGGAGAGGTGCCAGACAGGAGACTTCGAGTGCTTCGAAGGCGGGGCTTGGGGGGAGATATATATATTCACATGCAACAGCTTTCAGAATCTTGCAGTCGGATTGGCCAGCAGCGACCAAGGTGTTTTAGTCAGCACACAGCGTAGCACAGCAAAGGGTGGGCAGGGTCGTCGGCATACCAAGCTTATCAACAGAATGTTGATATCGGAAGTACCATTAACTGGCGATGGAGATGATATTCGAACTAGCCATGGGAGAGACCTCCTTAAATATTACAGGAGGGGGCATCAGTCGCCTCGTAAAACCACATTATCATACGCTTACCAGCCGTTGACAATCAATCTCGAGGATTACATCCCTTAAGCTGTCGATGCCAACCCCCTATAATCGAAGACTTAGGTTTGTATAGGGCCCTATTATTTGATAAACAGATAGATACAAATCAATTTATCCAAGGATAGCTAGGCAAGACACCAGATTCGATTTTATCATTTCAACAGCGTTCCAGAGTGGCTTCGAAACTGAAAGAAGCGGATCACCACTACAATTATTGCAGTCAGCTACGGCTAACTGCGATCCGGCCATGGAAAGTAGTAAGAGCTGGCCATGAGACGGGCAAGAGCAGATTGAAATAATAAACGGAGGAGGTTCGACAATTAGCTCACAAACTAGCTCACAAGGAGATAGCGGAGATTGTCAGATGAGGACTGGCCAACCGCTGGTGGATAAAGTATAAAAGGACTCTCAATCCAATTCCCACAGCTAGATCGAAAATACGATTCACTTTCATATACCTCCCTCCTCCCACTAATATTCCTCCGGTCCTAGCCTAACCAGAGAAAACAGTCTGCCCTAAGCCCATCTACAGCAGGGCATCTAGATAGATCCTCCGAAACTGCAGCAACTGCAGAAACGTCTCGCGATACAACGCATTCTCTTTCTTAGCTTTAGGCATGCTCCCTAGTTGTCCTTTCCTTGCAATATCTAACCTGAAGCTCTGACCCAGGGACGGGTTTTGAAACGCAAGAAAAATGGGCCCCCGTGGGCCCTGGTACTGATCCGACCCACAACGATACTTTATGAGCACAGCCATCATCCGGCCTCCGGCACGTGGGAATGATACCTCTGTGGTTACTCAGAGAGGGCCCGGCGGCACGTGGTAATAGGTGCTTTGCGATCGCTTTGAGTCGGCCCTCCGACTCCTCCAACTCCTTCAGCTCTTTCAGGGTGCGGTGGCAGAGGGCGACAGCGTCGCCGGTTCGAACGACGCCAAGGGAGACGCCGCTACCTGGGGGGCAGAGGGGGCGTGAGCATAGTTAGTGATGGCATGACCCAGATGGGAGTGGATTTGCGATGACCAGCTATGTGTATCAACCTACTGCAGATTTCTGCTGGTGCCCGGCCACCTTGCGTTACCTTGTTGCCGCTGTCGTCGATCATCCTGATGGGGGATGTTGTGGGAGTGTACGGAACAGGTACTTGGTCCGAGGACTGGGGGCGGGGTTTGGGGAGATTTATATGCATGCAGCCGCTTTCACAGTCTTACACTCGGATTGATCAACGGTTATCGAGGTGTTTCAGTAAGCAAAAACGGCATGATACTGGCATCTTGACCCTATTAATAGGAGGGTGATATGGGAGGTGCCAATAACTGGAGCTGAGATTGGAAGTACCTATGAGAGAGACCTCTCTAGCGATTGGCATCGGAGAAGACGTCAATGGTATACTACTAACTGAAAAAAACTGGATGGCTAATGATACTATCAACTGTGATCCGCCCATGCATGCATATAGCCAACGAGGGGAGCCCACTCAATATATGTTCAACGGGGTGCGAGCTGGGGATGAGAGAGCTAGGCAAGGGCAGGCTTAATGAAACAACGGGATGATGCGGACAATTACCACATGGGGTCTAGGTACCAATCGCGGGATTTATAGCTGGAGGGACCTCTAGTGCACAAAGTACCCACGTCCTTGAAATTCTGAATTCCAGCAATGACCATAGCTAGCTAATCCAACATAGAAACTACTACAAATCTTGTATCCACCCCTCCAACCAATGTTCCCCCAATCCCCGCCCAACCCAGAATAAAGGGTCCGCTCAAAGCCCGCCTATGGCAACGCCTCCAGATCAATCCCCCGAAACCGCACCAGCTGCACAAAGGTGTCGAAATACAACATATTCGCCTGATTCTCCTTGGGGATGCTCCCAAGTAGTCCCTGCCTTGCATCTTCCAACCTGAAGTCCCGTCCCCTGGCGGTGTTTCTAAACGCCGCGAAATAGTCCACCGCTGACTCCGGTACTGGATTAACCCGCAAAGACACCTTGTCGAGCAGCGCGATCAACTCTTGCCTCGACCGTGATAATGGGGCTTCTGCGGATGACCCGGGATGGCCCCCAGCCCCGGTCCCGCCCCCGCCACACCGTCCGCCACAACCCCCACCACAGGTCCTGCCACAGGTCCCGGCTGCGGCTCCGGCTCCGAACCCGCCCAAGCTCCCTCCCCCTCCCCCGCCTCTGGCTCTTCCCCGCCCCCGCCCCCGCCCCCTCCTCCTCCCCCTCCCCCGCCTGCGGCTCCCCCCCCGGTGTCGCGGGGCACGAGATGGTTTGTGATCGCCTTGAGCCCTTTATCCAGCTCTTTGAGGGCGTGGTCGCTTAGGTCAGCGACATCGCCGGCGCGGACGAGGCCGAGGTAGACGCCGCGGCCTGCGGGAGGAGTGGTCAGTTGCCGCACGCGTAGAAGGGAGCTGATCACTTGCAAGGGTTGCTGTTTCCACTAACCTGATATGCATTTCCTCTGGTGATGTGCGGGGGAGGATCGGCAGCCGCAGTTCAAGCAGTCTTTGCACCGAAGGATTGGTTAGGAACCGCGAATTCACCAACTCAAGGAGGGGGGGGTGCTTTACGTTCCGAGTTCTCTCGCTGGTTTGAGAGGGATCGGGTAGACTGTGCAGGTTCCTCCCTGCTCTGTTTTGCAGCCTTTGCCTTGATCTGCAAGCCCGCTATCTGGCGGGCAAGCTCATCTTGCAGGGCGCAGAGCGCATCGATTTCGGCATTTTCCATACTAAGATGTGAGAGGCTTTGGTGAGTGGGCTAGAGTTTTGGAGAGGTATGGAGAGGACCTGGAGACTGGGGTGCCTGAAGGCGGGGTTTGGGGATATGTATATTCATGCAACACAACAGCGACAGGGTGCTTTAGTAAGCACATGCTGCATAGCAAATAGGGAGCCTGCAGAGGCACTTGCACTAACAAGACGGCGATACCGGAGGTGCCATTAACTGGGGATGGCATTGGAACTAGCCATAACCGAGAGCTTACTACTGATTGGCATTAGAGTTTGTATAAGAGGAGGCATCGAGATACAGCATGACTAACTGAAAGAACTGGACACTATCGGTATACCATCCACTGTTCTCTGGCCGTGCATATGGGCAGCGGTAGAGCTCGCTGCGTTTATGTTCAACGGGGTGGACGCTGGCCATGAGAGAGCCGGGCAAGGGCTAATTGAATAAACCAACCGAAGAAAGCGGGCAACTACTACACGGCGGCCTAGGCGGCCATGGTGGAGACTCTCAGGTTGAGGAACCCGTATTGGATAAAGTACCCGCTTTCAACAAATCCATTCTGAAATTAATAGTAGAAAGCTGACTGAACATACATTTACTCCTCCAACCAACGTTCGTTCAACCCCCCCAAATCCAGAAAGAGTGAAAAAGATCCCCCTACGGTAGCGCATCGATATCAATCCCCCGGAAATTCACTAGCTGCAAAAACGTCTCGAAATACAACAAATTCAGCCTATGCTGCTTGGGGATGAGCTCCAGTAGTCCCTGCATTGCATCATTCAACCTGAATTCCCGTCCCCTGTCGGTGTTTCTAAACGCCGCAAAATAGCCCACCTCTGGCTCCGGTACTGGATTAGCCCGCAACGACACCTTGTCGAGCAGCGCGATCATCTCTCGCGTCGTTCTTGGTAATGGGGCCTCTGCGGAGTTCCATGGAGGGGCCCCGGCGCTGCGCGGCACGAGGTGCATTGTCATCGCTTTGAGCCCGTCGTCTAGCTCTTTCAATGCGCTGTCGTTGAGGTCTGCGACGTCGCCGGCCCGGACGAGGCCAAGGTAGACGCCGCGGCCTGCAGAAGGAGTGGTCAGGCACAGCACGCATAGAATGGAGCTGATCATTTGCGGGCGTTACTATGTCTACTGACCTGAAATGCATGTGTTCCGGCGGTGCGCGGGGGATGATCGGCAGCCGCAGTTCAAGCAGTCTTTGCCGCGAAAGATTGGTTAGGAACCGTGAATTTACTAGCGCAAGGGGAATGAAATTGAAGAGGGGGGGGGTGGGGGAGGCTCTTTACGTTCCGAGCTCTCTCGCTCGTTTGAGAGGGATGGGGTAGGGTGTGCATGTTCCTCCCTGCTGTCTTTTGCAGCCTTGGCCTTGATCTGCAAGCTCGCCATCTGGCGGGCCAGCTCATCTTGCAGGGCGCAGAGCGCATCGATTTCGGCGTTTTCCATTCTAAGATGTGTGAAGTTGTGGTGAGTGGGCTAGAGTCTCGGAAAGGTATGGAGAGGCCCTGGACCTGAAGACTGGGGTGCCTGAAGGCGGGGTTTGGGGATATTTTTATGCATGCAACACAACGGCGACAGGGTACTTTAGTAAGCACACTTCATAGCAAATAGGGAGCCGGCAGAGGCACTAGCGTTAACAGGATGGCGATACCGGAGCTGCCATGAACTAGAGATGGCATTGGAACTAGCCAAGAATGAGAGCTTCCTACTGATTGGCATTGGAGCTTGTATAGAAGGAGGCATCGAGATACTGCATGTCTTATTGAACGAACTGTACACTACGGGTATACTAATAACCGTGCACTGGCCGCACATGTGGCTAGCAGTAGAGCTCCTTGCATTTATGTTCAATGGTGGCAACTGGACATGAGACAACCGGGCAAGGGAAATTGAATGAATCAACAGAATAAAACGGGCAACTACACGGCGGCCTAGGCGGCCATGGTGGAGACTCTCAGGTGGAGGAACACGTGTTGGATAAAGTGCCTGCCTTCAACAAATCTATTCTGACATTAAGAATAGAAAGCTGACTGAACACACATCTACTGTAAATCCTGTATTCACTCCTCCAACCAACGTTTGTTCAACCCGCCGCCCCTCCCATCCAGGGAGATAGAAAAGGATCCCCCTACGGTAGAGCATCGATATCAATCCCCCGGAAATTCACTAGCTGCAAAAACGTCTCGAAATACAACGCATTCAGCCGGTTGCCATCGGGGATCCTCCCCAAGTGTCCCAGCCTTGCATCATCCAACCTGAAGTTACGTCCTCGGGCGGTGTTTCTAAAAGCTACATAATGGACGTCCGAGGCCCCCGGGGTCGGACCTACCCGCAGCGATACCTTCTCGAGCAGCGTAATCATCTCTTGTCTGGCTCGCGGGAATGGGGCATCTGGGGTGTCCCAAGACGGCGCCCCCGCGCTGCGCGGCACGAGGTGCATTGCGATCGCTTTGAGCCCTTCGTCCAGGTCCTTGAGTACGCGTTCGCTGAGGTCTGCGACATCGCCGGCGCGGACGAGACCGAGGTAGACGTTTCGACCTGCGGAGGCAGCAGTCAGTGGCGGTATGAGTGGAGGTGGGGTGCAATGGGGAATATATAGGGTACTGACCCGCTGTGCATGTGTTTGGGCGGCGGTCGGGGGAGGATCGAGAGCTGCAGCTCAAGCACTCTTTGAAACGAAGGATTGGTCAGGATCTGCTTGTCAACAAGTCAAAGGGGGAGTCAATTGAAGGGAGGGCGGAGTGTGGAGATACGTTGTGTGTATGCAGGTGGGTACACTCCCTCGTTGGCGAGGGTTGGGGTGGGCAGTCCATGGTCGTTCTTGCTATCTTCCGCAGCCTTGCCCTTGATCTCTAGGTCCGCGATCTGGCGGGCCAGCTCATCGAGCTGGGCGCGAAGTGCATTGATTTTGATGTAGTCCATTCTCGGATACGAAGAGTTGTGGTGAGGTGAGCTAGAGACCCGCAGGGTTCTGGAAAGGACCTGTATCTGAAGACTGGGAGGCCTGAAGGCGGGGTGTGGGGAAATCTATGCACATGCAATTGCCTCCAATGCTTGCGGTTGGATTGGTCAACAGCAACAGGGGTTGTTTAGTAAGCGCAAGCTGCAAATTACGGAGGTGGAATTAACTGAGAATCACTCAGAGACATCCTATATATAGATTGGCAATTGTGGTGGCATCAATCACGTCGAGGTACCTTATCCAAGCTACTAACAGCAGAACTGGATTACTACTGGTACATTATATCCGTGGTAGCTCGCGTTGATGGACTGTGATACGGCCATACATCTGGCCAATTTTGTGAGCTCGCTACATATGTGTCCTACGGGTGGGAGCTGGCAATGGCAAATACTAATTCTTGTGAAATCTTGACAATGTTCAGGATGATATTTTAGTTCTTCCATCGCGCATGATATAAGCTTTGGTTGGCTCCTCTCTCTTATGTTACCCTGGTTGTTCGGCCAGGTGACCACGCCCCGGCGGATGCGCTTATACTTGTGCCTAGACGCTACTTAATAACCACCACGGTACACTGGTGGGTAATAAGTTATCTGACGCCGTAGCCACAATCTTGCCTGCAAATATGTATTTCTCATTCTATCTTACCCACCGCTGTATAGTGGAAGGGCATCTAGTGTCTGTTATCTGCACTACACTAACTGAAACAAACTGGATCATAACTGGTATGACAACCGTGGAGCTGAATATGGTCAACAACCATCCGGGCGTAGGTAACTATGGGGGCTGGTTATGTTCAGTGAGGTGGGAGCTGGCTGATTTGTACACTTTAGGTCATCGAATAGAGGTAGACAACTACTTCACGGGGGTGGTGGATATCCTGAGGTAAAAGACCTCAAACTAGCGAAACGGCTCACCATTAGTGGAAAAATTACCAGGAAGCTTCCTCATTCACACTACCGGCTTCCAACATACAAATATCTAATTCCTCTACGTTTACCCCCAACCCAAGTTTCTCCGAGCCCGCCTACGGCAGCG
Organism: Morchella sp. 2014-9hei; assembly: GCA_024713685.1. Lineage (NCBI taxonomy): Eukaryota > Fungi > Ascomycota > Pezizomycetes > Pezizales > Morchellaceae > Morchella > Morchella sp. 2014-9hei. The sequence goes on from JAMGYW010000025.1 coordinate 274,995, forward strand.
CATCTACATCAATCCCCCGAGCCTGGAGCAGCTGCAAGAACGTCTCAAAATACATCAAATTCATCCTTGGCGCGTCGGCCATCAACCCAAACTGTCCCAGCCTTGCATCCTCCAGCCTGAAGTTCCGTCCCCTTGCATGATCTCTAAACGCCACAAAGTGTTCCACCGACCCACCCGGCACCGGGCCAATCCTCAGCGACACCTTGTTGAGCAGCGCGATCATCTCCTGTTTTGTCCGTGACAATGGGATTTCTGTGGCCGTCGCCGGAGGGGCTCCGGCACCGCGCGGTACGAGGTACAGTGCGATCGCTTTGAGCCCGTCGTCCAGCTCGTTGAGGGCGCGGTCGCTGAGGGCAGCGAGGTCTCCGGCGCGGAGGAGCCCCAGATAGACACCGCGGCCTTTGGAAGCAGCTGTCAGTGACTTTACCTGGAGGTGAGGTGCCATGGGACTAGTAATGTGTACTAACCTGTAGTGCATGTGTTTCGGGGGCGGGCGGGGGAGGATTTGCAGCTGCAGTTCAAGCAGTTCAAGCAGTCTTTGCAACGAAGGTTTGGCCAGTCAGCGGGTGACGTAATTCAAGAGGTAGTTGGAAGTACTGGGGGGTGGGGGGTCGAAATACTCTGTGTGGATTCAGGAGGTTGAGCAGCGTTTGGAGGCGTGCGTTCTTGCTCGACAGTGAGGCATGGGATAGCCTGTAGATGTGCTTCCTTCCTGTCTTCTGCGGCTTTGAGGTTGCTCTGGAGGTTTGCCATCTGGCGGGCCAGCTCAAGGACCTGGCCGCGGAGCGCATCAATTGTGGAGCTGTCCATTCTCAAATATGGGGTGTTGTGAGGAGTCGGAGATGTTGGATCTGTGCACTGTGAGCCTGAAGGCGGGGTCTGGGGAGATTTATGCACATGCAACAAGAGTGAATCCTTGCAGTTGGATTAGTCAACACCGACAGGGGTAATTTAGTAAGCAAAAAGTGCATAGAAAATTGGGAGCGGTCAGTGCCAATCAACAGGATTGTAACATTGGAGGTGCGATTGAGTGGAGATGGCATTGAGATGAGCCATGAGAACGCTCCTCTTAATAGGTGACCATTTTATGGAGCGTTAGAAGAGGTGGCACGAGTTGCCGCAAGATACCCGACTAATACTAACAGAAGGAACTGGATCACTAGTATGTCAAATCTGAGGCATCTGGCTACGGCCAACTGTGATTCGGCCATGCTGCATATACTGCCCAGCTATGTTCAGCAGGACGGAGCTGGCAATGATATGGGGGCAATTGAGGTGGACAGTGTCTACTACACGGAGGTGGGGCGCCTCCGACTTCGCAGTACAGCGCGCCCCTCGTGGATACGGTACCTGAACGTTATGGACTCATGAATCCCATTCTCACAGCTAGCTTCCAACATACACACATAGAACTAATTCCTGCATAACCACCTTCCCACCTTCCTCCGAGCGCGCCTACAGCAACTCCTCTACATCAATCCCCCGAAACTGCACTAGCTGCACAAACGTCTCGAAATACATCAAGCACGACCTATCTTCCTCGGGGATCAACCCAAACTGCAACTGCCTTGCGTCATTCAACCTGACGTTGCGTCCCCTCGCGGGGTCTCTAAACGCCGCAAAGTGGTTCACCCCCGGCACCACCCCCGGCGCGGGGTCAGTCCTCAGCGACACCTTGTTGAGGAGCGCGATCATGTCCTGTTTTGTACGTGACAGTGGGCCATCTGTGGCCGTCGCCGGAGGGGCTCCGGCTGCGCGGAGTACCATCTGCCGCGCGATCGCTTTGAGCCCGTCGTCCAGCTCGTTGAGGGCGCTGTCGCTGAGGCCACCGAGGTCCCCGGCGGAGGAGTCGCAGGTAGACGCCACGGCCTTAGGGGGGAGGAGCTAGGGAGAGCGATCAGTTCTGGCGTGACCTGTCTGGAAGGGGGTTAAGCTGTAACGGCGACTAGCTACATGTACTAACTTACTGTGCCTGTGTTTGGCCCGCGGGCGGGGGACGGCCACCTGCAGTTACGCAGTCTTTACAACGGAGGTTTAATCGGAATGTGGGGAGTCAGTAATCTCTGTGGGCGGGGGGGGCGCGCTTTACGTCCACGGTCTACCGGGAGGTGGGGAGCGTCAGGAGGCGGGTACGAATGCTGCGTGGTGAGGGATTGGGTAGGATGTGCATGTTCGTCCTTGCCGTGTTCCGCGTGCTTGCCCTGCAGGTTCGCGATCAGGTGTCTCAGCTCACCTAGCTCGGTGCGGAGCGCCTTCTCATCCATTGTCGAATATGAGAAGCTCTGAAGAGGACTGGAGGGGTGCTGGACTTGGAAACTGGGGGCCCAAAGGCGGGGATTTATGCACATGCCGCAGATTTCAATTTGTGCAGTCCGATTGGTCAATAGCGACTGGGGAGCTTTAGTAAGCACCAAGTGCGCGGCGAATCGGAAGCGGGCAGTGGCAATCAACTGCATTGTAATATCGGAGGTGCCATTTAGTAGAGATCGCATTGGGATAACCCATGAAGGCGATCCTTCCTATGTGCTAGTATTGCAGGTGTCATTGGAGGAGGTCGCATGAGTTGAGGCAAGATACCCCACTAATAGAAACAGAAGGAACTGTACTGCATCACCAGTATGTGAAATTCCCGGGATCGGGCTATGGTAAACAGTGACTCGGCCATGCTACATATCCTGGCCAACGATAAGAGCTCGTTATTTTCAACTAGATGGGAGCTGGAAAAGACATGGATAAGGTCAAATTGAACCATCAAGAAGAGGTAGGCAGTGTTTACCACACGCGGGTTATGAGGATTCTGAGTTATAAAACCTGTCAGTGACCAGGCAGTCCGCCCCTCGTGAATAAATTACCCCAAAGCTATGGATCTATGGATCGCACTCTCACAACTAGCCTCAAACATACATACAACTAATTCATTCTTATCCGCCTTCCGATCCAAGTTCCTACGAGCCTGCCTACGGCAGCTCCTCTACATCAATCCCCCGGAACTGCACAAGCTGCAAGAAAGTCTCAAAGTACAACGAAGTCATCCTATGTTCCTCGGTGATCAGCGTAAGTCTCCCCTGCCTTGCGTCATCCAATCTCAGGCTCCGTCCCCTGGCAGGGTCTCTAAACGCCGCAAAATGCCCCGCCGACACCCCCGGCATCGGGTCAACCCTCATCGAGACCCTGTTGAGCAGCGCAATCATATCCTGTGTGAGCCGAGTGAACGACCCTGCAGGTGCCCCGGGGGCCTGGGGCACAAAGTGTAGGGCGATGGCTTTGAGCCCGTCGTCCAGTGTGTTGAGGGCGCGGTCGCTGAGGGCACCGAGGTCGCCGGCGCGGAGGAGGCCGAGGTAGACGCCGCGGCCTTGGGGAGCAGGGGCTGTTGTGAGTTGTCAGTGATGGCGTGGCTGGAGGAGAGTTGAGTCACAGTCGTGATTAGCTACATGCCTGTACTAACCTGCTGTGCATATGTTTGGGCGGCGGACGGGGGAGAATCGAGAGCTGCAGTTCAAGCACTCTTTGCAGCAAAGGTTTGGTTAGCATCCCTGAGTGTAATAAGCAAGGAGAGAGGTGATTCAAGGGAGTGGGGGTGCAAATACGTGGTGTGTATGCAGGCAGGTGCTCTCGCTCGTTCCTGAGGGATGGGGTCTGTACATGCTCATCCTTGCAGTGTTCCGCGGCTCTGCCCTTGCTCTGCAGTTCTGCAATCTGGCGGGCCAGCTCAAGGGCTTGGTCGTGGAGCGCATCGATTTTGGCGCAGTCCATTCTCGGATTTGGGGTGTTTGTTGGGGGAGGGCTAGAGGCTTGGAGGGTTGCTGGGTCTGGAGACTGGGAGTCCTGAAGGCGGGGTTTGTGGGTATGCAACAGCTTAGTAAGCGCAAACTGCATAGTAACGCGGGGTGGTGATGTCGGGGGTGCCATCAACTGGAGATGGCATTGTGATGAGACATGAGAGCGATCATGTTTATAGGTTATCATTGAAGGAAGTATTAGCGGAGGTGGCATGAGTCGCGGCGAGATACCCCATCAATACTCGCTGAAGGAGCTGTATCAGCACGTATATACATATGCCGTATGTCAAATTCGCAGCATCTAGCCATTACCAACTACGATCTGGCCATGCCTATTAACCAACGATAGGAGCTCGCTACCCTGGACGGGATGGGAGCTGGCAATGAGAGAGGTCAGGTCAAATTGAACAATGAAATTCAGGCGGACAACTATTACACGGTGACGGTTTTTGGCTATCGGACCTCGGAATGAAGTACGACAAAGGTTTTCTATTCTCCCAAACAGCTTGGAACAGACAGATAACTAATTCCTCTATATTAACCTTCCAGCCCACGTTCTTCCGAACTCGCCTACGGCAGCGCCTCCAGATCAATCCCCCGAAAGTGCACCAGCTGCAAAAATGTCTCGAAATACAACATATTGGCCCTATTTCCCTCGTCGATTAACCCAAACTCCCCGCACCTTGCGTCATCCAGCCTCAAGTCCCGTCCCCTTGCGGGGTCTCTGAACGCCGCAAAGTGGTCCGCCCACAAGCCTGGCACCGGTTCAACCTTCAGCGATAGCTTGCTGAGCAGGGCGACCATCTCCCGTCGGGCCCGCGGGAATGGGGCGTGTTCAGACTTCGCAGAGGGGGCGCCGGTACCGCGCGGCACGAGGTGCAGCGCGATCGCTTTGAGCCCGTCGTCCAGCTCGTTGAGGGCGCGGTCGCTGAGGACATCGAGGTCCCTGGCGCGGAGGAGCCCTAGGTAAACACCACGGCCTGTGGAAGCAATGGTCAGTGACCTTGTGACTTGAAGTAAAGTACGATGGGAACAATCTGCGTGTACTTACCTACTGTGCCTATCTGCTGTTCGTCTTTCTTGTGTTCGGCCACTTTGCGCTGTAGGTCCGCGATCTGGCTTCTCAGCTCATCGAGCTCCTCGCGGAGTGGGTTTAAGTCCATTATGGAATTTAGCATGTTGTGGGGAGTACTAGAGTGGTTTAAGTCCATTGTGGAATTTAGCATGTTGTGGGGAGTACTAGAGAGGTGCTGGACCTGGAAACCGGGGGCCTGAAGGCGGGGGTTTATGCACATGCAACAGCTTTCAATCCTTGCAGTCGGATTGGTCAACAGCGACAGGGGTGTTTTAAAAAGCGCAAAGTGCATAGCGAAGCGGGAGCGGTCAGTGGAGCCTGCTATACTGAGGCTCTCGACAGCATGGTCGTGGCATTAACTGGACATGACATCGTAATTAGCAATGAGAAACCTCTATAGCGTGCAGATGGGCGTTGGAGATGACATCGGAAGAGGTGCCAGGAGTCGCCTCGAGATACCCCATTATTGTTGAGTGAAAAAGGTTCTTTTGCATTTGGGAGCTGGTCTAGCCTACACTGGTGGATAAAGTACTATCCAGAACGAATTGAACATTATTCTCCCATTTATTCTAACAAGCTAATCTAACATCATACTAATATAATGCTTAGGGCCCCCCCAGAGCCAGCCTTCAGATTATTCCCCCGAAACTGCACCAGCTGCGAAAGCGTCTGATAATACGCCGCAAAATGGTCCGCCGCCACCCCCGGAACCGGATCGGTCCGGAGCGACACCTTGTTGAGCGGCGCAATCATATCGTTTCTCTCCGAGGAGACGGGGCTCGCGATTGGGGCCGCCGGTGGTGCCCCGGCGGTGCGGAGGAGGATGTGCAGTGTGATGGCTTCGAGGCTGTCGTCTAGCTCCTTGATGGAGGACCTGGAATGGCCTGTGGTGTCGCCGGCGCGGATGTTACCGGGGTAGATGCGGTGGTCTGTGGGGTAAGGGGTTAGTGATGGCTAGCCTGGTGGGGCGCCGGGCTGCGGTGGTGGCTACTCACATGTTGTATTTGTGCCTCCGACAAAGAACCGGCTGTTGGAATTGCAGTCTGTGCAACGAAGCTTGGTTAGAATCGGTGAACCAAGTTCTACGATGGGGACAGAAGTGGTCTTTTACGTTCCGGGTGCGCTGGAGCTTTATAAGTGGGGCGCTCTCCCTGGACGGTGAGGGATGAGGTGTGCCGTTCGCCCCCGCGGCGCCGAATGTGCTGGAACTATACGGAATTCGATTGCCGGACCGCTATCTGGCGGATCATCTCGTCGACTTTGGCGCGGAGCCTGACGCGTGGTGGTATATGTGTGTTGTTATTTCTGAGTGGGTGCTGGAGACTGGGACTTCAGTTCGATGTGGGAGGTTCGCAGACGGACTTTGGAGGGAGTCATGTCATATAATATGCGAGGTCTTTGGTGGGGGGGGGGCGGCATTAGAATACCTGTCCACGCCAGTTCAATATTTTAGCCCTTACAGCCATAAAGTCGAGTTGGAGGTGAGGCTCTTCAATCTTGGCATCCCAGAGCCAATGAAGGAATAGACTGAAGTGGGTTGTACATTGCAATTGGTGTTGCTGTGAATCCATCTCGTCTGCTGATGACGGTTGTTGTATGTAACTATCTCAAAACGGCCATCCCACAGGAGCCGCTGTCACCCGCGGGTGATCCCGGCGTAAGCCGGACCGGATCGGCAGATCGCACTCCGATCGATGTGCCGATCAACGTGTGGGATCTTCTTTCGGCCCCAACCGAAAGTAATCATACTCATCGCATGCACATGCATATTACAGGCAGTCATTCCGAGCGCAGCGCCGAGCCCGGTTCGATGACTAATGAGCAAGTAGAACCCAGCAAAATACAACAACAATTTCTTCTACTTATGTCGACATCCTATTTCATAACCCAGTTGGATTCTAGCCTGAGATCATTTGGTATCGTGGTATGAGCAATGGTATCTACTGATACTGGTATGCGCATGGGAGTCACAACTCAGTTTCATTGCTCCTCCGATGGATGAGGTTCCTGCTCAGCACATGCCCTGGGAATGGAAACAGTCCAGCAGATATGATACCCATTCACCAGATGTCCGATAGACAGATACAGGTTGAGCTTTTTTTTATTTATGTTTCACTCATTTAATGCATTACAGGCTGAGCTTCAAATTGGTCGGAACAGTCAATAAAGGTACCAGAAAGCTTTGCATCCTATTCTCAGAACTAGCTCCAAACATGGATACAACAAGAGATTCCTGCCCAGCAAATACCCCCTCCAACCCAAGTCTCTCCGAGCTGCCCGCCTACCGCAGCAGCTCAATCTCAATCCCCCGAAACTTCAGCAGCTGCAAGAACGTCTCAAAATACAACGCATTCGTCCTCTCCACGTCCTGTACCATCGCCTGGAACCCCTGCCGCGCATCCCCCAACCTCAGCCACCTCCCCCTGTCGACGTTACGAAAATCTGCAAAGTGAGCCGTGGCCTCGCCCGGCAACGAGTCGATCCGCAGCGATACCCTGTTGAGCAGCGCGATCATGTCGGCCGTGGTGCGGTCGAATGGGCCGCCTGTGGTCGCCATGGGCGGCGCGCCGGGGTTGGGAGGGACGAGGTGCTGCACGATCGCTTTGAGCCCGGCGTCGAGCACCTGTAGTACGGGCCCAGGGAGGTCGGCGACGCTGCCGGCGGAGACTAGGCCGAGGAGGACGTTGCGGTCTACGGCACGCGTGGCGAAGGCAGGAAGTGGTTAGTGGTGGGATGGGAATATGGGGCAAGGGCGTGGCACTGGTAAGTACTACTAACCTACTACGTTTCTGCCGCGGATGAGGGACCGGCATTTGCAGTCACAGTCATTGTTATTGTAGCGGGCGGAATTGACTTGCGGTCCGTTAGTTGCTTAACAACAAAGATGGAGGGGGAGGGGTGAAGCTTTACCTTCCGAGGCCGCCCATTGTGGGATGGGACTATCAGGGGGTGTCTCATGAAAGCTGTCGGTGTATGGGCTGGGACACGGGGCAAGGATAAGGAACGGGGGAGTGGGGGCGGGGTCGGGCCGGCTACCTTCGCGGTATGTCACGTTCTGGAGCTCTCCGGTATTCCCCTGCAGGAGCTCAATCTCGCTACTCAGCTCGAGGAGCTTGGCGCGAAGGGAGGCGATGTCCTCGGAATCCATTCTCGGTTAAGGATGTGAGGTGTAGCAGCAAATGGGTAGGTTGAAAAATGGGGACTTTAAGGCTTGAAAATGTGGCAAATCTGAGGAGCTGGGTTTTACAGAAGATTTATACAGAAGCTTTGTGGGGTACGAGGGATAGAAAAGATGAGGATAATCTATGATATCTAGGCAACCCTCTATCTAATGAGCCCATTGGCGGGCGGCAAGAGTGTGTATGCTGGGTCGCCTGTTCCGCAAGATCTCAACTTGGAGCGTGAACCACAGGTATGTTAGAGAAGGCCCTTTCTGTCTATACGTATACCAGTATTAGAAAAAGCAACAACAGTACCAACAACAAAAGCAACAGCGAGACCAACAGCAAAACCAACAGCAAAACCAACAGTAGCTTTAACTGGAACAGGTGAAAACAAAGGCGTCGGTATAGCCATAAAGCCGATCACCGTCATGTCCAGAAAAGCCCTCTTGAAAGGAAATTCTCATAGACCCTTCTACCACTCACCTAGGCGCCACCGCCACCGCGGATGTTGCGGTGATTGGTTCAGAGGCTACTCCACTACCTGTACCCTCAGATCTCGTTTCTTTCTTCTACTTTCCTTCCTTATTCTTGACTTAAAAGGTCTAAGCACATCATGCAGTGTATGGTGGGGAAAGCCTTGCTCCAGAGCGATCTTTACACCTCAACATTAACCGCTTATAGCTCATCAACCACCACACATATTCTGGATATCAGAGTGCTTTGGGCAGGGCCTGTTTTTCGAATTTTGACCTCAACGTTTCAATATTTAGGTTCGGAACTTGGTGCCCAATGCACTCTCTTATTATATAGGTACACCCAGTTTCATTCGTGCTATCGCTCTGTCAACTCGGGCTCTTGAAACCATTCTTCATTGTTGAGCTATAACAGGCCGAGGTAATGTCGCTTGTATGGTCTATGGTCAAAAGGTAGTTTCCCACTCTTGGCAACGTAATGTCACTCCATACCTACACGCTCAGCAGCAGAAAATGTAGTTGCTCAGCGCAAGGATTATTTGTATACAAATTAACCGCATTCTTTGGTTCTTTTGCTGGTAAGCGGGTATACGAAGCTGTTGCTCCATCTTATACCGCTGCGGATAGTTCCGCGCGGATCTACCCGTGCAGGGGTGATAATAAGCGATCCTGCTGCAAGCGCAGGATCCGCCGTCACTAAGTTGGTAAAGGTATCATATCAGAGCTTTCTGATTGCTCGCATTACGAAAAAACCCTGTCACCCCACCGCGGCGAAGGAAATTTTTGCCGGTCGCTTCTGGCGTCTGCAGGCGAGTTGAACGTCAAAGGCCACACCGGATTGGCCTGATGACCGCGGAACTGGGTGTGCTGTCTTCTAAAAGACTCCGCCGGTCGCTGGTGTGTGCGCCGTGTTGGGGGGGTTCTGGTTCATGCCCACCGTATCCGGAACCACACATACCCAGTTGTAAAACATTTGGCGGAAATCTCTTCTCCAATGATAGACGCTCGTTATTGCTCCAGCTTTTACCGCCGCGGATTCACCAATTATCCTTGTCAGATCATTTACTTGGTCGGTCCTGCTCAGATTAATACCATCCTTTTCATTGGGTAGGGTACCGCAAAAGCTTGGAAATGGCGAATCAAGCCTGGTTATAATATCGGGCTTAATGATTGAGTTGAATAGGCAAATGCTTGTGAGTCGCAATCCATCTAGCCCCGGAGCGTCGTAGGTAAGTCCAATTAGTTATGAATCCCGAGATTGTATTCATTACACCACCGCTTGACACCTTCAACCATTGCAGTGGCAGTGACAAGGCCTTCATCCGCTGTGCCTCTAACCTACAGGAGTATTGGAATCTGACGTACGGGGATCCACGGCGGCACTTCCGTATTCGTTTGACACGTGATAAGAAACGCTGGGAGCGAGTGGGTTATCTTGAGCCACAATTCACACATTTTTTTCTATCCAGTATGGTTGGGGGCGCCGAGATCGACAATGATTTCTGACGATCAATAACCTACCCCGGTAATTGTTTAATTATTTACAGCCCGGTATTCGTACAACCGGCGACTTGGCGCTGTAGAACGAGGACCACTTGCTCATTACAGATGAAACCATCCCAATAGGACATTTCAGCCATCTAAATAGGCAGTTTTGGGTGCGACATTGGTTGCACTCCCACCAAAAGCCAAGTTTTGAGAAAATCCATAACTCCACCACCACAAACGTTAGAATCAATCATCTGTGTCAGGTTGTAGAGGAGGAGCAGGACTATAGAGTAAAAGAGAAAAGGTGAATTAGACCATAGTTGAGAAACGTCATTAGCGGCTGAAATTCACTCCCTGAACCAGTCCGTCAAGGCGTCACCAACCTTATAAACTAAACCCGCGCGGCCGCAGCAGGAACACCCTGCGCCAAGGCTTGTACAAAACTCTGGTAAGAGGTGGCCGGACTACTATCGGTTCCTCTGTAGGATGAGGTAGGACCTGTGGAGCCAAAAGTAGTTAACATCCCCATCAAACTCTACATGACAAGAGGCCCGTGAAGTGGTTGTGTTACGGGAGATTCGAGTGAGAGGTTGTGATGGGAGGACGGGTAACCAGAGACAAGCATAGAAAGGTATCGAGGTGGTGTGGGGGCGCCTGTGTGCGACCACACTTGTACTATACTATTGGGCGGCGTACTCCGAAGAGTATGGCTGACGGCTGCAGGCCGTTCTCCTTTGAGAAGGTGACCAACGCAATAGTATGGCACAGCCCAATAGCCGGCATTTGTGAGTCAGAGGGATTACGCGAGATGGAATGGACTAGAATAGAATACGGGCGCGGGAAGGGGTGCCAATCATGTATAAATAGAGAGGCGGATTCCCGCGAGCTGAGAGGACTATTATTCTCATCCTCAGTATCAGCGAGCGGAATCCGGTCTAACAAATTACACTTGTTTAAACGCTACAGAACTATTGCTTAGCATTGCCGGATCTTTGATATCCCAAAACACTATTTGTTACCTTATCCGCCTCGCTTACCACGATCGCATTTCGGTATCACTCTCGAAGATAAATCATTCCTAGTTTTAAAGACTTGAGTATATTGTGTGGCGGATAGTCACCGTGCGCTTGTCTCGAAGAACACAGAACGAAATATCTAGAGTTTGTACTTCATGCACCCCACCTGTTTCACTTCATTCATCGTAAAACGAGGAAGTGCAGAGCATCTCTACTGCGGATACCTAGACTCCCAAGGTTTATTCGCAGAAGCACAAACCACTTGTCACTTTCAGGAATTCAATCCTGAAATACTCGAACCCACAGAGCTCCCTCCCATCAAGGTTACTCTGACCCAACAGTCCTACAATCTCGCACACCCTGTACCTTGGTTCATTCCCCAACCTTGGTGCAAGCGAACCCCAAAACCTCAAAATCGAATCTCTCCAAAATGTCCCACCAGCGTCAGTTACAGTACGAGGAAGACTCCACCATGGAGGACGCCATCATATTGCGCGACCGAGACACCTACGTCGCCCAGACGCAGCCCCGGAGGCAGAAAGATACGCCCGTCGCCAACCTCTGGCCGCAAGTGGCCCCTCTGGCCTCACGCAGGCTCCACAAGGACTACAGAGAGAGATCCCCCTACACTACGCCCACACGAGAGTCATCCACTACTCAGAGGCGCTCCAGAATAGAGACACTGGAGGAAGACAGCGAGGAAGACCTCCCTCAAACCCCGCTGCATCGAACGGTCAGGAGGGAAGTAGAGAGGCAAGGAGGACAGGTAGTCGCGGGACTACACCAAGGGGTCAGCGCCTTGGATATCCGTACCCAGAACGTCCCCCTAATCGAGGACCTTTTGCGGAATCACGGGGATACCATTACCAAGATCAACGCCGCCAGCCAGAGCCTGATAGACGAGCTCACCGCCAAATTTCAGGAAAGCGACTCCAAGCAGAATCAGATGGCCGAGGCCTTAGTTCAGATGGACGCCAAGTTCTGCGCGCAGGCCCAGCACCAACTGACCCACGTCCAAGATCTCTTCGGTGCGCTCCGGACCACCACCAACACCCAGCAAGAACTACAGCAGCAGAGAATAGACGCTCTGCTCGCACAGGTTCAAGCGGACAAGGAAGGTGGTGCCCTAACCGGCAACCAAGAAGCGATCACTGCTGCAGTAGATGCGCTTAAGGAAGCCAGGGCCAAGGACCGGGAGGAAATGGCGGAAAAGATCAAGGAGGCGATGAAAGAGGTAGAGCTAGCCCAGGGTCAATGGAAGACCGCTGGAGGGAAGGGGGACAAGGGGAAACAGCCCCAGGTGGAATCAGTTCGAAGTCAGGCGTCAGCATCCGACCATTCCACTCCCAGTCTACTAGAGCAGTTCATAATAGAGTCAGCTCCAGTAAGCAACAAGGAAGGAGGAGAAGGCAGAGGGCGAGGAGGTAATAGAGGTGGCAAGGGAAGGTCTGGGCGTAGTAACCCAGACCCATCCGACAGCTCGGGATCCGATAACGAAGGAAGGGACCCAAAGGGCAGAAGTAGGAGGCAGGACAGGCAGAAACGCCGTCCCCAGACCCTCCACACTCACCCCGCGGCACCAAGCTACAACGACGGACCCAAGCAAGCCAAGATCCCCTTCAATGGTGACCCGAAACAGGATGTACGCCACTGGATTGACCAAATGGAGACCTTAATTGAGCTCCAGCCAAAGGTTCAGTGGACGGACAAGGTGAAAATCCTATGGGCATCCCTCGAACTCGCCGGCAGCGCGGCCAGCTTCTGGAAGATGTTCAAGGAAAGGCTCAGTGTAGAACCTGAGCTCGGAACTTGGAAGAGATTCAAGAAGGAACTGCTCATCCAGTATGGGAACCGAACTAGTCAAGAGCAAGCCAAACAGAAAATGGACAAGCTCAGACAGACCGGACCCATCGATGACTACCTGAATGAGATGCAGAACTTGGAGTGAGACGCTCAAGTAGGCCCGACCGTGATGAAGTCAATGATCCTGACAGGAATAAACTCCTCGTTAGAAACTAGACTTTCGGCGGCCATCGAAGAGCCAGAATTCTTTCCTGATTGGTTGGCATGGGTACGACGAGTGGGAAGGAAGGATGCGGATGTGAAGACGAGGCATGAAATCCTAAGAGGCAGAGACGCCCCTAAGGCCCCTCAAAAGACAGCATCCAAACCCCCTCGCCGGAGCAGAGATAACCCGTCCGTAAAACGACAGGAAAATCAAAGCGAGAAGCCCAAAGAAGATCTAGGCGCTACCAAAACCCAGAAGGACAAATGGCAAACGGAAAGGAAATGTCTCCGTTGTGGTAGAGAAAACCACTTCGCGAAGGACTGTTTCGCCACTAGCATTGTCCGGGCCACCACCCAGCAGCCAGGAAGCAGAAAGAGAGGAAGGAGTCCTTCCGGGGAGAAGGACCAGGAAGAGGGGAGTAAGCGGAAGAAAGTAGGGACACAGGGTCAAGCGTTTAGATGGAGGATCACGAGTTTGGAGGATTAGGGTTTCATTATACGGGAATTGTCATCGGTTATTTCATATGTATATGATAAGGGGCACGGAATAAAATATATCTACAAAGACAAAGGGACCAAAAGTGACCAAATAGCCATCAGTAATAAACTTTAAACACTCGGGTAGTTACTGATAGGATATGCACCAGAAGAGCGTAAGACGCACTGGCAGCAGAAGCCGCCCAGTAACACAAAATACCACGTTTGTCATGAGTCATTTACGGATAGGAAGAGGCGTTGAGGGTACCCCGCACTTGGGTATATATAAAGCCAGGCATCCCCCACCAGAGAAGAGAAAAACCATTCTTCTTCATACATACTCAACAAGAACCAAACCAACCCACAACAACCAAATGTCTACCTCCATCAAAGAAACTCGCCTCGAGATTGAAATCTCTTGGACCGATCCTCACTCACCTGCCTACGGGTCATGCATCACGAAGGCATTAGTCGATAGCGGAACGGAAGATTGGATCATGTCATGGGACTGTGTAAGGAAACACCAGATCCCCGTCCAACTTCGAATACCACCCCTGAACATCAGACAAGCCGATGGGACCTCTATGCCTAGCTCAGGCACTCATGTCACCTACCCCCTCTCCCTACGAATAGGTTCACACCTAGACAGGTCAGTCACCTGTGAAGTCGGAGACTTCGCAGCAGAAGACCTGGTAATCTCTCATTGGTGGCTACAAGAGTACCGCCCTACGGTACACTGGGGAGACGATGCCATCTCCTTTGATAGTACCTATGGCCAGTCTACAGGGTGCCTTATCCTCGAACGAGAAGAAGAAGAAGAAGACGATGAGGATGAGCTAGTAATAAGACTACTACGCTGCGACCCCGTCACCTCCTACTCGAACGAGTACCACCCTTTCTGGATGAGAAGTACCGGGGGCCAGTCTCTGGTCATACCCCCCGAGTATCAGGACTTGTTACGGGCCGACTCGGGAGACACGGGGAACGGGTTCGGGGGTTCTCGGTTAGAGAACGGTAGAAGGCTGAGTCAGGGTCACGTGGATGAAAACTCTTCACCTCGTGCGGGGTCAGGGTCAGGGTTCGGGGAGATCGGGCTCAATACCGATGGGTACTAGACGTGGTTCGACGAGGACAGATATCGGGCTTGATACCGATAGATACGGGAGGAGGTTCGAGGATGGCAGAGATGGCTCAGCTTAGCATGCTATGCTAGGCGAGACCAAATGATACGAGGACGGGGACCAAGGGGCACAACCGGGAAGGTTTATACAACTTGGGTTCGTAGAGGTTTAAAGACAGAAACTAGAATGTATTCCTATATAACAGGAAGTTCGGATAAGGAGAGAAGTAAGAAAGAACAAAGGGAAATTACAGCCATATATATATCCTTCAGAACCCGATGACTAATTCGCGTAACAGAAACCCATAGAAAGAAAACCCAAACGCGAACGAAATCCTAAACGTAAACCTAACCAACGAAAAACCCGATTACTAATCCTTCTCCTTCCCGAACTTCTCCTTGAGTCTTGGCACGTTACAGATCAGGTCCTCTCTAAGGCCTAGCTCCTGCTAGGCTGAGGTGTGGATACCGAGTATGGAATTCTCGGACGCGTCAGTGCATGTTCCAGGTCTTCGCGGTTGCCAAGAGGTTTCAAGATATCCCACGTGGGTCAGGTACCAAAGGTGGCCATTGCGGTGGCGGGAATCCAGGACTGCGTCAACTTCCCACTCCTCCTCTCCTTCAACTTCTACTGGTGGAGGCGGTGGCTGTTGTTGTCCAGGTACGGGGTTCCGGGCGGCAAGGGACAGGAGCGAGACGTGAAATACAGGGTGGACCTTCATCGAGGCAGGTAGGTCGAGCTCGTAGGCGTAGGGACTAACCATCCTTGTAACCGTATAGGGGCCGATCTGTTTCCAGTCCAGCTTCTTGGAGGGGCGCTTGGTCTCCAGGTTCCGGGTGGCCAACCATACCTTATCTCCGACGGAGTACCTGGGGGCGGGGACACGATGGGCATTGGCGAACTCTTCTTGGATCATCTGGGACCTCTTCATTTCGTCGCGGAGGAACTCGAATGTCTGGGACATGTCGCGTGCTAATCCGTTGGCTCGGTTCGGCGGTGGTTCTTCCGTGTGTCAGTCCAAAGCGACATCCGGGTGCCTTCCATAGTTGGCCTCGAACGACAGGTGCGTGGTTTCCGAGACGTGGTTGTTGGTGGCGAACTCGGCGAGGGGCAGGAAGCGGGACCAGTCGTCTTGTTGGTATGAGACATAGGCGCGGAGGTATTGTTCCATCACGGCGTTGATCCTTTCTGTCTGTCCGTCAGTCTGGGGGTGGAAGGCAGTTGAGAACCGGGGTGAGATTTCCAAACGGGAGCAGAGCGATTTCCAGAAGTCCGAGGTGAACTGGGTTCCGCGGTCCGAGACGATAGTTTCCGGGAGGCCATGCAGTTTCCAAACGTAGTCCACGAACAGGTCGGCAAGGGCGGGGGCGTCGCATTCCTCGGTGGTCGGGATCAGGTGTCGCATTTTGGTTAGACGGTCAACTACTACGAGGATGGCATTGTAACCGTTACTTTCCGGGAGGCCGGTGACGAAGTCCATTGACAGGTCGGTCCAAGGACCAGCGGGGATCGGGAGCGGGCGGAGAACACCTTGGGGTCTGTTGCGGGGTGCCTTGCTACGGCGACAGGTATCACAGTTCAGGACGTATTGGTCGACGTACTTCCTCATGGTAGGCCAGTAGTAGTTGCGGGACAGGAGTTCCAGGGTCTTGGCTCTTCCAGGGTGGCCGGCGGAGGGTTTGTCGTGGTGTTCTTGCAAGAGCCAGAGTTTCAACGGGTCGTGGTCGGGGACGTAGATGAGGCCGCGGTATAGGAGGACGCCTTCGGGGGACTTGGAACATTCACCTAACGATATCTTCCGGGAGTGCTGGGTTCCATTGGCGAGCATGGCGAGGACTTCACGGGGGAAACTATCTGTCTGGTAAGCTTGGTTCAACAGTTCTGTACCGGAATACGTTCTTTCAGCGGGTTCATTTGACAAAGTACCCGCTAACAAACTTAGCTTGATTCCAGGATCCAAATTTTCTCGTTTCAAAACCACCTGACTCTGATGTTGCAACCTTTCATCCCCCTCCTTAGGGAGGTCTCCTGATCTCCTAGTCAAAGCGTCTGGTTTTCCTCCTTGTTTTCCTGGTCTGAATTGAATTACAAAGTGGAAGCGGGACAGGAACTCAGACCAACGGGCTTGACGGCGGTTTAGCATCTTGGTAGACATAAAGTATTCCAGGTTCCGGTGATCGCTGATGACCTTGATGTCGAACTGGGCAGATTCTAGGTGGTAACGCCATTCCTCAAACGCTCTGATTACCGCAAGAAGCTCCTTATCGTAGATCTCGTAGTTACATTCCGCGGGGGAGTGCTTCTTTGAGAAGAACGCGACTGGGTGCAGGATTCCTTCGTCATCACATTGGGACAGAACGGCGGCGGAGACGTAGTCGGAGGCGTCGGTTTCCACGATGCTTTCCTTGTTCGGGTCGAAGTGTCTGAGGATCGGGGCCGAGGTGAATGCTTCTTTCAGGCTTTGGAATGCTTCTTCTGCCATGGGGGACCATTGGAACTTGACACCTTTCTTTGTCAGTGCCGTCAGGGAGGAGACTACTTTGCTGTATCCACGGATAAAACGCCGGTAGAAGTTCGCGAAGCCAAGGAATATTTGCACATCCTTGATGTTCGCCGGAGTTTCCCAATCTTGGATGGTGCTGACCTTCTTAGGGTCCATGCTGATGCCGGCGGGGGAGAGGATCATGCCGAGGTACCGGGTCTCTTGGACATGGAACTCACACTTCTCGGGGTTCAGATGTACCTGGTTTTGCTCCAGGAGGGTCAGGATCTTCCGGACGTGTTCCCTATGCTGCTCAATGTCGTCGGAGTAGATGAGGATATCATCCAGGTAGGCCGTGCAGAAGTCGTCGAGGTGGGGGCGCAGCACGTCGTTGATCCAGTGCTGAAAGGTGGCCGGGGCGTTGGTGAGTCCGAAAGGCATCACGTTGTACTGGTAGTGGCCCAGGCGGGTCCGGAACGCGGTTTTCCATTCGTCTCCCTCCTTGATCCTGATCTGGTGGTAGCCAGATCGCAGGTCGAGCTTGGTGAAGTACTTAGCCTTCGACAAGTTCATCAGGGTCTCGGAGAACAAGGGCAGCGGGTGGCGGTTCTTTCTGATGATCGCGTTGAGTTTCCGGTAGTCCACACACAAGCGGAGGGAACCATCGGATTCTTCACGAACAGGATCGGGGCACCGGCAGGGGACTCGGAGGCACTAATGAGACCATTGGCCATGTTCTCACGGATGTAGTCTCGGAGGGCCAGGAGCTCGGCTTGGGTCATGTTGTACATGGGGCCAGAAGGGAGGTGGCGTTCCGTTTTCAGGGTGATCTCGTGGTCGTGGGGGCGGTCTTGAGGACAGGGCGTTGGCGGCAGACTTCAGGAACAACCGGGGAAAAACCATGGTGTTCGATGGGGACATGGGCCAGGGTCAGCGGGGTTACTCGAGGCGGCGTCGATGGGCTCGCAGCGGCGCGCAGAATACCATGCCTCTTCCTTCACGGAGGAGGCGGGTGAACTGGAACGCCTTGAGGCGGCAACATGGATCGGGGCAGGCGGAGACATCTGGGGCGTGATTCCTGGGCGGTGACCGGCTGTCGGGAGACAGAACATTGGCGGACACAGGAAGGCGGCGAAGATGATCTGGTTCTGGCGGGGCGGAGGACAAGGTCGTGGTAAGCGCATCCACGGGATCATCCCCATCACGATCGGGTAGTGACCCAACTTGGTGACGAGGAAGGGGCGTATTCAGGTGGCCTTGGATGTTCAGGGCCAGTTTGACAATGTGAGTGATGGCGCCAGACTCAACTGGTCGCCATCGATCACCTGCAAGTGGCGAGGAGTCCGGAGGGGCGTCAGGGGGAAACCGTGGGAGCGGGCGAACGTGGCGTCGATGAAGGCATAACCCGAGGCCCCTGTATCGATCAGGGCCTGGGTCGGGACGGGTGCTTGGCCTTCCTCGAAGATGGAACAAGCGACGACCAACTGGTCTTCGCTCAATTCTTCTTCGGAGTGGGGCATCGTTGACAGGATCATGGTATGCGGAGCCGGGGCGAGGGGAACAGGTGCAGGTGTGGGTGACGGGGCGGGCCCCTCTGGTGTGTCAGGGTCTACCAGAGGGGCTGACCTTTTAACTGCTGCTGCGGGGTCATCTGGGCGTCTGGCTTGCGCCAGCTGGTCATGGTCTTGAGGGTCTTGGTTCTTGAGGAGGCGGAGGCAGCGGGGTTGTTGGCGGGAGGCAGGGACGGAAGCGGGGGTGAACTGAGAGGCATAAGCCTCGAGTTTCCTGGTGTAGGGCAGGAGTTCCTGCTCTACTCGGCACTGTAATTCCCAACCCATACGGTTGAGATGGTCGACTTTCTCCTGAGAGTCGTTGAAGGCGACTTCCCAGGCGACAAGGTCCTCAAAGAGGATCTCGATGTTGGCGGCGGAGACGGCGGAGGACTGGAGGCTGGTCTCGAGCTCAGCTTGCACTGCCTCGAGTTGGGACTGGGTGGCGACGAGGTTGGCGGAGGAGGCCTCAAGGGACCACGACAGATCTTCGTTGGTGGCCTTGAGGGCCTCGAGTTCGGTGGTGAGATCAGTGATGATCTCCTGGTAGACGATGGCGGTGGGAGCAGGGGCAGGGACGACGGGTTCTGGGACAAGGGCGGTGGGTTCGGTGGCGGCGATGGTGGTGAGGGTGGTGAGACAGTCCTCAATGAGGTCGTATGTCTCGTTCCACTCCAGACCATCCTCTGGCTGGGGGAGAGGGGTCTCTCGGATGAAATCCGACAGGCGGCCCAAGAGGGCGGCCAAGTCGGGGCGGGACATGGTGTTGTGCCGGTTGGTGTGAGGTGATCCGAACTTAGTGTTCTGAACGGACTCGGGAACCGAGAGCAGGTTCGGGGTTCTCGGTTAGAAACGGTAGAAGGCTGAGTCAGGGTCACGTGGATGAAAACTCTTCACCTCGTGCGGGGTCAGGGTCAGGGTTCGGGGAGATCGGGCTCAATACCGATGGGTACTAGACGTGGTTCGACGAGGACAGATATCGGGCTTGATACCGATAGATACGGGAGGAGGTTCGAGGATGGCAGAGATGGCTCAGCTTAGCATGCTATGCTAGGCGAGACCAAATGATACGAGGACGGGGACCAAGGGGCACAACCGGGAAGGTTTATACAACTTGGGTTCGTAGAGGTTTAAAGACAGAAACTAGAATGTATTCTATATAACAGGAAGTTGGATAAGGAGAAGTAAGAAAGAACAAAGGAAATTACAGCCATATATATATCTTCAGAACCCGATGACTAATTAAGCGTAACAAGAAACCCATAGAAGCGAGCGAAATCCTGTAGCCTGCCGATTACTAATCATCACTATGTAGATGTGTTCTCTGCTGAGGGAGCCCAAAGTCTACCAGAGTTCTCGGAGTGGGACCACACAATCCCGCTCATGGAAGGAAAGCAACCACCATGGGGCCCCATCTACCCCCTCTCTCCACCGGAGCAGCAAGCATTGAGAGAGTACCTCGACGAGATGCTAGCCTCAGGCAAGATCCGTCCCTCCTCAAGCCCTGCTTCCGCACCCATCCTCTTCGTGCCTAAAGCAAACGGGAAATTGAGATTATGCGTGGACTACAGAGGCCTGAACGCCCTGACAGTCAAGAACTGCTACCCTCTGCCACTCATGGACGAATTGGCAGACGCAACCAAGGGCGCTACCTTCTTCACCAAGATTGATCTGAAGAACGGGTACAACCTGGTGCATATCAAGGAGGGAGAAGAGTGGAAGACGGCTTTCCGAACCAAGTATGGTCACTATGAGTACAAGGTGATGCCTTTCGGTTTGACCAATGCCCTGGCGACATTCCAGGCCATGATCAATACCATATTCAAGGATCTACTAGATGAAGGTGTCGTGGCCTACCTAGATGATATCTTGATGTACTCAAAGACCAAGGAAGAGCATGTTGCTCTAGTTCGGCGTGTATTAGGCGGCTGTATGGCAATCTTTATAACTTAGCCAGAAGACAATCTGGTTACGCCGAGGTAGGAATTCTCGGGTTCCTGCTGTCAGGAAAAGAGCGAGGTCTCACCCACGAAAGTGCAGGCGATTCTCGATTGGCAAGTCCCCACGAAAGTCAAGGAACTACAAGTCTTCTTAGGCTTCGCCAACTTCCTACGGCGGTTTGTCCACCGATATTCAGGAGTCTGCAAGGCCATGACAGACTTACTGAAGACGGGTACCAAATGGAGGTGGGCCAAAGAGCAGCAGGATGCTTTCGATGAACTCAAGAAGAGGTTCACGACCGCGCCAATACTCCGACATTATGACGAACATCGCCAGGCAATACTTGAAACAGATGCCAGCGACTGGGCGGAAGCCGCGGTGCTCTCCCAGATGTTCGATGGTTTGCTACACCCAGTGGCATACCATAGCCGCAAGTTCAACGAAGCCGAGGTGAACTACGAGATCTACGATAAGGAGATGCTCGCTATAGTTTCAGCGCTATTGACTTGGCGACACTGGCTCGAAGGGACTAGTATACCCATCGAGATCTACTCTGATCATCAGAACCTCCAATATTTCACCACGACCAAGAAGTTGTCCAGAAGGCAGGCAAGATAGGCCGAAAAGATAGCACCTTTTCGTTTCAAAATTCACTACCGACCAGGCAACAAGAACGGGAAGCCCGATGCATTGACCAGGCGCCCGGAGTTCGCTATGGAAGGGGGAGTAATCCGAGAACAACCCGTAAAACAGTTGTTAACGGAGGATCATTTCGCACGAAGGACCAGAATAGAACCTGGCCCGGAGATAATTGGCGAACCTGCTGAGGAATGGATCGATCTTAGTCGATGGTGTGAGATACCAGGGGTGTCACTCCCACTGTTGGTTCAACAGGACTGGTATGAGATGGAGGGTCAATGGGCTCGGAGAACCGTCGTGCTGGACACACTCCCTGACCAAAGCCCAGATGATAGGTGGAGCCGCAGAGAAATCACGTCTGACGAAGAGACTCTGGCAGTATGGGACCCGGATACGAAGACAGCGACCCATAAAGGGCGCTGGATAGTACCAGGTCATGCGGTCAAGCAAGTAATCGAGGAACACCACGATACGCCAGCCGCGGGGCACCTAGGGCGGGATAAAACCCTGGAATTGATCGACAGGAACTATTGGTGGCCGGGCATAACCAAGGATGTCAGTCACTACGTCAGCACCTGCGACGTTTGCCAACGAGCTAAGCAACGTCGTCGTCACTTGTCTCTTCCAAGTCCCCTAGAGTTAGCAGCCACACCTTGGACGGACATCTCAATGGATTTCGTAGTAGAAATGCCAAAGGAGAAGTCAGGATTTCGGAACGTCTTGGTGGTAGTAGATCGCTTCAGTAAAATGGCGCACTTCATACCAATGACGGGAATCTCGGCGGAACAGACGGCCAATGCCTTTGTGAAGGACATTTGGCGCTTCCACGGACTACCTCGGAGTATAGTCTCTGATCGAGGAACCCAGTTCGTCTCGCCCTTCTGGGCTACCATCATGGAGAGATTAGGGATTAGGAGACGGATGGCAACCTCCTTTCACCCTCAAACGGATGGACAGACAGAGAGGACCAACCAGCACCTGGAATCATACCTACGGGCATTTACGGCAGGCACTGGGAAGAAATGGAAGGATCTGTTACCGATTTGCGAGTTCTCCTACAACAACTCGAAGCACTCGTCGATAGGACAATCTCCGTTCTATTGCAACTACGGTTTCCACCCTCGGATGGATTGGCCTACAGAGGCCGAGTTGGAGAAACTCGATGGTCAAGGAAACGCATACCTTGACGACCTCCTGTCAGCTCACGAGTTGGCAAGGGAGACCTTACAGAAGACGTTCGATAAAATGTCGTCTCGGAAAGGACCAGCGGTGCAACAGTTCAGCATCGGACAGAAGGTACTGCTGGACACTCGGAACCTAGGGGGATACGGGAAGTGGTCGGACAAGTTTACCGGACCCTTCACAGTCTCAGCAGCCATCGGCAACCGTGCATACAGACTCGACCTACCGGTAGAATGGAAGGTCCACGATGTATTCCACGAGATGTTGCTTCGCCCCTACCGAGAAGACGCCGACCCAGCAAGGCAGCAGAACACCAGGAAACGGATAACGACACCTGAACCTCAGGAAGCCTTAGCTGACGAGAAAATACAACCCACGGCCAACACTCGTCCACATACTCGAAGCCAGGCGTCCATAATAGGAGCCAGGCTGCCCCACAAACGGCAAAAGGTCAGGAAGGACTAGCCTCGATACCTTTCCCTTACCTATAGCTTTTCCCACAGGGTTTTTACTATAGGAAGGTTTTTAACGGTCGAGGGCGACGTCTAGGAAGGGGGGAGTAGTGTTACGGGAGATTCGAGTGAGAGGTTGTGATGGGAGGACGGGTAACCAGAGACAAGCATAGAAAGGTATCGAGGTGGTGTGGGGGCGCCTGTGTGCGACCACACTTGTACTATACTATTGGGCGGCGTACTCCGAAGAGTATGGCTGACGGCTGCAGGCCGTTCTCCTTTGAGAAGGTGACCAACGCAATAGTATGGCACAGCCCAATAGCCGGCATTTGTGAGTCAGAGGGATTACGCGAGATGGAATGGACTCGAATAGAATACGGGCCCGGGAAGGGGTGCCAATCATGTATAAATAGAGAGGCGGATTCCCGCGAGCTGGGAGGACTATTATTCTCATCCTCAGTATCAGCGAGCGGAATCCGGTCTAACAAATTACACTTGTTTAAACGCTACAGAACTATTGCTTAGCATTGCCGTATCTTTGATATCCCAAAACAGGTTGAGAGAAGTACGCTTATCATTTCGGAAGGATTTGACTAAATTCTGCGAACTAATACTAATTACTCGTGTCCAGCATCAAAGAATAATGATTAAGCTCCACTATCAATACTTTGTATGTCCCCCCTGATAGCCCGGACTACTTCCGTCCGGTCAGGAACTATTTTAATTGAGATGAAATTTGATCATATGTGATTGGATTCTATTTCTCCTTGATTGGAGCATTCAAAGCAATCTTTGTAGTGCACTTGGGTGTTCTTGCACCTAGTATATTCCTGATGATTAGGATGTATTAATCTTTCTCAAAATTCGTGGGAAATAGGCGTGGTAACAGTTTTGAGCACCACCTGCTGGACAACAATTATGAGCACAATAATTACAAGTGATGCTCCGAACAGCTGATAATTTGTAGAGAATTTGGTCATCCTCCCATGAGCTTTGTGTATGGGGCAGCGATGTTGAGTGGTGATAGTTCGTGCCCCGGCATTGAGGTGTCGTAGACTTGCCGTTGTCACGGATATCCCACAAATTCTTGTTCCCATTTTATTTTTAGTTACCCTCAATACACTATTTGTAGGAGTAGAGTTAGGTGAGCTGACATCCCAAGGAATAATATATCCAAGTATACATAGATTGTCAGGAACATTTGTGGTGAATTTGGCACGGTGCGGAGGTGTCCTATCCTGCATGATATAATCATAATATCAACCTTGAGATGTTTGCTGCCAAAGTGAGTAGAGTTATTGTCTAATGATACTTTGACAATATCTGGGACCGTTTATTGTATTTCCCCATTCATCTCTATCTCAAAGTACCGAAGTTCCTTTAGTGTTACATGAGAGTATACGTAATTTCTAAATAGTGCACTTCTAAGCGATGATTGGTGCACGCCGTAAATACAAGCTCATATCATCATAGCCTGTAACTTTCTAAATTTTGGGCAAAAGCAAACCTCGACTTCCTCCTCTTGAAGTAGTCTGGTCACCACCCACGAATATCATTCAAACTGATAAATTTTAAAGGCACATTCATTTTTCCCAATTATTCTTTGATGGTCTGCGATGTCCCAGCAAGATAGATTGCTTGCCCAATTCATACACTTGAGCTTTGCTGACGCAGAGAGAAAAGGTTTAACACAGCGGACTCTTTGATTATATTCTTCATCTGCAAATGGTTCCTGTAGTGTACGTGGGTTAACAGTTATCCCAATATGATTCCTAATTTGTATTCAACTCCAACTTCCATTTCATGCTCAGGGCTCTAATTTAGGACCCCGAGCCGTATGGTTTTGATGCTTTGATTTTTTTTTGTGGCACAGCACGAGGTGGTGGAAGATGGGAGGTTTTAGAGAGTACGATATGACCATAACTGAAGGCTTGCATCTAATTAATGAAATATAAAAAGAGAAAAAGAGAAGCGCGAGCCCCATGTTTTAGCGACAGGTAGAAGGTGATCAGATACCTGTCACATTTGGAGGTTTGAGGCTATTGGCCCCCGTGTTCAAGGTTCGATTGGAAGTCGATACATGAACGAAACCGTGACGAATATAGTACCAAAAGGTTGGGTGATCTCCTTACCAGTGAGATAACGTCACTAGTGTAAATGCGGCATACATCCGCATGTATTGGCGAATGCTCTGATACTACGGTACTTATTATTGATAGACCGGGCATTCTAGATATTACACTAATGCTGCAGCATTTGAGGTATAGTGCAGCAGCAATTACAGTAGTGCCACGGTATTTACCGTAGTGCTGCGGTATTGTAGGTTTTATCAAACTACAGTTGCTATCTCATACTACGATATTTTATTTACAGCAGTGGGTTACACTTAATCGGACGAGGTAGCCAAAATCTGGCCTGCAAACGCGTACTTCGATGGCGTTTTGTCAGATGGCCTATTACCTACCGCCGTACAAGTCGAATAAATTCATGAAGCAACAGAACCATCAAAATCACGAGAATTGAATTCATCAACAGTTCTATCAATGATTTTATTACAAGGATTGGCTTTCAAAGTTTAAGGAATACCTTCAAATTCAGGCTTTCTAGGTTGGCCTAGGGAAAGTTGATTCAATGATGGAGATGTTAGGCCAACTCATCCGCTGATACATGTAGTTGTAGGTGATTGATATCATGATAGTGATCGTGTTCACTGTTGGTGCCAGTGATCTTGGTGGTCATCGTGGTAATTTAATGGTGTCATAGTTAGTCTAATTCATTTCATGCTGATGTGAAATCACATCATTAGTGCATACATGATGTACAGCACCCTACCAAGATTCGTGGGAAGTCAACCATTTTGAACCAAAAATGCCACTTTTCAACCCGGCCCTCAACCACAAATTTTGGTGAACATTACCTGAGAATTAGAGTACTATATATTTTGTATATGGATAATCGCTCTATCAGCTTAAAATTAAAACCTTACATTTCTAGCATGAGCTGTATTGGTTTTGGTCCGCTGAGTTGCAGAAAATACGCCAAGACCACATCGTAGCTGAATCTCCAGATTGCTCTATTTCTAGCTCCTGTACTGTGTTCCACATCTGAGTTGAAATAGTGCCCTTTTGGATATATTAAACCTAACAGCGAGTATTTCATCCTCTAAAGACTGATTCATTGCACTGTGGTACAAACTAATGTATATACTAAGGGGTTTTGATTTAAACCACCCTGTGGTTTAAATAAATGATTGTGTGGTTTTAACAAGGGCCATGTGGTTTAGTTAAACCACAGCGTCGTTTGATTGAAACCACCATGTTTTGGGCGTAAGTTGTTGTGCTTTAATTAAAGGTTAACTACTAGTACAACGCAAAAATATATATAAAAGCACCACCACGGGTGGCCAACCTTGCTCTTCCTCAATGTTGCAACACAAATACCTCAACATCAACAATATCTTCACAATGATTATCACCAGGTCCCCAGCATTATCGCCCCCCTCAGGCTCTTCCTGTTCATCAAATTAGCTCAGTGCCCCATCTATCCCCCTACGTCCACCACCATGCCCCCATGTTCTCCCGTGGTGGTAACGTAGTTCAGTGCTTGAGTGGTCATCACGATCATCAGTGTCAAGGTAAGTAATATCCAGGCTATTAATCATACTCAGTAGTACTATAGCCATTAATAATGTGCACCATCAGCAGCGGTGCAGCAGGAGTAGCGGAGTAGCAGCAGTAGCGGGGTAGCAGCAGTAGCGGGGTAGCAGCAGTAGTAGCAGTAACATTAGGAATAATAAAATCTTGTTTCTTTTATTTTGATACTCGAGACCCAATGGTTGAAATAAACCATGTGGTGGTTTAAATAAAACCACCCAGTGGTTTAAATCAACCATAACCACTACTTAAACCAAGCTAGTCTCTTTTTATGTGGTTTATTTAAACCACACTCATATGTACCACAGGGATTGTTGATCGCAATTATGTTGTGGGTGGTGGTTGCGTTTGGACCAGGTTTTGGTGTAAAATGGGTGACTTCCCACGAATCTTGGTATGGTGCTGTACACATTGATGTTTATTTTGACGGTATTCTTACGGTAATCCCACATACCATATAGTATTACTGGACCAATTGTCACAATACAGCATTTTCTATAATGCAAGAGTAAAGCCGCACTTAATACCAAATTCTGTGTTTATCTAAAAGCGATATCGATTCGGCAGTACTGTGGTTGCTATTTCACTACCTTGTTTGGTATTGTAATTATAACAGTATTGGATAGATGCATATATACTGTTAGAGAAATATAACTTGAATATACATTTGGTAATGAATAGAGGCTCTATATCTCTTGATACATTCCGTTATACTCCTAGTCATGCTCTCTCTCAATCTCTTGAAGTCATCTTGAAATGAACGATCCTATTTCTCTTGAAGTTATATAAGCTGTGATTTGGTGGAAACACCCTAAGTTTTTGATTTATTCTGTGTTTCATTTTTGCCATAGATTTTCATTGGGTTTGAGATCTGGTGACTGTGCAAGTAAAGCTATGAGTTGTACTTATCGTACTCCAACCCTTCCTTTTTTCCCTACTCGTGCCCATCCAACCCAGTAGTACCCTAACCGCTAAGTAGAAACGCCTTAAATTATAAATTAATATATACCTATTCCATCTCAGTTGACACTCTTCTGCGTCCGAAATAACTCCAGAATTTGAATTTGTAGGCAGCAAACATGCGACACATAGCACCTTTGTTCTAGGCGATATCAATAATCTTTTAACATATATTTCTAGTGATCTTGTAAACTTAAAACCTTTGATTGACAATCGAGGCCATATTCTCGCCGGTATGTGAGCCAGTGATGAGTTTCAGACATAAAACATGATCCAGAAATCATGGATATATTTTATTTTAAATACTTTGATAGAGTCTAAATGCGAGGGGTTAGGACCACGAATTCCTAGAGCGGATAACATCTATGCTTATTTGCCTAATATCAACGGCAATTTGGAACCGCATCTGGCCGTGGTTAACAGCAAGTTACATGAATCCTGATCATTTTTAGTCGCAGGATGGTCATGTACTTAGTATGGATGGCCCGATTCCCTCACTGGTATGGCGAATGCCTTGGGAGGAGTTACAGATGGTCTCAGATCTTTGTCAGATTACCCTCTACTTTGGGAACAGTCACGGATACTCTCATAGCTATACTAGATTTCCAAGCTGACATTCAAGCTCGAGTAGAAACGTTGAGTGGGATATGAAACACATGGAAGAGGAGGAGTAGACCAAATAAAGCATCAATCTTAGAGGGCAAGGAAGGGGAGGAGAAGACCAAGCGAGACGTCAATATTAGAGGTAATTAAGAATAACCTTCGGGAAAGAGTATGCTACAACAGCGGTAATCAGTGCTATTCTGAACATTAACCGTGATAGATACGAGAGAGGAAATTCAGGTAATACCACAGGAGGAGTTTAGCGAGGGCGATGAACCGTTGGCTGCAGGTCTTGCAACATTTTGAGATGTCCGTGACGTACTTACAGGTTCTCCAACAGATCGTTCTGGTTCCGACAACAGCAAGGATAGGGTGAGTTGTGCCCATTCTCCTGTCATTACCACCGAAAAGGAGGGGGGGCAGGTAGAACAGGAGCAAGAGTTACAGGTAGGATGGCATTGTGAAGCAGGAGGAGGAAAAGGTGTAGAAGAGTCGCCAGTGCTAAGGTACAGAACTCGGGATTGCTTGTGGAGTATACTCACGAGTACTTAGTGATGTAGCTGAGAAACTGTTCTGATTGTTATTTTGTATTATATCCAGTAACATATTTCAAGGACGTATTATAGTATTAAGTAATAGACGGGTATAACTGTCAGGACTGCGCTGTAAATAATCTCATGTTCTCTGTAGATAGTAGAGTGGTTGTGCAAATAATCTTACGGTGGAATTGTGAACACTACAGGCTGGTAAGACGGAGAGAGGGATCGCTATTAGGAACAAGTCCCCAAAAGATAAAAGTTGGTAAGTTGGGGATGAGCCACTGTTCAAGAGCCCCGTCCCGTATATTGCTGTAGGAGGTAAGAGTACTTGATGAGCAGCCAGGAGTGTTCGAGGAGTAGTCGGAGCTCTCTTGGAACGTTCAGGAGTGTCTCAGAAAGGTAAGGAAGGCTCCAAGAGCGGTCAGGGAATACTACTGCAAGGTTTACAGGTATTTGATAAAGAAGCGGGCGACTACATAGATCTATCTTACTTGTACATGGATGTGGTGGAAATTCATACCAGAGGGCCATTCACTTATAAAAGTATCACGGTCAATACGTGATTACGGTACAGCGGTGGGTAATAGGTCATCGGATGGAACGCCACCAAAATACTGGTTTACAGGCAAACCTATGGCTAAGTCGTCCGATCCTTTATTACCCACCGCTGTACAGCAGTCCCTTACCAGACAGAGCGCTTGAATCTTATGTTATTGTGGATACGATAACCTCAGGGTCCATTAGAATAATACACATAATTCGGGTCGTAAACTTATTTGACATTATTCAATTTCTTTACTTGGCGCAACTAGGCGTTCTGCTGAGATATAAACGGAAAGAAAAATGGCTCTAAACCGACTAGAACCTTGTTATTTCTTGTAGTCATCATGTAACCTTATTCTTAACATTTGAGGCTGGCGCAGAAAAAATAAAGTTCACACAACGCTATTCATTTGTAGCTTGTCAAGTACATCTTTTCATTATCTTATCCAAGTCCAATACACCTTAACCACCGGTCCCTGTTGAACAAACAATATCCCTCCATTCAATAAATCTCGCTACCACTGCTATCCAGTGATAGTTTGATTGCGGGTGCGGACCCTCCTCCCTGTTCGCAGCGTTCGTACCTTCATATCATCTGCTATGTCTTAGAAAGATGTAATAAGTGGCTACGGCGAGACACATACCGTGGGAAGGGGAAATTCTTGGTTATTTCCAGTTTGTGATCATGTTCTTTATATCGGCATCACGAGTGCACTGATATGCGGTACGGCCGTAGCAATCTCGAGCAGACCTATCAATCCCCCTTTCTAGAAAGATCTTGACTTGGTAGCCCCACTTATACACGGCAGCTAGGTGTAGGAGTGTCTCCCCATTATCGAACCTAACATTGATATTGGCACCCTTATCTAGGAGGTGGCCAATCACATCCCGGTACCACATTTGACGGTGCACAGCTGCGATTATCAGTGGGGTGTTGCCGAGCATGTTTGGAGTGTTTACGTCTGCGCCACGTTCTATCAAGGTTAATGCAATCTTCTCGTGCCCCTCCTGTATAGCAAGATGTAACGCTGTCTCCCCATTTCCATTTGTGGTATTAATGTCAACCCCCTGGGCTAAGAGTAAACCAACAGATTCTGCGTCTTGGTTGATGACTGCCTGATGAAGTGATGTTTGCATAGCATCCTTCTCCGTGCTTATTATCACCGGGCCAAGCGGTGAGTTGTAATCGTCCAGTGTAGCCTCCTTACAAAACCCCGCATCTATTAGACATCTGGAAATAGCTATATCACACGGTTGCAAATATGCACGCAGTGAACCTCCGACCATAAAATCGTATGTATTGACCCCAAATAAAAACCCGATAAGAAACAGGCTTTCCTGTTTCACCTTGAATTTCAAGGGTCTGATGAAGTCTAGGGCAGGGTCCAACTGATCCACCTTCCACAAAGCGAATGAAATGAGTTCTCCGGTATCATCCTCGAGAAGTATCCTGTTAATCGTGTGAAGCCCGTCCCTTAGGCAAAGTGAATGCTGAATCACTGACCTTACGCCAGCCTCGTCACGTAGTTTAGCGGAGGCGCATAGGGCCTCTCCAAGCTCCCGTTCAATAGACTCAACTCCCCTGCCATGGTATTCGCTCAAGTTTGACAAAGTGTATTCCACCTCTGGTGATAGTAGATCGACACGAAAGAGCTGTTTGAAAATTGGATCCTTATTCCCTACCACGCTCCCCCCCAACGTCATGAACGGTGTAATATCTTTGTCTCCCTGTAGTCTAGCGTGGTCTATGAACTCACTGTAAAATATTAGGTGAGTCTATCTCCGGGTTGACAGATATAGACGTGAGAGTGGACAAAGATAACGTACGAGTACTTTCTTCTCCAGTCGAGGCGCGCATGAAATAGTAGTAAGATCTTTACCGTATGTATATGAAGGTTCTGAACTGCAATGTCCAACGCGGTATCCCCATTTGGGCCACACTCATTGACATACGAACCACGCCGAAGCAAGTCGCGAACCTCCTTGTATCGTCCCTCACTAGCAGCTAGATAAAGCGCAAACTTCGGGGTCTGTATGCACATAGGTTCATGCTTTTCAGGGCTATCTTGATAATATTCATTGTGGTAGATGGTATCTACGGCGATTGGCAAGAGAACGGGAGCTACGGACTTCTCCGCAAGGCTAATCCCCGTGGTTTCTCGAAGGGATATCGGCATAGAGAAGACAGAGTCATTTGAGTATGCCGTGTACATTGACCATCGTCCAACCCTAGTGCGCAAGGTATCCAATGAGAATAGGGAAACGGAATCTGCTGTCCTTCTATATGCGCGGGAGCTGGACAAGGTCGACTCAAATTCGTGCCTTACAACTAAGGTGTTGGATGTGGTATCGGTGGAGTCACCAATTGATTGAGACCCAGCCTCACTCTCTGCGTGCAACCGTTGTCAGAATCTGATACTGTTGATGGGGTGCATACTATTACCTTGACTTGACTCTAGCGATTGAGCATCAAACTCGCTACTAAGGCGCTCCTTACTTGACAGCGCCCGGCTTACAGACTCGCTATTGAAGGCGAAGTCAAAGTTAACATATGCTTACAGATTGTCTGATATAAAAAGGCGAGGGAGTATAAGGAGTCTCGGAAGAATACGAGCATGGGGTGGTTCACGCGCGACTTACCTAGTGAGGATTGTAAAAATACAGGTGAAAGACATCTCGTGTCTATTCAAACGCGCACAGATGTCGAGAAGTTTCCTTTCCGCCCTGCTCCACTTCACCCTATCCCAGAGATCTACAATTCCGCGGTCCTTAATCCGGTCCAACTCCTTCTCCAGCTCTGAAAATGTGATTACCGCTGCGGTGAGGCAGGCACAGATATGGTTGAGGTCGATAAGAGCCGCACGATCGGGATTAAGGGTTTCCCCTTCAATTATCGTTTTTTGAATCTTGAGCATAATGTAACGAAATTGGTTGACTTCGTGATCGAGTCGCTTGGCTACCTCCGGGGCGTTCTTGATTGAAGACAGAAACGCTTTCAAGATGGAGGCGACCTGTCCGCCGGCCATCAGAAGCCCTACCACCGAGGCTGCGACTTCCATTATGTATATGCAGATAGATGAGAGATGCGGAAAGCTTCGGCGATGCGGGAGGGTAGCGTAGCGATATTTCAGGCTTGGGATACCTCTTGTGTGGCACTAGTTACGAAGTATAAATTGATTTTGCTATCGTGCGCTTTGTGTAGGGTGTATTTTCTTGTCGCTATGAGTTGTCAGTCCAAACCTTACCCCGCTCGGATACGGCTCGGTGTGTAACGATTCCGTGGGCTAGGGTTGTCATTCCCAACTTCTGCTTTTTAGCACTGGTGATGAAGTGAATATTTTAATACAAGCTATAGCGCTTGAGAAGCGGAGATGTGAAGTTAGAACTAAAGAGGTAGATCACAGTTCCGCTCGCGAAATTCCATACATATAGGACATCGAGAAACTTACCGCCTACGCAATGGGCCTAGTACCTTTTAGAGAGACGGATTTATTGCTAAGCTAGGCCATCGCGGGGGTGGGATTAGGACAGTTTTCCCTTCTCTCAAAATTATTCATCACAGTTCCTCCAGTATCGTATATATGCAGTGTTTGCTCGCCCTGTATTTGGTAATACCCGGGAAGTTGAATACACAGTTCCAGCGATGTCCAAGTAGGCGCCACAAACAGATATGACATTTAGTATGCTTTCCACCGATATCTGCGACCACCAAACCATCTCCAATAGCCTACGCTGATGTTCCCAGATCGCAGGCAAAGCTCTTGGGGCGTAACTAAGTGTCATGGCACTCGGATATTTGGGCTTCCTGAGTTGGTGTTGTGGCGTTGTGGCGAAATGATCCAGGCGTGTACCTACTCTACCGGACGTTGTGGCAATGTGGCGCACATAGCGAGGCTCAGTGCCACATGTGTGGATTAGGTGAAACGTGGCTTAGTCTTAAATTGCTACTATACATAAAGGCTTATCCCGCTTCTTTGCATTGAATAACAACATTCCTTTGCATTATCAGAGAGAGAATAGGAGAGAATGGAGCATGGAGAAGACTAAGCGAGGATAAATACCAAGAATCTGATAAGGGAATCATGCTAAGATTATCTTATCAGATCATCGGTATTTATGGTTGCCCCCCGGTATAGCACCCTCAACGGTCTCGAAAACCAACTGCTGGACCACAATTGTGAGCACAGAAACCACAAGTGATTCTTTGGGGATCTGATAATTTGCAGAGACTCCGGCCATCCTGCTATGGCTATTCGAGTTGGGGCGGCGTTGCGGTGTCGCAGCGTTGCGGTTGCCGCACTTTTCCCACATATTTTGGTAGGCTGCTATCATAGTAAGCAGTCACGTGATATGTATACCATGCTACTCTAGTGCTCACATACGAACTTACTACATCCAGAGGTAGGGCATTTAATAGCGCTACAGGCAGGGATCGGTCATAGGTGCTGTGGGTCCGTGCGGGTGGCTGTTTGTGACCACACTCGCTACTAGTTTTAGGGGCGAACCCTTAGTGCTGGCAGGCAGTACGAACCCTAGGCTACAATCAGGCTTTTTATATATTCGAGAGTGGTGAGAGTGCAAAGGATAGGTCATGTCACTCACGCGACCAATATAATATGCGACATTGCTAGCTCAGTTGCAGTGCTCTCTTAGAAACATGCCTTAATCCTGACCCTGAACTATAGTTCCTACCAGCTGGTTGCCACCTAATTTTCTACCATCAACCGCAATATTCATTGTGGGAGGTGCATCTCAAGCAAGGTCTAAGCAAAGAAAAGACAGGGAAAATTGGGTGCAGTACAGACATGATTGGAGAGAAACTACTAGTCTCAAGTAGTGCAATCACATGGTTGCGGTATTCGCGTGGAACATTACTTGATCATTGCTACATTAAAAGAGGGCCTTTAGATACGACCGTGGCAGGCAGTACTTGAATGTAGACAGAAGAAAGGGGTATGACAAATGGTAGATGCATCAAAGTGACGGGTTGTAATGATTAGTAATCTGTCAACCCTAACCGTTACTTCTGATCCTGCACTTGCTCGGATCTTACGTGGTGGGCTCTTGCTCACTATAAGACTACACGGATGGTACCGCCTGTCGACATGTGAGAACCAAGCTCCTGCTTTCGAGGATGACAATCCCGGACGTCATTAACGGAACAATGGTCACTTCGATCTTTGGCAACGGTCCCCCCCAAGAAGGGGAATATTTTGTCTCATATTACTTCCTGGCGGAAGCTTATGCATTGATATGACAAATACCAATATACTCGTGGGTTGCCTTTCTGGCTCAGCCACTCCGCTAGCCACATCATTCTCACGATCGCCTATACGGGCGTGATGGAAAACTATGACTTTGAGGTATTTTTTGATCTTATCTAGTGTTGATATAGAGTAGTACTTGTACTTGTGCTCATTTCCAGTGTGGAGAGAATTATAATGGCGTACATTCCGAATGAGCTCCACCAATTGTATTCTCCAATCGATCAACACCTTGGGAGTTAGGACGGGTGGGAGGCAGGAGGTCCGTTTGGTGAGGCGAGTCTTACACCTACTAATCAAGACACTAGCCTCTCCGAGATTACATCCCAAGTTTGCTGGAATTACCCACCGCTTACCCTTATCACCCATAGGAAATATCAACCTGCTGAGACCGGACACCGGCAGCCGGGGATCATTACGATGTGTACGCTCAAAGTACCCAACCCCTAGGGACCACTAAATAATCATCGAAGACCTGCGATATAATGGTATATTTTAAAGATATTATATATTTAACATGCGGAGATGATACATGTTGATGATATACTATTTTTCACTTGCAGAGATGTCGTCTGAGGTTCAGACTGAATCTCCGGAGGCGCCCATCCACTTAGCTATACCGAGAGCACAGAGGTCGGCTATCGTGGTTAAAACGCGTGTGATGGCTTAAAAGCACCGCTGGCACAATATAGTGATCATGTATCGGATTTTTTTTTCTGTGTCGCTTCGCCGGTTTGTGCTGCAACACTGGCAAGGCTGGCTCAATCAAGATAATTCACCAATTCACCAATTCCCACTGATGCGTAGAATTTATATGTATAGCAGTGATACCTGATATATCGTTTCACAGAATGGCAGGACTGGAAAAAGGAGAAAGTGTGGTGTACTCGGCACACGAGGAACGATAGTCTTTTTCTAATATCTCGCACGTATCGCAGACCCCACTGCAACGTATATGTATGTCGTCAGCTTTATAGTAAATAGATCTAGACAATAATGGTTCCGGGGGCGAATCAGAGCGTGTCCATTGATGATCAAGACTTATGGTTGATCTTGATTTAGAAAGTAATACATGGGGTCTTTATTTTATCCTGCTCATGGCTCTTTGTCACTATATAGAGACATTGGTGTCTTCGTCCGGAATTCAAATATGGAATGCCAGCTACATTTCGGTGATCTGCATGGTATCTTCTTCACCCCCGGAAGTGGTCAGTTGACCATGTTCATATAGTAAACCCCTGGTCAGTGTATAGAGACTCAAGCCTGGGCCCAGAATTTTCTTCAATTCTTAATGTCTTCACAGAGTAGATTTAGCATATGCCACCGGTAATAAAATCCAGTAATATTTTACGGCATTTTTCCGTGTTTTCAGATGGAAGAGGCATTTGTTGAAGTACACACCTCAACTTGGTCAATTAGACCTGATGGACTAGTCCGACTCTGTCAGCGATTGCAAGGTCAATGAATTAAAGGAAACTCTGCCATATAGAATATTGGGGATAAGGTATAGAATGACACATTAGCTGACACCCCGGGTTACAAAAACCAATCAATCTATTAGCTCACGAAGCATTGTGGAAATTCTTCCAATGGTGCCTTTCCCCCTACACGTATTAAAAATTTTTACTGCCTTTCTTGCGGGAGTCTCATTGAGTCCGATCCTTTAATTCCGGGCTATATGCATTTTCTTTTGATGATGGTGGTAAAAGAAACCAGAGAGGAAATGGAACAAGGGAGACAGGAGATGGGCTCCTGGAAGGACAGGTAAGTAGCATGCTTTTCCTCCCCCATGGCACGTATTCTTGCTTGGTCCAAGCGATCACCATCTGGGTACCTGTCTCCGTCTAATCTCGTTAAACATCTAGCATGAGTCTACAAGTTTACAACACCAGGTAGAGAACAGGAAAGATCTCATTCATTTTAGAAAGCTGATCGGGATTTTATTATTGTTTCTCTTAAGCATTGGGAGTAAATAACCAAAGCATGCTGGACTTTGATCAGTATTTTCATTCTCAGCGGTTGATGTCCATCACGCAGGTGTCGAAATATTGACTTGCAATGCCTAGAGCGGACAGGAAGGCAACTATTGATTTATGAACCGAGCTACTAGCGTTATGCCTCATGAACAAGTTTCGAATACCACCGAGCTTCCGATGCATACATATATCTTTTTTTTTTTGTTTCACTCATTAATTTAATTACGTGTAGACCGTAGTCCATGGTAATATCGCACTGCCCCTGAACCACCCGTTCTCATCCACCGCCTCGCACACGTATCCATAAATCGAGTCCCCAAAAAAAAGAAATTCACACATGTATCCTGATCATTGGGATCCACCAAACTGCACGAACTAGCACTAAGAGATATGTACCTACGTTAGCTGCCAACCTACACAAATACTAATATGTGTCACTCAGGTGCGAGCTACGCCATGTTCTGCTTTTGTCACATTTAGTACCACCGATATGTGCTGATAGTTGTCCACCACCTCCGTCATCAACTCATCTACGTACAATGCAGTAGGTGCGATATGAAGAGGGGATTGCGATGTTGAATGCGAAGAAAGATCAAATACATCTAACCTGTGATAAGCGGGCCGAAATCCAAACCTGGCAATTATCAAACGAGAGTCATTAAGGAGAGAGTCCCAATAATACGAGGTTCACTAAGAATGAAGGGTCCGGGACTCTTATAATATCTGCCCATTGACGACGGGTGTCGGGGGTATACTATATCGCTCAAGTTGCATTACTCAGCTGTCGGACACTTGCAACGTTAGCATCACGCGCAGGTGGCGGAAGAGGAAATATTGGCCACCCTCTCTTATCATCACCAAACTGAGCCGATATAAGCAGCACGAAAGCCCAGACATACCCCTCGTCGCTGACACTCGCCTGATCATATCTCGAAAACCTTCAGGCGCGGAGCCTGTTCAAAAATGTTTCTGCGATTACATATAGTTTGCCTAGGGTTAGGTTTAGTTTCTAGGCTGTTGTAAGCGTTCATCGACCTTCCCACCATGCCTAATATGATACCGTGTTATCTAAGCACGTTGAAGACTAACCCTATGTCATCTCACTTGTCACACTGAATGCCGAGGCTGAACCCTTTGTAAATCAATATACAGTGCATTGGCCGGGACAACATTCCTTTCTTTTCCCCGAACAAAACAAATTGCATTGGAACTACCGAGATCCCCAAAGCACAGGCTTTGCTTACTCCGCCCTAACTGTGTCCTCACGAGAAAGGACTTAGACCCAGGAGACACACCGGTAAAGCCATTCGTTTTTTTTTTTTTTTCTTTTGTTTAACTCATTAATTACATGCAGACCGTAGTCTATGGTAATACCGCACCCCCCAGAACTGCCCGCTTGCCTCCGCCGCCAGTCACAGTAACAGTAACATCGCACGCCCCAGAACTATCGCCTCCACCGCCACTCACAAAATCATAACAAAGGAAATATAACTGATCAAGAAAGCCATTCGTTCCTCTCGCTGGTGTTCCTAAGGATATAAGTAACACCACCCTTGATCACCGGAATCAAGAGTGAGATTTTGAGGGTTAGACTCTGTTTCCTTGTGAGGCAGCAGCAGCGACACCCCTTTAACTCAGAACCGCTAACATGATGACCCCGTCACGATTATTGAACAGTCCTGTACCACACTGAGGACCCCGAGAGTTTGTTTCCGTTCTTCCGGCTAATGTGCAAGCTAACCTCCGAGTAGCAAACATTTCAAGGTCATTATTGGGTCGGCAGAGAAACAAGTTCCCTCGTTGGAACATATAATGTTCTATTTTTTGTTCTAGTTCCGGCACTTGGGCGAGGCGGTGGTTAAGAACGGTCAGTAACGTATTTCACTGGGTAACCACGCACCACCGAGAATACAGGCTGCATGTAATTAAAGAATTAACAAAAAAGGTGAAAAGGTACACTGTTTTCACTAATTCTTGTCTTTTGCTAATATATATTTTAGATAATGTTTACAATACCCGTCCACACCCCCACCTAACCCAACTTTTGTATCATGAGACAGGAACTCCAATTAGGCTTGGGGCCGGTGGCAAGGGGCAAGTGGCGAGGTGAAATCTTTTAGAATGGAAATGCTGTATTATCCTTAGCTGCTTGCAATTGGTGACACCGGGACAATAGCCGGTCATGCAGCGGCGCCATTTCGCACTATTTCAGCCAAGTAGGGGTATAGGTATAGTAGCTACAGTACTGCACCAACGCCCACCTCCGAGATGGACCTAACGCCTGAAAACAGTCAGGTTTATACCTGTGCGAGGCGGCGGATGAGACTAGGCAGTTCAGGGGCAGTGCGATATTACCTTAGACTACGGTCCGCATGTAATTACTGGCTTGCGCAAAACTAAAGAAGAAAGGAAAAGTCAAGTTCAGACCGCAAAGCCTACGCGGCAAGTCCGCTGACCCACAATATTCTACAAGGAAAGGTGCCAATGGAACCCTCTTTACCAGCATTGTCTCCGAATCCGTCCAGCTACCCTCCTGAACCAACTCCAGTGCCATGTATGGGATAGTCAACGATCAATCCGTTTCTGCCACCTCTCACATGGCGCAGGAGGGGCGCATGTGTATCGAGGATCGCAACAGGCGTAATCCTAGCATCATTCGAAACATTTCAACAGCTAGGATATGTTGGAGGACTAGTGTACATGCTCATCTATTAGGTGGCTGGAGATATATCAACCCTGACAGCGCTTTATGGGCGCATATGTCGCTAGGGTTAGGGTTTGCGGCTCCAGCATTGTGTGAACAATGCTGAGCAAACACAGGTCGACAACGGTGTATTGGCATGCTCTCTATTTTAATTTCTGAAATCCCAGCGTCAGGGTCTGTGGCCCGAGGTATCGAACAGTGGGAAGTAAAATCTGCATGGCGGCATTTTGTACCCGCACGAGTTGGAGTGGGGAAAAAGGGACTGCCACAGTTCAACCGTACGGCTACCCGAGGTGTTCTGCGTTGGCCGCTATCGAGAGAGAATCGCATAGACAGTGCATCGAGCCTGATTGCGTCTTTCCATGCTGCCATGTTTACCTTACCCCCTGCTTCATGTCGGGTCGGACAAGAGGATACGTGGAAAGAAATACCGTAATGGACATGCTGGCATGCGCAACTTATCGAATACTATTAAGTGGCTGTGAGGGAGGAGCATGGAGCGGGTGGGAGCCTGCATCACTTTTCAGCTCTAGGCTCTAGACATAAAGGAGGTTTACAATTCGGTTCTTCCATCTCTAGAATCTACTCAGAACGTTATTTTTGCGCGGCTTACCCAGCGTTCAGAGTTGTATCAGCAGGAGATGTCGAGGTTGACAGTGCAATACTCCATACTCGGGCATGAAGTACATTTAGTATGTGTTGTCTGTGGTATGGCTACAGGTTGTTCACGCCCGATCTCCCAGCAACAGCGGCATGGAACGGACACAGTGGAATCGAAACATCGAGTGATAATCCATGCTGCCTTCCCCGAAGAAGTGACAACACCAATATGATGGAAACGTATCGTATAGCAGCTGAATGTTGATTCAATGGTTGTCGCCAATTGATCAATTAGAACAAACTAGATAAAAAAAAACCTCTGTCACCACTCCATTGAGCGACGAGTGATAGGCCATGATGCACCCCCGCCGGTAATATTCGGCTAGCGATGCGTACGAGGTATGATACAGGTGAGGGTTTTACTTGATGGATAGAGCTCGTCACGTACGTACAACGCTCCTCACCCATGCGGTACACGCAGCAGTAACTGTGGCGGCCGCCACATCATCATCTTTATTTTTTTCTTTCATTCATGAAGTGCATGCAGAGTGGCTGCCGACAAAGACAGATAGTAATCCTATGTCATCATGGAAACTCTACTAGCTGATACTCACAGCAACTACTGGATGTGCTCATCTCTCATTTCTCATTCAATATCCATTTCTCAAACTGCCGACTACCATAACATAGCTTCTCCCCCGGACCTCCCCCCCCCCCCACCACCCACCTCCCAACATCCCCCCCGCCTCCTCACCAGCACAGCTCGAACTCCATATTGAACCTGTCGACCTGCACCCTCAGGTCCTCCACCTCCTCCAACGCCCTCCCCGCGTCCCTCCCCGCCTTCTCCGCCCCCGCCTGTATCCGCGCCATCCTCTCCGCCGCGACGCGCTCCTTCTCCTCGCCAGCCGCTGCCCTGCCCGCCTCAGCCCGCGCCACCCGCGCGCTCGCGTTCGCAACCTCCCCCGCGTTGTGCGCCGTCCACGCATCAATGTGCGCGACCTCGGCTAGCTTCGCGGCGACTTCGATGGTGGCCTTGATGTTGGCGAGGACGCTGCGGCGGTCCTCGAAGGTCGAGATGGCGCACTGGTCCGCGGACAGGTGGTGCTTCATGGCGTGGACGGTGTGCGTGAGGAGGGCGGCTGTGTCGATTCTGCGGAGGGGGGGCGGGGGTCAGTGTGTGCGGTTGCGTGGATTTCGGGGGTGGGGGGGATACATACCCGAGTGTCATTTTGGCGGTTTCCTGCGGTTTCCTGCGGTGGAGATATGCTGAGGTTGAGGTTGGTGAGATTGGTGAGGTTGGTGTGGGTTGCGGATTGTGGGCGTGGATGTAGGTGGGATACTTAAGGGCGGGGGAAGCATTGGATGCCTGGATTACGCGAGGTTGCTTGGTTGGTGCCAACGCTCCCCGCGCCCAATGACAGCCGCTTCAGCCGCGCGGGGGAGGCATTCTGGAGAGTGATAAAGGAGAAGCAATGGCCATTTTATTACCTCTTATTATATCTGTAAAGCCCGGATTCCAAGCTGCCACAGAATCACGTAACATTCTGTTGGCTAGGTTATTTGTGGAGATATATGGTGTATTGATCCTGATCACGCATTTAATACTACTTGCCCACACAGCCGGCTACCAAACAAAACACTCCTCCGCCAAACCTCCGCAAGAACAGGACCACCGCCCGTGTAAGCTCTCTCTTAAGCCCCTTGACCCACCTCCGCAGCTTAGGTAAACCAACGCGCTTAGCCTTCTCCACGTCGGTATCCCTCATCGGCCTCAACACCTCGCTACCCCGGGCCTTGGCATCTCCGTCTCCGGCCCGGATCCTCCGTCCTCCTCCTCCGCCTCGTCGTCGGAGAGCAGCGCGACTTTGCTCGGCGATGTGAGGGCGCTCAGCGCTTGGGTGGTGTCGGTAGGTAGTGTGGTTATCTCGGGAGACCCACACGTATTGCAAACGCTTTGTTATATCTTGTACATTGCCATTTTACGAAAATAACGTTTTTTGAACCTAGCTACTGCAGACATATCACTGCGACCTCGTAGCAGAAAGAACAAATCTCCCAAGTTGCAGGGCTTTAGAGATATAGTTGTGACCTTGTTATCTTACATCCTCAGGAAGTTATAATGAATCGGGGTTGACAATTTCTGCAATTTTGCCATGTGGGTTACTAAGAAAAAGGACAAACTTCGAAGATTAATTATTGCACAAGTATGCAGG
Source organism: Morchella sp. 2014-9hei (assembly GCA_024713685.1). NCBI lineage: Eukaryota > Fungi > Ascomycota > Pezizomycetes > Pezizales > Morchellaceae > Morchella > Morchella sp. 2014-9hei. Next base: position 316,899 of record JAMGYW010000025.1, read on the forward strand.
CAGAGTGAGAAACGTGTATATGTGAGTTTCTAGGGCTCTAAAGATATATTGTGTATGCCACCAAGTCTGCGGCCGCACTTCCGGAGGTGTCGGGTCCAGAAACAACTCTTTTCCCATATAAATCCAAGTGCATATTTACTTCCGCCACCCAACACTACATCAATACCACATCCGACACCACTTCCCACACAGCCCTGCCAGCTACCAACCCCAAAGCCCCTCCGCCATCCCCCCCCTCCGCGTCGTGGTGCCCATCCGCTCCTACTCGGCGAAGCCCGCTCCTCCACCGGCGGCGTGGTGCCGCGCAAGCGCAGAGATGCTCCGTCTCCGCGGCCTTGGCCACTGTCTGCACCGTGAGCAGGACCTGTCGGGTGGCGGCGGCGGGTACTGGCCGGGCGTCGCGAGGTGGGCCAGGGGTGGGTGGTTAGGGTGAGGGGTGTGATTATATCGGTGCTGATTCCGGGGGGGGGCGTTAGTCGTGCGTGCGTGCAGTGTAGTGTAGTGCGCTGATTGTGTGGTGGTCGAAGGGGAGGGGTGCTTGCCTGAGTGTTATTTTTGCGGGCGGGACTTGCTGTGGGGGCGCGGGTTGTTGGCTGCGTTGGAGGCCTGGACTGGGTACGGTGATCCCTGTAGCAAGTGTCTTTCGTAAGCGGTCAAGGTGCCGAGGCACCCTCGAGGACGGCATATTTACGCATCGAAAATTGATTAGCAGTGTGACATTGGTTTTGAAAATGGGAATTCCGGTGAACTGAAACGCTCTCAACTATACGGGGTTGCATTCTAGATGGGGTTGGACGGCTCGTGCCGGTGAAAGTGCAGAAACGTCGTTTGGTGGTGCACGCGGGCTACAGCTCCGAGATCGCGAAATAATAAATGTTTATATGGTGCGAGAAGGCATAGGGGGTGGGTGTGTCAACTTCAGAGGAACCTTTTTTGTATAGGAATTGGAGAGATTTCCACCGTCTGGCTAGGCGCTAGGACCATTATGGGGGTAGATCGGCTGCAAACGCCGAAGTTTACACACCTACCCACCACAGCTTCTCGAGCCATTCATGTCACAAAACCAAAGGTTTCTTGGTACTCCCAATCGGAATACTCTCCTTGAGAGACTGAATTCAAGGAAGTACATAGTACGGACTGTGATTCGGCATCTATGATCGTGATTTACGTCAGGGTGTTTCTAGGGTCAGGGTAGTGCGAGTATGCATACAGAGTACCATATTCAATTACTTTGGATGTTCGCGCTAATATTCTCTCCGCCTAGCCAGAAAGCTGTATAAGAAGGAAACCCCCAGTAACCCAGCCTAACGCCGCCGCACGGCCACCCCCACCCCCACCCCCACCCCCACCCCCCACCCCCGCGCCCACACTTCCCCGCCCACGCCCCCTACGCCACCTTCTCCATCTCCGCCTTGATCCTCGCCGTCTCAAGGCAGATCCTCTCCGTCAGCGCAGCGTCCCACCCCCCTGCTGCTCCTGCTGCGCCCTGCGCCGTCTGCTCCTCCACGCGCGCAACCTCCGCCAGCTTCCCCGCCGCCTCGACCGTGACCAGCAGCTGCCGCAGCACGGACCTGCGCTCGTCCGCGGAGAGATGCGCAAGCTGCGTGGGTGATGTGAGGTTGGCCATGGCGTTGTCGACACCGTCTAGGAGTGCGGCGGTCTCGGTGCTGGTTAGTGTTAGTGTGAGTGTAGTGCGCGGGGGAACGCGGGAGTGGGGGGAACAGACTGGAGTGTCATTCTGGTTGTGTGGGCTCGCAGTGCTCGTGTTCGAGGGGGGTTGTGCGGTAGTTTGTGCGGTGGTGGATTGGGTTGCGGGCTTTGTGGTTGTGAGGTATGGTGGTTGCTACCGACATTGAAGGCCTGACCTGTGCGGGGTTGCAATGGTTACCTGGGTTTGTCATTGGCGCCTAGCCGCTGGGGTGCTGGCCGGGGGCGTATATGCGCGCTTACAGATATCACGACCTTCTTTGCGTGCTCAAGCATAATATCTTATCTGGTACTGCTTAATCAACATCTGGCTTCTACAAATAGAAAGAATCCCTTTCCGACACAAACATGCCCCCAGAGGAGGCCCCTCCACTCCCGTATAGTCCCTGCGAGTTCTCCGACACTACATGCCGGGTTCCAGCTCATCACTGGCTCCATCTCAGCCCTTACCTGCCCATATTCTGACTACCTGATCATCCTCTGCCTTCATGGCCCTCGCCCGTTGCTGTCTTCGACCCTCCTCGCTTGCCGCTCTCTGCGCCGCCTCATTCACCCGCTCCTTCGCCCTCAGGACCAATCATCATAAATACCGTGGGGCGCGGTGGCCTCCCTCATCGGCGGCGGTAGCCGCCTCTTCGGAATTCTGTTCTTTGCCACCTTGGCCACCGCCTTCTCCATGTCCACCTCCTTACCCACCTTCTCCCCCTCGGCCTTCCGCCCACGTGTCTCCAGCTCGGCCCTCCCCATCTCCTTACAGAGCTTCTCCGTCTCCTTCGCCACCTTTTCCGCCTCGGCGTTGAGTCTAAAGCGCTCCTGCATCGCCCTCTCAGCCTCCCTCCCCACCTTCTCCGCCTCCGCCCGGAGCCTCTCCGTCTCGGCACGGATGCGCTCCGTGTCCGCCTCCACGTGTGCCACGTCGGCGAGCTTCCCCGCCGTCTCCACTGTCACCAGCAGATGCCGCAGCGCACACGAAAGCTCGTCCCCGGTCTGCAGCGCGCGCTGGCCGGACGACGTCTGGTGGTTGAGTGCCTCCACCCCGCGAAGCAGTACTGCCGCTAAATCAGAGCTGCCAGGGGGCCTGGGGTGTCAGTTGTGAATTGTGGGGGGGGGGAGGTTTGGGCGGGGATACGTACGCAAGTGTCATGGTGGTTATTCGGATATTGGTCTTTCTGGTGCGGAGGTTGTGGGTGCGGGGGAGGGGGTGCGGGGAGTTGAATGCGAGACTATGTTGGATGCCTGGATAAGCGCGGTTGCAACGGTTACCTGGGTTTGTGATTGGCGCACCGGTGCGTATATGCGCGCTTACAGATATCACAACCATCTTTCTTTATTTATTTATTTATTTATTTATTTATTTTATCCTACAGCATGGAGCCCGTGGGCTATGGCCTAAAGATGAGAAAGAAAGCAAGAAAGGAGAAATAATGTACAAAGGAAACCGCCTCTCCATCCCTCCGCATTACCTGAAGTAACTCAAGAAAATTCGTGAGAACATGATGTGCACTCTCTCTCCCAGCGCTACCAGTCAAAAGTACATAAAGGAAACCCATCTTCCCTCCGTCTGATCATTCTGCATGTTCCATGTGCCTGGCACGGGCCGCAGCCCCCCTCCCCCCTTACTCCGCGTCCTCACAAGCATCTTTAGGTGCTCTAGCATAATAATATTATCTGCTACTGTTTTATCAACATCTGGTTTTTACAAATAGCAAAAATCCCTTTCCGTCACAAACATGCCCCCGGGAGTTCCCTCCAATCCCCTGCGAGTATTCCAACACTGCATCCCGTGTTTCCTTGTCTCTCCCGTTCGTTTCCGCCTCGCCCTCGCCCTCTCCATCTCTACCTCCTTACCCACCTTCTCCCCCTCGGCATTCAGCCCAAGTATCTCCAGCGCCGCCATCTCAATCTCCTTACAGACCTTGTCAGTCTCCTACTCCACCTTTTGAGCACCGGCATTCTGTTTGAACCTTTCCTGCATCGCCCTCACCAGCTCCTTACCCACCATCTCCGCCTCCACCTTGAGCCTAATTGAATGCTCAGCCACCCTCTCAATCTTCTCACAGCCCATCCCCCTGTCCTTCCCCACCGTTCCCGCCTCGGCATTCACTGTGAACACTTTCTGCATCACCCTCAGCATCTCATTGCCCACCTTCTCCGCCTCCGTCTTGACCCTAAGTGTCTCCTCGCAGAACTTCTCCGTCACCTCCCAAATATTCTCCGCATCGGCTTTCAGTGCGCGCCTTTCGTTGAGTGCCCTCTCCATCTCCTTAACCACCCCCACCGCCTCCCCCTGGAGCCTCAGTGTCTCCTCCGCCATGCACCCAATCTCCAAACAGACCGTCCCCGCGTCCAATGACACCTTCACCTCCTCGTTACTCAGTACGAACCGTCCGTCGAACGCCCACCCCATCTCCTCACTGATCTTCTCCACCTCCACGTTGAGCTTCAGCGTCTCCTCTGCCGCCTTCCCAATCTCCTTCCCGACCTTCTCCATCTCCCCCCACACCTTTACCGCCTTGGCATTGAGTCTACGCCGCTCCTCCGTTGCCCTTTCAGCCTCCCTCGCCACCTTCTCCGCCTCCGCCCACATCCTCTCCGCCTCACCACGGATGCACTCCCTATCGGCACCCGACGCGGCCGCCAATGCCTCCAGGTGTGCCACGTCAGCGAGCTTCCCCGCCGTCTCGGCTGTAACCAGCAGGTGCCGCAGCGCATACGAAAGCTCGTCCCCGGCCTGCAGCGCGCGCTGGCCGGACGACATGTGGTAGTTGAGTGCCTCCACCCCGCGGAGCAGTACGGTCGCTAAATCAGAGCTACCAACGGGTCTGGGGTGTCAGTTGTGGATTGTGGTGAGTGAGGCTTGGGGGGGGATACGCACGCGAGTGTCATGGTGGTTATTTGGATAGTGGCCTTTCTGGTGCGGAGGTTGTCGGTACGTGGGGGAAGCTGCGAGCTTGGATGCGAGCCTATCTTGGAGGCCTGGATTGTTTAGGGTTAGGGTTGCCTAGGTTCGTGATTGGTGCCCTGGCTGTGGGGTGCTGACTGAGTGTGCATCTACGCGCCTACATGTGTATCCCGAATATCTTTGGATTCTCTTCCACGGATATCTTATTTATTGCTCATTTCTCAAGAGCTGGCTCCTAATTGCCATAGCCGAAGTGCTGCACGTAATTTATGAATTAAACGGAAGAAACGCTGCTCCCTACAAATAATAAAGAACCTCCCCGCCACCCGTGATGCTTGCCAAAGACAAGACCAGGACTGTACTCTAATTCTTGTGTTGATTTCTGCCACTCCCCCCCCCCGGCCCTCACAAGGCCTGGCCCTGCCATGCTCCGTCCATCCAACCAACTCGCGCTCACCAGGGGCTACTGCGCTGTTCCTAATCCTCCTCCCTCATGTCCCTCGCAGTTTCCGCCTTCCCACCCGCCGTTCCAAAATCTGAAGCTCCTTGACCGCCCTCTGCCCCGCCGCCTTTACCCTTTCCTCCGCCCCCCCCCCCAGAGCACCCACACTCTCGTCTCCTCCGCTTACCACCGAATCCAGTTTCAAATACTTTCCGCCTCCGCCCTACGCCTCACCGTCTGCACCGCCGACCTCTCAAGCTCTGTCCTGATATCCTCATCCTCGGCTTCCATCCTCTCCGTCTCTGCCTTCAACCTCTCCACTTCCTTACCCAGCTTCTCCGCCTCTACGCTCAACCTCACCGTCTCTGCCACCGACCTATCCACCTCCTTACCCACCTTCTCCGCCTCTGCCTTCAGCCTCGCCGTCTCTGCAGCCGACCTATCCACCTCCTTACCCGCCTTCTCCGCCTTCTCTTTCAGCCTCACGGTCTCTGCCACCGACCTATCCACCAGCTCATGCGCCCTCTTCTCCTCCAGTTTGAACCACGCCGTCCCTGCTAACCACGTATCCACATCCTTACCCATCTCGTTCGCCTTCGCCTTGAGCCTCGCCGTCTCAGCCACCGAGCTATCTACCTCCCTATCCACCTTCTCCGCCTCCCTTCTCAAGCTCCACGTCTCATGCGACGTCCACTCCACCTCCTTACCCACCCTCTCCGCCTCCGCTTTCAACCTCACCGTCTCTGCCACCGACCTATCCACCTCCTTACCCACCTTCTCCGCCTCCGCCTTGACCCTCTCCATCTCCGCCCTTGCGTTCTCTCCCTCCGCCCTTCCCTCCCCCCCCGCCATCCTGCGCCCCTCCGTCTCGACCCTAATACGCTCCGTCTCCCCGCCCGCTGCGTTCTGCCGCGCCGACTCCACCGCCTGCACGTGTGCGACCTCGGCGAGCCTCGATGCTGTCTCTACCGTCACCAGGAGATGCCGCAGCACAGACGTAAGCTCGCCCGCGGCCTGCAGCGCGCGCTGGCCGGGCGACATGTGGTGGTTAAGTGCCTCCACCCCGCGGAGCAGTACTGTCGCTAAATCAGAGCTGCCAACGGGTCTGGGGTGTCAGTTGTGGATTGTGCTGAGTGAGGCGTGGGGCGGGAGGGAGATACGTACGCAAGTGTCATGGTGGTTATTCGGATATTGGCCTTTCTGGTCCGGAGGTTGTGGGTGCGTGGGTGAAGCTGCGAGCTTGGATGCGAGCCTATGTTGGAGGCCTGGATTCTTTAGGGTTAGGGTTGCCTAGGTTTGTGATTGGTGCCCGGCCGCGGGGTGCTGACTGAGTGTGCATCAAGCGCTTACATGTGTATCCCAAATATATCTTTGGATGCTCTCAACGGATATCTTATTTGTTGCTCATTTCTCAAGAGCTGGCCCCTAATCGCCATAGCCAAAATCCTGCATGAAATATATGAATTACGCGAAAAAAGCGCTGGCCCCTACAAATGATAAAGAACATCTCCCCCCATAAACCCCGCCAAAGACAAGACCAGCACTACACTCGAATCCCTGCGTTGCTTTCTGCCACTCCGCCCCGGCCCTCACAAGGCCGGGCCCGCCACGCTCCGTCCATCTCAGCAAGTCGCGCTCTACCACGGGCTGCTGCGCTGTTACTCCTCCTCCTCCCTCATGTCCCTCAGCAGTTCCCGCCTTCCCACCCGCCGTTCCAACATCTTAAGCTCCTTGGCCGTCCTCGGCCCCGCCGCCTTTACCCTTTGCTTGGCCCCCCCGCTGCCGGTGGTGGCGGATTCACTCCCGGGGGTGGTGCCGGTGCCGCCACCTGTCTCGGCGCCGGTGCTGGCGGCGGTGGTGCCGGTGCCCCCGGTCCCGGCGCCGGTGGTGGCGCCCTCCCTCCCGCCGGTGGTAGCGCCCCCGGCGCCGGTGCTGGCGCCGTCTGCCGCCCCGGCGCCGCTGGTGGATCCCTCTGCGCCCCCGGTGCCAGTGGTGGCGCCACCGGCGCCCCCGGTACCGGCACCGGCACCCCCGCTGGCCCCCTCGATGGCCCCCCCGAGCACCCATGGCCCTTTCCAAACGCCTTCACGTTCACCATCAACACCCCCGTCTCCTGCGCCGACCTCCGAGTACCGTTTCCAATACTTTCTGCCTCCGCCTTACCCCTCACCGTCTCCACCGCCAACATCTCAACCTCTTTCCTGATATCATCATCCTCTGTCCACATGTTCTCAACCTCGGCTTCTATCCTCTCCGTCTTTACCTTCAACATCTCCACCTGCTTGCCCACCTTCTCCGCCTCTGCCTTCAGCCTCACCGTCTCTGCCTCCGACCTATCCACCTGCTTATCCACCCTCTCTGACTCCGCCTTCAGCCTCACCGTCTCTGCCTCCGACCTCTCTACCTCCTTACCCACCCTCTCCGCCTCCGCCTTCAGCCTCTCCGTCTCCACCCTCACCTTCTCTCCCTGCCTCATGAGCCCCTCCATCTCAGCCATAATGCGCTCCGTCTCCACGCCCCCTGCGTTCTGCCGCGCCGACTCGACCGCCTGCACGTGTGCGACTTCGGCAAGCCTCGCTGCCGTCTCAACCGTCACCAGGAGATGCCGCAGCGCATACGCAAGCTCGTCCCCGGCCTGCAGCGCGCGCTGGCCGGACGACGTCTGGTGGTTGAGTGTGTCCACACCTCGGAGGAGGACTTTCGCTATATCGCATCTGCCGGGTGCGGTGGTGTGATGTCAGTTTTGATTTTGAGAGATGGGGGGGGGGGGGGTTAGGCGGGGATGCTTACGCGAGTGTCATGGTGGTTATTTGGATATTGGGCTTGCTGGTCTGGAGGTTGTGGTGCGTGGGGGGGTGCTGCGAGAGGGGATGGGAGTGGGTTGCACTGGCGGGGCTGGGGCCTGAGTTACGCGCGGTTGGGACTGCGCGGGCACCGGCTGACTAAGCGGGCGGGATATGTACACGGCTCCGGCAATTAATGACTGAACGGATCAGGATTATATAAGAGATAAGCGAGTATTAAAATAAAAATGAGGTTGTAGCTACTAGGGGAGTATCTGAATATGAAAATATGACAATTTAGTACTGTGTACGTCAGCAGAAGCACTGCGTACTCCTTCAACACGCTGTGGCATAGGTTTGTTCGAGCTAGCGATCTCCTATAGCATGATCGCATCCCACTCCTCCTGTATCGCTGAGCGTAAGGTAGCATTAGTCTTGCGACAAGGGACTCGGCCACCAAATGCTTTCAGTATCCCTTCTGATTTGCCTAGAACTCAGCTTCCAGCTATAATTGTTCCAGTTCCATATCCTACAGTGTTATCTTTGGGAATATGCACATCATATAAAAAATCCTATCCCTTCTTCGTTGCTGCTATCTTCATGCCATCTTTTCTTCTCTACGCTTGCATTGAGCTTTAAATATTTGTATCTAAACTCCTTATAAATATTCTCTATTCGTAATGACTCTATAAGCAAATGCCTACCATCGCCAGATTAAAGGCCTGCACATCCCAAAGTTCAGTCTCCAAACCTAGTTTCGATCGCCAATCTGCCTATCCTGAAGTCAACTTCAGTTCTGAGTTCTCAAAAGCCTGACCCCAAACAAGCCCCATGAGAGAATTGTGTGTATCATTACCACTCGTGTCGATAGGATATAAATCCCGAATTCACTGATTTTTATATATTTCCAACTAATATTACTGTATTGACTGAACTCTGTTTCTTCGAGATAAAAATAAGTGAGAAAGGCTAGTTTCCAATCACAATATTTCCCAATTATTGAACCTATCTCCCTCCTCCTCTGAATTCAAATGAAAATCCAAACTTCTCAATATGTTCCTGCGTCCGAGCTCATTTGCTGATAATTTACTGTGGAGCACTAAACTGCTGCGATACTGTATCGGATGATGTGAGAATGATTATTCCTCAGTATATACACAATTTAGTTATTTACCAAGAAGGAATACCGAAACCCGTATCTGTCAATATAGCTCTATAACCTCAAAGCTCAATTGATAGCTTTTATTTTGAAATCGATAGGTGTCCGGCATCTGATATTGGTGGTTCCTCTCCCAGGTCGTGATTTAAGAGCAATTTAGGTGGTTTTGGATTAAAATTGCTATTGACACCAATATTGGACAAAGACTGTGATATTACATGAGGTGTAACACTTATATTACTTGTGTTTCCCATTCCCCAATCATTAGTGTCATAGGAATCTCTATACTCTCAAGTCTTGTATCGCAATCTTGAGTGGGAGAGATTGGACGCCTTCCCGTAAGCTATAGAGAGCGTTCCATCGCCGGATAAATGCGATTTTGGCGTTCTGACGAGTAGAAAGAGTATCTATTTGTCTCTCGTAGAACTCTTGCCTTTGCCTTAGGCGGGTTCATTTGATTTATGAACTCTATCCACTTTCTATCCATTGCAATAGGGAAAACACCTTGCTAGCACGAGATATTGTCCAAAGGAGTGGCTTTGTGATACCCCACTTGTATTCAGCACCTGCTAGATTTATAGAAATGTATATCAATCACTGCTTGCTTATGATTTATTCAAAAACGATCCTCGATTACAATAAAACACTCCTAACAGCATACGTGAAGGCGCCCATTTAGTCACGTTTACTAATCACAAGCAGGAAAACAGATATGAAACCAAGTATTGATCTGGGGAAGGGCAGGTAACCGGTCAGGCATTGCTGACCATCAGCTAGAGCCAATCGGTTTCGCCCAGAAATAACTCTTGCCTACAAAGCATCCCGAAATCCTTCGACGGAGATAACTAATTCTTCCAATTTTGGCAGTATATCTGCTACTAATCTTACTTCATACTGACGCTGTTTCGCTTTGCTTTCCCTGTAGCTCTCTATGTGCATACTTCTATTCTATTAGGAAGGGAAGAGTGTAACGGGGTTTCGATGACAGGCTTTGAATTCGAAGGCGGGTTCTACTTCGGAATCCGCCCAGGCTTCGAAATCGGTACTGGGCTTAGGCACGGATTTGGCCTCACAAAAGCAGGTGAACAAAGAGGTAGAGTACAACGTTGACTCAGACAGGTAGAGATTAATGGATTAGCAAGGTTTAGTCACATACAAGGCGTAAGGAAGAAGAGGTTGCGTGGGGAGCAGAAGGTAGGAAGGAAGGAAGCTTTATACACATCTCGCCCCTACTACCCTGTGAACCCGAGCCCTGTTGCCTAACTGCGTGGCTGCTGTCACCACAGCTCCTCCCGCGTTCCTGACATCACTATTACCTTGCATCTTTGCTACCATCTCCGGGTGCCCGCTTATCCCTGCAGGGATCTGGCACCATCCTTTCTACTGTGTCCTCTCGCCCGATCTTCTAGCGTCAAGACTAAGGGGCAGGTGCCAATATGAAGGCGGACTTGAAACCGCAGTTGATGGTGGAGGCAGATTTACAGATGGAAGTCAGAGTAGAGACAGCGGCGGGAGCGGGCGAGCCATGATAGGAGGTGCTTTGATGCTATAGTCCATAACTGAATGTACGGCTTTGTGATTAGAATGAATAAACCGCATTAACATACATAAAGAAACACATTTATTATTCTTGCCTTACACTACAATGGCCCGAAGTTGGGCTCTCAAACATCTACGCAGGTAAGCCATCTTTGATCCCACCGTTAGAGTTCACCTTGTAGTTTAGCTCCAAACTCCTCAAAGTATATTTTGGCGTTTAATATGGTAGTTTACTGCACATTGTCTAGCGGTACGACAAAGTTAAGAATGTCAGGCCAGCAAGGTTCTTCGCTTGTTGAGTCTAGGAAAATCTACATGCATTTACACGTGTTATTGCATATTTCACAAGTAGCTCCGCCTCATTCTGGAATCAAGAATCGATATATTCGTTGTAATGTCGCTGAGAGTGTTCTCCAATAGGTGAGGGTGCACCCGGTCTTATGCCTATCACAATACTGTGGAAACACGGGATTTCTGTGGTATAGCTACAGTATTGTTACGGTATAATAGATATTGCTACAGTTCAAGAGTGCCGGTTCCAGCTCGGTCTATGTGTTTTGAACGATACAGTATAATTGCCAAATCCAGTTTTTGGTCTAGCAGCTGGCAGGGGCAGGCTAAACTATTACACCAGAAACGTTGTTAAAAAAAGCGCACAACTCCCTTCTGGCTCTTCAATGAGGCATCGATCATATCCTGTCTTCTATCATAATTAGTCTTCCGTCCATCTCCATCACCGCCCTGTGGACTTCCTCATCCACCTCCAGTCGCTCACTCCTCATCTTCGCCAGCTCCACCTTGAGCATATCCATCTCCTTCAACGTTCGCTCGACATCAAGACCAAACCTCTCCATTTGTGCGTTCATTTTCTCCGTGTCTTGGAACGACCTATGGGCATCCTCCTCCGCTTTCGTCTTCTCACTCTTCACCCCCTCCAGCTCCGTCTTGGGCTCCGCCATGTCCTGCACAGGTCTCTCCACATCCTTATCAAATCCCCCCAGCTCAATCTTCATCTTATCCATGTCCTGCAGCCCGCACGCGATGTCCCCTGCCCCCTCCTTGTCCGCGCTCCCCACCATCCTCTCGCCCCCTGTATTCAGCGCCGCCCTCTCCACAGCTGTCCTCCTATTCTCCGCCATATCTTTGAGTTGCTCCGTAGTGGCCTTCGTACGGTCTACAATGGCGCCCGAGCCGTTCTGCTGCGACGTTGCCAACGCCTCCAGGCGTGCAACGTCGGCGAGCTTGGCCGCCGTCTCGACCGTCACCATGAGGTGCCGCATCATGTACCTGCGATCGTCATCGGATAGTGGCGTGCACTGGCTGGAAGACATTTGGTCGTTTAGTACGTCCACGCCCCGAAGCAGTACTGCGGCTATATCGGAGCTAGAGCGCGGGGTCGGCTGTCAGTTTTGATTTTGGTAGGTGGGGTTTGCGCGGGGATACGTACGCGAGTGTCATGTCAGCTATTGGGGTATTAGACTTGTGATGTGGAGGTTAAGGTGCGGGATGATATGTGGGGTGTGTATGGTTGTGCGGGGAAGGTTTGTTCGTCGAGTACGAGCCTAGGGGGTACGCGTGGTTGCAACGCTGACTAAGTAGGTGGTAAAGATCACGGTATATACCAGCGATAATTTGTATGAAACACCACCGCCACTCCATACAAATTATCCTTGCCAGAAGCAACGGCATTTTTGGTTGTTTTCGTGGTGAGCGGGTATATCTTATTTTAGCATTATAGAGACTTTGCGCTGGATGTATCCAGCTTCCTTGCAACTTGGCGTTATATGTATCTTCGTTGATTTGGGTGGGAGCTAGATGTTGCTTGTCACTGATGGGCGTTACCCAGTTTGTTTGGAGAGAAGAAACAAAACCCCAAGTAAATGAGTTATTTTTACCATCAACACTGTCGCCAAATTCCGGAGGATCCTATAGAAGGTATATATACATACGAATTTCAGCACAAAAAGGTCCCGATAAAAAAGAGCTCTATTTGGTGGTGCTACAAATGTTAGAAGCACTGGATGTCTAATTTCAACATTTCCCCTCTCTCCTGGAGTCAAATGCGAGGCTGGATCTATGATTCCTTGGCTACTTAATGCCAAGTGTGGCTGGGGTGGATCCGCATCTCTCAAATAGCTCTGGTTCCGATTCTGACTGGGTGTTGTGCACAATTCCATAGGACAATAGTACCCGTTACATCCAATTGTTTGATACTCTATTTCATGCTCATGTCTCAAACAACTGCTACGCGCAAACTAAATAATCCAACCAGAAACGTTGCCAACAAATCCTTCTTTTCAACACTCTCAGTAACCGAGCTGATATCTCAAGTGGTTGAACTCGTCTTTCAAACTAGATATTTCCCCCTCTGGGTCCCCTTTTTCACTCTTTATCACTTCCAGCTCCACCCTGAGTTCCTTCATCTCTTTCATCATCCTGTTCACATCATTACCGAACCTCTCCATCACTGCCTTTACCCCTTCGATCTCCTGTAGCGTCCCCCCAGCCTCCTTCCCTGTCCCCTCCGACTCAACATTCATCCCTCCCTTCTCCATCTCCACCTCCGCCAGCCTCTCGGGCTCCCCTACCGCCTTGTCGTCTTCCACCCCAAGCCCGTCTGTCTCAGCCTTGATGCATTCCCTATCGTCGCAGAATCTCTTTTCCTGAGCCAACGCGACCTCGGCCAGCTTCGCCGCCGTCTCAACCGTCATCATGAGCTGGCGCAGGGCGGACTTGCGCTCCTCCGCGGATAGCAGCATGTGCTGGGTGGCCGATGTTTGGTGGCCCAGCGCATGTGTGGCAAGGACCAGGAGTGCGACTGTCTCTGAGCTGATATTGGGTGGGGAGGGAGATTAGTCGGGGGTAGGCAGTTTGCGAGGCGGGGTGGGGCGCCACTTATACGTACGCGAATGACATTTTACTTCTTGGTAGATCGGGATGGTTATGCGGACGTTGGGGTCTGTGGTCTGTGGGGTATGTGAAGGTCGGTTAGGAGGGTGAGTGAGATGTAAGCTTCGGGGGAGGGCCTAGATCACGTGGGGTTGCAACGCTGACTACTTCGGTAGTACAAGACACAGGCATAAGGTGATCGGAAGGGCAGGGTATCCATTAGAGAGGTTTTGCTGCAGCCGACACTAGGGTTTTTGCATAGTGAAGTCACGCATATGTGCATATATGCAGTGTGGGTCAATAATTTTTGTTATCAGATACCAAGCATGAATATATCATAAGCGGATGTAGAATGACATTTGATAATGCGCCAAGGTGAGTGGCGAGCAACTGATTCTCACATTAGTAATACATCGGGTGCGTGCAACTGATTCTCACATTAGTAATACATCACGTGCGTGCGTTTCCAGACAGTAATCCTTACATCTTTGAAACTTGAACGGTAACCGATATCGATATACCTATCGATATACCAGCAATGACACGGAGCGATCAAATCATAGAAGAGGATGTTATTGTATTACTTTCTACTACAGTAGCGAGTGTTGCTGGTGTTCTTTGCCTACATCTTTGCACCCGGGATTATGATCAGGAGGATCCAGTGCCTGAGTACCGGGAACCATTGAGAATCCCGTTTGGGATTCCATTTGACCTGGATCTTTTGAGCGAGGGCTACTGTTTAGCTTTTTTTCGGTAAGCATGTTCTCCTAGTATTGGTTCAATTCAATCCTCATCTGACAATACTATCAAACAGATTTACTCATAACGATATTCATAATATGTTGCGGTTCTTCAACTTGGAGGGAATGAACATGAGGGCGAAATACAGATGCACTCCAGAAACTGCAATATGTCTTGTTCTCTACAGACTTTCTGCACCCTGTCGGTACAAAGAAATAATGTATCTTTTCCAAAAGTCTCGTTCCTGGCTGTCAACTGTTTTTAACGACACTATTACATATATACTCAATCGGTATTTGGATAGAATGAATTGGGATCAACAGCGACTTACACCGGAAGCAATTCGCAGATACGCCAATGTAATTCAACAAACGGCTGGACTCGAAGTAGGAAATGTATGTGCATTTATTGATGGTACTATGCGAGCAATATGTCGTCCTACGGAAAATCAGAGACTTTATTACTCTGGATACAAAAAATGTCACGCAATCAAATTTCAAGCAGCAACGACTCCCGATGAAATTATCAGTCATTTTACAGGCCCTTGGCCCGGAAGCCGCGGTGATTGGAGCATGTATATGGAATCAGGATTACAACAACGTTTACGGGATCTGCACCTTAGTCAAAGAGCAGAGGATCATTGTTATTTATATGGAGATCTTGCGTATTCACTTTCATATGGTGTTTTGAGTGCCTACAAAGCTCTTCCCTATCGTCCGTTGAATCCAGTACTACAAGAGGTCAATGCACTCATGTCAGGTTTCCAAGTTAGTGTTGAGCATAGTTTTGGAAAGGTTATGACATTATGGGGGTTTAACGGATATAAAGGGAATCTCAAAATAGGTCTTTCCCCTGTCGCAGCGTACTTTACCGTATCTGTTTTACTTGCGAATGTACATAGCTGTATATATGGTAACCAAACAAGCCAACAGTTTGATTGTCAACCGCCGACATTGGAAGAGTATTTGGGCTAAGAATATTTATTTCTATCTAAAGTTTTTTGAGCTCATCAAGTTTCCCCAAAATATGAGAGAGGAAATCGTTACTGCATGCTTCTTCCGCCAATCTTTCTTCATTTCTTTGTCGCTCTTTTGTTACCTTATCCTCCTCCCTTTCTCTCGCCAGCTGCTCTCTTAGTTCCTGGAACTTCCCATCAATCAATTCATTCTGTTGAGCTTATGGTTGTCTAGATGCCATAAGCTCACGAACAACTGTAACCATACCGGACCCTAAACTCTCCACCGCACTAACAACAGCCAATGTATCAGCAGAACGCTCACTGTTGATAACAGATCTCCTCTTCTTTCTCATTTTTTTGATCTCTTTCGCAACAGTCTCATCACTTTCCCCTCCGTCAGAATCTAATTCCCCATCTCTGTTTCTTTTTTCGCCCAAACGGACCAACATATTTCGACGGTGAACTCCTGCTTCCTCTGCTTCCTTAGCCAGAACTGAACTTCCTTTAGCAGCATCCGATACCATTCTCTCCAGTTGGTCCTCATGCGCAATCCAGCCATCAATCTTTTGCGTCAGTTCATCTTCCCTTTGGACCGTGCCTAAAAGATCAAATTTATTAACTTTTTTGAACAATAAAAGAATTATAGGTATGAGATTAGCCTACCACTTTCCCTTTCCTGCATACGTACTTCAGCTCTCCTTCGCGCGACCATCAAACTAACTGTCTTTTGTGGGTCTTTGAGCTTTACACCGCCCGTCTCCTGTTCTAGCAATTCGGAAATTAAGAGCCAAAAAGCACTCTTCTTTCCCTGAATATGTTCCGCTTGATAGTCAACACATAAACGCATGAGGACTATCTTTTCACCCTCGGTAACTGTACAGCGTGATCTTCTGCTACTCTTTTCGAGCTCGGTAGTTATTGGGGATTGATGGCGTTGTGGAGAATGACTTGGTAATGAGCTTGATTCCCGGGCTATAATATTCAAATTTTGATTTAGATCTTCAACCGAGAGAGCTGCATAAGCTGAGCCAAATACGCGTTGTACTGACTGTTGTAAGGGAGTTAGGTTATGGTCCATATTGTTTTTATTTTTGTTCAGGTATCAAGACGAACGCGTTGTTATTATCTTGTTTATTAGAAGCATGAAGATGATTTATACGCAGTTAACACTACTCAATTAACTATCAAAACCACTACTAGTACATTAAGTTGTTTGCATCTCATTCTAGCATTTTTACTTCAAGTAATTCGTTTAACTTTTCCTCTGAAAACTCTCCCAAACGTTTCAAACTCCTCTCAATTTTTAACTTTGCTGCAAATTTAGCCGAAGCCCGCTTAGCTTTCTTTGGGCTCCTAGCTCTCCATTCCGCAGAACTAATTCTCTCCTGTTGTTTTTTTTCCTCCGCTTTTTGTGGCTCAATTAGCGGATTCATCAGATGCTAGCAATAGATATAGGGAGAGTAAATACCTGAGGGCTTCCGATCCCTTATTTTTTTAAGTGCATCATGAACCTCTTGATGTTTTGGATCTTTAGGAGCAAAAGGGAGAAGATGTTGCCAAACAGCTATATGGGAATCAGGCCGGTGACTGAAGTCCTTAATGCATGCTGGACATTCCTGGAACTTTGTACGGTTGTCCCTCCATTTCTCATAAGGGTTTTGATTTTGAACTGGGGGTGGAACTGTGGATTTCAAAGGCTTCTTCCTAATTCTGCCTGTAGCTGTATAGCCATAAGGAGCAGCTTGTGTATTGGGCTTTGAGGTTGACATTGCGAGGTTGAGTTGAGATGAGTGAGTGAAACCAAACATGATCCACATTATAAGGGATGGTTAACGCCAACATGGTCCACATACAAAAGTGGCGAACGCGAACATGATTCGCACCCCAGCTCGACCAAAGACTGCACCCCAGCTACCAAAGACTCGCACCCCAAATACGACCAGCACTCCAGACCTGACAAAGAAGACACAAGAACCAAAGAAGACTTCAGATCAAAGAAGACTCACACCAAAACGGTTTTGCCTCGACAGGCCTCACAAGATAAGCGGACGCAGGCCAAGAAAACCTCTACTTTCTCATTCTCGCCCTTATAGTCTACTTACTTGCAGCATGCAAATGTACTCTATATCGGACGGTTACA
Source organism: Morchella sp. 2014-9hei (assembly GCA_024713685.1). Classification (NCBI taxonomy): domain Eukaryota; kingdom Fungi; phylum Ascomycota; class Pezizomycetes; order Pezizales; family Morchellaceae; genus Morchella; species Morchella sp. 2014-9hei. The sequence goes on from JAMGYW010000025.1 coordinate 334,159, forward strand.
GCAAAACCTCTCTATTAGAAGGATCCGGCCCGCCCAGAGAAAAGGAATACACTCCCTGTCGCTTGCCCTTGATGAGGAGCGCAGAGAACCCAAAGTCCGGAAACCCATGAAAAAAATCTCGTGCTCTTTCCTAACAACCTTTTATCCTATCAACCTTTTACCCCAAAATTTATTCACAACAATGAAATAAAATCTGTTGATTTGGTCTTCATCTCCTTTGATAAGGTGTATAGTACCAACATGTATAGTTGCAGTCTCTATTTCTTCAAATCAGTCTATCTCCGCTACAAGAGGAATGCCTGCTGCTATTCCTGCTTCAGGAGTCAGCGCTCATGCGCCGAATCCACCAAGCATGCCGAGATCTGTAGGCGCTACAGGTGTATCTATTCCTATCAGTAGTGGTCCTATTGAAAGTGGACAACAAGTGGTAATCGTTCCTCCAGAATGACCCGCCGCCGAGCCACGCAAGGTCCATGAGACGCCGAGTCGGCCCTGCATCCCGAGGTCTGCCAGGCGCTAAGACGAGTCCGCCAAGTGCCGGTCCGCTTTGTGTGCCGAAAGACCATGTTTCTACTACTGAGCTACTTATTTTCAAGAGAGAACGAGACGCTGGCTTAGCCTGTCCACTTATGCCGGGTCTGTACTATAATTTGCCAGGGCCGGTACCTGCTTCCAATGCAGGTTTTCTTGTCACTTCTCAGGGATACTCTTCAGAATCAGCTACTGTTCTGAGTCCCGCTGTCAACACCAAGCCCGTTCAAGCTTTACTCATCATATCGAAGAACAAATTGACATCTAACCAGAAGCTAGTCATCGTACAACATTATATTGCAAATATAGAGGACTGCAAGACCATGTGTAAAGGGGGGTACTTCGATACTCAAAGACAAATAATGAAGCGTTCTCATGGTTTTGACTGCAATGTGGACGCAGTTATGAAAGACATTCACATAGCGGCAAAGGTGAGTCTTTATTCATTTCGCGTTTGTAATTGTTAGACAGTATAGCAAAGTTCAATACTTACAATAAATGAAATACTTTAGTTGTTCATTTCCAACTGTTCTGAAACGCGTTGAGCTGTCGCGGTCGCCGAAATTAATATTGATCAAGCTTCGTGTTGTGGTTGGAAATTGTTAAGAGCAAAGAAGATGCATTGAGGGATGCTAGAAAACCAGAAGAGGAAAAACAGTTGTATGCAGATAATATGGCAAGGTTAAGAAAGTCTATAACTCAGCACCTATCTGTTACTGGATTTCGAGTGAGGAGCTGTGATGGAAGAACGGGTAACCGAAGACAAGTATAGAAAAGTATCGAGGTGGTGTCGGGGCGCCTTTGTCCGACGACATCTCTACTATACTATTGGGCAGCGTACTCCGAAGAGTTTGGCTGATGGCTGCAGGCTGTTCCTCTTTGAGAAGGTGACCAACGTAATAGTATGGTACAGCCTGATAACCGGCATTTGTGAGTCAAAGGGCTTTCGCGGAAATAGAATGTACCAGATAGAATACGGGCCCTGATATGGCTTCCTCAATGTATATATAAGGGAGTGGATTCCCGCGAGCTGAGGGGGGAATTCTCATCATTAACGAGGGGAGTCTGATCTACAATATTATTTGTTTAAAAGCTACAGAACTACTGCTTAACATTGCTATATCTTTAAATATCTCATTACACTATGTGCAACAGATACAGACAGTACGAGACAATCGGAATTGAGTGACCGAAAGACTTCGAGTTTTGAAGTCAAGAATACTTCTGAGAAACGAACTGTAGACAAAACATGGGTAGAAGCACTAGGAGCTGGCATGGGCGCTGGAAAGAAACAGAGGCTATCGCACCTAAATGATGATTTCTTGATGGAATCGCTTCGGGAGCGGGACGACAAAATGGCAGCGATGTATCGGGAAACAGCCTCCAACAGTAGTGAGAAATTAGTGAATGCTAACTCCACTACACATTCGGAATCCCCCAGTACATCATTAGAGCAATTACGGAAAGATCAGGAGGAACCACGGAAGGAAATCAAAAACGTTAGCGTTGATCTTCAATAACAAATGAGGGACAATCAAAGTCAGCTTCTTACGTTCTTGCAACGATGAGTACGTACAAAGAAGTAGAATTTCAGATATAATACCAAATACCGCCATATACATTTAGCCCAATACAGATATTCGCAGATAATGCAAGAATTGAACTCTACGGCTATTGCAGATCCACAATAACATGTATGAATGTTAGAAAGAAGGATACAGACTGTGTAATAAGCACTTATGGTTGACAGCCCAATTTTAAGGTTATTCTTATGCGGAAGAAAATACCACTGCGGTAAGGCCTTCCCCAAAATCCATTCAATTGTCATGCGTTCACGAGCTATATGACGGTTGAAAATGAGTTCTGGTCTGTCCATATTCCTATCTTGTTGATGCCGATTTGCACCCATAACACCCCGGGCAAGAAAATACGCTGGGTCACCGTAAACCAAAGGCTCCCTACCGTCAGGTACTCGCAAGTTTGATTGAACTCTATCGGAGAATCCCGATAACTAAAAGATCAACCAGTTACCTCTCGCCCCCTCGTCAGGTCCATTCAAGTGGGAAACCAACCCATCAGGAGTGATATAAGCTTGAAATTTGATCGAATGTATGTTGAGGTAGTGAGCTTGCTCCACAGATAGCTTAGGGAGTACCATGAATAAAACCGTAACAAATATTTTCCGGAGTATCTATCGCGAGACAATAGATATTAATCTGATCAGGTGTTAATCTGATAGAATCCCAATATAATAGTTGTTGATATCGATTTTAGATAAACACGATTGTATCGTTGATGATAACTTCTATCCATGAAGTACCATGACCGAATATCTTAATCTCATTGTCAATATCAATCTATTAAACGCAAAGCGATTCTATTTACCTCACAACAGTTCTTATATCTTGTCGAATAAGAAAGTCTATATAAAATGGGAAACAAACAGGTTTCTCGCCCTGTTTTGTATCTTTTATGGAATAAAAGATCCTGCAAGATCATTACCGCAGTCATCTCCTGTATTTGATGCCTGATGAACTTCAAAAATTACAGGCACCAAGTATCATTTTTTGTCGCTAGGGAAAATCGTACGGTAGGATCATATGGATTTGGTCCTCGGTCTGGATTTGAAACCCGGGATCCATCTTTTGAAAGTTGTCATCTCAAAGATTTGATTCGATATACATTATTTATTTCCACACGCAAGATTCGCATAATCTAGAATAGCGATCAAAATCTTGAAGTGGCATGTATGGGTGAGGTTTTAGTACAGTTTTTCAGCCCAATGAGAACGTTCATCCAGGTTGGAATTTGAGTACCCTTCGATACTCAGCCGGTTGGATGGATTTTTAAATGGTTACCCGGGTTTTATTTTGAAAAAAAAAAATTCTATGGAAATACTAACAACCTTTATCAAGATGTCGGCCAATGATCAATCCTCCCCTTTACCAAGTCTCTCCAGTATATTCAATACATTGACAGCATTTAACTACTCATATCCAATGCCTGAAATCCACTCTCAACCTCCAGGACTTTCCGATATCATCAGTTCAGAAAAGAGAATTGCGCATGATGCGCCGAGACCCGTGAGCGGCGCGCCGAGAAATGCGGACCCTGCTCAAAGTTCATCAGATGAACTTCTATTTGTTTCCGATTCCACTATTTGGAGGAGTTCAGGTGCCAGGCTGGCACATACTGCGCCGAGAATCGAGACCGGCACGCCGAGAAATGCGGTTTCTGAACATAGTATCAGTCAAAATCATTCAAAACAAGTGCAGAGAATGCCAGAGAGTACCATTTTGATGAGTGCGGAGAGGAGAATTGAGGATGCTATGCCGAGAATCGCGAGCGATGCGCCGAGAAATGCGGAATCAGGCTATAGGATTACCCAAAACCCTTCATATCAAGTTCTAGAAGGCCCCGATAGTACTATTTTGATGGGAACGGACAGGAGAGTTGCGGGCACAACGCCGAGAAGCGGGAAGGGTACGCCGAGAAATGTGGACTTTAAGGAAGGATCGCAGGTTGTTGAGGCTGCTGAGGGAGAGTCGGGTCCATCAGGTTTCACGACGCGTACTTGCCCAAAATCTGTTCTTAAGTCAGGGAATTGGAAAAGGGAGGAACGCGATATGCTATTGGAGTGGCTAGGGAGAAATTTAGGGAATTATGAAGGCTTCAAAATGCATGTTAAAAGCACCTGTTCCAAGATTGCGGTTGAAGTCTTTGGTGGGTCCAGGACAGCGGAGGGTATCCGGGGTCAGTGGGACTTGATGAAGAGGAAATACCAGAAGGCGAAGCAGAGGTTAAATTCAACTGGTGAAGGTCAGCGGGAGGGTGATAGTGAAAAATGGACGTCGATCAAATTGGCATGGCTTGACAACATTTGTCCGCATTATGAGCAAATTGATGATATCTTGAGAAGAGACCACGCAGTTACTCCACTATTTGTAGCTGAAACCGGAGACACTAGCGGACCAATTCAATTTGTCAATGGAGTTCGTCAAAAGAAATCAGCAGATTCTCAATGGGAAGCGGATGATTTTGCGCAGGGACCGGTTCCATTGGAGTTTTCGGATGAGGAGGACGAGAATGATGTGCACCCACCTGCGGGAGGTCAAAAGACTCCACTGTCTAGTCAATCCAATACGGGAGGAACCACTATTGAGAACTCAATCAGGAAGGGTGAGAGTAAAGGTACGGGTTTGAGGGCTTTGAAGCGCAAAAGACAGACCACGGTTGAGAATGCAATTGAGTCAATTGCGGAGAAGCGTATGATGTTTGAAAGAACTAGATTTGAGTATGAAAAGGAACGCGATGAAAAGAACTTTAGACTTATGGAATTACGAGAGCAGAATCGTCATGAGGAAGCAATGGCCCGTTGGAAATTGATGGAGAAAAAGTTTGAAAGTCAAGCTAAACGCCCTGAATAATGTTTCTTACTGTCCTTACGAGTCTTTCCCTCAAATCCACATGTCCTGCAATAACCCGAGCCTGTCTAACTCCTGCGTTATCCACCCCAGCATCCATTTCGTCAAAACCCCCCTCAATTTCTATTTCTACTCCGTTTTCTTCCCGTTCTTCCTCGTCCAATATCCACTCATCGTCATTTACTTGTAAAAGAAAATTATGTAAAATACAAGCACTTTCAAACCAGTCAACAACCTGCTTATGAGTCTCCATACCCGTCACCCTAATTGATACAGAAGTAATTGAAGGAAAACGGCTCTTTAGCATGCCAAATACATGCTCAATTACAATGTGACTGGAGCTTAATGTAGCATTGAAAAGACGACAAGGGGGACTATTTGCAGCTGGCCTCTTGAAGGGAACAATCATGTAATCGGTATTCGTATATGCGGAATCGCCGATTAGAAATTCATTTTCGCCAATGAAATTCTGTCGATTCAGATGTAGCTGAGAGTTTTCGAAGACGCGAGCATCGTGCACAGCAGATGTATCCCCCACTCGTGTATAGATGATCCGGCGAGTATCTGTACAGACCAATTATCAAGATTGAAATAAGATACGCCTTTTATTTATTGAAATAATAAAACCAATCAGAAGAAAGATATTTTAGAGTAATAAAAGTCCCATCGATAAACCCAATACACCCGGGAAATACCCCCATAGTAGCAGAACAGACTCGTTGTTTGTGTTCATTTTTCTCTGCAACAGTATGCCAACGGATAAATTTATCTTTCATTGATAATAATGCCTTCAGAACACGTCGTGTATAAAGAGGAATAGTTCCATCGCCAATTCCAAGTGATAATCCGCTTTGAGTTTGAGTACCTCCAGCCCCACCCAATTTGTATAAAAATACAGCCAATTGATAAGGAACAGGCCTTTGGCAGCGGCCAGTAATTTCTGGACTGAAAACAGGATGAGTCTCAATTGCGCGTATCAATGCCTCAAAAGATTTTCTATCCATTCGAAAGACCGATCGGAAAACTCTTGGATTTTCTAGCAAAGGTTGATGAAACCAAGTCTCAATAGTAACCGCCCGATTCTGGAGGAAGTCGTTACGCGGAGCCCAATACCTCCGTGACTCAAGAACATTCATCAAGTCATCGGGTACCTCTGAATCCATTCCTTCCACCCTACAGATTGGCCCTATTGCATTTCCCTCATGCTCGGCGTCCCCAACCTCTGCGCCCTCCATCATCAAATCTGTTACGTGGGGGCCGTGGGCGGAACAAAGAAGGTCCAAGGAACACAACCGAGGCAGGAGGCCTAGAGGTAGACTCTAAGCAAGCGAAGTATCTTGAAACCCTTTTGGTCGTCGAGACCAAAAGATCGTGGACTATGAACTATAGAGGAATAAAGTATTGGTATTCCTTAAATACAGGAGGTTGCGTGAAGAGAAAAGGAAAGGAAGAGAACTAGACAGAGAAATAACATGCGCTTTTATATAACCGAATAACCCTGTCCGAAAGATGACAAATACAATCGCTTAAGGATACATATAGAATACAATGGAACCGAATAGAACCCAATAGAAAACCCATGACTCATCCGTCGACAAGTGCGACCACACTTCTCTTCACTCAACCATCGCTTATTCCCTTACGTCCCGTGACGCCATAATGCATCAGGTCCCCTCCGGCGCCTAACTCCTGGTAGGCTTTGGCTTGTTCCGATATCGCAGGAAAGTCTTTGACCAGGTCGGGGAGTGTTCAAGGTCGCCAGTGAGGTTGCCAGGATGGTTCGGGATAACCTTGCAGATCGAACCAAGATCTAATCTTCCCCCTGCTTCTCGAAATTCAATATACCGACCTCCCACTCCTCCTGTCCTTCAATCTCCACTGGGGGTGGAGGCAGTTCCGCTTCCTGGAACCGGCCACTATGCGAGAGAATTCAGACGCGAAGACGTGAACCTTCACAGACGCCAGAGTCTAATTGCACGCCAGATTGACCGACAATCCTTCGATATCAGAGGGTCCCCACGCGCTTCCAATCGAAGCTTTTGAGGGTCAAGCCAGATTGATGCTGCCGAAGAGATAGAATACCTTATCTCCTAAAGAGATCGGTGCCATGAAATGATTGACGCGATGTATCCTCCGCTATCTTCGCGCTCAAACATCTCATCCTTCAAGAAGTCATAGACGGCCTTCATATCCCTTGCGATCCCATTTGCTTGATCCTCTGCCGTGGTCTGTCCATGTTCCAAAGGGCCAAAGCCCGTGTTGGCGATAAGCGGCTTAAACTTGCTGGCTTCCGGCGAATTATTGTTGGTCATAACTCGCCATCGGCAACATGGACAACCAGTCATCTTGTTGGTATGATACATAACTCCGAAGATTGCCCATAACTGCGCTGAACCGCTCAGTTTGACCGCCTGTCTGTGGGTGGAAAGCTGTTGAAGATCGCGCGATATTTCTAACCGACGCATAAGCGATTGCCAAAACTCAGCGGTGAATTGGGTTCCCTGCCTGATACTATTGTTTCGAGACCATGAAGTTTCCAAACATGTTCCAGGTAGAGTTTAGCTGTCTCGGCGCCGACCTCCTTGGTTGTCGGTACTAGGTGTCTCATCTTGGTCAACCGACGACCACCATCGTGACGATCAGTATCCCCACTCTCCGGTAGGTCCGTGAACGGTCCATCGATACATCTGTCCACGGTCCATCTGGTATGGGCATTGGTCGTAATACCTCAGATGGCGCTGCTTTCGACGCTCTTGCTTCTGGTGCAGACTTTCGAGTTTCGAACGATTGATCGACGATTTCAAGATTCAGGCCAGTAGTACTTCGCTCAATAACCTGGTCTTTGCTCTACCCGGATGTCCGGCTGATGGTTTGTCGTGATGTTCCCTAAGTAGTCGTAAACGAAGGTCACCTACTTCCGCACGATAGCGCTACAGATATATAGAGTCGCCATTTCGCCTTTCGGAGCATTCGCCAGCGATATTTTCTTCGAAAGTGTTTGACCCCGTTCAAGTAGCGATAAGATTTTGTTCGGGAAACTATCAACCTGGTAAGCATTCAAAACAATTCTCCACAAGAGACATTCCTTCAGCGGGTTCATTTGATAAAGAGCCCGCAAACAAACTTAGCTTTGCATCTAAATTCTTGCTCTTTATAACCACTTGGCTTTGGTGAGCCAATCTTTCATCCCCCGCCTTAGGGAAGTCTCCTGGCTTCCTAGTCAATGCGTCGGGTTTCCCTCCTTGTTTTCCTGGTCGGTATTGAATAATGAAATCGAAACGTGACAAGAATTCTGACCATCTCGCTTGACGACGGTTTAACAGTTTGGTAGTCATAAAATATTCCAAATTCCGGTGATCCGTTAACACTTTAATTGGGAACTGAGCTCCTTCCAGGTTGTATCGCCAGTGTTCAAAACATCGAATTATCGCTAAAAGTTCCTTATCGTATATTTCGTAGTTGCATTCTGCTGGGCTGTGCCTTTTGTTGAAGAATGCCACCGGGTGTAGTATTTCTTCGTCATCGCGTTGCGAGAGTATTCCTCCTGACACGTAATCAGAGGCGTCCGTTTCTACGGTAGTTTCTCGTTCCGGGTCAAAGTGTCGAAGGATTGGTGCTGTTGTGAATGCAGTTTTGAGGTTTCGGAAAGCCTGTTCTGCCTTGTCTGACCATTCGAATTTGACCCCTTTCTTGATCCATTCCTGCCTTGTCGCCTCTTTGGTTAAAGCCGTCAAGGACATCGCGATTTTCGAATATCCGTTAACGGTCACCGGTAGAAGTTTGCGAACCCGAGGAACCCTTGTACTTCTTTTATACTTTCCGGTGTTTCCCAATTCATAACTGCTGACACTTTCTCCTGATCCATTTCGATACCTTCCGGGGTGAGGATAATTCCGAGGTACTTTGTCTTTTGAACATAGAACTCGCACTTTTCCGGTCGGAGATGAGCTTTGTTGGCGTGTAGAAGATCGAGTATTTTGCGGACGTGGATTCTGTGTTCTTCTAGGGTCTCGGAATATATGAGGATGTCGTCCAAGTAAGCAGTGACAAATTGGTCCAGGTGAGGACGGAGAATGTCGTTGATCCATCGACGAGCATTGGTTAGTCCATAACTTGCAGTATTCGTAATGTCCAGATCTTGTCCAAATGCTGTCTTCCATTCATCACCTTCGCTATCCGTATTTGATTGTATCACGGAGGTCGAGCTTGGTATAATACTTGGCCTTCGATAGTCTTGCCCAGGTTTCTTCCATCAAGGGAGAGGGTATTCATCCTTCACAGTAATCTGCTCAACCCTCGGTAATCCACACATAATCGTAAGGTCCCATCGTTCTTTTGACAAAGATAATTGGTGCTCCTGCCGAAGTGCTATTCGGATCACACCTCTAGGAAGGTTCTCTTTGATGTATTCCCACAAGGCTTTGAGTTCCGTTTGTGTCATGTTGTACATCGGTTTGAAGGGTGGCTGCTTATCCCCTTGTAGTACTATGTGATGATCGTAGAGGGTTCGGTGTGGAGGTAGAACTGATGCATCGGCTTCTTCGAATAAGGGCAATAGGTCGTGATTTTCTGGAGGTACAATTTGGCGAATGTCAATGGGCGTCTGGTCTATAGCAGAGAGGTGGATCAGGTGGGCGCCCGTGTGTAGCTGCTGAACAATCTGTCGAATCGAGGCCGGTGCTTTGCTAAGTCCAGCGAGGTCTATTAGGTTCCACTCTGGGGCTGGTATGGAGATTCCCCTTGCGACGATTGGTTTCCTTTCGACACAGCAATGTTGGCAGCAGGCTGGTGAATCGAAGACCAGTTTGTTCTTTTTCGGTCGTAGCTTGACATCGTGTCTCCGCATCCATGGTATCCCCATTACAAGCGGGTATGATCCTAACTGGGTAACGAAACAGGGTGCTTTTCGGTGTCCGTGTATGTCGAGATCGAGGGTAACGGCGGTGATCTTGCCTGATCGAATGGGCCGCCCATCGATTTACATCAACTCGTCGGGTATTTTCAGTGGGCCATATAGTAAGTTTATGGTGGCGTACAAAAGATTCGTCTACAAACGCGTATCCTGAGGCTCCGGTATCAATGAGAGCAAAGGTGGGTACAAAAGTATTTTTATTCTGAGAAACCGAGCAGGTTACTACAAATTGATTCCCATCCATTTCCTCCTCTGATACCGAACAAGTAGAGATACGCATCTTAGAAAAATCCTCAAAGGGTCCCTGGTTTATGCCACTTAAGCCAGGGACAAATCTTTTGCCGACTCATTGTCTGAGTCCTGTCCTTCCTCCACCCTCATCGCTGCTCCCCTCATCGTATATCTCTTCTGTCCTCCACCCTGTCCCCTAGCCTGAGGACAGTTCCTCACCAGATGTCCGACCCCCCCACAATAAAAACACCTTCCTTCCGCCAAGCGAGCATTTCTTTCCGTAGGAGTGGGGCGACGACGGCCCCCCGAGAGATCCATAGGCGCATCACCACCGGGCGCGAACGATGGATGAGTAGGCGCAGGTGATGCCTGGTTTGCGGGAGCAAGAGCAGGAACAGATGGGCGCAAAGGTTGTGCCGCGGCAGGTACTGCGCGCGGCGACAGGGTTCTGTTGCTGGTGGTAAACAGGTGCCGTTTACCCAGCTCGCCTTTGATGGCCCGTTGTCTATTGTCCAACCGTTGTAAAAAGGGTTGCACAGGCATCAACCGTGGTGGGGGTCTCGTGGTGTACCATTGCCTCCATGAGCTCCGTCGAGATCCCTTCCAGCAAGCATTCCACCCGAGTGATCTCGTCAAAACCGGATTCGGAGGCGTGTCGTTGGAACTCGGCGAAGTAGTCGGAGAAGGTACGGTTCCGCTGGCGCATGTCCCTCAAGTTTCGACGGGCTGTGTAGACCCTATCCGGGTCGCCGAACGCAGTGTCTAGGATTTCATAGAACCGTTCCATAGATGGCAGGTTAATGCCATCATCAGTGGTGTATGCGAGGAACTGGCTAGCAGCGATGTCTTCGAGACGACCGAAGGCATAAGACAACTTGGACTGTAGGGTCGGGAAGCGGTCGGCATTCCCCAGGAGTTTAATCCTCATTTGTTGTTTAAATAGATGTAGCCGGGCCCGATCCTGGTCACCTCGAAAGATTGCAGGGTCGGATAGCTTTTCCGAACGATGGGTAGTGGTGGTAGGGGCTTCTACGACTGGGGGTGCTGCTGGGTTTGGAGGGACTGCTGGTTGCTGCTGTTGGGCTGCAGCTAGGTTTCTTGCGAAGGCTTGCCTTGCCTCCTCTCCTTGTGCGTGGGCACCTTCGAGGTCCTGAGCGTATTGGGACAACGCCGCTCGACACCGTTCCAGGAGCGCAAAGGTTTGGGCATTGGCGTGGGCAGCATCAAAGACTGGATACTGTTCGAAGTAGGTACGGAGCTGTTCCGACAACTCCTCGTAGTCAATAGGATTCGACATGGTAGGCTATGGTCTAAATGTTGTGTTGGTTGGCGTTGGAGACGCAACCTAGTGTTACGTGGGGGCCGTAGGCGGAACAGAGAAGGTCCAAGGAACACAACCGAGGCAGGAGGCCTAGAGGTAGACTCTAAGCAAGCGAAGTATCTTGAAACCCTTTTGGTCGTCGAGACCAAAAGATCGTGGACTATGAACTATAGAGGAATAAAGTATTGGTATTCCTTAAATACAGGAGGTTGCGTGAAGAGAAAAGGAAAGGAAGAGAACTAGACAGAGAGAGAAATAACACAGGGCTTTTTATATAACCGAATAACCCCTGTCCGAGTATGACAAATACAATCGCCAAGGATACATATAGAATACAATGGAACCGAATAGAACCCAATAGAAAACCCATGACTCATCCGTCGACAAGTGCGACCACACTTCTCTTCACTCAACCATCGCTTATTCCCTTACGTCCCGTGACGCCATAACAAAATCTAAATCGGAATCGGAATCTAAAGAAGATTCACAATCAGGTGCGCATATGGATTGGGGTTGTTGCGCGACACTACGGAACTCTCTTGGGCACACAGCTTCAAGAAGCTCGCTTGCTTCTCTCTGAACATGAAGCTGTCTCAACAGTACTTTTCTTTCCGATTCGCGAGGCATAGGACTTGTAGGAGGCAGCGGGTGTTGAACACAGAATAGCAACAACGGTTAACAAAAAGAAAATCCTTACTCTCCCCGCATTTACTAATCCTATTTTGATCAAAAGAATGAACTCATCCGCCCTTTGGAGCGGATGGGATGGATGGAGTTTTCCTCAACCGCACTTTGCTACAAATAATCTAACCCTTCACACTAAAACCTCACCCGCAACCTCATCCACCCACTTCAACCGATTTTGATCACCCCTAATGTATCAACAGCCATGATAGCCGCAGTTAAGACAATTACTGTCCGTATTATGGTTTCTGACATTGTTTTTTTGATATCTTGGCTAATATTTTTCTCGATTTAGTTTTGTTTACACCTTCGAAAACCCTCGGCATTTTCTGAACCCCCTGCTTCACGGTTCTGGTTTACATGGGTTTTCACAACCCTCACAAAAAATAGGAATCCCAGTCGCACTATTTTACTTGGGGGTGACCTTAACTCTTTTAATCAATGTTGCTGTACTAACTGCATTTTTTCTGGGCATGCCGGACCCTTCTCTTCACGATCGGATAGAACTCTGAGGGTGAAAAGTACTGAAAATCCTGCTCGGTCAGGCACTCAGGTGATGGTAGTGGTTGCGTTGTGTCCAAACTTATGGATAGATCATGTTGTCTTCGTCGTTAAGTAGGTTTTCTCAAGAATAGGCTGCTGATACATTGGTGGAATTCAGTTCAAGTTTATTTGTGAAGAGAAAAAATAACAGGTATCAAGCAAAGCCAAGATACGATATTGGATTAGCTGGAAACTATCAATTTCACACACCTACAGACCATAGCTTCTCCAGCCATATATAGATAAATATAAAGATAAACTCTAACTGAAGTTTACCCACAATTGTATATTATAATGCCAAAATCCATCATAGGGCGGAGGTTGGGCGTGAGACGCTCTAGGATATATTTAATGTTTATAACATCACACTTTGTACCAGTGATTCATTTTTTAATAGCACAAGACTTTGAAAGAAAAGGTACAGCGGTAGGTAATAAGTACTGGAACACACGTGTCAGCGCACCCGTGCTGAGATATGGATGTCTCAGGTGAGGCTTCTAGAAGGTATATTGAGTATCACGAGTAAGTTGGTTTGAGGATCTTCGGTGTGTTGGTTTGTATATTGGTTTGCACATTTCGTTGTAGGTTCGTTTGTAGGTTCGTTTGTAGGTTTTGAGAATATTATTTTAGGTTGAAGATCTCGAGGAGATAGTATAATAGTGAAGCATTATGCACTGGGAGACAGGCCCGGGCAATATGCAGCAGCAACAGCTATGGTTGTGCAATGACCTCCACCTCCTCCAAATATCACTACGGCAGTTGGCCATGTTGGAACATCAGACTCCCAACAGTCCAAAGTTGGTACCATATTTGAGTTAGGATTTACTTATACAGAGATAGTTGCAAAGACCTGAGTGAAGAAATCCACCTGCTGGCATATTGTACAGAGAGATAAGGAGAGGCGGAAACCTGAATCTCTTATTCCATATACCACTTCAGTGCCTCATAGCGGTCGGCCTGAGAAACCCAGTAAAAGGCAGCAGGGACACCTGATTTACTCAGCAAAGAGAAACCGGCAGATGCATTTGGGCGTTCTTGCAAACATTCTTACTGCCAAAGTAACTAGGAAAACTGCACAGAAATACCTCAAGCAATGTGCTCTAAATAATCGGCGGTCGAAGCGAAAACCCTTCTTTTCTAAATTACATAAATTGAAACGATTGGTTTGGGGTAAGACAAGGAATCGCTGGACAATGTAGGATTGGGGTGAGATGATCTGAACAGACGAAACGCGGTTTGAGGTCTGTCACCATGGGTGCACTTGCTGGATATATCGAGCAGTCAGTGAAGAACACAATCTTGATTAGCTACTCCCAACATTTAAAAGTTGGTGAACATCAGTCATTATCTTGGGTTCCAGTTCTTTGGGTAATACGCGTGCGATGATTATTCTACCTACTGGGAGATTCAAAAGGAAACATTATGTTAACTTAATATTCAAATCGGCCTGCATCCCCTTTATAAAAAGTAATACAAAGGAACTCACCAGCCTATTATGATGGGGGATTTTGACCCTCTACATAAATCTAAAGCTCCTAGGGCCGCTAGAAACAGGCTAAGAATACAAATGATGGAGGGGCCCTCATAATTACCCAAACTAAATCCTATTGAAAATCTTTGGAGAATCATGAAGGGTACAATTAGTAAAAGAAATATTACTACAGATTTAGACCTAAGAAGGGCATTACAGGAACAATGCGACCGATTTACGCCAGGCAATTTTTGGAAACTGATAGAGAGTATGCTCAATAACTGCAGGAGTGTTTGAGGCATCGGGGCGGAGTGACACATTATTAATTGAGATCATGTACGTAGTAGTTCTAATTTATAACATATATTATTGTTGTTGTTCGATATCATGTTCATGTTTGTCGTCTTGGACCGCGCTCCCTCGTTGGCCGCGTTCCCTCGTTGAACCTGGAGAGGTCAGTGATGTCTGTGCCAGTAACTGAGAAATATAGCGGGCGCACTCGCGCGTTCCATTGCTTATTACGTACCGCTGTACACCAAATCTGGTACCTAACAAATCTGCCAGCACTGTACCCAGGGCTCTATCTCATATGTATATCAATATAGTGCCAGCGGTATTTGTTTAAACGGTACAGATATTCAAGTTCCTATATTATTTAAAAAAGAAAAAAAATGATTACAGTGTATGATTGACCAATGGGAGTATCTCCTCTATTTAAACAGATAAAACCAAGCATTTTTATTTAATTAAATACCTACTTTATCGAATCAGACAAGCTATGAATTTGAACACCGAATACAGATGTGTGATGGAGACACATGTTTCTTGTTGTTATATAAATTTGAGTGAGATGCTATGATGGATAGACAGTAACAGAAGACCAGCATAGAAAAGTATCGAGTTGGTGTGAGAGCATCCGTGTACAACCACAGCTGTACTATCCATTCAACTGTCAACCGATTTCGGTTTCTTTCTGGACCGAACGCAACTGGCGGTTCCAACCACAACCACCCAACCAGTTAGGCCTAAATAAATATAGAAAAAATAAATAAAAGACTAGAGTACATGGAAATCAATAAAGCAGTTCCTCTCTGCTGTAAGACAAAGTGGTTCATTACAGGTTGCGCATTTCCAACGAATTCTAGGTGTATTTTTTTCCAACCCTTCACCCTTCTGTCTTTTCCACTTGCACAAAAAACAATCCCTTCGGGCCCCGCTCATATCAATTGGTAGATGAGACCAAGGGCTCGCTCTACAAACAGGTAAAACTGTTGACTTTGTAATTTTGACCCTCCTTGTGGGTGTTTTATGCTCCTCTGTCTTCCGTTTCTTTGGGTCTCGGCACGCCAAGCCTGTGACTCCGGAATCGTTCCTATTCCCACCTAACTTATCTCCAGTACCCGTAGACCGTACTCCACTCTCAATCAATGCCCATGCCACGTCTAGACGGAAATCAATGTGGTTTACAGGAGAATCACGAGTGTTTCAGTAAATGATTAGGGCGTTGATCAACACAGTCTCTAGTATCCAATAGAAAATAGGGTACCAATTTCTTCTTGAAATAAGTTAAAAATCAAACTATGTGCGGTATAGGTCTGCTACGTCCACCACAACTTTATATAGATTGTAAGATAATATTATCGAGGGTACTAACATCTCCATCTGACGTCTACCTTGGAATATTGTTTCAGCGCTTTTTGAATTGGTACTTTTATTGCCTAGGTGCCTTCTATTTTTCATATCTTGCTCTTTAAGTGAATGAATTGTGGTCATCATGTGCACCGGTGACCTATTCATCCAGAGAAAACAACCGACACCGTCCTTGATAACACCTGATCTGAAATGATAATCAAGTTTTGATTTTTTGGTTATGACTTTGAATTCCTCAGGAAACCTCTTGAGGTTTGACTTCGCTGTACCAAATCCCCAAACACCCATTCTTCGAAATTCAGCAAGTAACGGTACCGATGTGAAATAATTATCCATATACACATTCCATGCTTTCTTCCGGTGTTTCAGGAGTAGTCTCCTCACAAGGTGGTGAACCATTTTTGCTGTGTTCGAAAATTCGGTGCCTAAATTGGCAGATTCTCTAGATACGGGATCGAGTCTATTTGCATTTGAGCTGGGGTGGAAATCCCAAACGTATGCCTTGTCTGCTAAAACATAAAATTTATACCCTTCTCCAATAGGTTTATTTGGCATCTTAGTGATATGGATTGAGCGTCCCGTAAATCGTATCATTGCCTCATCAATAGTGACGTTTGAGTATGGCACACGGTATTTCTGTGATACAGTTCGTAACTGATTTAAAAGTGGATCGATTTTGTTATGCCAAAAATGGTTGATATTGGTTGAATTGATGGCAGGTTCTTCAGGGTTTCCCTCTTGAAAGTATCTCCTTATTTGTTCAAACCGCATCTGGTTCATGAACTTTGTGGTTGGCAAACCGGCTTTGGTAGAAGTCTTCCATCACAACGCCAATACCTTGAGGGCGGCAACCCCATTATTCCCATAACCAAATAGAAAGCTCTCCAGCCCTCATGTCCCTCCATCTAGCATTCCAGCCTCCTGTGCCGTGCTCTTCTTGCATTTTTTTGGTAGCGTACAGGTTGGTGTTAGTCACCATGACGTCAAGAATGTCGTCATTGAAAAAGAGACTGAAGATATCGCCAGGTGTGATAAGAAGCGAATTCATAGCAGCAGATAGGTTGTTGTAGCCTTTATGAAGGGGAACGGAATGTTTCAAAGGCTCAAAGTCAGGTAGATCTGGCAGTGAAGCCTGAAGTGATGCCGAGACGGCTGAGTGATTTATCGTGACCGGGACGATTTTGGACCTGGGGGATTTCTTTAAAGGCTTAGTCTTTCTACTAGATGCTCTAGACTTCTTGAGAGATGCCCCCGGTGGCGTTCAAAGGTTTCGAATTCCCGGTACTGGTGTTTTTGTCTTTGGGACAGTGGTAGGGGGGGAGGTAAACGGGTGGTTAAAGGGTGATTATTAAATACGAATGGGGAAATAGAGGAGCTTGAGATCCGCACCTCCATATGGCTATTTCCCTCTATCGAATAAGAAATATTCGGGTTTCTGGGTCTTAAAGCTCTGCATTCCATAGTTGTTGGGATAAAGAATTGGAAAAGTAGATGATATGGGATGCGTGGCAGGGTCATTAAAGTGTTAAAATATAATCCTTATATCTAGTGATTGTCATCGTAATTGTTTTTCGCTTTTTCTTTACAAAGTTAAAAAATACTTTACATATGGTCTAGAAGCATCCTATTAATAATTAATAGGGTCTTAGGGGTGCTGTTGTGCGGCTATGCCCGGTCAGCGGCAAGCATTGCTATTTTTCGGTCCCAAAAGGGACCAGCGACGGTTGAAGGGATACTATCGGACGGCAGCCTCAGTGAGTGATGCTGACGGGTGTTGGCTGTTTCACTTTGAGAAGAAGGCCAACGTAATAGTTTGTTACTCCCCGGTAACCGGCAATTGTGAGTTAAAGAGATTGCGCGAAGTAGAATGTATTAGATACGATGCGGGCCCTCATATGATCTAAGGGGATAGGGTTATAGGAGTGAGAGAAGATTTCTACTGAGGCGTAGTGCGAGTCAGAATACATTGGAGGTAGGAACAGGAGATAGCGGTGCAATACCGATCGAACAGAATATATTGCTAACCCCTGCGAAATGGAGGATGTTGCGTAAGAAAGAAGAAAGAGAAGTACAGAGAGGGGAGTAAAGCCATGAATATAAACACCAATGAGAACCCGCATGACTAACAATTGCAACCAAACCTAAAGAAATAGTGAGTCACATAATAAACTCCCATAAACGATCCCGATCCTTCCTTCCGCAATCCTAACCCGAAGCACCTATCGTTGACTGTATCTTCCGAGATACTTCCTAACCGTACACCCTATCCCACGCTATCCAGATGCTTCATCTAACGTCTCGATTCTTTAACATTCTTGACGGCATCGCAGGTGGGGGCAGTCGGGCCGTGATATATGTGTTCCTCAATGTATACCTATAAGGGCGGATTCCCGCAAGCCGAGAGGGGAATTTTTATCATCAGCGAGGGGAATCTGATCGACAATAGTACTTGTTTATAAGCTACAGAACTATTCCTTAGCGTTTGCCATATTTTTCAATATCTAATTATGGCAGTAAAGACTGTTGGGGGTAAAAATGTACCACAAGGATAATTGGTCGCAAAATAAATCTCAATCTTTGTGAGAGGTTGTCGGAACACCCCTATAGGTTCAAAAATCATTATCTAATTTCCGTTTGCCTCTGTACTAGAATCACGATTCCTAGTGAGCATTTGGTGAACCCATCAACCTAATCTTTTTGAAACTTCATGGCTCGATAATACGATTAAAGAATCGCTATAAGATTATTTCTACAGGTATATAAAATTGGAAATTATCTGCTGGTGTTGAGAATTATCTTAAGAAAATGTATCGCCCGGAGTTTAGGCGATAATAGGTTAGTAAACGACCGCAGCCTTAGCTCTTGCCTCTTTGGTCCGCCAAGACCGCTCGGCTGAAGCGCAAACGATAATGCAACCCCACGCGTCCTAGGCCTTCAACCATCGCTCACTAGCCACACTCTATCCCAACCCGCTCTGCGATCCGAACCCCGAACATACCATAGCCAGATAGATATACATAGGAAAACATTGAAATGACACTCAGGTACACCCTCTCCGCCTCTCACCCTAATCCTCCGCCCCACTCTCACCCTCCCAGCAACCACAACTAACGACCTCCAGCACCGAGACTGTTGCTCTCCTACGCTATGGCATTGATGCTCTACTGCACCTCACGGGGCCTGCCTCTTACGCACTCCTAACCCCGGACGAGCGCAAGACCGCGCTGCAGCATCTGATGGTGACGGCGGAGGCCGCGGCGATGTTCGCCGAGGTGGCACAAGGGGAGGCGTTGGCGTTGCCCAAGTTGTCGTCCGGCGATACAGAGTGCATCAAGGTCGTGGGGGACGGACAGGAGGCGAATGAGGAGGCGAGTGGAAAGGAGACGGAGGCGGAGTGCTTGGCCAGGGGTCGTGAGAGGTCGATGGTGGACACCAAAAGGCTGCAGGCGGAGCTGTTCCAGGTGAGAAAAGAGAAGGAAATAATCGAAGAGGACGTAGAGCGGTTGACTGAGAAGCTAAAAAAGGCGAAAAGTGTTGAGCTGACCATGAGGACAACCTTTGGAATTACGGTGGAAGAGAGGAGGACGTTGCTGTTGGATATAAGAACGTTTGAGAGGAGTGTTGAAAGATTAGAGGTGGAGAAGGTGAGGCTTGAGGGGGAGGAGGAGGCCATGTGTAAGGCTATTGAGAGGTCAGTCTAGGATACTGAAACGCTGTGGAAGGAGATGGACCAGATGAGGACCGATACTATAATGTATAAGGTGCTTCAGGACTAGAGGGGAGTGTCAGCTGTTCTTGTCTTATGGAGATTCCCGCGGAATCATTCTACTTTGTGGGAGACAGTCATGTGAGCAATGAGTATGTAATAGGATACATCTTAGATCAGCACAGATATCGGAAATTCTCAGATGTTAGACATGCAGTTACTGTGGTACTTATAGATCTTGCCAACCTCGCAAGTGCAACGCGCGAGGCTCCAGCGCCAACATTAATGAGAAGAGTGTTTCAACCTCGCATACTTCAGTCTCCCAACCCTCCCATCCCTCGTCATATAAACCCTTCTGTCACAACCCATTCCCCGATCTAAACCTCAATCACCCCACAGATCACCGCCATACCTTGTCCTCCGCACCGCAAGTTTAACATAAACACCTAAACATTAAAATGAAATTCGGGTACATCCCTTTCCCGTCCCCCCCCTCCTTCCCCTCCTCATCCCGCCCTCCCACAACCAAAGACCACGCAGCACCGACACGGCCGCAGTCCTCCGCCACGGGCTCGACACGCTTCTACACCTAACGTCACCTGCGCCTTATGCAATCTTGACCCCGGACGAGCGTAGGACCGCGCTGCATCATCTGATGGTGACTGCCGGGGCGACAGAGACTTGCCGACGCCACACGTGCCGAGTCGTTGGTGCTGCCGACCAGAACGGGCTGTGATACGGAGCAGATCTGGGCCAAGACCGAGAGGGTTACGGCAGAGACGGAGGGGCTGAGGGTGGTGACGGAGAATTCGAAGGTGGAGATTGAGAGTGTCGAGAGGAAGACTGAACTGAGTGCAAGGGGTAAAAGGTCGGGCGAGTGGCGACTAGGACAGAACAGCTCAAGTAGAGGAGGGGCGAGAGCTGAAGCTTTGATGCCAGTGATGAAGACGGAGATGCTGATGGAGGAGACGGAGAAGTTGAAGATCGAAACGGGGAGAGCCGACAACAAGGCTGAGTGCAAGGGGCAGGTGGTGGGAAAGCCGGTTGAAGAAGCAGAACGGGTAAAGGCGGAGCAGGAGAGGGTGAATGCTGAGGCTCTCATGTCTGTGCAGGAGACGGAGATAGTGACAGCGCAGACGAGAGGTTGAAGGTGGACACAGAGAGGGCCGGGAAGAATCTGGAGTGCAATTGGTAAGAGATGGGTACGGCAGAAGAAATAGAACATGTAAGGGCAGAGAAAAAGAAGGAGAAGGTAGGTGCTGAGGCTGTGATGGCGGTGCTGGGGACGGAGAAAGTGGGAAAGGAGAGGGGAATGTTAGTGAGAGGTCTTTGTAGAAACAGATAAGCTTGGGGTGGATATGAAGAAGCTCGAGAATGAGATCAAGGGATCGATAATGGAGAAAGAGAGGGCAGAGGCGGAGGCAGAGCTTTTCGGGAAGGATCTGGAGAGGTCGGTACTGGAGACGGACAGTTTTCGTGTGCAGAAGGACCCCGTGAGGAGTGAGAAGGCAAAATTGTGGCGGTCACGGAGTGGGTGAAGGTGGAGCTGGAGTCGCTGAGGGAGAGGAAGGCGGCTGTTCCAAGGCTCGGGGGCGATACAATGTCCGTGAGTTTGGAGGTGTCTGTAGCCGAGAAGTTGGATAAGAAATTGGTTTTGTAAGCTGAGACATCGAAGGGAGAGGGGGAGAGATCAGCCGTGAACTTTGAGATGTCAGCGGTGGAGAAGGGAAGGCTGAGAACGGAGGTAGGCTGCGTACAGAGTGAAACCGTGACGAGGGAGGAGGAGATCGAGGCGCTTTGGGTAGAGGTCTTGAGCATGATGGGTGAGATGACGATTATCAAAGCAGGGACGGAGAGCAAGAGTGTAGATCTATCCTGGAACTGAGTATGGGTGAGCCTGAGCTGCTATCTGGGTGCCAGAGGTGAATCCTATTCTTAGAGGGTTTTTTTCTTCTACAGTTATTTCATGCATGGGAGTCAGCTATTTAAGATCTACTGGTCGTCTCTATCTGTTAACAACACTATGCAGATCTTATAGACCGCCACCACCTCTTGACGCCCTCTTTTCATCAATAGGTAATGACTAGGGGCTTCGATACCTATCTACAGATGGTTTGTGTGGGTTGGCCAATGTCCATACTCTGGCCTACCCTCCTGTCAACTTTGATAGATAGGTCATTATATAAAGGAGTACGTTGTGAAGTAGAAATAAAAAGGCTCCGCTCCAGTGGAGCCAGTGAGTCCGTTCCGCCGCCGACCCTCTACCAGCGCAAAGAAGGCATCACTTGATGCATTCCCGATAGAAGAGCGGCTCGCAAATGCATCAGTTGATGCGTAAAACTGTTGAGGTCTCAATAAATGCATCAAGCCAACAGACTTGCTGACTATTTCGACAACCATTTTCCTATGGCCTTACGATTTCCCTACGATCCCTATTTCTTATCCCTGCTGATTATGGACTTAGTGAGTTTTTGCTTTCCAATGAGGGTATAAATACGTATTTAGTTAACCTATCAATTCGGTTTGTAAAGACTAATATTGAAATAAAATAATGGTACAGCTGGTAACCCCTAGATTAAGTCATCGGAGTGCTTGAGGTTCAACCCAAAACATTCCTTTTTTCTCGTCACAAAATCTACAGGTAATCCATTTGCTCATCCATCTACTAATCCATTTAGTACTGATTCCTTTAATGATGTATTTAATACCGTGATAGGGAGGTCCGGCGCTGTTCATTTATGATAGAAGACTTGGCAAAATGAGACTGGGATGTATTTTTGGATGCATTATACACACAACTACGGGTCACGGGGTTGTACAGACATGACTAACACGATGCCTTATGGATATATTATACGATGCATTTATTAGGGTGGTAGAGACCGATATATGCTCAACTCCAAAGGAACCATCAATACACAGGGTATTTTCACAGGGTGGGCGAAGTTAGCAGGTGATATTGGTACACCTCAATTGGCTATGCTGCTGTGTGGGATCTGGAGGGTCCGAGTGGTATTTCATATCGCTTGGTGTTGTCGGATCATTTTGTCAGCCAGTGTTGTCAATGATACGTATCGGTGTGGTCTCGGCGCCATATTGCACCTATTGCAGTGCATTTAGATCATTATTGAACTGCATGATCTTTTGCAAGTTTCCTATTGTACTAACAGTGGTGCATCACGGTAGAAACGACTCGAGGAAATACAAAAACAAGGCAGGTCTCCTCAACCGCAGAGGGCCTCTCGATCGCTATACTCACCTTCCTCGTCTCCATGCGCCTCTTGGATCACACTGGTCATACGTAGAATATCACATCAAAACCATATCAATATGTATTCTTTCAGCATCGCCAGTGTGTTAACTACAATATGGCAGTGAATTTCTTTCCCGTTCCAGTACTGTGTGGTCGGCCACACCGAACGCGGTGAAGCACCAATCATACGAGAGCGCGTGCTTACGCCCCAACTCTCATTACTGATTACAGGCTGAGCCAAGCCTTATAGAACAACCTCCTCGCTGATGGAACCTTCAAGAATTCTTGTACACACTCCAACCACCACAGAAGAAGTCTAATATAATATAACAGCTCAATTAAGACTCGGGTACGTCAGTATGAGCAGCCCTCCCACCCCTACCATTCTCCAAACCAGGGTACAGAGTCGCCTAATTACGAACTAATCCCTCTGCCTATACCATCAGGGCAGAGACAGCCTCACTCCTGATGCGTACCGTAAACATTCTGGAGAATCTAGCGTCGGTCACCCAGTTCGCTGACCTGACCTAAGATAAACACACTTCCGCACTAAAACAGCTCAGGGCCACGGTCGAGGTGGCAGCGGGGCTCATAGAAGCTGCGTACGTCGAGGTGCTGACAGCCGATCAGGATGCATCGGGTGGTGATGCGGGGCGCATCAGGGTGGGGACCGAAAGGCTGAGGGCCGAGGCGGAGAAGGTGGACAAGTAGACTGGGGGGGAAGTGGTGGAGACGGGGAGCACGAGGGTGGAGGGAGCGAAGGTGAGCCAAGAGACGGAGAGGGTTTCTAAGGAGATTGAGAAGTTGACGAGGGAGACGCTAAGGTTGAAGATGGAGGGGGAGAAGGTCATGAAACCGACGGAGAAGGTCTGTAGGAAGATTCAGTTGGCAGCGCGGGAGATATTAAGGCTGAGGATGGAGGTAGGGAAGGAGAGAAAGGAAGTGGAGTGGTTGTCAGTACAGGTGGATAGAATGAAGGCTGAGGAAGGGCTGATGCGCGAAGAGGTGGAGAAAATGGGGAGGAAACTGAGATATCGGTGATGGATACAAAGAGGAGTGAAAAGAAGGTTGAGATGAAGGCTCAGGTGACGGGGAGGCTCAAGACGGATGTAGGGGAAGAATAAAGCGGTTGAGGAATCAGTGACTAAGACGGAAGATGTGGAAGCAGGGAGAGTGGACAGGGACCTTGGGGAGCTGTTGCCTGAGGCCCAAAGGCAGGAATGGGATAGGAGAGTGAGGGAGGGGATCAAAGAAGGAGGAAGCTCATGGTGGCAGTAGACCAGATGTTCGGTGAGACCGGGGTTCGAGTGACGCGTCAGTGTTAGAAGGAACTGACCGGCGATCTTATCATGTGAAGGTTTAAGGCAGGACAGCTCTCTTTGTTTCATTTAGACACCGATTTGGGAAATGAGAATGAGTCGATCATTGAATATGATATTAGCCTGGAGTATATATCCAGCGGTTTCTTAGAGATATGTTAATATGGCTATACAGCGGTGTTCGGTGCCTCCAACACTTAGGTTTCTATGTTCAAGCCGGTCTCCCAGAGCCGTTGTAGAGAACAGTTCAATTTCTCTATTGGCAAACCGTTTTTGATGCAGCTGGAACTCTTCATACAAAAGAAGCAAGAGATAGTCTCTAATCCTGAGAATAAACATTAATCATGTTGTGCAAGGTTTCTGTTCCGCGTGTTTCAAGACCGGAGCAGTGTGTTACAATCTTAACCGGTTATTACTCGTCGGTTCTGCTGTAGGCCGTTTTGGTTCGGCTCAGTTCAGTTTTGCTGAAAACAGAAGCCTGTTACAGGCGTTGCAAACATTTGGTCTCATGTTAAAAGTTCCCTAAGAACCTTCACTATACGAAATATTAAAATTCTTCAGAAATATCCTTGCCTACGCACTTCTTACATTATTTCAGCTTTTCTGGTAACTATAGTTACAGTAATGAATATTGTGATTTGGATACTTCCTCGAGAATCGTTGCCTAGGATTCAAATGAAAATACCTATTCTCATCCGCTGTGAACCAAGACGTGTTCAATACGGCTGTCCAAGCGGATAATGACCTTGTCCACTTAGTCAGCGTTGCTACCCCGCACAGGTTAGGCACCAGCCCAACCCGCTACTCGAAGCCAGCCCGCACCATCTCTCTTATTATATCGAGTCTTATATACCAAAACCTAGAATGACACTCGGGTACGTATCCCCCCCCCCGACGTACCTAGCCCCCCACCCCTCGCCGTCCTCCATCAGCGTGTTAATACCATCAGCGGCTAATGCACTCTCTGTATCTCCACCATCAGCTCAGAGACAGCCGCACTCCTGGTCCTTGCCACAAATGCGCTCAGTCACCAGCTGTCTCCCACCTAGCACGGACTGGTATCTACGGACGAGCGCAATATCGCCCTGCGCCAGCTCCTGCTAACTGTGGAGACGGCGGCAAAGCTGGCCGAGACTGCGCAAACAGAGGCTCTGGCGCAGTATAATGAGTCGGGTACCGGTGTAGTACATATCAGAGCCGAAACTGAGAGAATAAAGGTGGAGACTGAGATGATGAGAGCGGAGAGGGAGACCCTAAAGGCGGAGGTTGCGAGGGCGCCGCAGGAGCTGGCGAGGAAGGAGAAGGTGGACAAGGAGGTCGAGCAGCCGGTGGCAGAGACAGAAAATCTAAAAGCGGGGGAGGAGGCAGAGAATGTGGAGGCCGAGGCTAAAATCACGGTGCAGGAGAGGGGGGTAATGGGGATTGATACTTTGCCAGTAGTGCAGAGTGCGCCGCTGACCAAGAGGGAGAAGAGAAACGCGGCAAAAAGACAGCAGCTGGCTAGGGGGACGCTGCAAGGCACCAGCTCGGAGCAGCTAATGGCCGATTTAGCGAGGTTCGGTGATAGCGCTCGGAGGACTATGCAAGATATAGAGGCGCTGCAGGTGGAGCTAGAGATCTTGCGGAGTGAGAAGCTGAAGGCGGAGGCGGATGCTCGGACAGCAGTGGCGGATGCTCAGAGGGCGGAGGCGGATTCTCGGACGGCGGTGGCGGAGACAGAGATCCTGATCAGTATTGTCAAGAAGGTGGCGAAGGGAGTTGGGAGATCGATGACGAAAAATGAACAGGTAAAGGCCGACTCGGAGAGGATTAATAAAGACCTTGAGAACTTGATACACGAAATGCAAGGACTGACAGACGAGGTGGGACGGGTGAGGAGTGAGAGAGCGAGGATTAAGGCGGGCGGAGAGAGACTGAGGGAGAACATTGTAGCGGATTGTATTCCGACTGCGTTCTATCGGTGGGATCAAGAGCAAGACATGGGGGAGTGGTAACCCTATTTTGTGCGGGCTTGTGGGTCAATGATTTTATTTGTGGTAACCAGCTCGTATTGTTTGTAGTGACTTGTATTTTATACGGTTTAAGCCGGACCAACTGAACCACTTCTGTTATTGAGTCATCGGCTTAAAATCAAGGAAAATACGCTGCTCGGGAAAAGTACAGATGCTGCTAAGTTTGGTAAAGAAGCTTTCCCATGTTGAGAATCTCCTATCCCTGGCAGTGGGAGATTTGTCCATAGGCGTGTTCATTGCGGTGAAAACCGGGTAAGATGAAATGTGAGCCCGGATAGAATGTATGTTCAGATAGTATTGAACTAGGCGTTTTATTGAATGTTCTTGAGGAATGTCATCCACTAGTACATCATAAGGTTGAGTAACCATAAGTACAGGTTACGTAGTATATTTGAGTTCGGGAGATGCACATGGTCGACAAAAGAGGATATTCCTGAGGACAGCTCTCGTTTTTTTTACCCCTATCAGATTTGGCCGCTCTCCTCCCATCATATTTCATCCATAGCTCTCTCAATTGGATTTTGCAATCTCTGATTCACTGAGTTTTACTTCAGCAAGATGCGAAAATTTGAGAATGACAGCTCTGTGCCTCTTCAACGGCAGAAATGGATTCCCTATTCAAATCGTGTTTGATAGCGTAAATCTAGGCTGTTTCTTGTTATCTGGAGATGTTTATGGAACGGAATACAAGCTCCGCTAGCAGTGCTATGAATTGCATAGAGCGGTCTGCTTGTTGAGAAATCCGTCCGGGGTTAGTAGATGAATTCCAGTGGTACAAAATGCAGATTCCATTACATGCTCTACGCAAGACATTTGACAAACCTCTGCGAACGTTCGTTGAAACACTTCAACACTATTACTGGAAAGCAATGTGTTACTACTCGAGAGAAACGCCACTGGGAATTTGTAAAGATAGAGCTATTGAAATCTTGTCTTATTTCTCTGATAGAAAATCAATAGATATAGAAATATTGTGGTATCTTTACATGAAATGGTTGACCCAGGTTGCTTTAGAAGGAAGCTAAACAAATGAAATATAGCCTTGACTGAATTTTTGTATATGGATATCAAACTGTTCTTTTAGCCATTGTAACCCAATTTAATATCTTGTCTAGCTATTGCTGCTTTAAAGGACCTGGGAAAGCCATCTTTCCAACAGTTATCGGTACCCATGAATGAAATTCTGCCCCCTTAGGATTTCACCTCCTCTTCCTAGATCGAATCGCTGCCTTTGATTAAACAACTAAAATAAAACACTTCTCATCAAAATTACAGATATCATTGTTTGGTCGACCTCGTTTAGAAATAGGTTTTCGTAATAGGCTGATACACTTCTTGAAATAATTGCTGACCATGACAGGATGCGATCCACACTGTGGTTGACGTTCTATTTGTGTATCAAACATGGATATCAATCGTCGGTTGCCATCGATAAATCTGGATATCTAGTTACGGCAAATGTATGCTGATTCGAGGTCTATCCTTAACCAATTTTTCTGGGCTATATTTTGGCCACTTCTGTTCTCATCCTACTCAATATACCTGTTCTTGGTAGTAACTCTGCATCAGCTATATTTTCGAACTATTTCTTTAAACCTTTCTACACACGGGGGGTAACCTCTGTTAACTTTCTTAGGCCATATGACAGTCCATACACCTATGATGTTTACTCTTTAGTGTACAGGTAGGTTTATTAAGCTTGAGATATAGAACTGTCCAGGGAGTGTTGAATTCGGCCCTTTTGCTACTGCACAGTGTTTCTGTCTTATCCTTCAACCTGGCTCGATCCACTCTGTTATTTCACGTTACTCATCCTGTAGCTCGGGTGTTTGACCTTTCCTCACGACTTTGTCAACCAATGATTTCGATGATACGACCTCGGATTCGTCATCCAACGTCTCATTGATGTCTGACTTCGCGGCTGGATACGTTATTATGGAAGGGTTATGGGAAGAGCATGGTTAACCGTGTGAAAACCTTGGTATTGAAATCTTTAGAACGTATATCAGTCGTACCTGTACAGAGGAATCACATCCTGAACGAACGAACAGAGTTAAGATGTCCATTCACTAGGTGATGGGTGCCCTTGGGGGAGTTCAACATAGAATACGTCACGGGCGGGGGGGGTGGGGGGGGGCATATTAATTGAAGTGAAAGAAACCGCGCTCGCGAGGTCTGCCATTTCGAGTTGAGATATACCGAGACAAATATCTGCCAAACTTTAACTGCTATATATCTGACTCAAATGCGATCTAATCTAGGCTAGTCAGCGGAGTCGTCCATATGGTGAGATCTACGTGAGGCGCAAGCCGAATGGCTGACATCACCAACTGGTCCCGGCGAACTGGGGAGATGGTGACTCAGCCTGTTGGCTAGCCATATAGTGAGATAATTTTAAGAACCAGCCAGCAGGTGAGATATAACAAGGTAACTCGCCAGTTGGTTTGCTATTTGATGAGATCATTAGTTTACCACCGGACCCATTATGCTGCAGATGTTCACGTTAGTAATCATGCGGGAATTACAGAATAAAATCTTATCGGACATATATCTGAACCTTACTAAAACGCTATGGTAGGTGTCGATAGAAGCTCATGCTCTTGTGATCTTACATAAAGATAAACTTCCCAAGAACCCGCTTTATAAAGTGTCTGTCGGGCGAATAATGGTGCATCTTTTTATATAGGTCACCCAGCAATAGTATTCTACTAAGATTAGTATTATGTTTCCCAGGATCAACCCCGCTCAAGCTCATAAGGAGGCGGGCTCGAGATCGAGCCTCAACCTTGAGTTTAAACCTGTAACTGGTGGGCTCGTACCCTTCACTATCAGACATTCGTTGCCAGGATCAACAACGTATTCATACCTCAATGTGCCAATAAATAGATAAATACTCAATCAAAGACAAATATCACCTCATTGCAATGATAATTTGACGCTTGGAAGGCTTATAAGTTCAATTGTGTAATCAAGGTTTTTATGTCAAGTCTCAAACACCATTATTGAACGATCCAGCGAAAAATGCTATCACCTCGCCGCGGCCCACAGAAACGATCCGGCCTTTGGGTATCCTGTAAAACCCTACCTACCCATTCCTGAACCGGTATCGCTATCAAGTGACAGCGGCCTTATGGGTAAACCAATGCGATGATATCACTGTAAGGGTAGCGTGCTGCTCGTGGGTCAGGTAATACCCAATGGGGTGTGAATGGTTTAAACTGCTATCTGGCTGCCACAAACAAGATAAAATGATTCCGCGGCGAAACGTCACAAGATACGCCTATCTGCCGTTTCCCTCTAACACTCAACAACACTCTGTAACACAGTCTCACTCCTCAGTATGTCTAGCACCCCCTGCAGCCGTTTAGTCTCCTGCTCCGAATTCTCTATGGACTTGCCCATCTCATCCTCCATCGCCTTGAATTTCTCTGTACAAGGCGCTAGTCTTTCAAGGCTCTTCTCGATAGTTGTCATTTCTTCTATCACTCGCACAATCGACGATATCAAACAACCGCCGTTTGACTGCATCTTGGCCTTTTGACTCCTCACAGTTTCCAGCTGCAAAGTCAGTTGCTGAACCTCGGACTCGATTGTCGAGCGCTCTTTCCTCACCCGGTCCAGCTCCACCCGCAGCCCTTTAGACTCCTCCGCCGACCTCTTCAGATCGCTGGCCACTCTCTCCGCCTCCGCCCGTTCCTTCTCCATCATCGAGCTATTCACATACTTCTCAAGCCTCTTCATATCTAGCTTCGGCCCGATAGTCTCCACCAACGAGCTCTCAACCTCCTTTGCAACGTTCTCTGTCCCCTTCCTCATCTTCTCTGTCTCCGCCCTCACTTTCTCCACTTGTGCCTTTAGCCGCTCTGTCTCCTGCCACGCCCACTTAGTGTCTTTCTCCACCTTCCCCGCCTCCGCCCTCAGCCGTTCTGTCTCGGCCCTGATATACTGCGTCTCGCCACCCAATTCGGCCGGCAGTGCCAAAATCTCTGCACGTGCAGCGTCAGCAAGCTTTGCCGCCGCGTTGGCTGTAACCGTGAGATGCGTCAGGGCAGACATCCGCTCGGCAGTGCTGAGATGCTCGTGTGGGGCAGGCCCCATGATGTGCATCAATGCATCGAGTCCCTGGCGGAGGATGGCGGCTGTTTCGCTCCTAAGACCATCGTTAGTTGCGGGGTGTGGGACGATGGGGGAAGGGGGGAAAGCGTGGGCGTACCCCAGTGTCATTTTGATTTTTTGGTATGTCGGACTTGCCTGTGTGGAGTTTGGGGTGCGGCGTAAACAGTGCGGAGGGCGGGGTGCGGGGTGTTGTTATGCTCGAAGGTTGAGTTGGTTTCAGCCGCGCGGGTGTTTGAACTAGCCAGGTAATCTTGATGTACGCGGAATCAACCTGATTGGCTGAACGGTGAGGCGGTCCTTAGTAAGCACAACACTGACGGTGACGCGCCCGTTGCTCTCAGCACGGTGTGGGCGCTTGCAGGGGTGCATAGCGTAGAACCCCAACCCTAACTCACTCCCGCATGGCAGCCAGCATTGATACGAATAGTTTATAATTAAGCAATGTCCACTTTCTAAATAGTCGGGGAGGAACGGTGCAGGGGGGGCGGTATGGAGGACCGGAGCAGGGAGGGGGGGGGTGGGGAGAGGTGAACGGGGCTGGGGTGAACTGGTGGAAGCCATATGATTGCAGTACAGGCGTGGCATAAACTGGAGCTGACATTAGTTGAAGCCGGTATTGAAGCCGGTATTAGAGCTGGCAGGTAGGAGCAGGGATAAACTGCGATGCCTCATAATTCACGGAAGGAACTAGACAAGTACTAGAGGAGCTCGATATTTACGGGAGCTAGGGCGGATGTCGCTATCAGAGCAGGCCATGATATGGCGAAGGTAAAACTAATCAACTACAGGAGGTCGCCAATTACTATATGGCGATGGGAAAGACGGAGATCTCGCGGTGGCGAGGTGGCCCACCCATAGTGGATAGGTGCCATGACACAGCCAACTAGGATTTTTTATAGCTTGCCCAACGCTAAGAGTCCGCGGAACCCTGGTCCCTTCCGCTATTAAGCGACACCATGGTACACAATAATTAAAATTACCCTTCGGCAATGTGTCAAATTGGAGCTGTAGTGGTTCGGAGTGGTCTAAGAATTTTATAGACCGCTTTGCTTCAACTACCCTTTCCATATGAGAGGATCTGGCTTGATCTAACCGCCCCAGGAACATAATATGCTTTTTATCGGTTTTTTTGATTTTCTGACGAAAGGCGAAAGAGAAAAGTCAAACATTTTGCAGTTGACTATAACTACATGTGTATGTATATATATATATACGCGTCTCGTACAATCTTAACTGTGTATTCCAAGCTGGCATCATATACATCCGTTCATGTACTCATCAGTCAACTGGCGGGATGGCTGGAATAAACAAGATTGAATTCCTCAGCCTAAACACCTCGTAAGATACGACTGACTATCTGGCACTCCGCTCTGAGTCAAGAGCTCCCTCTGCACCACCATCACAGTTCTCAGACGAAACAGCTCATTCTGTAGCGTTCTAGTCTCCTCCACCGACGACTGAAGGTCCTTGCCCACCTTATCCTCCTCTGCCTTCATCCCGTCCCCAGCCGCTGCGACTGTTTCAATGCTCTTCTCGATGCTTTGTATATCGTGTGCAATTGCTTCCTTCAAGTCCAAGGAATAGAAAATACTCTGACCCATGCGGCGCTTCTCACTCATCTTGGTCTCCAACTCCCCTCTCAGCTCTGCCATCTCGGAATCGTTTATCGACTGTTCGTGTCTCACTTGGACCAGCTCCACCCGCAGCCTATTCGTCTCCTGCATCGACCTCAGAATCTCTTTCTCCACCTTCTCTATCTCCGACTCTGCACTTCTGAGCACTCTAACCCGCCTGTCCATCTCCTTGTCTTTCGCCACCTTCGCCTGCTCCGCCTCCTTCTCCTTCGCCACCTTCGCCTGCTCCGCCTCCATACTCTCCCTCCCTGCCACCAATCTCTCCACCTCCTTCCCCGCCTCGGCCTTTCTCTTTTCAGTCTCCTTTACCGCCCTCACAGCCTCCTTCTCCACCTTCTCACCCTCCACCTTCAGTCTCAATGTCTCCCGCGCCGTCAACTCAATCTGCTTAATAACCTTCTCCATCTCCTTCCCCACCTTCTCCGTCTCAGCCCTCACCTTGTCGGCCTCCGCCTTCAGCCGCTCCGTCTCCCGGGCCGCCCTCTCCGTCTCTCTCTCCACCTTCCCCGCCTCCACCTTCAGCCGTTCTGTCTCGGCGTTGATGCACTCCGCATCGCCGCCTGATTGGTTGGGCGGCGCCCACCCCACCTCGGCTATCTTCGCCGCCGTCTCTGCCGTCACCATCAGCTGCATCAGCGCAGATCTGCGCTCATCGGGGCTGAGCCTTGCGTAGGGGACAGGCCCTGTGAGGTGGAGTAGTGCGTCAACGCCGTAGCGGAGGAGGGCGATGGTGTCGGTGCTAAGTGGTTGTTAGTTGTGGGAGATCGGATGATAGGGTATTGAGGGGGAGGAGGGGTGTACCCGAGCGTCATTTTGATCTTCGGTATCTATCGAGCGGAACCGGCGTGTGGAAGGTTGGGCTGTAGGGTATACTGAGCGCGCGGATTAAGGCGTCGGGTAGCCTGTGGGGTTTGCTCGAAGGTTGTATTGGGGAATGTGGGTTGTAGAGAGAGTTGGTTGGTTGGTTGGGGGCCTTAATTGCGTGGGGTTGCAATGCTTTGATCCTTGTCCGTGGCGGTTCGGCCGTGCGCGCTCGGGATCAGCAGGGGGGCAACACTAATACAATTCGCATATAAGTCAACCTATCACGACGGGTTCTTCGTACTTACCCTCAACCCCGGTCCATATCTCCCCCACAGACCTTGCACTGCACTCCCACCCCATCCAGGGCACCGACCATAGCCTGTTACGTATGCTCTCGCCCAGACTATTCAAAGTGGATCAAATTGATGAATGGGTTTATTGAGAGAGGATTATTATTCATGTATTCAAGTCACCCTCTGTTCTGCCACTGTAAATACTATGTCCGTCTGCCATGGCCCCTTTCTGCGATGCTTAATTGCTACATGTCCTTTGATGTACCCCCCCGGTTGTGTGATCGACAGTAGACGCTTGTGCCTTCGCCTTTTTGACCTGCAACTCTATCCCTTGAGCTATGGATGTTAACCCTGAAATAGCTGAGGGATGAGATATTTGTATGAGATATCAATTATTTCATAGTGAAGCCGCACCAGATTTACCTCTTCTCGGCACCGCAGGAATATCTCCCCACTTAGTCAGCTCGATCGTCTTACGCGCTAATCGGAAAGCGTTGCACTCCCGAGCCATCGAGGACCTCAACCATCGAACTACCCTCCCCCATAACTGAGGAGAACCCCACAACGTGACTCGCCATCCTTATTGCTGTGATTCAGACCTACCAGAAGCAAAAATGACACTCGGGTAACCCACCTCACCTCCTCCCCCGCCATATTCTCCCACCTTACAACTAACAATCACCCAGCACCGACACCGCCGCCCTACTCCTCCGGAGCGTCGACGCGCTCATGAATATCATAGAGCCTGCTCCCTACGCGCTGTTGACCCCTGACGAGCGCAGGTCCGCACTACGCCAGCTCTTGGTGACGACCGAGACGGCGGCAAAGCTCTCCGAGCTCGCGCATGCGGACGTGCCGATGCCCCATTGCGCACTGGGAGGCGTGCCACCGGCGGCCGCTGATACCGAAGCACCTACGTCGGCAACGATGGTGGCCGAGAGTCCCAATCTCGGCAACGATGTTTCGGAGATTGTGAAGGGGTTAGAGACGCTGAGGGTGGAGCTTCAGGGTGTGGAGGAAGAGTGGCTGGCGGAGGTGATGCAAGGTCAGAGGTCGGGGGAGGTAACGGGGACACTCTATTGTGATGTGTACAAGGCCCTGGACGAGGCTGGGCGGTTGGTGGCACTGATGAACGCTGTAGAGGCGGAGGTGAAGAGTCTGGGCGAGCATCTTGAGGGGTCGGCTAGGGAGACGGAAAGGCTGCAGGTGGAGCTGGACGGGGTCGAGAGTGAGAAGATGGCGGCCAAGCTGCATATAGACTGGATGATGGCGCAGCTCCATGAGATCAGAAGCGAGTATGTTAGGGTGGAGGATGATGAACGCAGACCGAGTGCGGACGCAGAGCGGTTGATGGGCAAAGTAAAGGCTATCGAGAAGGAGATTGGGAGATGTATTGTGAAGAAGGAAAAGATGGAGGTGGACAGAGTGGAGAACGCTCTTGAACTCTCGATTCAAGAGACGGAAAGGCTGCGGGTTGAGCTGGACGGGGCGAGGGCTAAGCAGGCAAACATCGAGGTGGTGAAGGAGGCGGCAAAGGCGGAGCTAGAGAGAGTCAGGGGCGAGTTTGTGCTTCAGCGGGAGGTGAAGCGTTAGTGGGAATAAGCCGGGAGTGCCGCTGTCTTATTGAGCTTCGTGGCGCCCTAGTTGAATTAGCTATGGGACCTAGGTATTGCTGCTTGCCAAAAAATAATGCGATGTAACAAGCTTCAGCGGAACGATATCTCAATCACAACTGACCAGAAAGAGGCCATGAATACGGCAGATTGTAGTAAGAAATATGAGAGCGTCAGATATGTTCTTTGACTGTATCCTCTCTCGCTCCTTGCTGGGTTTGGTGGCCTGTCATTGGGGTGTTCACTCCCGTTGCGTCCCATTTTTTTTGACAGCACGCAACAACTAATTGAGAAATAGGTCTATCATTAGCTATTTAGGATATCTCATCATAATATCCAGCTTACACCCGAGTAATGAAGTTAGTAAACAAGATATCTATTCTATCAGCGTAGAATCTGCAAATGTGACATTGGAGATATGTATGTAAATGCCGCCTGCTATGTACTCGTAGTGTTGTCGAGCAAGATGCGACAATCAAACAGTCAATGTCTCTCTAAACCCAAACTAGTAAACACAGCGGGGAGTGAATATGCGTCGATTTGAAACCTGGAGATAATGTATACATATATTCTACGACTCCAGAGGTTTGGCTATTACCGCTCTTTTTCTTGCGATCTATTTGCATAAGTTGTCGTATTGAAGGCTAGGAACGTGGACCACGTAGGGCATCACGTATTATAGCGGTGACCAGAATATTCATCCTGTTCAAGGGTACATGTAGCGCTGCAACATTGTGTCAAAACTAAAGGTTTTGAGTACCTTCCACGTTGTTAGGACCTCAGCATGCATAGCTCTCCACCCCGGGTTTATGAGTATCTCGTCTGTCTTAAGCACCAATCGTGTCTCTGAGCTGTCGATACCAACCCCCCCCCCTACAAGTGAGGAGAACCCCGCTTCAATCCAAACGAGCGATTTACTATTGTGAAAAGAAATATAATGGGATCCTAGCAAAGACAAACCAGATTCGCTATTTGTTGGGACGGCTACGGATAACCGAACCCCCCCCTCCGAGCTAACCTCCAGGCGCCGTTCTTTCCCCCACACACCCACAACCCACCATCCTCACAGTATCAGAACCAGAGACAAGAATGACACTCCGGTACACACTCCTCCCCTTTTCGCCATTAGCCTGAGCTAGAGGCCACAGCCCAGCACCGACACCGCCGCCTTGCTCCACCGGAGGATCGAGGCGCTCATTCACCTCACAGACCCAGCTGCTGAATGTGCTGGAGCCGGGGGTGGGTGACGATATGATCGCGTGGCTGTATGCCCGAAAGCCGACGGGGGTGGGGTGCGGGATGACGTTGGATTTTGGTCTCCTCCGGCAGAATGTTAAGGATCCGAGGGCGGAGAGCGCGAATGCGAGGATGGATGCGGAGTTGGACACATGGACGGGATATCGACACGTCGATCCAGGTGGAGAGGATGATCAAGCTGAACAGGGTGAGGTGGGGCAGGGGGTGGCGAGCTCGGTGGCAGAGACGTAGTTGATGAAGGCCGAGGTGGAGAAGTTTAGGAATGCGCTTGAATGGCGGGTGCGGAGGATTTTGATACGGACCGCGTGAGCTCGGAGGTGGACAGAGAAGGGCATCGAGGTGGACAGTTCGCTCACTGATGATTTCTGCTCCACTCCATATGGGCAGATGTAAATCTCCGGAATGTTTTAAATGGGTCATTCCAGTAATACAAGATATACCGTATGGAATCTTCATTGCTCAGTTTATTAAGGAAAATGAGCCTCTATAGGTCCAAATTGAGTCTTAACACACCATATATCGAGCGTAGTCTCGTTATCAGCGCTTAATACTGTACACAATCTTCAAATGAATGACCGAGCCACTTAGAGGCCAACACAGGCTGGTAAGTGTTTAGTCCCGGAACCTGGATATCGCCATGGTTTCCACAGTGATGCGCCAGATATAGGGACTCCATTCTCCTCATCCGTAACAGCGAACCCTTCATAAGGCACCCCGCCCATATGGGAATACTCCGCAAATATCTACCTTCCCAGATGGAGTAAAGCAGGCCCCGCGGATGATTACACGTGCGTTAGAGTAATGTAGTCGGCCCTCGTTGTGAATGTTTACTTCTGGTTGGATACGTAGTATTGTATGCGGGGACAGGCATTTAGGAAGCTTTGTGCACGGTTAAACATGTCAACACCAGCGTAGGCCATTAAATGCTTGTTGTTAGGGACATGTAGATTGAGGCTTGAATCATGTGCCTGCACGATCGGCAAAACCAGAGAGCTTTTCCATCTCCACCGGGATTGTGCACCTCCTAGCGGATTTAGACAAGATCCTTTACTACATGTCAGTGAATCTTTACTAGCATCGGTATATACAGGGCCAAGAATGTGAGACATAAATCTCCCGGATCGAAATTGTCCTATACTGGGAGGGTTACATGTTTTTTTTTTATTAGTTGTTGGAATCCTCGATTTTTGGAAGGGCAGATACATAATTGACAAGGGGGAGATGTAGGCACATATCTGCCAAGCCGCGCGCAGTGAAGCGCAAATTGTAAAAAAGCACGTGATTTAGGCGCCCAACCCCATCGCCGGATATGCATACATACATCACAACCTCCATCCCACCCCCTCCCAAATCACAACAGGTGACCCTAAACGCCCACCCTCCACACACGAACTCTACTACCACAACTTTGATATACTAAAAAATTGAAATGACACTTGGGTACTCCCTCCCCCCCCTCTCCTACCCCTCTCATCAGCATCTCCATCTCCTAGGACTAACCCCACCCAGCACCGACACCGCCGCCCTACTCCGCGAGAGCGTCGGCGCGCTCTTGTACCTCACCACCCACGAGCACTACAAACTACTATCCTTCGAGGCGCACCAGGCCGCGCTGCGGCAGCTGATGGCGAC
This sequence comes from Morchella sp. 2014-9hei, assembly GCA_024713685.1. Taxonomy (NCBI): domain Eukaryota; kingdom Fungi; phylum Ascomycota; class Pezizomycetes; order Pezizales; family Morchellaceae; genus Morchella; species Morchella sp. 2014-9hei. Next base: position 371,565 of record JAMGYW010000025.1, read on the forward strand.
GACCGAGACGGCGGCGAGGCTCGCCGAGGTTGCATATGCCGAGGCTCAGGCGGCGAAGCAGAGCGCGTCGGCAGGGAGCGATGCGGAGCGCATCATGGCCGGGACGGAGCGGCTCAAGGCAGAGGCGGTGAAGGTGGGGAAGGAGGTGGAACGGGTGGCGGCAGAGACGGAGAGGTTCAAGGCCGAGGAGGGGAAGGTGGGCAAGGAGGTGGAGAAGGCCGGGAAGGAGGTGGAGAGGTCGGTGGTGGAGACGGAAAAGCTGCGGGTGGAGGTGGACCGGCTGAGGAGTGAGAAGGAAAAAATCGAGGCGGAGACGGAGTGGCGGCGGGTGGAGGTTGCCCGGGTGAGGTGCGAAAAGGAGAAGATCGAGGCGGAGACAGAGTGGCGGCTGGTGGAAGTGGACCGTCTTAAGCATGAGAAGGTGAAGGTCGACGCGGAGACGGAGTGGCGGCGGGTGGAGGTGGACCGTCTCAAGCATGAGAAGGCAAAGGTCGAGGCGGACACGGAGTGGCGGCGGGTGGAAGTGGACCGTCTCAAGAATGAGAAGGTGAAGGTCGATGCGGACACGGAGTGGCGGCGGGTGGAAGTAGACCGTCTCAAGAACGAGAAGGTGAAGGTCGACGCGGACACGGAGTGGCGGCGGGTGGAGGTGGACCGTCTCAAGAATGAGAAGGTGAAGGTCGACGCGGACACGGAGTGGCGGCGGGTGGAAGTAGACCGTCTCAAGAACGAGAAGGTGAAGGTCGACGCGGACACGGAGTGGCGGCGGGTGGAGGTGGACCGTCTCAAGAACGAGAAGGTGAAGGTCGACGCGGACACGGAGTGGCGGCGGGTGGAAGTGGACCGTCTTAAGCATGAGAAGGTGAAGGTCGACGCGGACACGGAGTGGCGGCGGGTGGAGGTGGACCGTCTCAAGCATGAGAAGGCAAAGGTCGAGGCGGACACGGAGTGGCGGCGGATGGAGGTGGAGCGAGTGAAGAGCGAGACCGAGTATGAGCGGGTCAAGAAGGGTTAGAGTCCGAGGCGGTAGTGTGATAGTTTGAAGGTATCTGGTGAAATCGTTCAAGTTGTATGTGGGAGCTATCCAGGAATTAGAGAAATGAGTACATGATTGGATATATATATGATGTCTCCTTGTAGGCCTCGCGGGATCGCGGTAGAACATGCAATGGTGGGAGTGGAGATATTTAGAGTTTCCGTAAGTAAGCGAATATCCGCATTAAAACCAGGGTTTGTAGGGGATTTCAACTTCAAAAACACATTCATCTACAACTAAAACAACATGGAGCAAAGGAATCTCAGGTATGGAGTTCCAAGCAGGGTTCTCAACGGTAATTCGATATGGCTATGGGTATCAATTAAATTTGTCTGCCGTTATAGTGGGTAAAATACGACATGATCATCTTTGGGTAATAGTGAGTACGATATGGTCTGTGTCGAGATTATCATGATTACATCCTGCAGTGCGGATCAACAGTCTATCTGCCTCTTTTACTTTGCCCAAGCTGGCGGGTATCCTTACAACACATTTCCGCATCAGGGAATATCACTCGTTTCCACTCTGTTGTACACAGTTTTCAGTTTATCTTTAATTCAATAAATACATGCAGTGCAGTTCTCAACACATCGCAGTTAGCGCGGTATGGCACCAAAGTTACAGCGATACGTATCATTGAGAACCTGTTCAGCCACATTGAGTTCAACCCCGATCCCAGGCTTTGTGTGGCAGGATGTGCTTACCTCAGCACAATGTTTCCTCAGAGATGGTCGCACCAAATCTAGAGACTGGGACCGAGGCGACATTGAGTTAGCCGCAGAGAGCATCCAGTCCACTGAGTCAGCTTCGCGTGTTAGGCGCCGAGATACTCAGCACCGCAACGATCGCCAAGTACAACCTGTTCAGGCTGCCACTCTGCCACTGAGGCTGTCAATACTGATTCCCGACCCATAACAGAATATTGCATTTGGACGAGGCATCCAGTACTTTGGCCACAAAGGATAACGGCATCCGAGCAAAGACACACAAGATTTGCTGTTTCCTGGGACGGCAACGGATAACCGAACCCCTCCGAGCTAACCTCTACGCGCCCCCCCCACACACCCCACAACCCACCATCCTCACAGCAAATCCGAGATACATACGAGAAGCCAAAATGACACTCGGGTACTCTGTCCCCCCACTCCCCCCCACCCCCCCACCCCCCACTCCTCCCCGCTCTCCCACGACTAACTACCACCCAGCACCGCCACCGCCGCTCTGCTCCACCGTAGCGTGGACGCGCTCCTGCTCCTCACGGCACGCGACATCCAGAAACAGCTACCCTCAGAGGTGCTTCTGTGCGCGCTGCAACAGCTCACGGCGACGACCGAGACAGCAGCGAAACTCGCTGAGGTCGCGCAACTGGAGGCGTTGGCGGCGCTGAAAAACGCATCCAAGGGCGGCGACGTGGGGCGTATCAAGGCCGAGCTGGAGGGGCCGAATCCCGAGGCGGTGAAAGTGAGCAGTGAGGCGAGATCGGAGGCGGAGTTGATGAAGGCCGAACTGGAGAAAGCGAGGGCGGAGACGGAAATGGTAAAGCTCGAGTTGGAGAAGGTGAGGACGGAGATGATGAGGGCGGAGATGGTGAGGGTGCAGAAAGCGAGGGCGGAGACGGAGATGATCGAGGTCGAGTTGGAGAAGGTGAGGGTACAGACGATGAGGGAGACCGAGGCGAGGTTGGAGAAGAGGAGAACAGAGAATGAGATGAGGCAGGCCGAGGTAGACAGGCCGATGAAAGAGGTGGTGGACGCGAGCAATGCGATGGCGGGGAAGGCAAGAGCAGAGGCGGAGAATATGAAGGCCGAGGCGGATAAGGTAGGCAACGACGTGCAAAAGCCCTGCAACACAGTACCAGCACCAGCGCCCAGGAAGACTTGGGCGGACCTAGTGGCAGCTAAGGCACGGCCGACGCTGGAGATGAGCCGGCTACGCTGTAAGGAAGCGAGTATCGAAGGGGATGGAGAGAGAAGCGATATTGAGCGCTTCAGCTAATGTTGAAGGGATGGAGTGCGAGTGATACTCTTATATTGTACAAGTCTCTAGTAGAAGAGCCCTCTTTGTCGGTGAGAGATACAGAGCAATTTGACAAACGGCATCGGTATATGATTGGATACGTATTGCGTGTTATCCAAACTACCCGCACATTGTTGTAACCAACTTTGCCAAATTCATTCTCGGTTTCCTATACCTCTGTTCTCTCAAGTTTCAATATCAGCTCAATCTAAGGGGGTTCAAAACCTGATAACTCAAGGGTTTCCACCTATAGAAACAGGTTATGCCATAAGGAAAAACTACACCGACCACCAAATCAAGGAGCTTAAACTGCAACAGCTCTACCAATTGTTCATATCTAGAGCTCGAACCAGTTTAACTGCTCAAACTGTGGTTCTGCGTCTTGGAATACTCACCATGCATAACAGTCCCAAAGGTAGCTATTCATGTTCTGAGGCAGAGTGCTGGGGAACTACAAATCAATTGTTCAGGCTCATGAACATGAGCGGTCTAAATAATTTTGTCCATCGGAAAAAATGGTTTTGCGGTTCGGTAAACCGTTGAAATCATTTATCTGGGGCGATAAGAACTGGACCAACTACTCAATTGAACAGTTCAGTGAAACCGGGATCGTGTCCTTCGCGGTATCATCGTAAAAATGCAAAGGTGATATTATAGCTCTAAATTCGTATTGGAATGTGACTTTAAGAACCCATTTCTCCATAATTACAAGGAGATGGAGCAAAAGTGCAATGGGATATCAAAGATATGACAATACTAAACCATCGTTCTGTAGTTTTTAAACTGAGATAACGTAGTAGACCGGATTACACTCGCTTATCATAAGAGAAGACGCCATCAACTGGGAATCCACTCCCCTCTTTATACATTGAAGTACCCACACCAGGACACAATTACTATATGGCAATATAGCCGGAATAAGCCAATACTATAACACCCGAAGATGATAACCCACGCACTAGAAAGTATTCCAGCACATCCCGGCCCTAATACTGGTTTGACAGGTAATCCATTTACTCACAATTGCCAGCTATCGGGTGGTATCATACTGTTACGTGAAATCGAGCGAGAGGCTGCGATGGATGGAAGGACGGGTAACCATGGACAAGCATAGAAAGGTATCAAGGTGGTGTGGGCAGTCCGTGTACTCGGGTGTGTGTAAAAGTGATTAGAACTCGACGGGGTTGATTATGGGTTTCCAGAAGCCACAGCGTGGGAGCCAATAATACATGACAGAGGTTTACATTTTAAATGCAAAAAAACTCATCAGAACTATTCCCAAATCTCCATCAAAGAATCTGAAAAAAAAACCTCGAAAGAAGATTTCATGATTTATCTATCAGCACTTACTCTACATTCTATTTGGACACAGATTTCACTGTGTAGAGTTAACTTTCAGCAGATATCAATGGAACGGAGGGCGAAGTTTGGTACCTAGAGGTTCTTAGGGCATATGGTTGATATAAGCCCAGGGTAGGCCAACTCCGCACACCAGAAGGTTCTCTCAAGGCTCCGTCCAAACAGAGGCAGCTCTGATCACTTACCCTCACACCCGAGTACAAGCAAACCTGTGTTATACTATTGGGTGGCACACTGTGGAAGTGGTGCTGAGGGCTGCAGGCTCTTCTGCTTTGAGAAGGAGACCAGCGCAATCTAATATGTACTGGAATATGATTCTTCTGAGAATGAAGCAACCTGATTGGTCGAGAGCGACAGGGTATTTAGTAAGCACGACACATCAAATTTCGTTTCTTTGGTGCGGTTACCCTGCCTAATTGGGTGCGGTTACCCTGCCTAATTGGGTGCGGTTACTGCTTAATTGCCATGGCATTCTCGCTTAATTCGTATATTCTGCTTAATTCTGTATATTCTGCCTAGGGTTACCCTGCCTGCAGGTAGCGGGTGTGAATTTGAGGTGTCATATGTGGATCCTGATCCCAAGACCATGTAAGACAGTGTGAGTTCTGTGTATAGGTTGCGGAGTTGCGGAAATGCACCAAAAAAGACCCGTTTTCGACCCTGAAAATAACCCCCGGTGCGTCAAAGGGCCGGAACCCCCCTATTTTGCACCGGTGGATATATGGGAGCTGGGTGATAACACACACAACTCTCTGGGACCGGACTCTTTGCAAAATAATCTACTGAATAAAATCTACTGAATACCATTCTATCACCACTCTAACAATCAATATATTTGATTAAATTATCTGCTCTCTAGCAAAACAAATTTTATAAAATAGAGTTCCTTCGTGTTCTCACCCAGCTCTCTCGACAACATGTCGACGATTAAATGCACAACCTGTAAACAGGATAAAGATATTGCAGATTATGATCTCGATCGTAATGGCCGGCCCCGTAAATCATGTCGGCCATGCTTGGTGGGTTTTAAAATTACTACTGTTAATTGAATTCTGCTGATTTGGATCTTAATACAAGGCTCGCTCGCGCGAAAATACACGACGCCGGACAGAACTACGACGGCGGCAAGAAATAATCAATAACGTAAATGTGAGTGGCAAAATCTCTCACAGTACCAATACTTGGGGCTCCTATTCTAATAGATACTCTTACGGCAGCCATCCCGGCCGCCAATTCAATCCGCGGTACCGCTGGCATTCCAATCATCACGAGGCCGTTGGACGCCATTGGAGTTAGGCAGGATGACAGTGATTTGTCCATCATGTTCGGCGTTACATTGGCTAAATGAGCGTGTGCAAGACAGCACAATAACATTACCGCGGTTTGAAAGCTGTTGTAAGAAAGGTGATGTCCAATTGCAAGCATTGCAACAACCTCCTACTATCTCCAAGATCTTCTCGAATCTACCGATAATAAAGCGACAATTCTCAAGACCAGAATTAGGGAGTACAACTCGCCTTTGACCTTTACTTCCGTTAAATATACTTCAGATGAACGCATCGACCGTCAAGCTAGGGGGGTTACATGTTTCCAAATTCATGGGGAGCTATACCACCTTCAGGGGCCTCTCACTGCAGCAGCAAACGATACGCCCGCTTTTGCTCAGTTATATTTCTATGATCCACTCTACGCTGCGCAAATGATGCAGCGGGGACATCCAACTCTTGACCTTGCAGTTTTGGGGCGGTTGACATAAGAGATACACACAGTCAACCCTTTCATTCCATTGTATAAGACTGCAAAAGAAAGATTGGAAGCGGCCACACAAGACGGAGACTTGCGTGTTCTACTCAATCCACAGTTGAGACTGATAACGGTATGGGCGGACAAGCGGCACAATTTGCCTACAAGCAATGAAGTCGCTGCAATTATCCCGGATGAATATGGCGAAACAGGATTCCGGGATATTGTCTTAGCCAATAGAAATGGGGACGCTGGCGGGCAATTCAGTATCATAAATCCCAATCATGCGGCCTATATGCCCTTGCATTATGTTCTGTTATTCCCAAATGGGGAAATTGGTTGGCATTGGGGCCTACGGCTGCGGGATGAATTGAACCGACGGAAGAATTTAAGGTTGCAGCAACGTGAATTCTACAGGTATGTAACAAATACCAACGGCAAACCAACTTTTTGATATGGCTAACTTTTTGATTACTATAAATGGCGTGCAGATACCGACTGCATACCAGGACGACTGAACCCATGACTTTGTTCTATTCGCAACGCCTTTTTCAGCAGTATTTGGTAGATGCTTGGGCTGTCTGTGATCAGAATAAGTTGAATTGGCTTCGACTGAATCAGGCAAACATCAGGGCGGATCTGTATAATGGGTTGGCAGATAATATGCGGCAAGAAGACTTCAATCCGGAGCAAACCGGAAAGCGTATCATTCTACCACGAAGCTATACGGGAGGCGACCGATACATGCTGCAGTTGTTCCAGGATTCCATGGCTATAGTCCGTCACTTTGGGCGTCCCTCACTATTTGTTACCTTTACTGCGAATCCAAAGTGGGAAGAGATTACGTCGGAGTTACTACCGGGGCAAACTGCGGTTGATAGGCCGGATTTGGTTGCAAGAGTGTTTCATCTCAAGCAACAAAAGCTCCTCCAGGAAATAAAGAAAAAACATATTTTTGGACGCTATCTTGGATCTGTATGGACCATCGAGTACCAGAAGAGAGGGCTGCCACACATGCATCTACTGATATTTCTCCATCCGGAGGATCGCTTTCTGACTGCAGAGAAGATCGACGAAATTGTGTGTGCAGAATTACCGGACCCCACGACTGATCCTACTGGGGAACTCAATGCAATCATCAAAAGTTGCATGGTACACGGTCCATGCGGAGAAGCCAATATGCGATCGCCCTGCATGGCTTCAAAGGAGAATGGGGGACCAACTTCATGTTCTAAACGTTACCCCAAGGCCTATCAATCAGAGACAGTTGTACAAGAGGATGGCTATCCACTGTACAGAAGACGTAATGACGGCAGAACCTTTTCAGTGGCAGTAAGGGGCTCGGGGTTCAATCAAGAGTATCGGATGGATAACAGATGGGTGGTTCCATATAATCCATATCTGTCTTTACGGTATAAAGCTCATATTAATGTCGAGATCTGTGGATCAATCCACGCGATAAAATATATACACAAGTATATATATAAGGGTTCAGATCGGACAACACTCCAGGTGGGGAGTGACTCGGATGAGATTAGTAGATACCTCCAAGGACGTTATATAGGACCCACTGAGGCTGTATGGCGTTTGTTCGAATACGGGATGCATGAAGAATACCCGTCGGTCATTCACTTGGCTGTTCACTTGCCTGGCGAGCAACCGGTATACTATGGAGATAACTCCAACCGGGAAGAAATGTTACAGAGGATGCAAAACTCGAGAACTACACTGATGGCGTACTTTGAGTACAACGCAGAGCACGAGGGGGGTGCACAGTATCTCTATCAAGAGTTTCCGGTGCACTTTACCTATGACGCTAAATCGCGTAAGTGGGCATCCAGGAAGAGGGGTGTGGCTATTGGACGTATGTGGCATTGCAATCCTATGATGGGGGAGAAATACTATATGCGTCTACTGTTAACCGTGATTCCTGGCGCAAAATCTTTTGATTATCTGAAAACTGTCAATAATGCATCCTACATTCAAGGCCGCATGCATTGCACTTGGCTTATTGGACGATGATCAAGAGTGGGTGCAGTGCTTTGCTGACGCGAGCCTATTCTCGAGCGGATATTCCTTCAGACACTATTCACTACTGCTTTGCTGTTTAAGAACGCGACTGAACCCTTACAATTATGGGAAAAATTCAAGTCAAATATCTGCGATGACTTACCCGGCGATGGAAAGAAACACAGGTCTCATTATACCCCTGAGCTTCCGGATGCCCACCTGGACTATGGTCTCTACCTGATATCACAGATTCTTGCCGACTCCAACAGAACGCTTAACGACTTTGGATTGCCCCTCCATACAGTGGATTGGAACCGTACAGGCGGGAACGAAATGATTGCATCAGAGCTCAGATACGATACCGTTGCAGAAGCGGCAAGCCTACAGTTGAGAATCGCACAACTCAATTCGGATCAGTTGGAATGCTTTAATACTATTACACACAGTGTTGAAGAAGCTACGTCAGCCCTATTCTTTATTCAAGGGCCCGCAGGTACTGGAAAAACGTTCCTATACAATGTTCTTTGCAACCATTTCCGCTCACAGGGTAAGATTGTGCTTTGTGTTGCCTCTTCTGGCATTGCGGCACAGTTGCTCCCTGGAGGCAGAACATCCCATTCCAGATTTAAAATTCCAATTGCTATCCATGAGGGTTCAACGTGTGACATCAAACGCAGACCCTGTTGGCCGGTTTAATTCAAAAGACCGCGCTGATTATATGGGATGAGGTACCCATGCAGAATAAGTATTGCTTTGAAGCGGTCAGCCGGACCCTGAATGATATATGTGGTGTGGGAGATGATTGCCTGTTTGGAAATATTCCGGTCAGACGGAGGATTTTGCACAGATTTTACCAGTTGTGCAACGCGGTAATCGGGCTCAGATAGTGCAGGCATGCCTACAACGGTCTTCTTTATGGCAGCACTTCAAAATATTAAGACTCAAGATCAATATGAGGGTCCGCAATGGCGTCGAGAATGAGGAGTTTGCGGCTTGGCTTGGGCAGATGAGCCATGATTCCCGATGGTATGGTAGAATAACTCTGCCACCATACATCCAGAGCTGTAAGACAATTGAGGACATTTGTATGCATGTATTCCCACAGCATATAATTGAATCAGCCCCAACCAACTATACCAAGATTCTCGGCGGGCGATTCTGGCGACGAGAAACGATACAGTCGCCGAAGTTCAATGATAGAGTCCTGCAGCAAATTCAAGGCGAGGTGCATACGCTTACTCAGCAGACACCGCTGACAGCGGAGACTCAAGAGAATGCAAATCTCTTACCTCCGGAATATCTACAGGGTCTGAATCCGTCTGGCCTCCCACCGCCTATCATAAAACTGAAGGTGGGAGCACCAATAATCCTTCTACGCAATCTATTTCCAAAGCAAGGTCTCTGCAACGGAACACGAATGACGGTAACGAAACTGGGCCGGTGCATCGGCCAAGATTCTGGGTGGTGAGTTTGATGGGGAGCCAAAGGTTATACCACGTATACAACTATCGTCCACTGAGGGAGATCTACCTTTCACATTAATGAGGAGGCAGTTGCCTATTCGGCTGTGCTTTGCGATGACTGTCAATAAATCGCAGGGTCAATCACTGGATGTTGTTGGGGTTGACTTGAGGTCTGATCCCTTCACTCACGGGCAGCTCTATGTAGCGCTCTCGAGAGCCACGGACATAGCAGGCTTGATGGTGCTTCAACGGGATGAGACGCCGCCGCAAACGGACAACATTGTATACCGTGAAGTGCTGCTGTGAAGAAGTAAGTCCCCTTGATCCATATTTATTGATAATCGACTGTCCCTACGATAGCGGATGTTTGCTGGGCCGGCCGGAGGATTTGGGGATTATGGTTGAGGAGTCAGAAGGTGGATTTGTGAAGAACGGTAAAGAACGCCGCGAAAGCGTGATAGGTACATGTTCCTAATACGTGATAGTTATGGAAACTGGAAGGGGTGGATTACGGTATTGGGTCTAGGATGCGGTAATGGGAAAGCAGGAGAGCGAATTATCAAATGGTAACTATATATCTCAAAAAGCGTCGTCGTGAAATTGCTAACTAAACGTGTAGGTTAATAGAACTTCGGATGAGGTGGAAAGGATAAGGGGAGGAAGGAAAAAGGGTAGGCGGGTGGACATGCAGGTGGGAAAAAGAGATGGAAATGGTGGAGGATATGGTGCGGTACAGGATAGTGGCGGAAATGAAATAGCTGAGAGGAAGGGGCTTGGTAGGAGAGTGGGGAGAACGGGGAGGTACTGGAGTTGGATTAAAAGCGGTGGACTGTATTTAGTTAGCATTGTGTATTTCTTTGGCGTGTATTTTTTGCGTTTATCTGTATTATTCTCTGTCTTATCGTTGTTTCTCGCATGGTTCTTTTGTAATAGAGTAATAAAAAGCCGTTAAAAAACAAGTGATTAGTAGAAAAAAACTGCATCGAGTTACCCCGGTTATTTACACCATTCCCCGACTACGATCGTGTGAATTTATCAATTTTGTCACAGACTGCCGGATGGAGTAAATAACCGGGGCATTACACTCTTGGGTCTCTGACTGTTACCAGTCTGCCAAGCGGACAACCCTCTTCCCCATAATGACAGGGTTATCAATCACACATCCTCTAACTAACGTCTGAATTTCACAGCTCGCGCTCCCGCTGTGGGTTGAACCCATAGCATTGAGGACATGTATCAGATATTTACCACTAAGCTAAGTATCTTTGTTGCAGCAGTAACTCTTTTGTACACCAAATACCTTGCAACTATCATTTTTATTATTTTTATCATTTTATTTATTTATTTATTTATTTATTTATATGTAAATGATACTTAGCTCCCTAAATTGCGCACACAACTCGCGGTCGCGAGGTGGCCCACCCCTAGTACTGTAGTACAGCCTCATAGCCCGCAATTGTGAATCAAAGGGGTTACGCGATATGGAATGTGCTAGATAGGAAGTGGGTCCTGATGCAGGTTCCTCAATGTATAAATAGAGGGGCGGACTCCTGCCACCTGAGGACATTCTTATCATCAGCGAGCGGAATTCGGTGTAACAGATTACATCATGATCATTCCAAAGCTACAGAACACTTGCTTAGCATTGCCATATCTTTGATATCCTAAAACACATATGGTTATGCTAGGCCTATTTCCCGAGGTAGGTGAGCCTGCAGCCGTAAGCCCTACCTTTCAAGCGTGTCGCCCAATTGTATAGTACGACTGTGGTGGCATACCGCCTCTCCCACACCACCTCGATGGCTTTCTGGCCTGGCCCACGATTACCCGTCCTTCCTAGGATCGCAACCGCCCACTCGGCTCCACTCCGAACTCCAACGTCATGAAGTACCTCGTGATCTCCGTAAAATTGTCCCCCTCGAGGTCTATCACTGTGGTCCTTCAGGTGCACGAGGTATCGCGAGGAGGATAAAGAGTTGACCCGGTACACGAAAAGATACTGTTTATTAAAGTGTTGATATACTTTATTCATGACCTCATCCCATTAGGCCATATTCAGTAAGTATTAGAGCCAAAGATTTTCTTTTGAAGTCCTTGAGGCAAGGTAAGATATTGTCCTCAAGGTTCCTTGTTCTTTTGGGTCACTGTCCTTGCGTGTAATCGAACCCCTCTCCTCTAGGCCAGCACTCAAGGACACTCGTCCTCGTAAGCTACTGTGATTTAAGAGATAACAAATGAGAAAGCTTCCGTTCATGATATTCTTGCCGATCATTTGATATCTCGAGGGAAGGTTGAAGCTATGAATGGACACCTCAGTGTTCCAAATTACCTATTCCGAGTAACACCATTGCAATCAGGTACCATCTAGCACTTCAACTATAATTCTAAAAGACCAATAAGTGGGTTGTCCATCCAGGATACAACCGAAATAAGGAAACTGTCAATTCAATCGGATACCCGTTCGATATATGTCCGGTCTATTTGGAAATAGAATCCGCGAAGAGGGGCGTCAATGAGCTGTGAATTGAGACGGACGGCCCTGGCCAGATTGGAGAGCCAGGTCGGCCCATATGTTTTACTTGGTGGGCCGGGCAATGCGAAGGTCAATATATGGCCCAGGCTGAGTAGGTAAGCCCGGGCTTCGGTGTTCATACAATATGAGCGGTTTGAATGATGATTCGAAGGGAAATTTACATTTGCTTACAGTAAATGGCATACATATAACCGTGGCGTACCATTAAAGGACCACTAGGGGATGCTCTCCACACTGACCCGTGCCCGGAATCAATAAATAGTCAGATCAACGCTATCTCCCTTTATATATAGTAACGAACTACTATGTTATTGTCGTTGTCTTAGATCTCAAGATTTGGCCCATGTATGTATGTCAGGGAGCGCCCCACGGGGCAATGCCGTTAATCTCAATCGGGAACACCTTTGTTGAGTGACTGTATGCATCTAGGGTCCTGCTACAATCCCGCTTGAGGTAGGTCAAGATCCAGGCACACATCCCTTCTGAGATAGTCTAGGATAACACGCCCTGATCTTGTTAGTTTATTAATTTCCAGGGCTGATTTGTCAGTTCTGTAATTGTCAGTTCTCTTCCCTGTCAGTCCATGGATCGAGAGCCTTGTTATTTGACTCGTTGATAATGAAGTAAGTATGATATACTAGCATTACACTAAACAGCTAGTTTTTCCGAATGGACATTAGACCCCTGGGATCACGATGCCTGGTTGATAAGGCTTCATTGAAAGCTTATCTGGACGTAAGTTGATACTGGAAGGATTTTCATTGAGCTAACTAGTACTATACTATCTCTCACGCCTTTTTATGTTTGACACTGATATGATATATGCACAATCATGCACTCATTTCTCAAATCGGCATGCCGGATGAAACAAACAAAACAATTCTGGCAGACATCTTCAAACGATCAAACTACCACCTCCCAGCACCTTTTGGGTAGAGTTAATGTAGCACCGTATTCGGTCCACCTCCGCCCTGAGTCTCTTGGTGTCCGCCTCAATCTTCGCCTGCCAAGTGCCTGCCCGGTCAACCTCTTCCCTTAGCCGTTCCGTCTCGTCCACCGAAGTGTCATAAACCTTGAGCAAACTCTCCACCTGCGCCCTCACACCTTCGTCCGCCGTCGACCTCTTGATCCGGCCCTCAATTCTTTTCATATCCCACATCAGTCTCTCCTTCTCCGCCAGCGACCTCCCTGCCTCCAATGTCTGACCCCTCACCCTCTCCAACTCTGACCTCAGCCACTCCGTGTCTGGGTCGATCAACCCATTCTCACTCCTAACCCGTTCCAGGTCGGCTCTCAGAGTTTCCGTCTCCTGCATCGATCTGTCAAAGTCTTTGCCCGCTCTCTCCGCCTCCACTGCCACCCTTTGCTTCTCCATCTGCGCGATCTCAACCTCCTCCACAAGCTTCGTCACATCTCGCATCATCCCAGCCGTCTCCGGTGACGAACCCCGAGCCTGCGCCTCCTCGTCAAGCCTCCCCACTGTCATCCCGCCCAGCACCTCCATCATTATCTCCGCCTGCTCCATCATCTCCTCAAGGTCATCACCACCAAGCCCCTTCGACACCGGCACAGATTCCGACGCTAGTACCGACACTGTGTCGTGCTCCTGCACCGCCACTTCACCTGCTTCCTCATCCCTCAGAATATCTATCCGCTGCACCACCCTCTCAGGGTCATCCTCACCAAGGTCTCCCGCCTCTGGCTCCAGCTCCCGCTCCTGCTTTGTTTCCTGCTGCAACATGGTTCCTGCCCTCTCTCCCACCACCTCCCTAGACCACCATGCCTCTTCCACCCCCTCCTTCCTGACCACCTGCGTACCAGCCTTGGCCGCCTCTGCCTCAGCTGCCGACTTTCTGCGGCACGACTGTACCATGGCCCTTATAGATGTCTCTGGGCTTAAAGGACCGCGTGTCCTCTGCCCCCACCGCTGCGAGTCGAAGTACACGGCATCGGCGAGCTTTGCCGCTGCTTCCACTGTCACCGTAAGCTGGTGTAGGGCGGCTTTGCGTTCGTCGGCATAATGTAGGGCGTTTTGCGTGGGCGACAAAAGGAGATTAAGGTTGACCATGGCTTGCAGCAGTACCGCAGCGGTTTCTGAGCTATCGGGGGGAGTGCGAGCATGAGCTGGGATTGTTTGACCTGGGGGGAGGGTGGGGGATACATACCCGAGTGTCATTTTCGTTGATTTACGTCAGGCTTGATGTGCGTAGAATTCGCAGTGTGTATGTGGAGAAGAGAGCTGGGAGGTTAGATCAAGGAGGAGGATGTGGCAGTTGTGATATAGGCGGGCCTTACAAGATGGGGGGCCTGACAAGGTGGGGGGCCTGACAAGGTGGGGGACCTGAATTGTGCGGGATTAGGGTTTCACATGCGGGGGCTGACTAAGGTCATGAGATATCATGTCACATTTTCATATGGATATCATCATTATCATTTCAGATGCGGCTGGCTGCCATAAACAGCCTATTCCACTAGTTTAACCACGAACGCAGTCCACTCAGCCAATATCTCACCTATAAACCGTTTACTCAGGAGCCTCACGACGTTGTTTCCCTAGTAACTCGAGAATTGCTTCAAGCGATAGCTTTTCTCGCAAACTCAACTAGGGAAACGAATCTTTTGATGCGTTTCTCGAGGTGATCAATTGGAAATGGAACGGAGGATGCATTTCCAGCGCCGCTTAATGCATTTCAATGAATGATTTCCATGATAGAGTTCCATAATGTCCTTCTATCATGTATTTCTATGATGTTTTAGTCCTGACTTACTGAAATTCAGTGACATTAAGAAAAGATCGCATTTGTTCTGAAGATAAAAGCAGAGGAATTATAATTGTTCAATACTCAATTGATAGATTTTAAGCTTTGTTAGCTGGGCCTATACGTTGATATTGAACTAATGATAAGCGCAAACCTGACCAAGAGCTCAAGCTGACTTGGTGTATCGGCGAAAACCGGGTCTCGTCTTGGCATGCAGGCAGGTGGGCAGGTGCGTAGGTGGGAAGGTGGGCAGGCAGGCGGACAGGCGGACACAGAGGCAGGCAACATCTGGGGCAGGCAGTCAACGCAGTAGGAGCACGCTAGCATATGTACGTAATATTTACGGAATCACATTGATGAATATATGACAATTACGAGGAAACCTTGTCTCAGACGATTTAACCTCTACTCAGTAATCTCATGCTGCCAACAGAAACTACTACTAAAACCGTCAACCTGGGCAAAACTACTTATGTCTAGATAAGCTCCAGCAAAAGACAAGTGGGTGCGTCTCATTGCACCGTGGCGTAGGGATACGCGTAGCAAAACATTTCGTACTCCTTTTACGTTGGCTGTGACTGGTACGCCTGGTGCGGCCTGACGCACCAAGATCAGACCCTGTTTTTTGCTGATGTATTTTTCATAATACTACAAGAATACTACTCTTTAGGATTCCAGCCATTGACAGTTCTCTCCCTAAGGATTCTTTTAGCTTCATCAAAGAGATATCAACAATAACAAGGAGAGATATCACCTAAATGTAACGAGAAAGAAGCCATAAGTACCTAAAAACCAATGGCTGCCACAACAGACTTGCACATTACGTATGCTGAAAAGATTAAAACGTTACGACAAAACACCAGCAATTTAACTAAAGAAAACCATGAAGTAATACATTAAGTTCATGATGTTGTATGAGATTACGACGTTGCCCTCCTCAGAGGGTAACAAATAATACGAGACCTATATACAAAGACGAAAATAAGAACCAACATATTTCCAGGATTAAAATTGAATACACAGAGGAAAAAGCGACCAAGATGAAGAAAGCACAGTCTTCGGTTGGTATGAAAAAGGGCTGTTGCGGTGTGTCTCGAGTGTTAGCTGGTCCCCCAACAGCGAAATCGCTAAGACCGCTACCACCATTATGAAATCCACAGATAATATCCGAACAGGAACTATTCAACCATGCAAAAGTTATTAAATGTTATTGTAACCAAATTCCTGCGACTAAGGGAAAACCGGGCCATACTCCCCCTTAGCGCCTGTTAATACTAGGATGGAAATATTCACGAGTGTCGGAAATGAAAGGAAACGGAAAAAGTAGAAGAATGAAAACAAAAAACAGTATATACGCAGAGAATGAGTAAGATATATACAGAGCCAGGAGAGCAGAACCATGATTACAACGGTCAAAGATAATGATTACGATTGGCCCAACTTGAAGATAGAGGACGAGAATAAAAAGAAATCTGAGGAGAACAAAACCTACACTGCAATGAGGAAGGGATATGGAGGGAGAAACGTGATCGACTCAAGACGGGCGTTGGGAATAAGGGAGATAATACAAATTGCTTTTTGGAAAAACGGGGAAATAAGTAAAATGTTTGGAGAAGGGTTTTGAACATTGGAAAAAAGTGAAAATATTATTTAAATTGGGTTACTGTATTTCTTTTTAGGTAGGGACGGTAGAAGTAGGGTAGTTCTAGGTTTGCAATATTGGCATAACCGAAAGTCTACATCAAATTAATGAATTAAAAAATGAAAACAAAAAACAATCAAATATTTCATCCAGTTGCAATATCTAATGGTTCATGCATCTCACTGGTGCTATATAAAGTTTTAAAATTCAATCTATCACGCAATTTATCCACCAATATCTATGCATACCGGTTTACCAACATCTATCCTCACCGGCTCACCAACATCTACACATAACGATTCACCAACAGCGATGCATGGCAGTTCACCGACATATTCCATGGGCTACCCAGCGCCTCATGCAACCTGTTCACAAATCCGACATCGCATACATGGAACATGTTATATGTGGGTAGAACCAGCTGTCAACAATTGTGAATGGGTACCGTTGACAGCGAGGCGAGAGAACTAGGCCCACTCACTGAATTAACTAACCACTTTGAGAATCACAAGTTAGCTCTCAAGGAATCACCGTTGATTCGGAGCAGAAGTTGTAGAAGTGGGAGAACATTTTATTCCATGTATGAAGACTACTGGGAGAAATCTCACCATTCACTTAGGGAGTAAATATTATGAATACTGAGAGATAGCGCATGAATCCAGCCATTCACGAACAGGGAGTTCCATTCATTGCCGTCAGTGAATCGAGTCTTCATTCAAACCATTCTCCTTTTCATGAATAGTGGAGTCCAACCGCTGACGGCGGTGAATGGAATACCCTGTTTAGGAGCGTCAGTGGATAGCGGCCGTTCGTCGCTGGGGTATAACATATGTATATTGAGCCCAATTGACACCCCGCACGGCCATCCCAATGCCGATAAACCAAATAATAAAATCTCACCCAAGAAAAGTTCAAAACAATAGTGCACCATCCCTCCCTCGAGGCATGTGGGTAGGTGGTTGGGGAGACGCCCTAGTATTACGGTACCTACATATATATAGCTCCATAACCCCTTTCTTTCTCATACGCTTGTTGGATCGTAGACACAGCCATTTCTTCAGTGGTCTTCACAAGAAAAGATTACCACCGCCCCTCTAATGATTAACCCTCCCTCCCGCTGAATATCTGTCAGATACCGCAATTGGTCCACCTCTTTCCTTAGTCTTTCCATGCCCGCCTCGATAATCGCCTTCTGAGTTCTGACCCGGTCCAACACTACCTTGAGCCTTTCCGTCTCCTGTAAGGACCTCTGAACGTCCTCACCCACCCTCTGCTCCTCCGCCTCTAGTTCTTTAGTATCCTCATGTGACCTCTGAATCATCCTCGCGGCGCTCGACACCTCTAATTCCGCCAGCTCGTCCATCCCCGGACTATCACAGCGCGTCTTTATATCCCCCCTCTCAAAAATCAGCCTCTCCAACTCCACATTCAGCCAGATCCTCACCGTCTCGGTCTTCGCCTTCTCAATCCTCACCCTTTCCAACTCCACCTGTAGACGCTCCTTCTCCTGCACTGATACCTCAAGACTTTTGCCCGCACTATACTCGTCGACCTCCAGCCTTTCTTTTTCCGCTTCCATCATTTCCTTCTCCACCATCAATCTATACATATCCTTCTTGGCCCCCTCTATATCTCCCATGGGCCCCCCTTCTCTTACCCCCTTTTCCGCGTTTATCTCTTCCATGTGCTGCTGCGACCTCCTCACCTTCTTCATGCCCTGCTCAACCTGCTCCACCACAGTCCATTTCATCGCTGCTACCTCCGCCCCTAGTACCCCAGAGCTCCCCAACACCTTCCCTACTTTTTCCACCTCACTACCGCCAGCCACCTCCGTCCTGAGCTTCTCGGTTTCAGTGGCAACAATGCTCTTCGTGAGTGCCCCACTGTCGTCACTCGTGGGCCCGGAAGTTGGACAATGCGCTGTCAACGCCTCCACGTGCGCGACGTCGGCTAGCTTCGCTGCTGCCTCGACTATCACTGTGAGCTGATGCATCGCCGACTTCCGCTCGTCCGGGGTCAGCAGGGCGTGTTGGGCGGGCGACATCTGGTGGTTGAGTATGTTTAGCGCCCGCATCAGTACAGCGGCGCTCTCGGAGCTGTTGGGGAAGTTGGTTCTAGTGTCAGCTATGGTTGTGGGAGCATTGGGGGAAACGGATGGGGCGTGGGTGCAAGGTGAGGGAGACATACCCGAGCGTCATTATAGTTTAGTTATTGGTATTTTAATTTTAGACTTACTGTACGGAGTTGAGGGGTGTGCGGTAAGCTGTTCGGTGTGGAGGGAAGAATGGGGAAAGAGGGGGAGATTGTGGTTGTGATTCTGGGGTCACTTTGCTCTTTGGGTGGGGGCCTTAACAGCGCGGGGTTGCAACGCCATAGACTCGATCCCAGTACTGTCGATCCCACGCTTTGTGTGGATGTTGCGTGTGCTTACCTCAGCTCAACTTCTCCTTCTTAAACCCTGGTGAAACTGAGGGAGCGCAACGAGTGCGCGACATATATTGGGCGGTCAGAATCATGAGGAAATGGAGAACTTATAACTTAATAACCAGGGCTCTTTGTGAAAATCTGAAAAATCTAAATGGCTTAGCGCTGCTCCGGGGGTCGGCTGAGCGGAAGCTGCGTGCTTTTATGAAAATCCTTTTTTTGATGGTCATTGCGCTCCCTCAATTCCAAAATGATAAAGTCTTTCCTCGACAACTGACGTGCAGGATGAAGCCAGAAATCAGGGATCAGCACGTATTATTCGCAACACCACGAGAGTACACCTTTTTGGGATTCCAATCAGAATCCTCACTCTCAGTATCTCTTTGGCTTTAACCATGAGATATCAACAACAACAAGCGGAAATATCACCTAACTGGAGAGGGAAAGAAGCCATGAGCACCCAGAACCTCACGGCCTCCACCACACACCTGCAACTGGAGCAGGATGAAGAAATTACACGATTACAAAGGAACGTCACCAGCCTGGCGAAGAAAATCAGGGACTCATGCACTAGGTCCATGAGTTAGTAGCTAGATCATGATAGTAACCTCCCCCGCGGATACCAGAAGATACTAGACCAGAATCTCAAGACCAAGAATTCAGGAGTCACCTCTCCCCGAGACAAGAGAGGATACGCAGGTGGAAGAAGTGAAAGAGCTACAAACAAACAAAGACGACAGCTATTACAGCTTGTTCAAATCCAAGTCAACAAAGCGAATATAGCTAACTACGGAGTACGACATACTCTCAGATCCAAGAGGACCCACACCCGCACACACACCCACACCCTTCCCACTACCGACACCAATACAGAAACTACCTCCACTATCACCAACACCTGTCCCAAAAGATAAAGAACCAGAGGGACCATCTAAAGAAAAGATGAAAGCCAAACCCCCCAGTTTAGAGCAAACACCCTTAACGGAGTCACTTACCCCGGCCAAAGCAAACCTGGAAGTGGAGGGATACATATGTACATGCGGATTACAGGTCAACAACACCCACACATCTGAGTGAGGAAGTACTGGAGAGGAAAGTACAACGCAAAGCAAAAGGAAGGTGAACGGATAACGCTAAGAGGAAGGACTTGGTGGAGCAAGGTTTAAGGAGGTGTTTTCGTCGGAAGAGAAAATTCATGGGGGGCCCACTGTGTAAATGCGGAAAAGAGGAAGGGTAGATACTATATTGATGCGGAAGACATAAAACCAGAGGACAAAGAAGAGATAGAAAGGTACAATGCGAAATACTTGATCGGGAAAGGAGGAAAGAGGAGAAAATGTAGTCAAGAGCGGGTAGAGGACAGTTTCAATTCTTGTCTTTTAGTTATGTAGCGGTGGCTGATGACTGACAGCTTGCTGAATGCCCTTTATTGGACGTGTAACCAGGAGTTGGGAGGATAGTTCTGGGGTTGCGATATTGTTATCGACTATGGTCTGTATGTAATTAATGAGTTAAATAAAGAGGAAGAAAAAAGGTTCCCTCAATTCCACCAGGCTCTGATATGGTAGCGCTGCTCGCACCGACTCTAGAGACTGGGAGCGAGGCTAACAACGCCTTCCTGCACTTGCACTAGTGAAAGTTGACTAAGGTGGCAAGGTTATACCTTCAAAGGATTATGTGTGTGGACTGGCACCTTCCGCATACAAACAATCCTTGAGTTTAGAAATCACATTTTCTGGTTCTTATGCTTGTAGGCGAGTACGTTCCTGCACGCATCTCTTCCATTCATGTCATCTTCGGATATTCTATGCGGATATCACATCATATTGAATCATCATTTCCGGTACAGCTGGCTGCCATAAAGAAACTATTCATCTAGAAATGTTCATAAGACAAGACTAGAACCTCCCTCTACTCCCCTCCTATTCTGCGAAGTAATCTCTAGCTCTTTAGGCGCTACGAAACCTCCTTCAAGCTCCTTCTCACCGCTATGTTCTCCGGGTCCGGCTCCTGGTCTGGCTCCATTTCGGTCCTCACCCTCTTCACCTCCCCTACCAACCCAACATCCCTTTCACCGTCCTGTCAACATCACCACCGAACATCTTCCACACCGCCGTTATCTTTTCCCAGCCCCGCTGTATCCTCTTGCCCTCGTTCTCTCACACCCTTTGCCCCCTTCCTCCGTCTTTTCCCCCTCCATGACCTTCTCAATGCTCTCCCTCTCTGCCTTCATCCTCTCTCTCTCCTTGGCCGCACTCTCTATGGCTTTCTCTACTGCCGACAGCCACCACGACTGTCTTGCCGTCTTCTTTACCACCGGCTCGACACGCTCCTCCCCAGTATTAGTTTTCCTCGCTTCCGTCTCCACCCTCTCGGCCTGTCTTCTAACCGTTTCACTACCTGCCTCTGTCCCCTCCCCCTCCGCACACTCCACCTCCGTCCCCTCCGCCTCCGCACCCTCCATCCCCTCCGCCTCCGTCTTCTCCGCCTCCGGTGTCGCGCTACTATGATCATGTGTGATCTTGTCCACCATCACCACCACCCACCGCAGCTCTTGCGTCGTACTTACCACCAACACCCCGGTATTCCCTTTCTCCATCTCTATCCTCGTCCAGTCCGCCACTGCCTCCGCCCTTCCGACACTTTGCACACCTGCCTTATCATCTGCGCTCGTGCTCTCAACATCCCCAGCCACGCCCATCTCTCCAGCCACAACCTCCACCCTACCCCCCCCAGTCCTACCTCCCGCCTCCGCCCCCACCACAGACCCCCCCGACACCTCTCCTACCTCCACCACCTCACTACTGTCCGTCTGGTCCGCGTTGAGCTCCGCCGTCCGGTATACAATGCCCTTCGAAGGTCCTCCAGTGCCGGTTCCTGCCGGTCCGCCGGCCAGCGCACGCTGTGCCGTTACTGCGTCTACATGCGCCACCTCGGCGAGCTTTGCCGCCGTCTCGACGGCAACTGTGATCTGATACAGTGTGGCCTTGCGCTCGTCGGCGGTGAGTAGGGCGTGCTGGGTGGGCGACATTTGGTAGTGAAGGATGTCCATGGCGCGCAGCAGCACGGCTGCTGTATCGGAGCTGGTCCGGGTGGGGCGGGGGGCTGATGTCAGCTGTGGTTTGTGGGTGCGAGGTAAGGAAGGCTTATAAAAGGGGAAGGCGGGCGGGGGGTGGGGAGGGAGACACATACCCGAGTGTCATTCTAGTTCTTGGTATAGACTTGCTTTGCGGAAGGTGGGGAGTGTGCGATGGTGTCTGTGAAGAATGATTGAGATTGAAGGGCGGATGTGGGGTTTTGTGCTGGGCGCGTAGGTTGGGGGCCTAAACTACGCGCTTGCATATACTTGGCGCTTTCGCGCGCGCCTGCTGACTAAGTGGAGGGTTTCCAGTGGTCCAACCGTTATGCGGTTTAAGCTGTTTGGGTTAAACCTTGTGATAAATGGTAGGATTCTTACCTCCTTAAATGCGCTCTCAAACTGCCCCTGAATCTCAAAGATTGATCAGTGGTTCACATGGTTTATATTAACCGTGTTCGCCACCTCGAGCTCCTGAACTCAAGTACTATGTTCCGGAGATCGGAAGCACGTTCCTCAATCTCAAGATTACAGTCTTTCCTTGGTTAACGGTGAACCCTGTCTAGGAAGAACGGGCAATATTTAGGCTAATAGTCAGTCAAGCTAAAGGGATCGCCGCGTTTTGTTTCAGTTTTGTTGACTTCGTTTTGCCCACTCGCCTCCGAACCGGCCTTGCCGTTGAAGTAGAAACCACTGTACCACTCTACATATTTACCTGCCAATACATAGAACCACGTAATATCGGGTGAACAGGTCCAGATTCGCAGGATAAATAGCTGGCTCAATTGGTACTGCTTAACGTACCAACTGACCAGTTCGTACAATTTTGTCTTTATTTTAAACCTTTTTTGATCGTTGAAAACAGTGTATGAGTCCCTGCATGAGCCTCAGGAGGTATCTAACTTCATGAATACCCATGGCCAATGTTGCTTTTCATTCTCATGATCTCAAACCGCTTGAAGGAAACAAAGCTATTCCACTAGTAACGTACTAAATCAACACCATGAATACCCTGTAACAGTTCACGATCTCCCTGACCATGTTCTGGCTCTCCAGGCGGTGCAGAGCTTCCCTCAACCCCTTTCCCCCCGCGGGGTCTTCTGTCTCCGCCTCCGCCTCCGCCTCCGTCCTTCCCCTCTCCGCCCCCCCGGACTGCTCAGTTTCCGTCCCCACCTCCACTGCCTGTCTCTACACTCTCTCCATCAACATCTAGTCCCTCTCCCTTTCTTCCCGCTCTCGCTCCATTTCTTCTACCACTTTCTCCACATCCGACAGCCACAGGCACAGCCCACCCTTCCGCGGAACCACCGCACCGGTCCTTCGACTCCTCCCCGGAACAACCGCACGGGTCCTTTCCCTCTCCCGCACACTCCCCCCTCCCTCAACCACCCTCGGTGCCTCAACCACCCCCGGTGCCTCAACCACTGCCACAGCCTTCTCCATCTCGCCCACAACTATCACCTCCTCCGTCCCCGCCCCCGCTGTCTCCTCCACCGCCCCCTCAACATGCTCCCCAACCTTCCCAGCCTCCTTCTCCTCCTCCCCCGCTGTCTCCTCAATCACCCCCTCAACATACTCCCCAAACTTCCCAGCCTCCCCCCCCTCCTCCCCCGCCCTGTTGTTCACCATCTCAATCTCCTCCCTCCGAATCCTAGCCGATCCCACCTTGAACCTCTCTATCTCGGCCGCAATCTCGTCCATGAGCTCCCCAGACTCGCGCGGCGATGGCCCACCCGCCGATGCGCGCTGCGCCGTCACCGCGTCCACGTGCGCTACCTCGGCAAGCTTTGCCGCTGTGTCGACCGTCACGGAGAGCTGGTGCAGGGTAGCTTTACGCTCGTCGGGGGTCAGGAGCGCGTATTGGGCGGGCGAGGTTTGGTGGTGTAGCATATCGAGCGCCCGCATCAGCACCGCTGCTATATCACAACTGGTGGGGGACAGGGGGACCGGGGTGTCAGATGTGGTTGGTTGTGAGAGGTGGGAGCCTGGCGTGAGGAGGTGGGAGGGGGGATACATACCCGAGTGTCATTACTATTGGGGAGGGAAGCGCTGTTTAGATGTGGGTGGTTAAGTTGTTGGGTTGGTGGGTTGTGGATGGGGGTGTAGGCGCGGGTCGGGTGGTTGTGCAGGTAATTCCCTGATTGGGGGCAGGGTTCAGCATTCCTGGGCCAATGATATGTCGTATCGTAATGCGGTATGCTTGTGTATCGATAGATCTCGCCGGTGGCATTGTGGGGAAAGTGAGTACAGTACGGTATAACCAACAATTTCTCAGCTGGATTTCTCCCTTGACAGACCTTTTGCGAAGTGACTCTATACTCGCACATGTTTACACTATGAACAAGGTTAGTGTTTGACATGGGCGGCGTTTCGGCGGTACGGACCGGTATACAACTAAAGCATAATGAAAGAGTTAACACGTTTTGGGCTTCGGGTGATGATGGTTAAGCTTCAACATGGTTTAACCTCAACCGATACAAACCAATTAATTGAATTGTAACGTTTTGACCTAGTACAGTGTGAGACTGGAAATTGGGTCATTACCATACCAACTTGATTTTGGTTATTGCCGAGCCTTTTTGCCTCCAAAGTTGGTGTAATTTTGTTGTTGTTACCATATGACCCCATCTTAGGTCTGAGACGATACGTGGCGCATTATGTGTCTGTCGCCTTGTTCCCTCCGGAGAAACATTGGCCCTGAAACACTGATGAGGAACCCTAACACAGACATCATGTATCACCGGTTTATCTATGTTTTTTGGGGTCAACTGTATTGATGCTAGGTATGTACAACATGGCATAGGATTAATAGGATTGCAAAAGTATTACTATTGTAAATGGCTAGTATGTTATACACCGCGAGAGCACATAAATCACGCCGCAACTGCGTAACAATGACTCTCCTACGTCGGGAAATGTGTAGTGATAATACATCCTCATCATGCCTCTATATAATGCATCGGCAAATGCATCGGCGAATGCACCGTCGAATGCATCGACAAATACATCGGCGCATGCATCCCCAGTCCCACCTTACGATTTTACTACTGACATTACTTGAGAGTCAGAGATAGAATTTAAAAAAAAATATACTATCGGGATAGAACCTAGAACATTCAGCTTGAGAATCCCGCATTTTACCGGATAAGCTATGGTGGATGTAGTTCGATAATAAAGTGTGACATAATGAATTAAACTATCGAGGGAAAAGTGAATAATGCATCGACGATACGAGTTTACAAAACTCACAACAGCTTATGTGTCAATTGATGCATTTACTTGAAGCGTGTAAGTGGGCAATCCATCAATCGATGCATTTCCCGCCGTGGTAGAGCAAGAAAAAAAGAATTTCATAACCTTTGGGAGAGTTACGGGGGAAGGATCTCAAGTCACATTTACTGTCAGATAACGCTATGGTATCCAATGCAGGAATTGCGACTTAATGATCAGAGGAGTACGGGGTTGGTTTTCTCCGGGCCTTACCAGCTTATGTTAATAATCTAAATCTCATTCCGCGTATATGAGTACACACCAAGAAGTTCTACCATGAACATGCACAATTTGGCATATGATACGGATCATGTAAGGTAATCAAACGCCCCATTGACTCAGATAATGTTCATTTCTGGGAACCACTAACTGATGCTTGATTTTGTAGGCAGATTGAACCTTGACTAGACAAATAGAGACTGTAATAAGAGCAAGAACTTGATACCGAAAATATTAGATGACATTGATTCCTGCTATATGTAATGGGATATTTAAAGATATGGCAATGCTAAGCAATAGTTCTGTAGCTGTTAAACAAGTAATATTGTAGATCAGACACTACTCGCTAATATTCAGAATTCTCTCTTCAACTCGCGCGAATCCGCCCTCTTATTTATACATTGAGGATCCTGTATCAGGGCCCATATTCTATCTAGTACATTCCACCTCGCGTAATCCCTTTGACTCACAAATGCTGGTTATCAGGCTGTATTATAATCTTACGTTGGTCACCTTCTCAAAGGAGAGCAGCCTGCAGCCATCAGCCATACTCTTCAAACTACGCCACCCAATAGTACAGTACACATGTGATCGCACACAGGCGCCCCCACACCACCTCAATAGTTTTCTATGTTTGTCTCAGGCTACCCGACCATCCATCATAGCCTCTCACTTAGGATCCCGTAACACTATACACACTAAATCGCCATTCGTCAAAATATCAGTTCCTCCAATGATCAATTGTGGTTGTGGTACTCATAATCGTGGTTCGGTGGGTTGTGGTTGAATCCGTTGCTAAGCCACACTTTTGGTAATTCACATCCTTGAGTTCTACAAGTAGTTAGGAAAATGAGATGTTCACGAAATGTAAATCCATTTCTGTAAGGTTCTCAGGAATGTGCAATTGATCTAATATGGCACTGTTAGATTGCCATGAAAGGTAATTGAAGAAAATATTGTGACGTGAAAAGAAGTACGGTTACAATCGTTGGCGGATGAGTCATGGGCGTTCTATGAGTTTCTATTCGATTTCTTTGTCTTCTATCTGTTTCCTTAAGCGATAGTATTTGTCATACTTGGACAGGTGTTATTTAGTTTTATGAAGGACCCTGTCCTTGCTCCCTGTCTTGTTTATCTTCCTTTCCTTTTCTCTTCACGCAACCTTCTGCATTTCCCCCTCCGGGAATGTTTTCCTCCTGGGCCCGACCGCCCTTGAGAGCCCTCCTCGCCGATAAACTGGATACACGAGTTTCTAGAGAGCCTTCGCCGCGCTAGATTCCCCATGTTATGACACGAGTCTTCCTCTCCCACCCCCCCTTTTCACCGAGTTGATACCCTCACGGGATGCGTCTATCACTCACCAAATCCTGCCAAATCGACGGCCACCGCCAGACGGTCGTTCCCCCTCCTCTCCTGCTGCTCATCGTACGAGCACCACTCCAAAAGCCCGGAATCGTTCAGCTTCCTCACGGTCGCGAAAACTTTTCTCAAAAATTCTTTTACCCGAGGTCACTCACGTGACCTTACCCCTCTTTACGGCCCTAGCCAGGCAACCCATTCTTAACCGAGGCGGCCCGATCCCCTCACCACTCCATACTGGTCTCCCCGTAGACCGCCCCCTCAACACCACGGTCGGCACTTTCGATTGCGACCACCATTCCTACCGAGTTGGCAACCCCAACTCACCACTCTCAAACCGAGGCGGCCCTGCTCCACTCACCCACTCCATACTGGTCCCCCGAGACCACCCCTCAACACCACGGTTGGCACTTTCGATTGCAACCACCACTCCTCTACTGCCTCGCTGCCTGACAAGCAGATGCCCGAGGCCCCAATCTTGACCCACCCCCCTCGCTTTCAACCCTGACGCCGCTGCGGTTGGCTCTTCCTGCCTTCGTGCGCATGGTTTCCCAGTCCTGTTAAGGTTCGTCCACAGATACGACACCGGGAACTTTGGTAATGACACTGTTTCAGTTGAACATCATGTCTAGGATCACGCTCGCTTATATGTAGTTGACGGAGAAGTTTGGGGTTTATTCTTACTGCGGGAAGGTTTCTTTGTTGTCGCTTAGATTCTGCTTACCTGTACCACGCGTTATTCACCCCCTCTTCGTGGGTCCCATATTGTGTCGCGGCCATTGAGTCGTTTGCTTTATTCTTCTTTCTTTTGTCTCGCGTTGCTTGGGTTAGTCGGCGGTAGGTGTAGTTCGGGTAGTATAGTTGTGCGATAAGCTTCGGCTTCTAAGCAATATAAAATCCTTCTTCTTCTTCTTCTGCATTTCCACACACTCGGTAAACCTCGCGATAAAAATTCCTCTACTACCAAATACTTTATTCTTATTATCGTTTACTTTATCGCTTTTGCTTACCCTGGTATATCATACTAGGCTGAGTGATCTCGCTTCCCGCGCGTACAGTCCCGTTCGCTCCTTAAGCGAAAGAAAATGTCAAGAAAACCTCCACAACTAGACGAGTTTGGGAACTTCTTAACAGCAAGAAAAGTAATTCTCCCGACACCACGACTACAGAGAGACGGCACCTGGGATGGGTTCCAGGCATCGATCTCCAGTGTCTTCGCGTCGGCGCCTTCCCCAGGAACCACGGCCCCCCCTCGATTCCACACCTCCCAGTCCCAGTCCCGATCCCAGCACCAGGGTGAGGGCTCGCAAGCTAAGTCCCAAGTAGAACCCCCTTCCATCTACGAGACTCTCAACGGAATCAGATTCGCTCAGGAACCAGCCCAAAAAGATCATAAAGACCTCGTCATTGTTGTTAAAAATATGCAAGTGCCTATTCAGCAAATAAGCGGGCAATCCGCTAAGCTGGAAAAAAACTACAACCTACTGTACGAGGCCATGGCCCAAAATCTCTACCCGCTCATCCACAAAGTTGAAGAACAACAAAGCCTGATTGCACCCAAAATGGCCAAGCAACTCGACGAGGTCCAAACCCTCCTCAGCAGACCCACTCCCACACCTCCTCTTCCTCCTCCCCCTCCTGCAACGCCTTTAATGGCGCAGGCCCCACCTCCCCCACCTCCCCGACAGGTCCCCGCCCGTGCTGCCGCCACCCGAACCCGAGCCCAATCAGGCCGCCCCCAACCAATACAACCACCGCTACAAAAACAACAACAACAAGAACAATCCCTCCGTTCTTTTGCCAACGTGGCCAACAAGCCAAACCAAGACTCATTCCAGTTGGTAAAGAGGTGAAAGCCTGCAAAGAAGGCTGACCTGTTGTTCAAGCCTAATTTTTCGAGAGGCAACAGTGAAATCATCGTGAAATGCAATGTTCAATATCCTGTAACGGCGTGCCAAGACTCAAGGAGAAGTTCGGGAAGGAGAAGGATTAGTAATCGGGTTTTCGTTGGTTAGGTTTCGTTTAGGATTTCGTTCGCGTTTGGGTTTTCTTTCTATGGGTTTCTGTTACACGAATTAGTCATCGGGCTCCGAAGGATATATATATGGGTGTGATTTCCCTTTGTTCTTTCTTACTTCTCTCCTTATCCGAACTTCCTGTTATATAGGAATACATTCTAGTTTCTGTCTTCAAAACTCTACGAACCCAAGTTGTATAACCCTCCCGGTTGTGCCCCTTGGTCTCCGTCCTCGTATCATTTGTTCTCGCCTGGTATAACATGCTAAGCTGAGCCATCTCCGACATCCTCGAACCTCGTCCCGTATCTATCGGTATCAAGCCCGATATCTGTCTATTCCGAACCTTGTCTCGTATCTATCGGTATCAAGCCCGATAACCCCGAACCCTGACCCTGACCCCGCACGAGGTGAAGAGATTTCACCCACGTGACCCTGACCCAGCTTCTACAGTTCTCTAACCGAGAACTCCCGAACCCGTTTCCCGTATCTCCCGAGTCGGCCCGTAACATATCCCTTCCACCAAACCCCCTCAGAAATCGGAGCCACAGTCAACGTCGGAATCCCAGATGCTAAGAGCCACTTCATCGCGGCAAGAAAAACCATCAACAACCACATCATCTTGGAAAGAAAGTTCGATACCTCGGCGGAAACCACGCTCGCTTACAAACACGAGATCATAGACGTGTTCGTAGAAATGCGAATCCACCTCATTGGCATCAGGGCCAACTCCAAGTAGTCCAAACTCCTTGTACACGGCATCCCGACAACAATCAGGGATGAATTCGATGCAGTCGAGCTGGTCGCGTCGGAAATAAGGAACAACTATGGGGAGAAGTTCGAACTCGCCCAAATACCAAAATGGATCACCACACCGGAGAAAAGAGCCGGCAAAGAAAATTCCTCGATGATCATCGCCCTGTCAGAGTCCTTCACCATCACAACTTTGGGCCTCAAATGCGTGCTCCTTTTCGACCGGCAATGTACACTTGAAACTTATTTCAACATTCGGGAAGACACCCAATGCCGAAACTACCTTGAGTTTGAGCACAGACAGGAACAATGCTATCACAAGACAGGCTGATGGGGGCACTGTGCTGAAGACCACACGACTGACAACCACCCGTGTAAGACCTGTTCGGGAGGGGTCAAATGTACCCACTCACCCATCAGATGTTAAAACTGCAAGGGCTTCCACAAACCAATCAACCGAGCGTGCCCAGAGCACGGTAAGGCAACACTAAACGCATTACTGAGATTCAACGAATCCAGACCCATACTAGTAGCCCCGGCTATGATAAATGTCGTCCCAGCAACCCCGGCCCCAGTAGCCGCCGCCGCCCCAGCACCCGAGTCGACCATTCAAGCACCCGCAACACCGGCACTAGCACCGGTAGAAAATGATTATGACATGGGGAATAACTAGGTTTGTTTAGCTCTCTACCAGTTTTCTCCTATTTCTCTTTCTCATGGCGTTGCCAGTTCAGTGGGTCCAGTATTCTTTGCTTGCGGCTTCAGGCATCGTATGTATTTATCGGTTACGTTTTTCTTTTGTTTTCGGTTCATTTTGTCTGTTACGTGGGGGCTGTAGGCGAAACAGAGGAGGTCCAAGAAACACAACCGAGGCAAGAGGCATAGAGGTAGACTCTAAGCAAGCGAAGTATCTTAAAACCCTTTTGGTCGTCGAGACCAAAAGATCGTAGACTATGGACTATCGAGGAATAACGTATTGATATTCCTTAAATACAGGGGAGAGAGAGAGAGAACCTTATATTGTATAGACGCTCACGCGTATCGCACAACTATACAACACGAACAACAACTACCGCCGACTAACCCAAGCAACGCGAGACAAAGGAAAGAAGAATATAGCAAACGACTCAATGGCCGCGACACAATATGGGGCCCACGAAGAGGGGGTTAATAACGCGTGGTACAGGAGGTTGCGTGAAGAGAAAAAAAAAGGAAGAGAACTAGATAGCGCGCGAACACAGGGCTCTTTATATAACCGAATAACCCCTATCCGAGTATGACAAATACAATCGCTTAAGGAAACAGATAGAATACAACGGAACCGAATAGAAACTAGTAGAATACCCATGACTCATCCGTCGACGAGTGCAACCACACTTCTCTTCACTCTACCATAGCTTATCCCCTAACATCCCGTGACGCCATAACAGATCAGGTCCCCCCCCGAGGCCTAACTTCTGATAGGCTTTGGCTTGTTCGGATATCGTTGGTGAAAGTCTTTGATCAGGTCGGGAGAATGTTCCATGTCATCAGGAGGTTGCCAGGATGGTTCGGGATAACTTAGGTGCCGAACCAAGTACTCCAATCTTCCCCGTCGTTTCCTCGAGTCCAATATATCGTCAAAGTGCCACTCCTCTTGTCCTTCAATCTCCACTGGGGGTGGAGGCAGTTGCTGTTGCCCTGAGACAGGGTCACTTACGGCCGGCGAGAGTAATGAGAAATGAAAGACGGGATGAACCTTCATGGTACGTGGTAGGTCCAATTCGTATGCATACGGGCTGACAATCCTCTTGCTCT
Source organism: Morchella sp. 2014-9hei (assembly GCA_024713685.1). NCBI lineage: Eukaryota > Fungi > Ascomycota > Pezizomycetes > Pezizales > Morchellaceae > Morchella > Morchella sp. 2014-9hei. The sequence goes on from JAMGYW010000025.1 coordinate 403,039, forward strand.
GGTGGGGTCCCACTCGCTTCCAATCGAGTTTCTTCGAAGGTCGTTTGGTATTGATGTGCCGAGTAGATAGAAATACCTTATCTCCCAAAGAGTATCGAGGTGCGGGTGAGCGATTGATGTTAGCGGTGTCCTCCGCTATCTTCTGCGCCCGAAACATTTCATCCTTCAAGAATTCATAGATACCCTTCATGTCCCTTGCGATCCCATTTGCTTGATCCTCTGCCGTGGTCTTTCCATGTGCTAAAGGGCCAAAAGTCATTCGCGGATGTCTCCCGGTATTGGCGAAGAACGGTGAAACTTTGGTGGTTTCCGAGGAATCGTTGTTTGCTCCGAACTCTGCCATTGGTAGCATGGACATCCAGTCGTTCTGCTGATAAGACACATAGCTTCGAAGATACTGTTCCATAACTGCATTGAACCATTCGGTTTGACCCTCGGTCTGGGGGTGGAAAGCTGTTGAGTAACGCGGTGAGATTTCTAAGCGATGACATAGGGATTGCCAGAACTCGGCGGTGAACTGGGTTCCCGTGTCAGATACTATCGTCTCGGGTAGGCCATGTAATTTCCAAACATGTTCCAGCTAGAGTTTAGCTGTCTCCCGGGCGTCGACCTCCTTGGTTGTTGGTATAAAATGTCTCATCTTGGTTAACCGATCGACTAGCATCAGGATCGAATTGTATCCCCCACTCTCCGGTAGGTCCGTAACAAAGTCCATCGATACATCTCTCCATGGTCCATCCGGTATTGGTATTGTTAGTAGTACCCCGTATGGCGCATTCCGGGTTGTCTTGCTTCGGGTACAGACTTCGCAGTTTCAAACGTATCGATCGACGTACTTTCGCATCTGTGGCCAATAGTACTCTCGGCTCAGTAACTCCAAGGTCTTTGCTCTCCCCCGGTGTCCGGCTCATGGTTTATCGTGATGTTCCCGAAGTAATCGTAAGCGAAGATCACTTTCTTCCGGTACATATAGCACGCCTCGGTATAGGAGTCAGCCATTTCCGTCTTCAGAGCATTCGGCTAGCGATATTTTCTTCGAATGCTTGACCCCGTTCCGAGGTAGCGATAGAATTTTGTTTGGGAAACTATCGATCTAGTAAGCATTCGAAAACAATTTCTCCACGGTAGACATACCTTCAGCGGGTTCATTTGATAAAGAGCCCGCAAACAAACTTAGATTTGCATCCAAATTCTTGCTCTTTATAACCAATTGGCTTTGGTGAGCCAATCTTTCATCCCCCGCCTTAGGGAAGTCTCCTGGATTCCTAGTCAATGCATTTGGTTTTCCTCCTTGTTTCCCCGGCCGGTATTGAATAACAAAATCGAAACGTGACAAGATTTCCGACCATCTCGCTTGACGACGGTTTAACAGTTTGGTAGTCATGAAATATTCCAAATTCTGGTGATCCGTTAATACTTTAATCGGGAACTGGGCTCCTTCCAGGTTGTATCGCCAATGTTCGAAACATCGAATTATTGCTAAAAGCTCCTTATCGTATATTTCGTAGTTCCATTCTGCTGGACTGTGCCTTTTGTGGAAGAATGCCACCGGGTATAATATCCTCTCGTCATTGCGTTGTGAGAGTATCCCTGCTGACACGTAGTCCGAGGCGTCCGTTTCTACGGTAGTCTCTTGTTCCGCGTCAAAATGTCGAAGGATTGGTGCTGTTGTGAATGCAATTTTGAGGTTTCGGAAAGCCTGCTGTGCCTTGTCTGACCATTCGAATTTGACTCCCTTCTTGATCCATTCCTGCCTTGTAGCGTCTTTAGTTAAGGCTGTCAAGGGCATCACTATCTTCGAGTATCCATTAATGAAGCGCCGATAGAAATTTGCAAACCCGAGGAACCCTTGTACTTCCTTTCTGCTTTCTGGTATTTCCCAATTCACAACTGCTGACACTTTCTCCTGATCCATTTCGATACCTTCCGGGGTGAGAATAATTCCTAGATACTTTGTCTTTTGGACATAGAACTCGCAGTTTTCCGGTCGGAGATGAGCTTTGTTGGCGTGTAGAAGATCGAGTATCTTGCGGACGTGTATTTTGTGTTCCTCTAGAGTCTCGGAGTAGATAAGGATATCGTCCAAGTAAGCAGTGACAAATTGATTCAGATGAGGACGGAGGATGTCGTTGATCCACCGTGGAAATGTCGCCGGAGCATTGGTTAGTCCGAAGGGCATAACTTGGTACTCGTAATGTCCATATCTTGTCCGAAATGCTGTCTTCCATTCGTCGCCTTCGGCTATCCGTAGTTGGTTGTATCCCCAGCGGAGGTCGAGCTTGGTGTAGTACTCGGCCTTCGACAGTCTTGCCCATGTTTCTTCCATCAAGGGGAGAGGGTATCTATCCTTCACAGTAATCTCGTTCAACCCTCGGTAGTCCACACATAGTCGTAAGGTCCCATCGCTCTTTTTGTCAAAGATAATTGGTGCTCCCGCCGGGGAGGTACTGTTCTGGATCACACCTCGAGGAAGGTTCTCCTTGATATATTCCAACAAGGCTTTGAGTTCTGTTTGTGTCATGTTGTACATAGGTTTGAAGGGTGGCTGCTTATCTCCTTGCAGTACTGTGGGATGGTTGTAGAGGGTTCGGTGTGGGGGCAGAACTGATGCATCGGCTTCTTCGAACAAGGACAATAGGTCGTGATTTTCCGGAGGTACAATTTGGCGAATGTCAATGGACTTCGAGTCTAGAGCAGAGAGGTGAATCAGATGAGCGCCTTTGTGTAGCTGCTGAACAATCCGTTGAATCGCGGCCGGTGCTTTGCTGAGTCCAGCGAGGTCTATTAGATTCCACTCTGGGGCTGGTATGGAGATCCCCCTTGCGACGATTGGTTTCCTTTCGATACAGCAATGTTGACAGCAGGTTGGCGGATCGAAAACCAGCTTATTCTTTTTTGGTCGTAGCTTGACATCATGTCTTCGCATACATGGTATCCCCATTACCATCGGGTATGATCCCAACTGTGTAACAAAACATGGTGCTTCCTCGCGGTGTCCGTGTATATCGAAGTCAAGGGTAACAAAGTGGGTGATTTTACCTGATCGAATGGGTCGTCCATCGATGACATCGACTCGTCGGGGTATTTTCAGTGGAGTCATAGTAAGTATATGGTAGCGTACAAAAGATTTGTCTACAAACGCGTATCCTGAGGCTCCGGTATCAATGAGAGCAAAGATGGGTACAAAAGTCTTTTTATTTTGAGAAACCGAGCTGGTTACTACAAATTGATTCCCATCCATTTCCTCCTCTGATACCGAACAAGTAGAGATACGCATCTTAGAAAAATCCTCAAAGAGTCCCTGGGTTATGCCACTTAAGCCAAGGACAAATCTTTTGCCGACTCATTGTCCGAGTCTTGTCCTTCCTCCACCCTCATCGCTGCTCCCCTCATCATATATCTCCTCTGACCTCCACCCTGTCCCTTAGCCTGAGGACACTTCCTCACCAGATGTCCGACCCCCCCACAATAAAAACACTTTCCTTCCGCCAAGCGAGCATTTCTTTCCGTAGGAGTGGGGCGACGACGGCCCCCCGAGAGATCCATGGGTGCAATACCACCAGGCGCGAACGATGGATGAGTAGGCGCAGGCGATGCCTGGTTTGCGGGAGCAGGAGCAGGAACATATGGACGCGAAGGTTGTGTCGCAGCAGGTACTGTCCGTTGGGGGACAGGGCTACTGTTGCTGGTGGTAAACAGGTGTCGCTTACCCAGCCTAGCCTTGATGGCCCGCTGCCTATTATCCAACCGTTGTAGAAGGGTCGCACTGCCGTCAACCGTAGTGGGGGTTTCATGGTGTACCACTGCTTCCATGAGCTCCGTAGAGATTCCTTCCAACAAGCACTCCACCCGAGTGATCTCATCAAACCCGGACTGCGAAGCATATCGTTGAAACTCGGCGAAGTAGTCGGAGAAGGTGCGGTTTCGTTGGCGCATATCCCTCAAGCTTCGACGGGCAGTGTAGACCGTGTCTGGATCGCGGAAACCAGTGTCCAGGATCTCATAAAAACGTTCCATGGATGGCAGGTTAATGCCATCATCAGTGGTGTATGCAAGGAACTGGCTAGCTGCGATGTCTTTGAGACGACCGAAGGCATAAAACAACTTGGGCTGTAGGGTTGGGAAGCGATCGGCATTCCCTAGGAGTTTAATCCTCATCTGTTATTTGAATAGGTGTGGCCGGGCCCGGTCCTGGTCACCTCGAAAGATTGCAGGGTCGGATAGCTTTTCCGAACGATGGGTAGTGGTGGTAGGGGCTTCTACGACTGGGGGTGCTGCTGGGTTTAGAGGGGCTGCTGGTTACTGCTGTTGGGCTGCAGCTAGGTTTCGTTGGAAGGCATGTCTTGCCTCCGCCCCTTGTGCGCGAGCCGCTTCGAGGTATTGGGCATATTGGGACAATGCCGCTCGAGATCGTTCCAAGAGCGCAAACGTTTGGGCATTGGCGTGGTCAGCCTCGAAGACTGGATACTGTTCGAAGAAGGTACTGAGCTGTTCCGATAACTCCCCGTAGTCAATAGGGTTCGACATGGTAGGCTACGGTCTAAATGTTGTGTTGGTTGGCGTTGGAGACGCAACCTAGTGTTACGTGGGGGCCTGAGGCGAAACAGAAGAGGTCCAAGGAACACAACCAAGGGAGGGGACCTAGAGGTAGACTCTAAGCAAGCGAAGTATCTTGAAACCCTCTTGGTCGTCGAGACCAAAAGATCGTAGACTATGGACTATAGAGGAATAAAGTATTGGTATTCCTCAAAATACAAGAGAGAGAGATAGAGAGAACCTTATATTGCTTTGACGCTTGCGCGTATCGCACAACTATACTACCCGAACTACAACTACCGCCGACTAACCCAAGCAACGCGAGACAAAAGAAAGAAGAATATAGCAAACGACTCAATGGCCGCGACACAATGTGGGACCCACGAAGAGGGGGTTAATAACGCGTGGTACAGGTAAGCAGAATCTAAGTGACAACAAAGAAACCTTCCCGCAGTAAGAATAAACCCCAAACTTCTCCGTCAACTACATATAAGCGAGCATAATCCTATACATGGCATTCAACTGAGACAGTATCATAACCAAAGTTCCCGATGTGGTATCTGTGGACAAACATTAACAGCACTGGGAAACCCAGCGAAGGCAGAAAAAAGCCAACATAACAGCGTCAGGGGTGGCGAGGTGGGTAAGAGTGTTGCCTCGGGCATCTAACTGCATCGGCGAGGCGGTTGAGGAGTGGTGGTTGCAGTCGAAAGTGCCAACCGTGGTGTTGAGGGGGTGGTCTCGGAGGACCAGTATGGAGGGAGGTGAGGGGAGCAGGGCCGCCTCGGTTTGAAAGTGGTGAGTTGGGGTTGCCAACTCGGTAGGAATGGGTGGTCGCAATCGAAAGTGCCGACCGTTGTTGTTGAGGGGTGGCTCGGAGGCCAGTTGGTGTGGTGAGGGGATCGGGCCGCCTCGGTTAAAGAATGGGTTGCCTGACTAGGGCCGTAAAGAGGGGTAAGGTCACGTGAGTGACCTCGGGTAAAAGAATTTTTCAGAAAAGTCTTCGCGACCGTAAGGAAGCTGAACAATTCCGGGCTTTGAGGAGTGATGCTCGTGCGATGAGCAGCCGGAGGGAGGGGGGGAACAACCGTCTGTCGGTGGCTGTCGATTTGGCAGGATTTGGTGAGTGATAGACGCATCCCGTGAGGGTATCAACTCGGTAGAAAGGGGGGTAGGGAGGGAGAGGCTTGTGTCATAAAATGGGGAATCTAGCGCGGTGAAGGCTCTCGAGAAACTCGTGTATCCGGTTTATCGGCGAGGAGGGCTCTCAAGGGCGGTCTGGCCCAGGAGGAAAACATTGCCGGAGGGGGAAATGCAAAAGGTTGCGTGAAGAGAAAAGGAAAGGAAGGGAACTAGACAGAGAGCGAACACAGGACTCTTTATATAACCGAATAACCCCTGTCCGAGTATGACAAATACAATCGCTTAAGGAAACAGGTAGAATACAACGGAATTGAATTGAAACTAATAGAATACCCATGACTCATCCCTCGACGAGTGCGACCACACATCTCTTCACTCTACCATAGCTTATCCCCTAACATCCCGTGACGCCATAACATTGTCGCTCGCTTTTGTTTTTGTCTCATGGTTAGTTGGCGGAAGTTGTAGTTAGGGTAGACAGGTATGCGATACGCGTAGCCGTCTATGCAACATAAGGTTCTCTCTCTCGCTTTCTCTTGTATTTTAAGAATATCAATATTTTATTCCTTTCTAGTTCATAGTCTACGTTCTTTTGGCCTCAACGACCAAAAGAGTTTCAAGATACTTCGCTTGCTTAGGGTCTACCTCTAGGCCTCGTGCCTCAGTTGTATTCCTTGGACCTCCTCTGTTTCGCCTACAGCCCACACGTAACAATCAATTGCAATTAAGGTCATCCAGGTCTGATTACACGAATGCGTAACTCGCGGGGTCTTCCTGACAGCATGACAGATCACCTTCACTTGTACTGTAATGCCCATCAGAAAGCCTTTCTCATCCATACATATTGTTGGTATCTTTTGGAAGAATTTCGTAGCGTGCAATAACTTCTTTTAACTATACTTTGTCAACGAAACGATAGTACTTAAAGAAAATCGGAACTAATATCTTTTCCAAATCATCTTGCAAAAGAACAGGGTTATTGGTAACAGCACTTTGCCTATTCAGTCTATCACTAAATTTTGATGCTAACGCAGGATTGCACCTCAAAAATTGCTATTGCCAATGTTTCCCTAATGTTCTTGCTAACCCGTGCTTCTTGACCAAAGATGGATATATTTCCTTAACTACAGAAAACCTTAATTGAAACCCCCAGTCATACATACTTTCACACCATCTCATAATGTTAGTTTCTTCATATTCTGTGAGTAGCTGTTGTGACGGGCGTGCATCTCGTCTTTTTGTTGCCCCGTTAAGTCTGTCTCTAAGAGTCATGCAAGGAATACCAAATGTTTCTGCAGAATTGCGCAAAGCTAGTTTAGAAGACTCTTTATAAAAGATTATTGCTTGTTGACTTACCCACTCTTGTTCCACTAACCTCTGGCTGTTTAGTCGTGGCATTTTGCCTGTTTGTAGTTGTACTCGTAATATTTCTTTCACCACTTAATACCATACCCGCGATCCTCAAACCTTCGGCGGTTCCCCATCAGCAAACCTCCAACCTCCGCCAGACGCTCTGGACGCTCCAGGCGCCCAGGGCGCTCGGTAGACAAACTGGCTCTCCAGAGAAGCAACGGAGCGTTCCTGGCGCCTTCTGGCGCATCGCATTCCGCCCTGGCGAGCACTAGTGCCCTCTCTTGGCAGCGCGCGCCTAGTGCATCTAGTGCGCCCGAAACATCGCTCACCCTGACGGAATTACCTCGTTCCAGCGCTATCCCGGAGTGCTCTCGCCCGGCGCTCTCGCGACAGAATGCTCTATCGCCCCGGCTCGCGGACGGAATCTTTCTATCGCCCGGCAGCTACCGCGGCGGAATCTTCTATCGCCCGGCAGCTCTCGCGGCGGAATGCTCTATCGCCAGCGCTCTCGCGGCGGAATGCTCTATTACCCGGCGCTCTCGCGGACGGAATGTTTTCGCCCGGCGCTCGCGGCGAATGTTTCTCGCCCGCAGCTCGCGACAGAGCGTTCGCTCGCCCCTACTACTCTATCTCCTGGGCCCTCCTGGAGCTCTCTGGCGACTCCTGGGCATATCGCTAATGCTCCTGGAGCACTCGACTGCTCCATGCAGCTTCGATACACCGCATTTAACCCTTCAGCGCCCTGTTTTTACAATGCATACTACTCTTTCCATTAGTAGGCACTGCTTTGCGGAGCATCCAAAACCGTGATTCTATTACTAAATACTAACACTACAAGCGTCTAGAAATCATGTCGAATATAATACAGGCATAGGTATCTCCAAAGCACTTCGCTGCTGCTCCCCGCACTTCGCCATTCTTGGTCCAGCACTGCCTGGTCTTTCTACGCTGCTTCCCCAAAGCTTTTCGCCATTCTTGTTCAAGCACTGCCCACTGCCCTACAGATCCTCCTCCTCCTCCTCTCCCTCGCGATCCTCCTCTTCATCCTACTTGCCTTCCTCCGCTTCAATCGCGAAGTTGAGCATGAACCACCTCTTCCTGGCGCCACCGTTAGCCGAACCAGAGATATCCTCTCGAGCACTCGGGGTGCTTTCCGAGCATTCGGAATGCCGCCAAGATCAGCCGCTAACCGTCGTCCTCGCTGAATCCATCTTCGGTATAACCTCGATAGTGATGCCTTTCTTCTCGTATCTATCGAAGTTAAGCGCTCACAATCCGGAAGCACTCTGCCATTGTAACCTCCATCTATAGCATACCTTCTCCGGAGGTTATCCTTAATCACCTCCACGTTGCCTCCTGATTCTGCCTACTCCTCCTTCCATGTGTTGCTCATCCTGTTGAGCGTTTCTCTCGTTTCAATATCATTTCGCCATAAATCCAATATAGATAATCTGAGCGTTTTAAGAGCAGTGATGAAAAGCTCTCAAAGCTTCCGCCATTGCTGTAAGAAATTGGGATTCTTACTGACAACACTCTCATTTTGTGACTGGAAATGGTCTGGCTTAACGCGAATGTTACGTTGACCATGTCTTTCGAATCTTAATGCCAAATTGCAGTGGATATCGGCATATAAGCGTAGGGGTAATCCGCTCTAGGAACTGGGGTCTTTTACCCTCGCATCCTGACCCCATCAAAGTATTTATAGTACAATATGTCGATAATCTCGGCGCTTAGAAACCGTGAAGCGGTAGGTCTAGTATCTGTTAGCGGCGTTCGCGAGTCTTCTCTGAGCATTGACACCCAAAGTCTTCTGTGAGCACCCCGGTCTTTCGCTGGAGATTGATCATACCTCGTAATGCTGCGCAGGGCTCAAGAAGCGATCATTCTTCAAAAGATACTCTCTTGAGCAGCCTCGCCTCAGGACTGAGAACTTTCCAAGCCCATAGATGGTCGAATCCGCCAGCCGCCTTTAACCTCGTGCATCAAGTCTTGGCGCACTCAGGAGTGTAGACTTCTGACCTATCATTGTCAATTCGCTTCTAGAGCACTCGTCAGCGTTTCAGGAGCATTCACCTGTTTGATAACGACCCGAGATCTACTGCACATCCCCCTGCGGCAGCTGCCCGCATATTTACTACCAGTACCGAAAGCCTCGCCGCAGAAAAAGGCTCGTGTAGAAAGAGTGTGGTCCCGATTAGCGTGCTGCACTCCTTCTCAATCCTCTGGGCTTGCATTGAAGAAGCGTTTGCACTCCTCGAGCTAGGTAACAAGGATCGCTGAGATAGGTTACTCGTACGAATGTTAACGATGCTCTCAAAGCGGTGGTCAGTGCTATCGGGAATACTACTAACCTCACTTTCTGCTATAGGAGCATTTCCTTCGTCCTGATAGATGAAGGAAGCTGTGCAATATCATATCTTGGTTGCGCTTCTGGTAAATATCTTGAGGACTTGAGGAATCGGGGACTGCTCATAGAGCTCTGTAATGCCCTCAAAAGGCGGGGAGGAAGCGATAGGTCGGTAAGTGGGGAGGAATCGCCGTACCTCGAGCGCGTTGAGGAAAGATTGATGTCGTGTAGAAGAGCTGTAGTCAATATCGCGAGAATAAGCGGGCACTGAAGAAGGCATGGATTGTGAGGATATCGGAGGTGCTCTCTGAGATGCGGGAATGCTCCTGAGGCGCTTGGGGCGATCTCTGAGATGCTTCCTGGCTGGAGTACGGAGTGGGTCTGTGGGATCGGTGGGCGCCCACTGTGATGCGTTCTGTCTGGGTGCTTGAAGTGGGAGCTGCTCTCCGTCTTACCTTCTTGCACCGGACGTCTTTCCCCTCTGAAAGCGTTAAGCCGTCCTGAACTTTAATGGGTGGGAGAGTCGAACCTGTATCACATCCACCGAGGCGTCAGAGGAAGCAATAACCTCCGCTACCGCTCGGTTGGTCTCCTCCGAGCATTGCCCAGTGCTTTCTGGCAGTAGTCGGCTGTATCTTGTCTGAGCCTCTTCCCGTACTCTGGGATCTCTGCTGGGTGGAGGCTTGAGGTTCTTCTTCCGGATCGTCCAGATTCTCCTCAGAGCTCTCCTGGGCGTTCTCTGAGAGTCGTCATACTCGGAGTGGCTCGTGTCGTGACTTCCTCCACCTCTGGCATCCTCCTCAGGTTGCTCCTCCTGCACTTCAACGCTGTCAGTATTGCCATTGGGGAGATGGAATTCTACCCTTCTAGGGCTGCTTCTTCCAGTCGATGTGTCGGTAGAAACGGAGAAGCCCTTTACGCTTATTAGGCGGTGGTCGACTGACTGCTCCGAGTGCTGGTAGAGAGTGGGGTCAATGCTCTGAATGATATTTCAGACCCATCAGTCTGTGAATCATCATGCTCTTCGGGTGGTACTGGAAGTCGTGGTCGCTTTGCGGAGAGAAGTGCTGAACCGGCAGATCGCTTGTTGAGAGGCATTCTGCTTGCTGGCAGGAGTATCCAATGTGCTCTAGGAGCATCTTTTGCGTGTTTTGATTAAAAATCAACGCTTGGCAACAGAGTTTTAAATCGTAAGCAACAAAATTTTCACCGCTCAACCACATCCGCTCACCGCATCCGGGTCATTTCTAATCACTGCGTTTACTGCACTTTCCAAAGCGATACGAGTGCTCTGAGAGCAATATAGGAGTTTGAACCGACTGCAATTGAATTAAGAAGAAAGAAGAGCGTAATCTAATCTAATCTAATCTACTATAAGAAATCTAACTAGTATAAGAAATCTAATCTAATATAAGAAAATCTAAAACGATGAAACCTATCTATTCATATAAAGGAAATCTAAACATCAAATAGCACCGAACCCAATCCCAGGAGCACTGGCCAGCGCTCAGAAAGAAACATACCACTATTCAAAAGGTAGCGATCGTTAAACAGAAAGAAAGGAGAGATTATACCAAAGGAAAGTAATGATGCCAGTAGCACTGCATAGCGTTCAGAAAACAATACATACCGCTATTCAGAGGTAAGCATTAGTTGAGCAGAAAAGAAAGCGAGAGATTATACCAAAAACTAATGATGCCGCCATCACCACCACCACCACCACCACCCGCCTCCAGAAGGTCCACCACCACCACCACCACACCAGTCCGCCCGAGGAGGAGGAGGAGGAGGAGGTCCGCCGGAGGAGGAGGAGGAGGTCCACCCGGAGGAGGAGGAGGAGGTCCGCCGGAGGAGGAGGAGGAGGAGGAGGAGGAGGAGGAGGAGGTCACCACCACCACCACCACCGCCGGAGGGTTACCACCGCCTGGAGGATTACCACCACCACCACCACCAGGTTACCACCGCCGGTTACCACTGCCACCACCACCACCACCACCACCACCACCACCGCCTCCAGCAGCAGCCAGGTCGTCAGCAGCTCTCTTGGCTGCTATCCCCAGGCGTCCAGATTACTCCTGTGCGAAGTTTGCGTCAACCCTACACCCAGAGGATACTTCCTCAGGTATTTGGGGTCTAAGTCGTCGATAGCATCTTGCTGTCTATCGCGGCGTCTAACAAGTCTGGATTAGCCTTTGATTACTGGCATCAGTTCTGGGCAAATATACCCTCATTCCTTTAGCATTTATGCGGTGATTTCCCTCCTCATAGTCAGAGTCCTCTGCTGGAATATCGATCATGGTGTAATCGTCTTCCTCGATATGAGGAATGCTTTCGTGATAAGCGGCGGAGTTTCAGCACCACCCAAATTAGCTCCGCGCCGCTCTGTGAAGCACCGCGAGTATCCTCCGAGGCCTGCCAACACTATTCTTCAACCAACCCACGACCTCTTCCGAATCAGTGATCTGGACCTCCGTCGGCGGACAGGAGGATTGGATGCCGGTGGAGCGTTGTCGAGTGCTCTGAATACTCCTGATCGCTCTGTCGGGTGGGGTGTGCTTCAGGATCAAGTTGCAGAGCTCTGGAAAGCGTTATCTTTGTCAGAATACCAATGAGCGAATTCTGATTTAAGTCGATGGTTCAGTCATAGATCTGAGGCGGGGAACCTTACGGAGAATGCTCCCAGAGCATCGGGTCTACCGTGACCATTATGGGCGGTCTATCGAGTTCGGCGGACACTGGGTTCGTTCACGCTTCTTAGAAGCGCCCGGCCACTGTCCTCCTCATCATCATCATCGCTCAGCAACTTCTCTAAACTTCGCGATTCCCTGCCCCTCGATAGCTTCTCCTTCTGCCCAACATCGCCAATGAGCCACTTCAAAGCGTCGTGAGTGCTCTGCGAGTCACGGTATTTGGTCCGTTCCATAGGGAGGAACCCACGGAGGCGAGTGCTTTCAATATCTTGAGGCAGAGAGCGTCGAGCAGCTGCTGCTCGGAGACGGTTTTGTTGACCCAACGGTGTTGTGGAGCTCCGCCTTGAGTCTTGAGACGGTAGTGTACACTTTAGGTAGGTTGATCAAACCTAAAGTCATCTTCGCTTTATTTGCCTGAGTCGTTTTTAGAGTTTGAGCTTGGAGAGCGATCTTACTGAAGCGGGGAACGCTTCTGGAGGACTGGCGAACTCTAACCGAGCGGGCAGGATCTCGGCGCCTTTGCCTCTGCTCTGCGGTGGAGGAATTGGGTATTGGTATCCGGCGGGGCGTCGGAATTGAAACTCTGTGAAGCACTGGCGACTGCTTTTGGGGCAGGGGCGAAGTGGGGCTCGGTTTGTGAGACAGGGCGATGGTGGTAGTGGCGGCGAGCTACCTAACTCTGGGGAAAAGCTGGAGACTTGTCGAACTGTTCGTACTCCTTGGGCCTTCTGGGCTTGCGCTAGGCCTGCTGCTGAGCCTGCTGCTGGTCGGAGTATGTCTGCTGGTGCTGTGCCTGCGCATTTTGGGCTTGAGTGCTGCCGTGCCTGCTGGGCCTGCTGCTGTGCCTGCTGAACGCTTTTTGGGCTTGGGTGCTGCCGGGCCTGTTGGGCCTGCTGCTGTGCCTGCTGCAGAACGTTCTCTGTCGCGCTCGACTTCAGGTTGCCCTGCCTCGCTATCGATCTCGCTGCTGCTACTGCTGCTACTGCTGCTGCTACTGCTGCTGCTACTGCTGCTGCTGCTGCTCTTGCTACTGCTGTCTCCTTCTCCTATTTATCGCTATTATCTTTCTTGGTTTTAGATTTCCCTGATACCCACTCTTTTGGGAAGAGTCTCGAGTGCTCGGGAGGCAGTGCGGCTTGCTGAGGAAGCGGTGGCGGATGCTTCTCTGAGCAGCGACGACTGCGGCGAAGTGTCTCTCCTATCTCTATTGGGATAGGCTGGATGCTTTCTGCTCTTTCTGAGGCAGCGAAGGTGAGGACTTCTCTTTCTGCTTCTCGCCTTCTTTTGTAGTGTCTCCTGCTTCTTCTTCTCCTTCTTCTCCTTCTTCTTCTCCTTCTTCTTTTCCTTCTTCTTTTCCTTCTTCGGCGTTTTTGGTCTCTGAATAAATCGTGTCTGGATCGCGATCTCGCTTCTTCTGTGGCGCTGTGGAGTGCTCTGAGGCGGTGAAGGTGAAGGTGTCTAGTGAATATAGAATATCTGATGAGTATGGTTCTGAGAGCAATATAATTAAGGAGGATATACCATCTTATATATGATTGCTAGATGTGCAGCTTGAAAGCTTGAAAGCTCGAACTTTAAACTTGAAACTTGAGATTTGAAACTTGAAACGTGAGCTGAATCGCTTCCCAGAGATATCTTGAAAGCTTTGATAGCAGTGAGGGGTATGAAGTGGTAGTCTGGAAGATGGTTAGGAATCTCTCGCGTCTGGAAGGAGGAGAAGGGTGTTCTTATACCGAATAGAATCAGCTATTCCAGAGCTCATCATGCTTCAGAGCACCACCGTGTGCTATAGAGCACCCCCATGCTATCTGGGCACTCTCGAGTGCTCCGACCGGCGCTACATATGGTGCTTTCCAAGCCGTCTTTCAATGTTTGCTCCAATACATGGCGTGATTCTCTCTGGTGGTTTGATTCAATTGAATAGCGTAGATGAATGCTCTAGGCGCACTCGGGAATGCTCTGACGGTAGTACCAACAGTGGTATCAATTGGATTCCAATGTTGGGTTGGAGTTTCGGTTCTTGTTGGTGTCGGGGCTCTGTGCGCTATGAAGCCGAGTCGGACAGTGTGTATCGTTTGAGCTCGTAGTCGATATTGGTATTGAATTTTCCGTTGAGAACGGTTTCTCGATCTGAATAGCTTTCGCGAGTGCTAACTGAGGTGGCGAATGCTGAGAGGGCAAACGGAGCATCGCTGGTGGCATGATTGCTGTTTCCTCTCTTGCATGCTTTCGTTGCATGCTTTCGTTGCATCTTTCGTGTTTGTGTTTTCAGTATTCCGTTGGAGATGTATGGCGTCAAAGTCAGCCATGCTCTGATGGAAGTCTTGCATGAGGCTTACAATCACTTTCGTGAAAGCACTCTGCTAAGCGAGCACTCTGCGTAGGAATTGCTCGTAGCACTCTGAACAACCGCTTGGCGGCGGAGCCTCATGATGATTGGCTGACAAATGGTTCATAGAGCACTCTGCACCACCTGCAGGAAAAAAGCCTCTTCCTTGGCAGACTGCAAATTCTCGAGTCCAATGAAATCGTCTTGCCCTTTTTTGCAGCAAGAGGTACAGCTCCTCCATTTTGACAGACATCTTGAGCGATCCATCCTTTAGAAGCAGATGAATGGCTGGGAAATCAATATTCACTGCTGGAGCGCGATCAATCAGCAGAAACCCCTGGCGACACTGGCGAGAGCCAGAGAGCATTCGATTGCTATTCAGAGGCCTTCTGGTCGGAATCTGACACTTTCGACCAAGATTCGGGTAACAATTGGGACCTCGAATCCGAATCATATTCGTGATGGAGGAGGCAGGCGGCGATTCAAATGGGCATATGGCATCTCGACAGTTCTGAGGGTGCTGAGAACAACTTTACGCTCGGAGGACTGACGAGTGCTCGAACTTCTCCAATACCCATGGCACCCATTTCGGTCAGCATCTGAGTTCAGAATGGCGCTACTTCACACTGTCTAAAGCCTCACAGGGGAACATCGACAGCTTCTTTCTACACGCTCCTCCGAGTAGTGGCGAGTGCTCCTACAGCACCGGGCGGGGTTTTATCAAGAGGTTGGAGGAAATGAACGACACACTAGGAAAGGCAAGCTGGAATCATTCGGAGGTGGATATTGGGGGGGAGAAGATCTCCTACTACTACCGCGATCAATGGTTGTCGTCCGATATCTTCTAGAACAGCGTGCCTTCCGAGTCATTGGTGTCTGGCGCCTGTGGTGGAACATAATGAGTTGGCGAATGTATGGGGAAATGCATACAGGAGATTGGTGGTGGGAGATACAGGTCCGTAAGCCTCGCTCTGCTAACTTGCACTCCGGATACTCCAGGAGATGTCGCTAATGCTTTCTCGATAGAATCGTTACGGAGGGTCTACTGTCGTACCAATTATATCTTGGCGTCGGATGGCACACATCTGACAAATTTCAGTGGGGACAAGAAAGCCTGGCCAATCTATCTTACCATCGGGAACATCAAGTCGTCGGTGCGCAATAAGCCCACAGGGCATTCATTCATTCTCCTCGGGCTGCTACCAGTGCCACCAAAGCTCGGAAAGAACACAACACTCGTTAACTCCGTTTTAAGACGTCAGAGTCAAATGGCACTGCATCGTGCCCTTGGGGAGATCTTTCAAAGCATTCGCGAGTGCTCTCAGGAGGGCGAGCTGATCAAATGCGCCGACGGCTACGAACGACTATGCTTTCCGGTGCTCTCGGGCTGGATCCCCGATCAACCCGAGCACTGAAACTTGCAAAACATCAGCACTAGTGCTTGCGATCACGGTGGAGTTTCACAATCTTGGGAGCACTCGTCGAAGCTCTATCTTAACCACGAGGACTACAGGGAGAGGGTACAGCTATTTGGCGAGAACCGGGCAATCTAGAACCGTGGAATACCTTGTTGCGAGATCCGTCAAAACACTCTTCAATGCTTTCTGGGGTATGCGAGGTTAATCCGTCTGATCTCAATAAACCGGACATACTGCAATATCTACCTGGGGATGTTGAAGCACATGATGGAGTGGATTCAGGGCTTCCTGAAGAAGCATCACCGATTGGAGGAATTCGACAACGCTTGGAAGCCGATTGCGCCTTCTGCTGGGCTGGCGAGTACCAAACAAAGCATATCTTTCTACCACCCAGTGGCAAGGGAAAGAGATGCGGAATCTGGGCGGTAGTCGTTCTAGGAGCACTTCATGCGGCTGCTCTGAAAACCGGAGTGGCTGTCAGGAAGCGACTTGAGCTTTGAAATCGTTAAAGTCTAATAGACTTCCACTTAATGGCGCAATATGGGAGTCATCTGAGCACCCTGGACTATATGGAGAGCTATCTCGGCGATTTCCATAAACACAAGGATATCTTTTTAGAATTCAGGGCGTCTGAAGAAGACATTAAGGGCCGCGAAGATCGAGCAGCAGTTAGTGGCTCCCAGAGCGAAGCTTAGAGGAGCTCGGGGAGATTTGGGAAAGATCGCACTTCCACTTCATCAAATTGCATGTCTTGATGCACTACCGGGAGCACGTTAACCGTTTTGTGAGCATTCATCAATACTCCTCGGACGTCAGCGAGCTTGCCCATGTACGTCAGGTAAAAGAAGCTTACAGAGCGTCCAACAAGTTCGACGCTGCAACGCAGATACTGGACTATGGGGGCAGGCGATTGGCGTTAGAGATCCGAATTCTAAATCTGAAAGATATCGTTGGAGGTCCTGAGAGCACCGACGACATCCTCTGAAGCCATCGGGATAACCTCAAGGAGTTGCTCGACATTTTCAAAATCGAGGACCGCGAAAGCGCCGAATGAGCGCTCAATAGTAAGCGGACTGCCCTGAAGCGTCTTTGCAACCCCTCCGCGAAATCGGCGGAAAGACTGTTCAACGTAGCAGACAGATTGCAAATGAGTCATATCACGCTATATCGCCTGTTAAAGGAGTATGCGAAGATGCGGGATCTCTCAGAGCTTTGCGGAAGCTCTGAGAGCATTTTGGAGCGGCGGTGGAGGTTTTCACATGCTTGCAGGTTCGATACCAATATTCCAAAGGCCTGGCGTATCTGAGGTTCACAATATCAGGTGTCTTGGGAACATCATCTTTTAGGAAGGGAAAATAAGAAAGGATTGGGCATGGGTATCGGTAGGTTCCTCAGAGCAGTGGGGAGTGTTTGGGGCGCTTACCAGGGCAGTAGAGGCTCTGTTCAAGGTGCAGGGATAGCACAGGCGCATAGACTATGAGTAGTTGAGCTACTTGAGGCGAAGGATAGTTGTATCGCTGATACCTCTCATGGGCTGCTGAAGGTCTGTAGGAGGAGGAGGAAGAGGATGTGGGTCGTGAATATTGGAGTATATTAGGAATGGCCCATTTGTTGAGATGGATGCTGGTAATTGGCTGGTAAATACTAGGATAGATTTGCGTCGTGGAATGAATTCAGTTGAATGCTTTGAGAGCAGTCATAAGTGCTATCAGTGAGAGCATTACCGAATGCTATCAATGATGTGAGAGTATTACCGAGTGCTATCCAGTGAGAGCATTACGAGTGCTATTGAAGGAGAGCATTGCGAGTGCTATCTAGTGAATGCGCTGAGGGCAGTGGCGAGTGCTCTACGCGTGGAATGTTAGACCCAATAGGACCGTCTAATTCAAAATTAGGTAATCGTTCTGCTGAAATGCGCATGCGGATTGGAAGAGGAGGTGAGTATCGGCGCTCAGTATCTGAGTCTGTTATCCAGCAAGCTCGCTCCACCAGCATAATGCTGCTTATGCTTGAAACTATTTCCAGCAAGCTCGCTGGAGTGCTGCTTAGGCAGGGCATTGAGCTTTTCAGGCGAGCCGTCATGGCCTAAACCTCAAGGCTCAAATGCCTTTCACAAATCGGAATACATACCCCATCGTCAAGGTTTGGTAGCCATCCCCAGTATACTGCGACAGTGCTCGTATCAGTATTCCGCAACTGACCGTTCAGTGGCGTGAAGAATACTGCGTGAGATATCGTTTGAAGACTGGCAATGCCTACCTCTCCTTTGAAGCGTGTCGATTCATATGGGTCTAAGTGGGGATGTCCCACCTTGAATAGTATTATCAAAGATGTTTCCGCAGCTCTCGAGCATTGGTCAGTGCTATGAAAGCAGCAGCAGCCACGGTGCTCTCAGGAAGTGGCGATATCTCTTAGCAGTCAGTGAAAACTTTGTTGTGAAGTGTGTCTTGGCGTGGCGATATGCTACTGTGGTGTCTGGCGAGTAGCTCGGTGAGAATGCTCTCCTGGCGCGGATAGCACTGACGAGTGCTCTCTAGGCGTGAGCGATATGTTCTGGCGGCGCCTGGCGAGCAGCTCGTTATGATTTGACCTCCTGGCACAGATATTAATGGCATGTGCTATCAGGGCACTGGTGCTGTCTCCTGGCGGTCCCGGCGCATCCGTGATTCGTTGCCAGTCGCTGGGCGAGGACTCATTTGCTGATCGTTATCCAGGCGCAGGAGGACTACCCCAGGCGTGCCATGGCGGAGAAGCATGCCATGGCGGAGAAAGCATCGCCAGGTGCTCTCAGGGCGAAACAGCACATTGCCTGGGCGTGCCTGACAGCGTGAAGGTCTGCGATGCGCCTAGAAAGCGGAGAAGCATTGCTTTGGGTGCTTTCTATGGATGTTGGTGATATCGCTAGGAGCACTCTGTAGACAGTAGTAATAGCGGCGCAAAAAGAAAGCTCATTAGGGACTATTGGTACTGCTTGGGCGAGTGCTCTGGTGGAAGCGAAGTGCTCTGGTGGAAGCGAGTGCTCTAGTGGAAGCGAAGTGCTCTGGTTAGGCGAGTGCTTTCTGCTTAGGCGAGTCTTTCTCCTTGGGGCGCGTCTTTCTGGCGGAGTCACGAATAGTGCTCTGGAGGCGTCGGGCGCGGTGATAGCATCGCCTGGCGCGAGCATTATGCTCCAGGATCGCCTGGCGCGAGCATTATGCTCCAGCGACGCCTGGCGCGAGCATTATGCCCTGGCGACGCCTGGCGCGAGCATTATGCCCTGGCGACGCCTGGCGTGGGCATCATGCTCTGGCGACGCCTGGCGCGGGCATCATGCTGTGGCGGCGCCAGGCGCGAGTAACGCTGCCCTGGCGGCGCCTGGCGTCCCTGGCGCCCAGGGCGTAGGCTCTGCGCCCTGAGGAATACCAGAGTTTGCTGATGCCCTATGAGAACGGCATCCCGGTAAAATACGTTATATGGACAATTATTTGCCAGCATCACACTCTTAGAACACCTACGTCTGAACGGTATAGGATTATTGGGATCAAAAGAGCTGGAAGATCAGAATTCTCGAAAGTTATCGGTATCACCAAGTGTCTGCAAAGTTTTTTTTCTAGTGGAACTTCGTCAGTGACCACGAATTTGATAGAGTTTGTTTAGTTTTGTAGCAGGACAATAATATGATTTTGTTCTTAATAACAATTCAAGAGGTTCAAGAATAAAATCTCAGTTTAAGGACCAATCCTGTCGTTCAGAACATAAATGCAGAATGGGCAGGGAAATTATTTGCCGGTCAGAACAAAAACGTATTCCACATACCTGTTCCCGTATTTGATAGGGATAGAAACACGGGGAGTGCAGATAACAAATCAACTGAATAGTGCATTCATAACGTAGCAGAAAACGTGGTGGAATTGTCTTTACGTTAGGTTCTTCCTCCTATATCTGTTTACTGTTTATTTCTGCCATGTTTATAGGAATACCGCCCCCATCAGTCCAATCAGAAATCCTTGCGGAAACGGTGGGCTGTCCAATTTATTTAGAAGGGTACCTGAAGATCAGGCAATACTCCGGAGAGACAATTCCGCATTTTCTTCTTAAATTACTGTAATGACTAATTTCTCTTTTTTCTCACCTTGCAATGCCTTCCTACACCCTCATACTGAACAAGTACATCGAAAAGAAATCCCATGATGGTACTGTCGTTACAAAATGATGTTAATGGGCTTTCAAGAAGATGGAAAAAGAGATTCAAATTATATCATCAAAATTTAAGCCAGACTGTGGTATAGTGTCAGTGGTGTAATATTCCCTTATTTGAAAGATAAAATTGCTTTAGTGAATATCATCTGCTGCAGCTAGCAGAAATTGAATACAAATTGATATTGTAATTCTCATTGACAGTCGCTATTAATTTCGGAAGTCTTGGATTCTGAATGTCTCACCGGCACAAGGGATACGTAATCCCACTTGAAGAAGATTAAACGGATCTGGAGAGAGTCCGCATGGACTTGATAAATCGAAAAAAAAAAACTGATAAAAAGAAAACCTAGGGTGAGTGGTGAAGAATTGCTTGATTACCACGCGCGAAATCAAGATGTGGGATGAAAACTATGATACATTGGAAGGGAATCAAATTTCAAGGGTCTAAACAGGAAATTCGAACTTTGCACTGTCTCTCTTTCCGTTTTCCCTTGTGCGACCGTGAATGAACCCCCCATACCCTCTGTGACTGTCCAAAAGGCTTCGCATATACCCTGGAAGTTTGATCGTGCCTGTCCTGTCCCTGATTGCATTGGGCATGCTAATCTCCCCGTCTCCCCACCAGTTCAGGATAACAAATGCCTCCGTAACACTGTGCCTGAACCATGCCCAGTCAGCCGGCGTGTATTTTTCAATGTGGTTTCTGTTCCACTTTGCCAATTCGTGCATGATACGCGTCACCTCGACATGGCTCGTATACAAGGCGATTAGTGCGGTCTCTTGGCCGTCTTCTTGGAGACAGAAACTGCCGGGAGTAGTCTGAGCTGCCAGGGCAGGCCGAGGCGAAACGGCGTCCTGTAGTGGCGTGGTACAAGCTGCTGCTGAACTCGCTGCTGTCTGTGGTTCCGTCTTGGTTCGTGCCTTCTCCGCCTCGGATCTCGTCCGCGCTGTCTCTGCCACCACCATCGCCGCGTCTTTGCCGATCTTCGATGCTTCTGCCTTGACCCTCTCCGTCTCGGCCATGATGCGGTCTGCGTAATCCCCGCCTGCGTTATGCTGCGCCGCTACCGATACTGCCACCGCGTTCACGTGAGCGACGTCGGCGAGCTTCGTCGCGGCCTCAACCGTCGCTAGGAGTTGCTGTAGCACGGCCTTTCGCTCATCTGGTGTAAGCATTGCATGCTGGGCTGGGGAGATCTGGTGGCGGAGCAGGTCTAGAGTGCTCATCAGCACTGCCGCTGTATCAGACCTGGTGTGGTTCGGGTGCTTGTCAGTTGCAAGTGTCAGAGCTGAGGGTAGGATACATACGCGAGTGTCATGATTGCTTTGGAGGAAGCGCTGTCATAAAGTGGGGTAAGTGGTTTGGGAAGTGGAGAGCTTCGACCCGCAGAACAGGTGGCTGCACAAGGATTACCCTGATTTGAGGACGATTGCCCTGGGGTGGGTCACGAATAATGCGGTTTGGCAATGCGGTGTGGTTATGTATTGATAGAATTCACCGGTGGTACTGTGAGAAAGGTGATGATGAGAAGAGTACGCTACAATGAACGGTTTGTCCACTGGATCTCTCCCCTGACAAAATATATACCTGAAAGACACGCTAGTAATCCTAACCCACCTGTTTTTTTCGTTCAAAAGACTTCCCTTGTTCAACTCACTTATTCAAATGATTACAGGTTGAGATAGCTAGTAGAGCAAGGGGTCACGGTGGTACGGCTTGATGTAACACGGAGATATTTTCATACCTATTTATGCAATTGCAGACACTCACTGCACGCGCTTGCCGCTGTTTTGGTTAGTCAACGTTACTGCGATATGATGAATATAGGGAGACAATTCCCAGTGTTGAAATGAGTCATCTTATGGCACGGGGAGTCCGGATAGTAAACTTCTCGGTAATAGCATATCCTTCGTTCTAGCATATAGTTGGGCATTCCGAAACGAGTCGGTACGGTCAAGGTAATTCTCGATCCGTGATAGATTCGTATTCTCCATAGTGACACTCAAGATCGGTCTCAAGCATATCCTACCATTGGAACATCACTGTACAGGAACCTCCGGAACGGGAGGAAAAGAAAACACGGCATCCTCTCTGTATATTGACAATATCTATATCTGTTTATGCCCGGGATGTCGGGGTGCGACGCGCTTTCGGGGATATGAGACAGCGCTCGTACGTATTGTTCACTATACATGATATATACCGCACCTAGTACTGTTCGATATCTACAAAATATCGAGGGATTTCCATAAGGAATAGGGCGCGCCGCGGTGGGTCGGGTATGGCACGGAAACAACACTGATGTACCAGGGAGTGCCGGTAGGTGATGCAAGGATCAACAGCCAAACGAGCGGGAGGAATATAGAGCTAGAGATGACAGTTATGATAGGAATTAATACCAACCGCTATTGCTTTCTCCTTTTATTACCGTATCTTGTGATAAGCTATCCTTCCCCAGGCGAACACCCCCAAATCATTGTCCTGAAAGAAAATAAGATCTATTCTAGCGGATCATATACTATGTATATTCCTAGTTGCCAAAGATCACGGGAACTCTCCGTTGAAAATGTGCCAGTCCACTGTGGCAGTCGGTTCACCCAGAGATACTTCTGGGTGAACCGTTCACTCGGGAATATCATTATTATACGGAAAGGGGCTCTGCTAACCGCAGCCATAGAATGACGAATGTATCTAGGGCATATAGAAACTCATACTCCCCTCAATCCGAGCTTCCCGAGGAACTCGGAGAATCAGGATAAACCTGTTAGACACAAGATATTAACAAAACGAAGTCTAAGAAATGAACAAGTCCACAATAAAGACAGATTCCCAAAGTTAGCTACATCCATCGAGCGACAACCCATAAGTACGAGATGTACAGGACACCTTGGGTAGACATTGAATTCCGCGTGGGTATCGTTGAACGTAACCAATTTAGCTCTTTGAATCAATGCCAATTATCCGCAATAACCGGTCATCCCTGGATGGACTGGAAGCGCGGTACTTTCAAACGTTGGTTCGTGTAGCGCGTTTTCCTAGTTGCGATAAACCACACTGTGTATATGGCTAAATATCCTTCTTGCGCAAGGACTGTGTTGTGTTTAGAATTGGGGTTCCGGGTGCCTTTCCGCGTTGCTAGATCGAACGTTGCATGACTCTTCAGCACCCCCGGGTACATCATTGAGAACCCCGGTCATATCATGCGATTGAGACTTCATCTCTGTGAGTGAGCGGGATGTTATATATCTTTACGTATAACGACATGAAGAAAAATAATGGACAGAACCAACAGACTTCAACACAACGACCTCTGAGTCGGAACTGATCTGGAGAGAGTCTGCATGGAATTAATGGATAAAAAACATAAATGAAAGGAAAGACCTGCGGTGAGAGGTCACGAATATTTTAATGGTTTAATATAAGCCGGCGTTGTGGGGAGCGGAATCAATATAGTAAAATAAAAAATATAATAAAGGTAAAGAGTTAAACATAGACAGCTTGTATCACACAATCAGGACACTGTCCCTCTTTCCGTTTTCCCTTCTGCGACCATAAATGAGCCCATCATACCCTCTCTGTTTGTCCAAACTGTTTAGCAAAGCGCTCGGAACATCGATAGTGCCTGTCCTCTTCGCAATTTTCTTGTCCGCTGACGTTTTTCCGCCTCCCGGGACATTGAGGAAAACAAATGCCTCCGTCTCACTGTGCCTGAACCATGCCCAGCCAGCAGACGTGTATTCCTCAATGCCCATTCCATCCCACCTTCCCCATGCGTCCTCGATCTCCCTCACCTTACAATTACCCGCAAACAACCCGGTGATTGTGATCTCTGGGACATCTGGCGATGCGGAAACAGGGGGAGAAGAAGAAGTGCCAAGTCTAGTCTGAGCTGCAATAGCGGGGCTAGGTGTAACACCGGGTGTCTCGAGTGCTTTGGTACACGCTGCTGCTGCTGCTACTGCTGCCGCTGTCGCTGCGGCCTGCCGTTCTGTCTCGCTCCGCGACTTCTCCGCCTCAGCCCTAGTTCGCTCCGTCTCTGCCATCACCTTCTCCGCCTCCTTGCCGAACCTCGTAGCATCCGCCCTGAACCTCTCCGCCTCGGCCCTGATACGGTCTGCATCGACGTCGGCTGCGTTGTGCTGCTCCGCCACCGCCACTGCCTCCACATGCGCGACCTCGGCTAGCTTCGCCGCTGCCTCAACAGCCACAGTGAGTTGATGGAGGGAGGACCTGCGCTCGTCTGGTGTCAGAAGTGCGTGCTGGGCGGGGGACGTCTGGTGGCGGAGGAGATCCAGGGCGCTCATTAGCACGGCAGCTGCGTCACACCTTGGGGTCGGGGTTCTTGTCAGCTATAGTTGTGTGCGGGGCGAAATACATACCCGAGTGTCATGCTGGTTTTGGAGGAAGCGTGGTGATGGGGGTCGTTGGATTGTGGGGTGAGTGGTTGTGAGGTGTGGCCGGTGGTTATGGAAGTGGAGAGCCTCGAGTCGCAGATCAGATGGTTACCCAAGTATTACCCTGATTGGAGGCCTGAACCCCGCAGCGTTCCTCTATCACGGATTGAAGATATTGCGGTATGGCAACCAGGTTTGGTAACAGAATACTGCGAGTAAAGTGGGTACTATAGAGTACAATATAAAATGTTTACGTTGAAGATGGCAAAAATAGTATGATATCCTCTCCAGATCTATATCGATATTATCATGACAGGTTCTTGACGCCCTGCCCCCGATAAATATTCGTATACTTTCCGTAACATGAGAAGGTGCTTGTACCCCACCTATTTCTATTGAACTATATATATTGAATCGCAGCGAGTGGAATGAGATGTCTTAAAAATATCCGAAGCCACTAACTGCTTGTAACTTTGAAATTGAACTCCGTCTCTATTTCCGGTATAGTTTGTGAAACCGTAAACAATGCCACGCCCGTTATTCCCTTGTTTATGTCCAAATCGTGAAAAGTAGTCCCAAGAACCCTCCTCCGGATTTACTTCACCCCATACATCTCTACCTGCCCCAGCCCATTCAAGGAACTGTATCTCTCCGTTGCATTGTAGCTAGACCTAACCCAGCCTGCGAGTTTGTATTCCTCGATCTGGTTGCTTTTCTCTTCGTCCAAGTGTTCCCAAGTCTTCTCCACCCTCTTTTGCCCGTATACAGTCTAATGATTGTGGCCTCTGTGACAGACATTGGGATCACATGAGGCTGAGGAAGGGGAGGCGAAGAAAACGTGCCCGGAGGATTCTGAATAGGGATCGTGGAGCTGGAGGCAACGCCGGGTGTCTCTGGCGGCAAGCTACTTGCTTCTACCACTGCCGGGGACCCTTTTACTATCTGCCCTTCCGTCTCATCGCACACCGCACCCACCTCTGCCTTTGCCCTCTCTCTCTCTTCTACCAGATCCTCCACTTCTTCCCTACTCCCCGCCGTCTCTGTCCCCGCCGTCCCCGTCCCCTTGCCACCGCACACCACACCCACATCTCCCTTTGCTCCCTCTCTCTCTGCGACGAGGTTCACCACTTCTCCTCTGGTCCCTGCCATCTCTGTGACCGCAGTCTCTGTCCCCACGCATTCCGCTCCTGCAGCCGATGCGTTGCACTGCGCGACCAGCGCTACCGCTTGCAAATGCGCGACATCGGCGAGCTTCGCCGCCGTTTCAAACGCCACAGTCAGCTGGTGCAAAACGGACTTGCGCTCGTCTAGGGTCAGATGCGATTGCTGGGCTGGAGACGTCTGGTGGTTGAGCGTGACCATGGCTCGCATCAACACGGCAGCGGTCTCGGAGCTGGTGGATGAAGGGTAAAGGGTCGATTGTCAGCTGTGGAGAAGCGATGCCTGGAACCAGGGAGGAAGGTTACCTACCCAAGTGTCATGATTTACTGTTATTTCCGGGTTGTAATTTGGAAGGATGAGGGTGGGTCGCGTGTGGGTTGGGTAGGATGGGGAGCTGGGACCGTTGACGACGTGGGCTGGGTGGTTGCACAAGGATTTGTGGGTCAGTGATCATGCGGTATGCTCACATTGTTTGATATAATTCTCTAGTGGTACGGTGTCTAAAGTATGACATATCCCCCACTAGATCATAGCGAATTCAATCCTGTAATCTCTTGTATCCATAATATCATCATGTGCTCTTGGCGCAGCAATTCATCTTCTGTGCGCTGGATCTCCCCCCGAAACCTTTGCGCGGTGTGAGCTCGGGAGGACAATACACGTACATATTTGCAATATAAACAAAGTAAAAGAAAAAATGAACAAAAGAGATCAGGAACAAAGTTAATGCTTAAGGGCAAACAGCTTGCATCATACAAACTGGACGGAGTCTCTGAATCCGGATTCGTTTCTGGGACCTTCAATGATTCCATCATACCCCTCGTCTCTGCACAATTCCATGAACACGTCATACGGAAGTTCGAAACTTCCTGTCCTTCCCTTGGCCTTGTTCGTCAACGATGACTCGCCCCACCCCGGCCGCTCTAGTAAAAGAAACGCCTCTGTTTTGCTATGCTTAAACCATGCCCATCCTGCAAGTGTGTATTGTTCGACATTGCTGTCGTTCCAAACTTCTGACGCCTCAATTATCTCCTTCATCTTTTTATGGCTCTGACTTAGGGCAATTACACATATCCCTGGCTCAAATAGCGGTACAGGGGGTGGGACCGGAAGTGGCTCACGTAGGGTGTTAGGCGGAACGCGGGGCATCTCAGATTTCTCGGGGGAACGTACTGTTGCTGGAGGTCCTGCCCCTGCTGTCTGCCGTTCCGCCTCGTTCCGCGCCCTCTCCGCCTCGACCTTCGCCCGCTCTGTCTCCGCCTTCACCCTCTCCACCTCCTTACCGATCTTTGCCGCTTCCACCCTAAGCCTCTCTGTCTCCGCGCCCGTTGCGCTGTGCTGCGCTGCCGCTGCCATCGCTTCCACATGCGCGATGTCAGCCAGCTTCGCCGCCGTCTCGACTGTCACCAGGAGCTGCTGCAGCGCGGCCTTGCGCTCTACCCACGGCAGCAAAGCGTGCTGGGCGGGGGATGTTTCGTGCTCGAGCAGGTCCATGGCTCGCATCAGCACAGCCGCTGTAAGCGAGGTGGTGGTGCTGGCGCGGTCGAGTGTCAGTAACGCATTGTGAAGGTCGGGGTGAGGGGAGAGGGAAATACTTGTTTGTCATGATAGCTTGAGCAGGGAGAGGAGGTTGGTGCGTTGAGGGGGCGGGGGGGGGTGGTTAGTGGACTGCGGGGGCGTATGGTTCTGGCGCCGATTGCTATCTCCTGGACTGCTGAGACATGCAGACCCGCAACCTTCCGTTCTTGGGAAGTATATGCGGTGGCTTAGTGACTATGCCACAGGAAAGCCACAGAGGCAAAGTAACTGGGCCACACCTTTTGCCTCCAGGGCAAGAAGATAGCGAATCTGCACGCCTCAGCAGCCCAAGGCCTACATGTGCTACTCAGATGGGAGGCCTAAGTATCCCGGGGGTTTGTTTGCCGATGATATGACGGTATGGTATCCATCGAACTCACTGACTGAGCTTCGATATCCCTTCGTCTGGTAGAACATGCTGACCGTTTCTGGTGGGGGCCGAAGGGGTGGCTAGTGTTATCAATTATTCTACCTGAATCAATCTCTGGTAAATATCTCGTCAGCATTTGCTGCGTCTTAACCACCACGAGAAATGGTCAGCTTAACAGAAGAAGGAATAATAACCTTTAGGATGTTAGTGGATATAATATCGTATCCTGTCTGCAATGATAGTCCCATAAAAGGGTCTTGACGGGCGGTTAAATTGTTTGTGTGTTGGATCTCTCGCTCCGTGACACTTTCCGTCACTGTGAGGAGGGTGGGTGGATTGAGGGCTTGGCATGGTGGGGCGCTGGGATCATTGAGGAAGGCGTGGGGCGGGTGTCCGCACAAGCATCGGACAAGTTAGAGGCCCTCGATTGGGCGGGGTGCCTCAATTATAACGCGGTATGGTGATTTGTACATATGTATATTCAAAGAAACCTCTAGGTAACATACAGTACAATCCCTTTAGACGATGGTAAATATAATACGGAATATATTCTCCCTCTCTCTCTGTACTGATGCCACCTTGATGAGGTCTTGGCGCGGGAATCAACCTTTTGCGCCCGCGGGATAAGTGTCCTCCTCCGCAACGCACTTTCCGCAACATAAAATAACAATACTCATACGATAAGTATTTACACATCAACAAATTGAAAGAATAGAGAAAGAAATCAAGTGCTAAAGCACCAACTACTCCCACAACGTAAATCTCACCCTGTCTCGCTTTCCGCTTTTGTTTTTGGGGCCATAAATAGACCCATCATACCCTCTATCCATGTCCAAATCATCGAACATGTCCTTCGGAAGTTCTATAGTGCCTGTTCTTTCCGTAATAATATCAAGCAAGTAATACTCACCCTCCCCCGCGACATTTAAGAAAAGAAAAGCGGTTGTTTTACTATGCTTGAACCAAGCCCAGCCCGCAAGTGAGTATTGCTCGCCGTTTTTGCTGTTCCAATCTTCCCACTTCTCCTCAATCTCTTTCTTCCATGGATGATTCGTGTGGAGGGCATAAATTGATATTCCTTGCTCAGGCCACGGTCCAGAAGCCGGGACGGCGCCATTCCCAGCAGGGGGAATATGTCGAATGCCGAGTGTCTCTATTGGCGTAAGGCTTGCCGCTGTTAGCTCAGCTGGAGGTGCTGTGGCTGCTGTCTGCCGTTCCTTCTCGCACCGCGCCTTCTCCGTCTCAGCCCTTGTCCGCTCCGTCTCCCTCATCACCTTCTCCGCCTCCCTAGCGAGCTTCGCCGCCTCCGCCTTGAACCTCTCAGTTTGCGCCATGATGCGGTCCGTGTCGGATCCCGCCGCGTTGCGCTCCGCCGCCACTGCCACCGCCTCCACGTGGGCCACGTCGGCGAGCTTCGCTGCCGTCTCGACCGTCGCCAGGAGCTGGTGCAGCGCGGTCTTGCGCTCGTCCGCGCTCAGTAGGGTGTGCTGGGTGAGCGACGTCTGGTGGTGGAGCATATCCATCGCGCGCATCAGCACTGCCGCTGTATCAGACCTGGTGCGGTTGGGGTGCTTGTCAGTCGCAATTGTGGGAGATGGGAGGGGAGACATACCCGAGTGTCATGTTGGTTTTCGAGGGACAATTTCGGAAGTGCTGTGATGAGCGTTGTTGCTGTGGTGTCGATAGTCGGTGAAGAGGAGAGCCTTGAGCACTGGGCGGATCGGATGGTTGCACAAGCGTTGGTACTCGCTGGTTGCACTGTCCGCCTGAATTCCACTTTGGGGGGGCCAAAAATAATTCGGTATTGTAATGCAGGGTGGATTTGCACCGTTATGGGCCGATCATGGTAAATATATTACGGTAACCTCTCTAGGTGTGTATCGATGATATTATGATAACTCCTTGGCAGGCGATTGAACGGCTTGTGTGCTGATCATTTCTTCTGAGACACTTTCAGCTGATATCATGGAGTTCCAGAACCATCTGAGAGGTTTTCGGTTGGTAGGATATGGGCGAAGATCACACTGATATCATTCAGAACCCAGTCCATATACATGATTGAGGCTCCACCTCCCGGAGGCTGGGTAAGTGGTCGAAATACTATATATACGTACAGGTGGAGTGCGCCAGATTACCTTTGAAAATCTCTAACACCCGCATGCATCCCTGATGTCACCTATAAATATCCTACGTCAAAATCCTACTTCAGAACTAGCACGCAACCCGGAGGTTATGACAAGCGGAACCTAAATACAAAAGAATCAACGCAGTCATACAAAGAAAAAAAAGTATTAGAACATAAACCATTATACAAATTTGACGATGTCTCTCTCTCCGTCACCCCTTCTGGAACCATAAATAACCTGGTTGTAGCCCAAGGATACATCCAAATCCTCCAAGATACTCCCCGGAAGTTTGATAATGCCATCCGTGTTCCTGATTGTGCCCAAAAATGACAAGTAATCATTATCCGCCCTATCCAGCAGAAGCAATGCCTCCGAGTTGAACATAAACCATGCCCAGCCCGCAGTTGTATACTTGTCTTCCTCGCTTTCGTTCCAGATTTTCAGCGAGCTCACGATGTAGTGCACAGCTGGATGATTCGTATACAGGGCATAGACCTTTTTCCCCCCAGGTAGCGGTAAAGAAGGCGGGACAGAAATATCCTCAGTTGGGATGCTAGTCGGAACATCGAGGGTCTCCAGTGGCTTTGGGTGATCTACTGCCGCTGCTGCTGTTTCTGGAGGTGTTGTGGCCGCTGTTTCCCGTTCCGTCTCGCTCCGCCCCCTCTCCGCCTCGACCTTCGCCCGCTCCGTCTCCGCCATCACCCTCTCCACCTCCTTGCCGATCTTCGCCGCCTCCGCCTTGAACCTCTCTGTCTCGGCCCTGATGCGGTCAGCATCGGCTCCCGCTGCATTGTGCTGCGCTGCCGCTGCCATCGCCTCCACGTGCGCGACATCGGCCAGCTTCGCCGCCGTCTCGGTTGTAACCATGAGCTGCTGCAGCGCTGCCTTGCGCTCATCTGCGCTCAGCAGTGCGTGCGTCTCGGGAGACACTTGCTCGTGTAGCATATCCATGGCTCGCATCAGCACAGCCGCTGTAACTGAGGTGGTGGTGCTGTGGTGGTCGAATGTCAGCAGTGTCTCCGGGAGGTGGTAGTGGACAGGGAGTGTGGAGGGAGGGAGACATACCTGAGCGACATGATCGTTCGGGGAGAGTGTTGTAGCTGAAATTGCTGTGCTAAGGGTGGTCTGGTTGTGCGCGGGGTCGGTGCTTGGTGAATGTGGGGAGCCCGGGGGAGGCACGGGTCGGGTGGTTGCACAAGCGTTACTCCGACTGGAGGCCTGAACCGCGCGTGGTTGCGCCTATGTAATCGGTATCGATATGGCTCCCAGGTGGTATATAAGAGACTTTGCGCAAATGGAGCCAGCTCTATATTTCGACTATCTGGTTGGCTAATGTTGTGATCGGCACCAATCAGGTTGTCAGAAAATGGGGCTGGCTCCATTTGCGCAAAGTCTCTATAAACTACCAAAAAAGCGTGTATATTCAGTGATACACAAGGGCTCTGCACAACACCGGTATTCCTACAGTCTAAGCGCTAGGATTCCGGTTTGATAGCTGAGTTTACACAAACCCGGAATGGCATTTACAGTATGTATTACATTCCTCTTAGTACCCTCGTCAGTAAACTCATGAGGTGAGTCGGGCAAGGTTCAATCACCTTGAGAGAATAGTAAATGTAATACGGTATCCTCGCTAAATCATTATCGGTAATATTATGATAGGGTCCTGGGGCTCTGATCAACGGTTGATGCGCTGCCTCCCTCCCTCCGATGTAGAGCTGCCGGAAAGAAGTGAGGAAACAACGATCCCAGGATCACATCCACGCACCGCAAGAGAGCCCCACAAGTATTTTGTATGGTGCGCACACCCATAAATGTGATAGGGTGGCGTACAGAAGATACAGAAGTGGAACAATTGTGGCTGCAATATCGCCTCATGGGCCAATAAGAGGAGGGCCTTCTGCTGCATCACTACCATGGAGGGTATAAATGCTTCTTTAAGGGTATAAATGGGTATAATACTGTTCCACTTTGTGAATGCTTGGCGCATTTTACATACTAAAATACCCAATTTCAAATTTGAATAACTTTTTAACCAGGACAGATATCAAAAATCCGGTAGATGAATCTATTCTTCATCACTGGTTCTTGAAATTCATCTACCGGATTTTTGATATCTATCATAGTTGAAAAGTTATTCAAATTTGAAATTGCACAAATTTTTGTCTACATTTATCGGTGTGCGCACCATATAAATATTCAAAAACCACCCTTTATCTTTCCACTCTCAAAAAAGCCGCGAGTGAGTGGTCTGGCGACTGAATGGCCTGCCGCGGTGATTAGTATGATGAAATGGCTATACAGAAATCAATGGAGTTCCATAATGTTCCGAGCAAATTTAAGTCAGCAGGAACTGGTATTAGAATCACAGCCGTGCTCCTCATTCTGAAACCCGGTGTCCGAGATTGAGGAGAATGAAAAGACGGAAGACCTTCTCAACCACAACCGACAACCCGGAGAGACTATTGGTATGGGAAGTTCTAAGAAGGAGTACAAGAGGGCTGAAAATAGATTTACATCATATATCATCGTGGTTAGGTGGTGGTGCTGTTTGGTGACCTGTCGTCGCACCCCGTGGCCTCACTATTTTATTTTAATAACCCGAAAGCTAAATTCATTCTCAACCTCAACCTCTCATATTCCACGCTAATATCGGAGTTATACGACGCACCCCCGAGATTATGGCGAGTGGAACCGGAATAGAAAAATAAATAAAGAAATAAATGAAAGCCAAATTAAACATAAACAGCCTGCAGGTATCATTCAAATTTGGAATTGTCTCCAGTTCCGTCGTTCCTTGTGCGACCGGAAATGTAACCATTATACCTTTTACTTATGTCCAAACTCTGTAACATACCTCAAGAAGTCTTGAAATGCCTGCCCTGTCCCCGATTCTTTTCGGGTGACGGTCGGCTCGTTCCCTCGCCCATCCAAGAATATAAATGCCTCCGGGCCGCTGTGCCTGAACCATGCGCAGCCCCGCAACAGTATATTGTACTACGCTAGGGCTGTTCTATTATTCCTGTGCTTCCGCGATACCCTTCGTCTTAGTATCACTCAGAGCCCAATAATTTTGGTCTCTTTCACGTGTAGCGGGTGTACAGAAGCCGGGGGAGCGAAGACCGGCTGATTCGGAATCACAACGGTCGGTCTAGGATAACGCTGGTATTTGCTGTTACTGATAGAGGTGTTGTTGTTCTCTACCGTTCTGTCTCGCTCACCGTCTTATCCACCTCCGCATTTCTCCTATCCATCTCTTGCGCCGTTCTCTCCATCACAGTGGTTATCGTCTCTGCTTGTGCCACTCTCGTTCGATAGATGCTGTGGGAAGTGCGCGGGCCCCGTTGTTACACAAGCGCACTGCACCCCGGGTTGGAGGCTTAAACTGCGCGGGGCTGGGATGGCCTTGGCACCCCACCTTCGCAGGGTGTGACACATGTGGATGAGACATGTATTGTACCTGCATGAGTACGGGCCATTTACCGAGCATTCGGGTTTAGATGGTCGGGGACGCCTTGACACGGCGTGGTTAGGCAGTCACCTTCAACCGCTAATGACATTCCCCAACCCCCACCTCAATTTATTTTTCTCTCTGTTATTCGATATTTGTGCTTCTCGTCTAAAACGTGACAGAGCCTAATGATCTTTATCATCTATGGTGGTGGAGTTATTAATTTCCTCTAAGCTGTGTTTTTGGTGGCAGTCCAACCAATGTCGCGCCGATAATTGGCAATTGGCAACTTTGGCACCTGGATTTAGCGAGAGGTCCTGATTTAAGAATAAGAACGCCAAGTGGCTGATCTTGGCAAATTAATGGTTAAATAATTACCGAGTTGGGTAATTGATCGTCAGAACCGATGTCGCAACACTCTAGCTCTACAGTTTCCGGTAGAATCATTACGGAAATGTGGCGTTGGAAAATCAGCGTGATCGTCGGTCCCTCTTTCCGCAATGATTCTACCGATAGATAACTGTGCACCCCCAGTGCGGCCAAGGATCTGCACAGTGGCTTGAATTCGGTTGGTGGTCTGTTTTATTGCGAGCGGAAGATGAGGTTCTATTCATGGTTCTGTGTGTTCTGCCACTATAAATAGTAGTTCGCTGTCACGCTTAATTCCTACATGTCCTTTATGTTTTCTTCTCATTTGCATGACCGGCAGTAAGTTACGAAAATCATTTTTTCAATTTACAGAACGTACACCTCACACACCCCCCTGAAAGTGGTATATCTTATCAGTCACAGCATTTCCAATGCCTCATTTGGATATTCTGTGCTAAAAATCGTTATCCATTCTCATTCCCGATACAAAACAAAACGGCCATTCCCCATACCTCGTACATACAAGAGGCAAACCAAAACAAATAAACAAAAAACAAGGCGAAAACATAAACGTGCCTATATCACTCAAATATAACTATGTCTCTCTCTCCGGTTTCGTTTCTGTCCCCATAGATGATCTCGCCGTACCCACAATTTACGGCCAGATCACGTAGCATAGACCCCGGAATCATGATTGTGCCTGTCCTGTCCCTGATTGTCTTCATACTAGATGATTCTTGTTTTCCTGGCCTATCCAGGTAGAGAAATGCCTCCGTTTCGCTGTGCTTGAACCATGCCCAGCCCGCAATCGTGTATTTGTCGGTGTTAGTGTTGTTCCATTGATTCAATGCGTGCTTGATCGCCCTCGCCGATGGATTACTCGCATAGAGGCCAACGATCCGGGCTTTTGGGGCCGGTGACGGTATAACTGGCGGGGGAGAGGGGACTGGTGACGGTACAGCTGGTGGGAGAGAGGGGACTGGTGACGGTAGTACACTTGGCGGTGGAAAGATGACTGGTGACGGTACGGTTGCCGGGGGAGAAGGGAGTGGAGTTTCCTGAGTCTGGGGGGTAGAGCTGGGGGAGGTGACAGGTGTCTCTGGTGACTCGGGAGATTCTTCTGCTGGAGCTGACTTTTCCGCCCGCTGTTCCGTCTCGCGTTTCACCTGCGCCACCTCTGCCCTTGCCCTCGTCACCTCCTCCGCTGGCTTCTCACTCTCTTTTGGGCGCTGCTCTCCATCCATCTCTGCCATCGCCCCGACCAGTGCCGTCATATCTGCCTCCTTACCTGTCTTCTCCCCATCGGCCCTAGTGCTCTGATTCCCCGTTTTCACCGTTTCCGCCTCGACCCTAGTCCTCTCTATCTCTGCCACCGCCCCAGCCCGCTCTCTCTCCACCACCGCCTTCTCCATCTCCGCTCTCACTTTGTCCCCCTCCATGTTCAGCCTCAGCGTCTCGCGCGTCGCCCTCTCAATCTCCCTACACAACTTCTCTGTCTCTCTTTCCACTTTCTCCTTCTCCACCTTTGTCCTCTCCGTCTCTACCACCACCTTCTCCACCTCCCTGCTGATCTTGGCCTCCTCCGCCTTCAGCCGTTCTGTCTCCGCCCTGATGCGCTCCGCGCCGTCGCCATCCTCTACCTTGCGCTGCATCGTCACCGCCACTATCTCGATATGCGCGACGTCTGCGAGCTTCGCTGCCGTCTCGAATGCCAGTGTGAGATGGTGCAGCGCGGTCCTACGCTCGTCCATGCAGAGCAGGGCGTGCTGGCTAGAGGACGTTTGGTGGTGGAGTAGTTCCATGGCTCGCATCAGCACTGCTGCGGTCTCGGAGCTGGTCGATGGTAGTGGGGGAAGCCTCGAGTGTCAGCTATGCTGGTAGGAAAGGGCGTGGGGTCTAGGAGGTGGAAGGGGGGAGGGGAGGAAGACATACCCGAGTGTCATTCTCGTTTGAGGGTGGGGCTTGGGGATTTGGTAGCTCTGTGGTGATGGAGTTGGTGTTAAGGAAGTTGGTATGTGCAGTGGGAGAGGAGAGGCTAAAGCTTTGAAGGATGAAGGGTCATGTAGAAGTGCACGGGTAGGTAACTACATTATCTACTCGCTGTATAGCCGCTGATCCCCCAATCGTCTCACATCGACATCTCACAGGCTGTTACACAACAAGCATATCGTATCCTCTGCCTGTTGATTGGAGCCTAAACTGCCGCCGGTGCTGGCCTTGGCGCTGCACCCACCTGGAAAAGTCAGGACGAGACGTGTACCTGCAGGGATATGCGTGACACCATGTGCGGTTTAGCGAGAGTTCTGACCTATGTATAGGAACATGATTCGCCTATGACAAGAATAAATATCTCGTTTTCGCCTATCTTTAAATTAGGCAGCCTAAATGCTGTACTACCACATATAGTGTACCACGAATAGTAATAAATACCGAAAGCCATGGGTTTAAAGTTACCAAATTAGAGGCTTTCAGTTGATCCCTGTTTCCCGCTCTCAATGTGAAAAGGGAACTACTGCAGCCAAGAGTCTGTCTTAAGCATACTAAACTACAGCCACTAATCTCCCTAGTGATGGCGGATCCTTTCTAATGGTTGTTTTTGCAGTAATTTACACTTGGCGTCTCTGGTCTTGGCCTCAAATCGCTCACCGCCATCAGACAGGATCCGCCTGCAACCTGTGAGTGACTTTACCGACTAACGTAGAATCCCGCAGATGCAGACTGAAAACTACTCGAGGACGGAATATTTAGCATTAAATATTCATTTTAAAGTGACATATCAGCAGCAAAGCACAGGCGATTTCAGCTACATGAGTCTTTCTTTACTTTGAAAATAAGAATTCGGGTGAACTGAAAGCCTCCATTGTGTCAGTGAGCTAGAGGAGAGAACGGAAGAGAGATAAATACAATCATTGGGCATATATATATTCGATTACAATACTCCTTTCAAAGCTCAGGGACAACCTGGGAGGGAGTCCCCAGGTCCCCCAAAAAGAACCTCCGCTCACCACCCGAAAACGCACATCCCATCGTTAAACATCAGTACAACTATCAGTTGTAACTAAATGCTGTGGGTAGTGTTTACAATGATACAAAGCCTGCACAAGGACGTCTTCCAATATCACACTATTGCAAACATTTTTTACCTGCGCCTCCTGCTGGTGAACATTTTTGGCTTGTGGCAACCTATTGATCAACGGGACGGGCTTGACAACTGGCCATCCAGCAATGATACCACGGTGGGTAATAGGTCATTGGACAACGTAGCCACAGCCTTGCCTGCAAACGCGTGTCTTAGTGGCATTCCACCGCTGGACAAACCTGGGTCGTCACTGGGGAGCAAATCATAGTTCACGTCCATGATAATATATATCGCTGGAGAAAATGTGTGGGGAATAAACAAAATGCGCAAGAGGAAAATAGAAATACGCGGGATAAGGTTAGAATAGAAGCGCCATGACGTTCGGAAAGATAAACTAGCGCTAAAGCCCGTGTACAGTAGCTCCATACGCGTTTAGGAGAAATAGCACGACGCACACAAGGGCTGATCGGAACTAGCCATGGCCCTCTAAGACACGTCTAAAGGTTTTTCTAACCACTCTGCAGGTTGTAGATACGATGGTCTGAACCCCACTGTGGTTTACAACGGAATTACAGGCGTGATATATGACCTTTTGAGATATCGTACGTTCACCTGCGAGTTGGGTTTGAATCTAATTGTAAGCGTTTTGGCGAGGGCTATCAGCGAAGGCCCAAAGTGGGATAATGGCAGACGTAATCAGTGGCAGAGAGCTAATGAGGGCAACAGAAGACAATGTGGCTAGACCTATTCTTTTTTTCTTTTTTTAACTCATCATCTAATGTAGCTCGACGTTGTAAGCTTAGTCCATCACCAAGCTTAGTCCATCACCAAGCTTTAGAGCAATTCATCATCCCCTGATATAATATTGTTGGTCTGTACTAGTTTACTTTAGGACTTGCTGAAGTTCGTGAATGATTTGATCTGGCTCTAACGAACAACAGAAGACAGCTAGCAACGTTCCCTACTCAAATATTCACCCTGACACGCTACCCAATACATACTTGGCTACACGCTAAACTAGGTTGTGAAATGTCTCGGTAATCAATGCCGACCAGTGGGTGGGCGGGGCTTGATCAGCCAACCCTGTCCCACTCATCAATTAGGTATCGGAATCATCTCGTATCGGTCCGGAGAACAGATCCAATGCCACATCTAGATCCTCTACGCCAATATCCTGTTTAGTGATCAATCATCATACAATACAAGACGGCCACTCCCCTCTACCTCATACGTCTCGCCCGCAGCTCATGTTCGCTCCTGGCTGGCTCATTGACTGAATAGTTCAGTGACTGAACATAACGATATAACGAGAGGAACCAAAATAACAAAATTAAAAAAAATATTCATTAAATTGCCTTAAATGAGACTCTGTCTCTCTCTCCGGATTCGTTTCTACCACCATAGATGAACCCACCATACCCTCTGGACATCTCTAGACCACTGAAGAAATGCCACCCAAAGTTGACAGTGGCTGTCCTTTTCCTGGCTTCTACTGTCCAAGATACCTCACTCGGCCCCGAGGCGGCAATGAAAACAAATGCCCGTGTTTCACTGTGCTTGAACCACGCCCATCCAGCAGGTGTGTATTGATCGTTGTTGCTGCTGTTCCACTTTCCCACTGCGTCCGTGATCTCCTCCACCATGTGACTAGTCGCATAAAGGCCAACGATTGTGGTTATTGGGGCGGATAGTGGTACTGTTTCCACGGGAGAAGGGGCCGCCTGAATCTGAACTGGAAGAAAACGACTGGGGGACAGGCTGTGCGTCTCAGGCGGCTTAAAGCTTGCTGCTGCGGCTAGACGTTCTGTTTCTGCGTGCTGTTCTATCTCGCACCTCACCCTCTCCAACTCTACCCTCGCTCTCTCCATCTCTTGCGTGGCTCTCTCGACCTCCACCCTCACCTTCTCCCCCTCCATCCTCAGCCTCAGCGTCTCCACCATAGCCCTCTCCACTTCCTTCCCGATTTTCACCGCATCCACCTGCAGCTTTTCTTTCTCGACCCTCATGTGCTCTACATCCCTCCCCGCTGCGTTGTGCTCCGCCGCCAATGCAACCTCGGCGAGCTTCGATGCCGCCTCAACCGTTGCCAGGAGTTGTTGCAGCGCGCACCTGCGCTCGTCCGCACACAGCAGGGCGTGCTGGCCAGAAGATGTTTGGCGGTGGAGCATATCCATGGCGCGCATCAACACTGCGGCGCTCTCGGAACTGTCGGGGGGAGGGAAGGGGGGAATGGTGTTAGCGGTGCTGGTGGGAGAAGGGAGCTGTGAGGGTGGGCGGGGAGGTTAGGAATACATACCCGAGTGTCATGTTTGTTTCAGGGGTTTGGAAGCTCTGTGGTAAGAGAGATAGTCTTGTGGGGGCGTAGTCGTATGTAGAGTGGGTGAGGTTGAAGGCTCGATGACTGTGCGCGTGGTGTTGTTACATAAGCACACTGCCTTCCGGGTTGGAGGCCTAAACTTGCGGCTGCAACGCGCTTGGCGCTCCACCATGGGGGCATTGATGCATGTCCCTACTCGTACTCTCATGGCGTTTGTGAATAGAACCACTAACGTATTGTACTGCGAAACCGCCCATGATAGGGATCCCGCCCACATAGCAACGGGTCACGAACCTCAACCCATGAGGGTAAAAATAATATCATTACTCAAAATAAAAACTACCTACTCATTCTATATAATCTATTGACCTTTAAATTGACTTCTTGTCACCCTAGTTCCCCTGGGTTGTGGTGTAGTAGCCTCAAAGTCATCAATATGTTTCCATTGCGGGCCCCCTCCATACTCCTCACTAGACCCTCCATCCTCCTTCTCCAACCATTCTTCTTCATCACTATGGTGATCTAACTTGACCGCTTTTTTGACTATCCCTTTAGCTTTCCCTCTAGATGATTTGCCACCAAGGTCATTTGTCTTTTTCTTTTCTTCCTTGATAGCGGCTTTGGCCGCTTTTTTTGCATCTGCAGCCTGTCTAAATTCTCTGAGCCTAATTACCTCTTCAGTAGTAATTACCCTCGCTTTAGAAAGCCGCTTTCTATCTGTAAAATTATTCTTGGACTTTTTGGCAGCGGCTTCTCTCATTTTCTGGTGAACATGATCATTGATTTCCTTATCTGTAATAGCCTGCTGTAAACCTTTATCCATCTGTTTTACAATGGCACGCAATTTGCATGCACTGTTATTGTTTCCTTTAATATAGGACAAAGCCAATTTGGTAGTTGACCTAGCCATCCTAGAGTTGCGGGGGGTGGCGGTGATGACCACTGGCAAAGAGTCTCGGCGATTTGCGAGCGCCGAGATTTTGGGGTTTGAGACGCGCCGAGGATTGAAGGGCCAGATGCCCGCTGCTTCCCATGCCGCGCATATATTCTTTTTGGTATAGGTCAATCGCCGAGCCCTGAATAGGTATCTATCTAATGTTAGATGACAGATTGAAGGACAACGGATCAGGCCAACATACTGTAGGAACATGCCCTTATTGATGCCCAATTCGCCATCTCGGGCAGCTTCATCTAGAATATTGCTGTAATGACATTGTAAAGGCCCGAATAGGCCTATATCCAGCGGTTGGAGAAGGTGTGTAGAGTGCGGAGGTAGGCAAAATGGTAATATTTTATGCTTAAGGCAGTAATCAAAAAATTCCCAAGTGATATGTGATGCGTGTCCATCCATTATCAGCAATCTCCACGCCCCATTTGCCCTATATAAACCGTCAATGTAATTCAATTATGGATGTTTTTAGAAAGGTAATAGTACTGACGTCTCGGCACTGGAACTGAAGGTTTCGAAGTTTTTAGTCAACCATTCCATCCCCAGGAATGTATCAGTCCAACCCTTGGGTGAAAACGCAAACGTAGCCAAATCATTAGCTGTCACTCCTACATACCACCCTTTGTAATGTCCAACACCTTGATTAATAATCATAGGTGGTAGATGGTCTCCGGCTGCATTTACAGTTTCAATAACCGTCACCCATTCTCGGTTACCGTTGTGCGTCAAGCGAGGATTCTTGCGACCACGACGGCAGATCACCTTGCACTTAGAAGCGATTCCCATCATGAACCCCTTCTCATCCATGTTGTAGGAGTTTTTGGGAAGAATATTATAAAGCTTAATAACGTGTCGGAGCTGTAAAATTATATCAACTTTTTATTCTAAGGATATAGCGACCAAGGAATTGAGTAGTACCTTGTCAAAGTAGTCTTTTAACAACCCAGGGTTATTGGCAAATGCTCTTTGCCTTTCAATGCGTCCGGTAAAGCGCGAAGACAGCTCAGGATTGCGATCGAGAAATCGTGTTAACCAGTGTCGACCCAATGATTTGCGACCGCTTGCACGTTTAGAGACTAGATATGCAGCCATCTCTTTTACCACACATAAGCGCAGCGGAAATCCCCAGTCGTCCATGCGTTGGCACCATTGTACTATTGACTTTTCTTCATACGCAGTCAATAGTTGTTGGTGTTGATGACTTTCCCGTCTGCTCTGGGCACCTTGAGGCGGTCACGAAGAGTTGACCATGGTATGCTGAACTTCTCGGCTGATGCTCTAATAGACGGCTTAAGTGTTTTGTAGTAGTCCTTTATTGCTAGTTGTATCAGGTTCTCACGCTCCTCCTTCTCTCTTCTTTTCAAACGGCCCATGTTGATAGCGAAGAATGCGTTGACTACTACCATTCTATCTTGCTGAACCTTTTATGAGTACAGCCGGCGTTTGCATCTTCACTTGGCGTGAGTGTTGAGGAGTGCCAAGACTCTGTGCGGAATCTATGTCATGGGCGGTTTCACGGTACAGTACGTTACTGCATACCATACAAATACGCGCCAAGCCCACAATTTAGTATGGTATGCAATAGCGGTAGCTTTTAGAGTACGAAGTGATATGCAGGGCGTTCCCCGTTTACCGAATACTGGTCATAGGGCGAACCTATGCCTTGGGCGTGTGAGCCATTTGTGGAATCTCTATCATACATGTTCTCTGTCCCAATCGCGGATTTCACCTACTCACCGGACCAAACGTATTTCGAAATAGACGTGTTTTTTTGATACTAAGTACATAACCATTGGAGACAGGTCTAGCGTGTTCCACGCGGACAGTGATTTAGATTTCGATTCACATTTGAAAGCCGAGCTCATGAAGGAATAGTAACCCGCCCCTGCTGGAATGAAGAGTTACTAGTACAACGATCCTCGAATCAACGATCCAGAGATTCCAGAATCACGACGGCAAGCAAGTACAAATCTTCCTTATCTGCTCACACAGGAGCACGGGTTTGGCAGCAATACGAGACTATAGGAGTGGGAAATTCAAAGATATTAAGGATGCGGCCACTGCACATAATGTCACGCATGGGAGACTTGGAAACCCGCTGTCAAGCAAGGGACCAAAGGGAAAGGCGCATGTTGGTAAACAACTGCTCACGCCGGTAGAGTAGGAGGTATTTGTTGGATGGATAATATAGATGGACAACTGGGGTTTTCCACCCGGATGAAAAACGTAAAGGATATGGTGACACATCTTGTCAGGAACCATGGCGTCAGGAATCCATACCTAGGAGCCAACTAGACCACTAGGTTTCTTACTCGGCACCTTGTATTGGATTCAAAGTTGCTGCACGCTTGGATGAGGACTTGCTAATAACCCCCACATTATCTGAGATTTACTTCAAAATTACTCGCAAACTAATGAATAAGGGGTGTTGGACGTACCGGGTTAACTATATATGATCATACCTCATACGTGGCATGGGAATTATTCGACTACTGCTTAAACAACAACATTGTCTCTCTTTTATTACTTGAGTATTCAACAGATCTACTGCAAACTCTAGATGTAGGGTTATTTGGTACGTTATAACAGAACTATACTACGGTCT
Organism: Morchella sp. 2014-9hei; assembly: GCA_024713685.1. NCBI lineage: Eukaryota > Fungi > Ascomycota > Pezizomycetes > Pezizales > Morchellaceae > Morchella > Morchella sp. 2014-9hei. The sequence continues at coordinate 445,434 of JAMGYW010000025.1, forward strand.
TAGATGGATAGTTGGAGGAAAGTGGTTACGGAATTCACATAGGCACATGCTACCAGTACGCGATCAATAAATTAACCCTGATCCTTATATCACCCTCTTTACAATACAAACTGATAGAAATTCAGATTGAATCAAAGCTAAGGAGCGCAGCTCCACAGTCAAAAGCGTCAAATGTGCATTTGACGTTACTGGCATATTCCCTTTCAACCCACAGCGTGTCCTCAATCCGCTGTCAAATCACGAAGATATCAAATCCGCAATATCAATCGCCGAGAATGGCCCGAATTTTAGCACCTCTACTGATATCACTCGCCAACAACCCAGGTCATCTCTGAATGGCAGAAGTGTACTGAGTCGTACACCTGCGCTATGGCTCTATTTGAGGAAACACCTACCAACGGTATCTCCAGGAAACTGATGGTAGAGAGGCTGGCGAAGGTAGCTACTGTTGGAAGTGCAGGAAATGTTTTATTACGAGCCGAACTGGCCAACGTTTGGAAAAAGACATGAAGTGCGAAGGGTTTGAATATCAGGGTCAAGGGTAAGAGGATATTAACGAAAGTGTTAGTAGTATCCGCTGAACTGGTTGTGAAACTGCGCCAGGAAATAAATGTTCTCCAATGCCAAGAATCGCCGAGCCGTATTCGCCGAGCGTGTAGCGAAAACTGGCTCTACCACGGCGGGAAATACATCGATGGATGCATTGCCCACGTACGCGCGTCAAGTAAATGCATCAATTGACGCATAAGCTGTCGTGAGCTGTGTAAACTCGTACGGTTGATGCATTATTAACCTTTCCCTACATGCAATCTTTGTACTTTAATTCCTTTTGTCTCAATTTACTATCGAACTATATCCACTGATGGCTTATACGGTAAAATGCAGATCTTTAAACTTAATACTCCAGGTTCGATCCCGACAATGTATTTTTAAATTCTATCTCTGACTCTCAAGTAATTTCAGCAGTAAAATTGTGAAGTGGGACTGGGCATGCATTCGCCGATGCATTCGCCGATGCATTATAAGGAGGCATGATGAGGATGCATTGTCATTACATTTTTCCCGACGTAGTAGAGGGGTAAAAGAAGACATCGAGATGAAACCTATAGATATATAAAAGTGAAAAGGTAGCGCCACGAGCACAGATACTCCTAGTATTGGTGTAGAGGTTGATGATGTGTTGTTGGTGCATCAATAGTGGAATTCCAGTGATGAATATACAGATATGGATTATAATAGGGTTGAAAGGAATCTAGTAAATTATGTAGATAGAGCGACGAAGGACTTACAAGCTCTGATTATTGGAGAAGGTCGTTCTAACCGGGCTAAGATGGTCTTGAGAAGGAGAAAATGATACTTTTCCACCTTTTTCCTCTCAAGGTACCCGTTCCACTCCGCTGATCACATACCCGGTACGATAACGTTCACCGTAAAACACGTTACATAGGTAAGATAAGAGAGACTAATACATTAGCCATATTGCGTGGACGAATGAAACTGCCAAATTCGCAGCTTGCCTTTTTGAGCTAATACTAGCATAAGTAACCTACACTAATTTTACATTGCCTCTATAGCGATTGTAAACCATTAAGAGAAACAAATATACCCAAGTCAGCGAGTGGTGAGCACATCCCAAGCTGCCAGTTTGAGAGTTCCGTCCGTCCAAGGGATAGTTCCTCCACCTAGTCAAGTTGCCAACTCGCGCGATCCGGAGTCACCATCCTAGGACTAAAATCACAAAGATTTGGTCTATCATTGCTAGCTCCGGTCGTTCTAGCCTCGTGATTCAGGCTTCACTCGCCGCGTGGAGGGGGTGACTGATCGGCCCGAGATACTTTATGCTTGGTGCGCATGTAGGATTCTACCTGTTGACTGCTCCAGGACGTCCACCGAGTAGGTATCCCGACCCATGGGTACTTTGTCTTGAGGCGTGCTGATATCCTGGTGGTCCTACGGGTGTACAATGTGGGGTGGCAAACGATAAAGAGCCGGGCCATTACACTCTTGAGTCGCTGTGGATATATTCACTCCACAAGCAAGCTCAGACAACCCTTCTCGTTCATTATAACTCACCCCAGCGCATTGATCAGGTTTTCAAACAAACAGTAGAGAGAAGCTGTAGACGCTGAGCTAGAAGACTATTAACCGGTAATATCGAAATACATTTTTCCGTATCATACGCATATTTCCTGGCTCCTGGCACTTGTGATCGATCCCTATTACCGGTGGATATATCTCGGATTTTTACAAATATGCTATATGGTGTTTGTGTTCTGCGTAATATATATCTACCTATTTCTGCAACGTATTCGAAACTTATATTTTGATTTGCATTAGTGCGCACCTACGTGTAGCAGTCGCGGGAGTACCCCGATCATATTCTTACTTATCGAGTGGCAGTATCGGACAGATACCAGGCATCATATCCGGATTGCCATAGGAATTGAGCGGTTATTGGAGTGACACTTGTTACGGAGAACCAGGCTACATTTCACGTTGGCCGACTTGGGGGATAGGGCGCTCACTTGGCCAGGCGAGAGGCTTGGTGAGCCGGACAGAACAATTCCACTGGTTGAACTAGAGCGAGAACATTCATTGATAAACTACTTTACTAGTCGTAGCGCGCGAGGTTTTTACCAGAGGAAACCAAAATATGAAAGTAAGGCAACAAATAAAACAGAGATAAAGCTAAACCAGGAGCTTCTCATATCATTCAAATCTGACTGTTTCTCTGCTCCCGTCCTCCCTTGTGCGACCATAGAGGGGCCCATCGTACCCTGAGTATATGTCGAAATCCCGGGACATTCTTCTCGGAATTTTGATATTGCCTGTCCTCTCTCTGATTTTGCAGGCCAAAGATGAGTAGACATTTCCCGGTCTATTGAGGAAAAGAAATGCCTGCATTTCACTGTGCCTGAACCATGCCCATTCAGAATGTGTGTATCTCTCAGTGTTGCTGCTATTCCAAGCTTCGGCTGCGTCCGCGATCTCCCTCAGCATGGGACTGCTCTTGTAGAGACCAGTGATTACTGTGTCGGTGATCAGTGGTTGTGCAGATTCTGGGACTGGGATGTTCCGAATTGGGGTGATGGGGCTAGATGAAATGTCGACTGTGTTTGGTGAGTTGGGAACTTCTGCTGGCGTTACTATTGGTGTCTGATATCTTGGCTCACTGCTCAGCCTTTCAGCCTCCGCCTTTGTCCGCTCCGTCTCGGCCATCACCCTCTCCAATTCCTTGCCGACCTTGACCGCTTCCGCCTTCATCTTTTCCGTTTCCTGAGCCGCCCTATCCACCTCTTTCCCAACTTTCTCCATCTCCATCTTTGTCCTCTCCGTATCCGCCACCGATCTCTCGGTCTCCTTGCCGACCTTCTCCGCCTCGGCCCTCATCCCCTGAGTCTCCATCACGACCTTCTCCGCCTCGGCCCTAGTCCGTTCAGTTTCCGCCACCACTCTCTCCACCTCCTTGCTGATCCTCGCTGCCTCCGCGGCCGACCTCCCTGCCTCCATCCCAACCTTCTCCCCCTCAGCCCTCGTCCTCTCTGTTTCTACTTTGATCTTCTCTGCCTCGGCCTTCAGCCGCTCGGTCTCGGCCCTAATCTGCTCCGCTTCGCCGCCCGATGTGTTTTGTTGCGCTACCACCGCCACCGCCACCGCCTCCATGTGTATGACGTCTGCGAGCTTCGCCGCCGCCTCGGTCGCTACTGTGAGCTGTAGCAGTATGGACCTGCGCTCATCTGGGGAGTGCAGGGCATGCTGGGTTGGCGACATGTGGTGGTCGAGTATGTCTATGGCACGCCTCAGGAGTGAGACTGTGTCGGACCTGGTGGAGGGATGGATTGCGGCCTAGTGTCAGTTACGGCTATGTTAGATGGGCTCTGGGAGAAGGGATAGATACCGGAGTGTCATAATTAATTGGGATGGGAGTTTTGGAAGCGCTGTGATGTGGGCGGTTGTTTGAGATTGCGGAGTGGGGAAGCTCGGGGCCTGGCGATGGCTGGTGCAGGGCGCGGATCCTGTTGTCGCACAAGCGTTATGTATGGCTGGGCATTGGTGTGTCAATGACAATGGTGAATCTCTCACTCCGAAGTACTTCCAGCAACATCAGGCCATAGGAGTACGTATTTACATGATACACGATCAACCACCGGCGGCGCAGCACGGGAATCGCACTGGCGTCTTGTATCATTCCGGGCTCCGGTCGTCCTAGCTCCGCGACTCAGGCTTCACTCGCACGGAGCCGGAGTGGGTCACTGGTTGGCCCGGGATGTTATATATGTTCTGTACTATTCACAGATTCTACACGTTCGACATTGCTCGTCCGAGTTGTTATTCCATCCAATGGACACTTTGTGCTGAAGGCTCCTGGATGGGAACCCATTCGTTCGACATTTTAGGGCATGATTATGCTAGTATGTTTGATGTGCTTAGATAGCAGTGCTCAGCATCAAGAAACTGTAGAGATAGTTGTTTAGGAAGCTTCTTAACATTCATCTCCGTGGTAGAGGGCTGCTGAAATTTGTCTCATCTACAGATATCACGTAGTGAACATGGTTGCAGACGTTAACAGTTCATCTCACGATATTTGGAACAAATCTAAATATCGCTGTTACATATCTCTTATGCTGGATAGAGATATCAAAACGCCGGGTGAATGGGTAGCATCCACCAAAAAGATATATATGTAGGATACCTATTGATTAACTACTTCAGTACTAGTTTGTGTCTCCGGTTGTTGTGACACAACGAGGGGGAATCAAAGTACGAAAATGAAAATAAATGAAAACAAAGCTAATACATGAGCTGCTTCTTTCATTCAAACTTTACGATGTCTCTAGCTCCGTTTTCCCTCCTGGGCCCATATATAATATCATTATACCCCGCCGATACTTTCAGACCTCGGAGGACAATTTCTGGAAGTTTGATATTGCCTGCCCTGTTCCTCGTTGTGTCGGACCAAGCTGTGTAACCACCTGACCACGTTCCCATCAAAAGCAATGCCTCCTCCTCGCTGTGCTTGAACCATGCCCAGCCTGCAAGTGAGTATTTGTCTTTGTTGCTCTTGTTCCACCTTGCCATTTGATCCGTAATCTCCTTCACCCTTGTATTATACGTATTAAGGCCAAGGATTCTGATCTCTAGTTCACGTGATGGAACAGATTGAAGTGGAGGGATGCCGCTAGGTTCAACGCCAAGTGTCTCTAGTGACTTGTGACTCGATGCTTCCGTATGCTGTTCACTCTCCCTCGTTGCCTTCTCGACCTCCGTCTTCTCGTTCTCACCCCCCTGCGCTTCTTTCTCTCCCTCTTCTATGACGTTCCCCACCACCACCCTCGTTCCATATCTCCCCGCTGCCAAAATTGCTGCTTCCTTGCTTAACTTCTCCATCTCAGCCATTGTTCCCTGGGTTTCTGCCGTCACCCTATTAACATCCCTTCTCACCCTCACCACCTCCATCCTCATCTTCTCCGTTTCCTGCGCCGCCCTTCCTACCTCATTGCCAACCTTTTCTAGAGCCACCTTCATCCTCCCCACCTCTTTGCCAACCTCTTCCACCTCTACCTTCATCCTCCTCACCTCCTTCCCGACCTCCTCTCCTTCAGTCTTTATTCTTTCCCTATCCGCAACCAACCTCCCGAGCTCCTTACACACCTTCTCCGCCTCAGCCATCGTTCGCTCTGTCTCCACCACCACCTTTTCCACCTCCCTGCCGGCCTTCTCCGCCTCTGCCTTGAGCCCCTCTGCCCTAACCCTTATGCGCTCCGTCTCTGCACCCGCTGTTGTTTGTTGCGCTAACGCCACCGCCTCCACGTGCATGATGTCAGCTAGCTTCGCCGCCGTCTCAGTCGTTACCCTGAGCTGCAGCAGCGTGGACCTGCGCTCGCCTGCGGAAAGCAGGGCGTGCTGAGCTGGCGACATCTGGTTGTCGAGGACGTTCATGGCATGCATGAGGAGAGTGATTGTCTGGGAACTGATTCCGGGGGAGAGATTGTGACCTAGCGTCAGTTGCGTCTAGAAGAAATATGGCCCGGGGGAGCGGATATATACCCGAGTGTCATGATAAATTGGGATGGGGTTGAAAGCACCGCGATGAGGCTATTTGTGTTGTGGGGGGGGGGGGGGTAGTTATCGTGGGTGGCCTGGAGCTTTGGCGATGGCTGGCAACGTGCACGCCTCGCGTAGTGGCACAAGGATTAGTCAGTATTGCGGATTGGTGGGTCAACGATTGTGGCGCAAACTAACAGTTTGTGCCCCCTGAAACTGTTTCCGCAGCCTAAGACGGTAATGGTACGTAGTTGCACCACCACGAAAAGTCGAAATATTGGCTATGCATACAAGATCAAACTTGCTACCAATGGATACTTCTGAGGCTGATCGATACCTTTCGGTGAATCGTTTTACAGATAATCCCTGGGCGGAGATACCCAATTTTTAGAGTTTTGGCGGTATGTTTTGCCCTATCTAGTCATTCTAAGTAGTTATTGGATATTTATTGAATTGTCTCGAACTAGACCTAATTATGCTTAGTGCGGTAGATAGATAACCCGTGTGGTTGAGTCGCCAGCCCCTTGGGGCAAGTTTGTTTATTATCGGGGCACGTGACCTGGCCCACCTAAGGTCTGGTTCGAGACAATGGACACTTTGTCACGAAGCTTGTTGATGGGCACTCCCTCGTTGGGTATATCGCGGCAGAATTGCACTGATGTTGGTATCAGCTATTGAAATGTATTTATTGATCCGTGTCCCATAAAAGGGGCTTTTGGAAACGAATCATCTGATTCACCTCCAGGGGGTGTTAATTAAGAGTAAAATTTTGATTCATTTCCACATCCGCCCGACGCACCTCCGGACGCCTTTCCCAATAAATTTCTTGGCTGTAAAGGCGTCGGGAAGTGCATCAGGAAAGGTGCCGGGAAAGATGGTGAGTGAGATAATTCATGGTGTAGCCGAAAACATTTACGTTGGTTGTTGGATGTTGTCATAGTTCAACCCCTTCCATCGGCATCTTTTTATTTTTCTGTTTTAGATATTGAAGTAGGAATTATGTGTGTTTTAGTGATTTTATGCCAAAGTGAACGTATTGATTCGTTTACCGATCCATTTTCTTACACTAATTTGATTTGTTTCCTTATACTCACGTCCTAGTTCATTTACACAGATTCATTTCCCAGCCCCCACCTGGCGTGAAAATCGGATCTATTTACTGATGCGTTTATAGAACCCGTAGAGATATCTTTGAAGGGCATTGATCGGAGTGCTCATCACCAAAGAAATGATAGGCGGGTTGTTTAGTGTTTTAGCGGCGGCTGTAATATTGATCTTAGGGGTAGGGGCTCCTTCAGTTTGCCTCCTTTCTTGAAAGCAGTTGCTGTACATGGTTCCGGACATCAACAGTTGCTCTCACCAGAGTTTGAAGTTTAATAGTTTAATAGTGAGTCTAAATATTGCTGTATATATTCCATATCTCTTATATTAGAAGGATGTATCGAGGTCACCGGTAAATGGGTAGCATCCTTTTTTGTTTTTTTGTTTAATTCATACTCGCATGCAGACCGTAGTCTATGGCGGCGTACTATCCTCTCTAAGCTTCACCTGGAGGGTTCGATCCATGATGGACCTAATGGAATACCCCAACCGAGCACTTAAGCCAGCCACCTTTAAATGGGTAGCACCCACAAATAAGACAGATCTGTCAAACACTCATCGATTCACTACCTCAGTACTCTTATGCATTCCCGGAGGCCATGACGAGGAATCAGAGTACGAAAACGCGAAAAGAGATAGAACAGAAACACAAAACTAAAATATGAGCTGCTTCTTTCATTCAAATTTGACTGTGTCTCGCCTTCCATTTTCTCTCCTGCAACCATAAATAACTTCATTATACCCTGAAGATACGTCTAAATCATCGAAAGTTTGATAATGCCTGTCCTGCCCTCGATCGAATTGTACCAAGTTGAGTGGCCATTTCCCGCCCTATTCAGTAAAACCAATGTATCTGTCTCGCTGTGTTTGAAACATGCCCAGCCCGCAGTTGAGTATTTTATTGTGCTGCTTCCGTTCCACCTTTTCACCGCGTCTGCGATCTCCTTCACTCTTTTATGAATCAAAAAGAGGGCAAGGGATCTTATTCTTGGTTGAGGTGCGGGCACAGAAGTCGGAGAGGAGGTGTGCGGATTACTCTGAGTTGAAAGGGTCGGTCTAGGTGAAACGCTGAGTGTCTCTAGTGGTTTGGGATTTACAGCCACCGCTTCCTGCTCTATCTCGCTCTGCAATCTCTCCACCTCCGCTTTCATTTTCTCCGTCTCCTTCACCGTCCTCTCCACATACTCTCCGAGCTTCACTACCTCCACCTCGATCCCCTCCGTCTCGTGCAGCACAATCACTACCTCTGTTCCAGCCTTCTCCATCTCGACCTTTGTCCTCTCCGTGTTGATCATGCTACTCTCAACCTCTTTTTCTACCTTTTCTGCTTCCGCTCTTGTCCTCTCCGTCTCTACCATCACTCTCTCTACGTCTTTTCCTACGTTCGTCACATCCGCCTTCAACTTTTCTGTCTCCTGCGCCGCCCTCTCTACCTCCTTCCAACCTATTTCACTCCACCTTTGTTTACTCCGTGTCTGCGGCCGATCTCTTTGCTTCCTTACCGGCCTTCTCCACCTCTGTCCTCGTCTACTCCATCTCGACCACCACCCTGTGCACATGTTTACCAACCTTCATTACCTCAACCGACATCCTCTCCCTGTCCGTCACCGAGCCCTCAGCCTCCATACCCCCCTTCTCCCACTTAGTCATAGTCCTCTGGGTCTCCATCATCACCTTCTCCACCTCAGCCCTCATCCGCTCTCTCTCCGCCTTGACCTCTCCGCCTCCGCCTTGACTCACCTCCTCTGGGCAGGAGAGACCTGGGTGGTTAGAAGGGAAGGGGGAAGTGCCGGGAGAGATAACCAAGTGTCATGATCGTTTGGAAGGTTTTTTTACGGTGACTTATAGGCGCCTTGGCCTGTAGGATTTCTGTTTCGTAGCAAGGGAGCTTGGAGAAGATTAGAGATTTGATGAAGTCTTCGGGGTGTGCGTTGCCATGGTTGTTACGTAAGCATAATATATACGCTAGCCTCTTTGGAGGCCTCAACTACCTGGGGTCGCAACTCCCTAGTTTTCATCGGCGTGCGGGGGGTGTTCCACTCCGTTGGCCACGAGTGAGCAGAGCTCTCTATTGAACAAGCCTGTATGATATCCCCCCCTCCGGTTACCAAGTGCTCTGTTGAAAGAGCTGAACCTTTCGAGAAGTTGTATTTAGTCTCATTCATGAGTGCTAGCAATCACCGGATGATCGTCTAATAGCTATTTCATCTGAGAAATAGTTTACCTATTCCGGAGGTCATCCTAACGGGTATCCCATTCAACTGAGGTTTCAGCGTATACTCGTATTTCACTGACATTTTTGAACTGGACCGGGTCCGCATGGTAGGTACAGGTAGGTAGAGGTAATGTCATAGATGAGTGAGCGATCCAGTAGTAAGTAAAGAGTTCGATCATAATAAAGTAGGTCAGGTAGGCGTATTAGAAGTTGAGCTTGTTTCCCCGTTCTCTGCAATACATGCTTGAGATTGATAGTACATGCCGATCGATTCTATCCACTGGCAAATTCCTCCACCCATTCAATCCAAGACGCCTGATGGCGGGTACAGCAGACTCTGCTTCTATTTCAATTTGGTTTCTGATATTGCCCTTCATTTCCATCCATATTTATTCAATTTGATTTTAATCAGGGGAGTTTGCAGGCCGGACAAGCTTGGTGATATATAATCTTTGACGGGGATAATCATTATAATAGTATAAACATATAGGTGCATTATCCCCCACTCTCAACACACTATCTCTCTATCCCATCTCTTAATGACAAACGGATAATGGTATTGATTCAAAATCCACTCATGTTATACAAACCAATCAATACCACCTTTTCGGTTTCTACTACGTAAATTGAGCATTGGATTCCTATTTAAGTGGTCCCTATTTCCATGATCAAAGGCTTCTTCCTTCCTTCAATTCCCGTTTAGAATTGCATCAGAGTTGAACTCCTGCCACTAACCTTTCCTTTTCATGAATAACAGGAAGAAATTATTTCTTATAGTTGTAAAGAAAAATGAGGTACCATCTTTTGTACTACCGTATTGTTACTTTAATCGCATAACTGGAGATAATTCGTTTAAACATATCAATTTTATGTATTTTCCTCAATCTGTGCCAAATGAAAGATTTATGTGACCAGAAGAATTGGAAGGGAATAACAATTTCATGAGCATTATTTTATCCTTGAATGTAAACACATTAATTTAGTATTGATATAGTAGGTGATCGTTGATAGTAAGAAATATGAAGTGAGTTTCTCGGAAAGTGCTAACTGGAGAGGTTTCGATACTATGATATATATCTTTTCAACTCTACAGCTTAGCCTTCACTCTATGGGAGCAAATCAAGTTCTTTTCCTTTTTTTTTGTTCTCACTGCAAATCAGTGATTATCGTATGCCAACACTTGAAGGTAGCGGATTGCGACGAAATCCCATAAGCCAAAGGCTTTGCAATGGAAAATGGTAAAAAAAGTGGAAAGAAAAAAAACTCTAGTTAAACTGATGAAGTTTAATTTTATTTTCGCAGATTTTTGATACCTGTCTGGTTTGAAAAGCTCTAGCTAGTTAAAACTTGTGAACCCTGCATGTAAAATACACTAAGATTGAGTAAATTGGAGGAGCATTCTGCCAATTTGCTGTCCGACGAAAGAAACTTGACTGATCAATGGCAGTAGTGCAGTAGAATGGCTAGGGATAAATATTTGATTGGCCTATAAAGTCTTATTGCAGCCATAATTGTTCCGATTCCGTATGCCACCACATCACTTTCAAAAGTGTAGTTAAAATATATATGGGGTTCAGATTGTACGTATAGGGGATGGTGAACCTACTTACAGGGTTCAGTCGTCAAAGTTGGAAACACATTAGTACAATATATCATTTCATGAATAGCGTTCATTCTCACCAGATCCAAATCTTATTTAGAGTATATGAAGACCTTTGAAGTGAGATATTGAAAACAGACTAACACCTAGTAGTCTAGAATAGAGGGTATGAGATGAATGATATAGAATTATACTATTAGATTTTAGGAACGATAGATACGATACATCTGATAATGTCTGGGTCTTGTATTGATACCCATGGGTTTATCAGACGCTTCAGGCGTACTCATGTGCAAGAATCTTTCCTATATGTATCGTTACACCCTGGGGCAACGAGACGCACTCAGTCATGTTTTTGCTACTGCTCATATATACATAAGTAGCTTTGAAACAGTCAAAGTAATTTTCTAGTAGTCTTGGTGGCACAATGAGATGATTCGGCAAAAGGTATCTTGACTAGGACAAGGATTTCGCCTATATTCATCTATTTTTCTACATAATTCTTAGTTACAGATGCTAATGCCCCTCCTATCTCCGTTCACGGCCTACCCCGCACGCTGTCTGCCTCTACACCGGCTTGTTCACCTGGCTGCCCGGCTCACTACCTAACATCCTACCTGCCTACTTATGTACCCGCCGACCCAACACCATATATTCAGGCCTACCTGTTAGTCTACATGCTAGATACATGCTTATATAGGTCGATTTAGTGCGCAGTCAGCCATGAATTTGAGAATCGACTTGATACAATTAGTTGATGATTTGGTTTCAACTTGATTGTCAATTTGGTATCGATTCAGACATCGATTCAGACAGGATATAGGAGTTGAGGTAGGATTCATGATAAGAGATGAGATGTAAGGTGTTGAGGTAGGGATCTAGGCAGAAAGTAGGGTGATCCTATAGGTGTGGAGACAGTGTCAAATCTGCCGTCATTAGCTGATGTTATTAACACTACCACTAGAACTGTGGCAGAATATCATCTCCGCAGGATTTCAAAACAGGAGACATCGCATTTAGGAGGTGACTTAGAGGTCAAAAAGCGTGATTTCACATTAGGGATACATACCAGGTGCCGAAAGACGTTGTGTCATATTTGAGGTTGGCAGGATGCATCAGACCCCCTAGGACTCAATCGTCCCATGAAGATTCCTTTCCAATCGTGCTCTCTTACGGCTAGGTCAGTACATGCCCCTTGGTTCGCCCAGGCCTACTAGCTCTACCCGGGAAAAAATCCCATTAGGGACCCGAACCTGCGGAGTATAATTTACTTCAGGCCCGACTCAGCCCAGGGATATTGGCCTGCGAATATCGTTTAGGGCCGGCGCCTATTGGAGCTCCTTTCAACGGGTTACATCCAAATACAGTTTGCCGGCTCACACGGCATATATGGTGGCCCCTAAGATCTAACCCTAGTACCGTTAGACATATCTCAGATGTTTACCACTACACTACATACATGTAGGGTGATATATACCTCTTTTCGCCACGTATGCACACCATTTCTCAATGGCCCCAGTTTGCACCTAAGTGCTGTATTGGTGGAAGACTCCCACTGATATACCTATCGAGTGCCGTCTCGGACCTATACCAGTCATCACCTTCAGTGATTATCAGAGTGATAGCTGGTGAGTCAGAACCCGGCAATTTTCGTCAAAATTTGAAGCTCAACCCGCTGGCCAGGAGGGCGCCCCACTGTCTAACCTGGTGGACAGGGCGCTCTCCTGGTCTGGGGAGAGTCTTGGTGAACCGGTCAGAAGAGCTCCGCTGGTTGGGCTAGGGTAAGAACATCCATTGATTGACTACCATACTTTAGTACGTACTCATAGGCAACCCACAAGGCTATTACGAGAGGAAACCAAAATACGAAATACACAAAAAAAGAAAACAAAGAACAAAGCTAAACCATGAGCTGCTTGTATCATTGAAATATCACTGTGTCCTGGAAGTCGCCGCTGAGCTCCTGGAAGTCGCCGCTGAGCTCCTCGGATTCTTCCTGCTGCAGGGCATTTCGTGCGATTACTGTTTGGTTCAGTCAGCACTCAGAACTCCGATAGGTAAAATACCCACCACTCCCAGCCTTATCACACTGGGAACAACCCGCGGGACCAGGATAAAAAAAACACAAACCCACCTTCAAACGCCTGCTCCAAATTAATCGCCTCCTTCGCTGAGGTCTCAAAATACGGAATGGCTCCTTTGCTCTGGCAGAAGGCCATTGCGCGCTTCTGCGAGATCATGCGCTTGTTCTCCTCGACATCAATCTTGTTGCCGAGCACCACGAACGGGAACGAGTCCGGATCACGCGGGCTCGCCTGGATCAGGAACTCGTCGCGCCACGAGTCAAGCATGTCGAACGACTTTGCGTTGTTGACGTTGTAGACGAGCACGCAGCAGTCGGCGCCGCGGTAGAAGGCGACGCCAAGCGCCTGGAAGCGCTCCTGGCCGGCCGTGTCCCAGAGCTGCAATGACGGTGTTAGTGCCGGGTAAAAAGAAGAGAGGGGAGTGGTACCTGCAAGGTGACAAGGCGGTCGTCGACAAGGACTTCTTTAGTGAGGAAGTCAGCGCCGATGGTAGCTTTATATGAGACGCTAAACTTTTTGTTGACCTACGAGGGGCCGGGGGGTTAGTAGCTGATTGCTGTGAGGGGGGTGAGGGTGAGAATGGTTACATATTGGGTCATGAGCGAGCTCTTGCCGACTCCGCTGTCTCCGAGAATGATGACCTACGATAGGTGTTAGTACTATGCCGTGCTGGTGCTGGTGCTGGTGCTGGTGCTGGGGCTGGTGCTGGTGCTGGTGCTGTGCTGTAATACTTATCTATCCCGAGCGGGAAGAGAATAGAATACCTTGAGAAGAACCCTCTTTTGCGGCGCCATCGTAGAGATAGTTTGCTTTTGCGTGTAGTGTGTGCGTAGTGTGTGTGTAGTGTGTGTGCAGTGTGTGTCTCTAATTCCGTTTTCCTTTCTGCAACCACAAATAACCCCCTCATAGCCTGCCGATTTGTCCAACTCCTGGAAAATACTTTTCGGAAGTTTGATAATTCCAGTCCTGCCGTTGGGCTCGTCGGACCAAGCTGTGTAACCAACTGCCCCCGAGTTCAGCAAAAGGATTGCCTCCGTTTCGCTGTGCCTGAACCACGCCCACTCAGCAAGAGTGTATTTTCCTGCATTACTCTGGTTCCACGCCTCAACTGCGCCCTTGATCTCTCTCACGCTGTGACTGCTCTCAAAGAAACTAGTGATTACTGGCTCGGTTACCGGTGGTCGTGCAGTATCCGGGGCTGAAATGCCCTGGAGTAGTAGGGTGTTGGTGCTGGGTGAAACGCTAAGTGTCTCCGGTGGCCTGGGAACTGATGGTGAAGGTACTGTTGCTGTCCAATGCCGGGTCTCACTGCGCAAATCTTCCACCTCCCCCTTTGTCCTCTCCGTCTCAGCCATCAGCCTCTCCATTTCCTTTCTGACCTTCACCATTTCCGCCTCCGTACTTTGCATCTCATGGGCCAACCTCTCCACCTCTTTAGCAACCTTCTCCACTTGGACCTTTGTGTTCTCCGTGTGGACTACCGTGCTCTCAACCTCTTTTCTAACCTTTTCTGCTTCCGCCTTTGACCACTCTGTCTCGGCCATCATCCTCTCTACCTCCTTTCCCACTTTCAACGCCTCCGCCTTCATCTTCTCCCTCTCCTTTCCCGCCCTCTCTAACTCTTTTCCGACCCTCTCCACTTCTACCTTTGTCCTCTCCCCCTCAGCCCTCGTCCCCTCCGTCTCCGCCTTGATTTTCTCCGCCTCGGCTTCCAGCCGCTCGGTCTCGGCCCTTAGTCGCTCCGTGTCGCTGGCCGATGTGATTTGTTGCGCCACCGCCGCTGCCTCCATGTGCACGACGTCGGCGAGCCTCGCCGCAGCCTCGGTCGCCACCATGAGCTGTTGTAGCATGGATTTTCGGTCGTCTGCGGACAGCAGAGCGTGCTGGTTTGGCGACATCTGGTGGTTGAGTATGTCTATGGCACGCCTCAGGAGTGCGACTGTCTCGGAGCTGATTGGCGGGGAAGGGATTGTCTAGGGTCAGCATGGCTCGTAGGAGGTGAGATCTAGGGGGTGGAAGGGGACGGGGGAAAGGTGGGGGGCAAGAAGGACAGGGACAGATACCCGAGAGACATGATTCTTTAGAGTCTGGAGTATTGGAAGCGCTGTGAGGGGGTGGTTGGGCTGTGGTATTTGTGTTTGTGTTCTGTGGAGTGGGGAGCTTGTAGCTTGGAGCTTTGATGAACTCTGTAGGAGGAAGTGCGGGGGTTGTGGCGGGTTGTTACACATCGGTGGCTGGCGCTTCACACACGCGGGGGCTGACTAAGACTGCTGCCTGAGCTCTTATCCTGGTTCATTGATCTGCAGAACGGATCGGGGTACAAATATTCTAGCAGTAGGCCAGCTCTGGAGTTCAAAAAGCCATCGCGAGTCACATAACGCTGTTAATCAGTGATCATTAATATCATTTTCCCCAACCCATTCACTAATGTATACCACGGCGTAGCCACCCGGTACCAGGATACCGCCCAAGTGAGACATTGGCCATAAATCAACTTGTATGAGGGAAAGATTATATAATAAATGAATTGTTAATGTGCATTAACGGAAGAATGTGTAAGAGCATTTTGAAAAGTAGTGACTTCCATAACATGTGTTTTGACACCTGTTATAGGGTTCCCCAACTGGCCAGTGGAAATAATTTTCAGTGCCTAATAGTTTGAAATTTGACAATATTATACAACCCATATACACCAGAAATATTTCACAGGTAATATTGATCTTTTTCTTTATATAGTATATACGGTTACTACTGAAAATTGCCTCCATTGGCCGCTTTGTGGATACTCCAATTATAAAGACAATGAGTATATTGGTCTTGTTAATAGCCTTGTGAGTAGCGGAAACAACTTATAAGAGGTAATAAATAAGTTTAGAATTTTTCTAGTGCTTGTTCTATATTTTATTAGTTATATCTTATACCGCGAAGAACAGTTCAGCGCACAAAGTGAGTGGTTACCCGATCATGGTGGGTTACCCGGTAAATACGTTAACCCTTCAACTAACAGGCTAACCGCAGGGGCGCCCTCACACCATTTGCGAGAGAACGACACAGGGGAACGTAATTCCCTTTATTGGCACTTGCGATATATCGGTCAACACTGAGTGAGAGAAACCACAATACAAAAACAGAAAACAAAGCTTCAAAATACACTGATTACATCATTCAAACTTCACTCGCTCTCTCTTTCTGTTTTCCATTCTGGAACCATATATGTACCCATCATACCCTTTGTATATGTCCAGATCACGGAACATACTCCTCGGAGTCTTGATAGTGCCTGTCCTGTCCCTTATTGGCCTTCTTACATGTGTCTCGTCCTTTCCCGGCCTATCAAGGAAAACATATGCCTCTGTTTCGCTGTGCATGAACCATGCCCAGCCGGCAAGTGTAAACTGTTCCTTATTGTTACTGTTCCATTCTTCCAATGCGTCCTCGATCTCTTCCACCATCTCATTATCCTCGTAGAGTGCAACTATCTTTATCCCTTCTTCAGGTGGCAGCACAGAAGCCGGAGGGGACTGTGACGGACTACGCCTACGTCGGCTTGGTTGGGTGCTGCCCCGTGGAACGCCCAGTCTCCCCCGCTGCCGTGAACTTGATGCTGCGGGAGTTGTCGTCGCTGTCTGCTGTTCCGCCTCGCTCATGCCCTTGTCCATCTCCCCATCCATGTCCTCCTTCTCCTGCGCCGCCGCAACCTCCTCCCGGGCCCTCTCCGCCTCCGCCTCCACCTTGAGCCTCAAGGTCTCCCGCGCCGCCCTCTCAATCTCCTTACACACCTTCTCCGTCTCCTTCCCCACCTTCTCAGTCTCGGCCCTGGTCCGCTCCGTCTCCGCCACCACCCTCTCCACCTCTCTGCCGATCTTGGCCGACTCCGCATGCAGCCGTTCTGTCTCGGCCGTGATGCAATCCGTACCGCCGCCGCCCGCCGCCTTACACTGTGCCGCCAGCGCCTCCACGTGCGCGACGTCGGCCAGCTTCGCCGCTGTCTCGGTCGTCACCATGAGCTGCTGCAGCGCGGACCTGCGCTCGTCCGCGCACAGCAGGGCGTGCTGGGGTGGCGACATCTGGTGGTTGAGTGTGACCATGGCTCGCATCAGTACTGCGGCTGTAAGAGAGCTTGTGACGGAGGTGCGGGGTTGGGGAGGCCACTGTTAGTATTGGTCGTGGTTGTGGTTGGAGTTGTAGCAGGTAGGGGCTGGATGATAGGGGAGAGAGACGTACCCGAGTGACATTTTAGGTATTGGTATATACTTGCTGCGCTGAGGTATGGGCCCGAGTGCGTGGCGTTCAGGGAAGAAACGTTGGTGGTTAGATAAGAGGAGAGCTGAGGTTGTTATCTAAGCGTCGCTACGGGTGTCTGCGCGCTTACGGCGGGATCGTCACCGGGAAAGCAACCGAGCCTCACAGAAAGAGGTTGTGGGCATCAAAACACAATACTTCAAGGCAGGCATATATAAGGGAATTCAGATAGTTGGGAGACATCCAACTAACACTTCTCGATACTTGGTTCTCACGTTTTATATAAATTCAACTTTCTTCAGCAACTTTTGATCATCCCGTTGTCGCCCTTGGTTTCTTTCTTGGTGATGATCGCTTTCCCGGTGAAGTACATTACTCCTCATGTCAGTGTCCCAAAAAATAAGGTTTTTGCGAATATAGATATCAGCATTACCCTCCTCGAGATAGCACGAGCACCTCGATGCGCCATCTATGCCTCACGAGCAAGCAAAAGCATTGATCACACCAGCACAGGCGCCTCGAGGTACTTGACTCTGCCTGCGTCGAGCAGCCTGGTGGACCAAACCAGATC
The DNA here is from genome assembly GCA_024713685.1 of Morchella sp. 2014-9hei. NCBI lineage: Eukaryota > Fungi > Ascomycota > Pezizomycetes > Pezizales > Morchellaceae > Morchella > Morchella sp. 2014-9hei. Next base: position 463,292 of record JAMGYW010000025.1, read on the forward strand.
GTTTGGGCTTTGGGTGGTACACCTAACTCGATAGAATCCCATCTAGAAAATGGTACTGTAGATTGTTTTTTCGCTGGTCTTGTTCTCTCCGCAGCAACATATTTGGCCCTCAAGCACCTGCCAAGAACCCTAACCCACATATGATTTGGATAAATGGTATTACCGGTTTAACCATGTTGGAAAATGTGGTTAAATAGTTGTTATGGTATTGCAGTCGTGGCGGTAATGATGGTGCAATATTGGGGATATTCTCATACTGGTTTGCTCCTTTCCAAACAGTGCACTGAGTGAGCAAGATATGTACTTTGAGTACTTGCGCACATCTCTAACATCATTGTGTAGATATCCTACGCTGATATTATAAAACAATATATGACTGTGTGATACCAGTGAGAAACGTTCCCCAAGACGAGACCACCGCTCCGCTTCAATCCCGCGCAACCTTTTGCGCGCCCGTCCCCGTCTCGGCCCTCACTCTGTCTACGTCCATACTCAACCTTTGTATCTCTATCCTCAATCTCCCCGTCTCCGCCACAGATTCCCGAGCCTCTGCTTCCATCTTCCGCTTTTCACTGATCACCCTTTGCAGCTCCACCGTCAGCCTTTTTGACTCCTCCATCCCCTTCTCCATGCTCCCCGTCCGCTTCCTCGTTTCCTCCGTCCGCTTCTCCGTCTCCTCCGTCTCTCTTTTAAGCTCCTTGATCTCCCTCACCATCTCCAGCCTGCGTCTCTCCACCTCCTCCGCCGATCCCATGAGAACCTCGCCCACACTCTCCACCCCCGCCGTCGGCCTCTCCAACTGGTTAGTGGCATTCGCCTGCTCAGCCAGCACTGGCTCCATCTCCAGCGCCACCCTAGCAACATCCTTAGCCAGCCTCTTCAACTCCTCACCAGCACCCTCCATCTCCACCCAAATCCGCTCCGCATCTGCCAACAACCTCTCAACCTCCTTGCCAAGCCTTTCCGCCTCCGCCTTGAGCCTCACTGTCTCTGCTGCGAGTTTATCAGGACCACCACCAGCCCCCGCCGAGCTGTGAATCGTTAACGCGTCCACGTGCGACCACTCCACGAGCTTTGCCGCCGCCGCGCTGACCGTCGCCAGCAGCTGCCGGAGGGCGGATCTGTGCTCGTCCAGCGTCGGCAGTGCGTGCTGGTGGTAAGGTCTGTCCATGGCTTGCATTTAGAGTACGGTGGTCTTGAAGCTAGTTGGTCGGGGGGTGGGGGGTCGAATGTCAGCTGCGGTCGTGGATGCGGGAGGTGGGGGTCGGGAACGCGTGGGGGAGGGGGGGGGGGTGGTTACATACTCAAGTCCAACAATATTTAGTTTTGCTCTCGGTGTGCTGAGGTTAGGCTCGTGGGGCACTTTTTAGGTGGGAGACTCGAAGGTGGTGTGAGTGCGTGAATTGAGGCGGGGTTGCAACGCTTTGGTTGTTTATCATTGGCCCCTCAGGCTCGCGGGGCGCTGACTAAGGGCCTGCTTGGACAACCCAACCATCCAGAATAGACACTTTGCGTTGGGAGTTCCGGAGTCTTTTTTAGTGCCCTCGTGGCTGTGCTGCCAAGTCTTCTTTGGTCCACCTGGTGATTTGACTCTAGCACGGGGGTCTTTCAACGATATTTGACCCCCACTGCTACGAATCCCCATAGCATCACCAGTTTTAGTCCGATTTACACGATTTTTGATCCGTTGAGAAGCAGGATGGATCCCGAACACGTCTATACCACTCTCTGTTGTAAATTTCAGAGTTTGACGTGTTAAGGAGGGCTTGAGTAGAGGACAATTCACGGCGGATGGTAAACAGGTTGAGTTCGCCACCCAGGAAATCACCCTATTTAGTGGTACTAAACGCAAAGTGAAAAGCACTTCTGGACCTCTTAAAATATTTCTTGGCATTTGGAGAGCCGGACCTCTCGAACGCAAAGTGTCTATTATTGGCGATAATATTCTATGATAGTGCAATTGTATAATCCAAAATTCGGGTGTCCCGATTATCCTAATCATCCACCAAGCAAGGAACTGATCACCTCCGGATGCATCTATTCTCACACAACTTAGAGATCCCGAGAGCGAGATGGTATTTCAAGGTTATCCGGACATGAAGATTATATACTGATTATGAGTATTATGCTTATCATTTTCGCCATCTGATAATCTAGTCTGTCCAGTAATCCGAAGAAATGATCTAACGTTGTCCGAACTAGCCCCAAGTGAACGACATATGATGGTATTCGCGCTTCTTCGCCAAAAAACCCCTACCTGACTCGGTGTTTCAACTGGTCAAATATATTGACGTCCCAGTAATGGTGAATTTCATGGTAGTTAGTCCTAGTACCTGAATTACCGAGCACGCATCTAACTGCTTTGTGTGGATACTGTACGCTAAATTGCTCTTCAATACATATTTCTCAACATATAACCCTAATTCTCTCCTGAAACGGCCCCCAAGACAACACCACCGGTACCTTTAATCTCTGGCAACCCTCTGCCCCTCCGTCAGAGTTCCCATCTGGCCCACCTGCACTCTCAGTCTCTCCATCTCTATCCTCAATCGCTCCGTCTCCGCAACCGATTCTCGGGCGTTTGTTTCCAACCTCCGTGCCTCGCTGAGGAAACCCTCTAGCTCCAGTGCCCGCCTATTCATCTCCTCCGTCATTCTTTCAAGGTCTTCACACACTGTTTCTAGCTCCAGGTTCCGCTTCCTTAATTCATCCGCCGCTTTCACAAACTGCTTGCCAACCCTCTCCACCTCCACCTTCTTCCTCGTCAACTCCACCTGCACCCTCTCAAATTCCTTTCCCATCCGCGCCACCTCCGCCTGCACCCTGTCCCTCTCCACAACCGACATCTCAGCATTCGTGCCGACCTTGAGCGCCTCCGCCCTCAACCGCTCCGACTCCCGTATCGCACGCCCAAGCTCCTCCAGCGGCTTATCGTTCTCCTTGCCCAGCCTCTTCACCTCCACCACCACCCTCTTCAACACCTTACTGTCTTTCCCAACCTCCGCCTTCCCCCGCAGCGTCTCCTCCACCACGCTCCCAACCTCCCTAGCCCGCCTCTCCAGCTCACTCCCCAGCCTCCCCATCGGCTCCCAGATCCACTCCACCCCCGCCAACGCCCCCGCAACTTCCCCGCGAACCCTATCCACCTGCGCCTTAAGGCTCCCTGTCTCTGCTATCCATGCACCAGCATCAGCATCATCATCACCCCCCTCCGTGTGCCGCGCCGCCGCCGTTTCCACCGTCGCTAGCAGCTAATGCAGCGCAGACCTGTGCTCGCGCAGCGCGAGAGGTATCTTCTGGCCGGGGGCCTCTGGGTAGCCGGCACAGCATGGACGGCGGTGTGCGAGGGGTGTGCGAGTTGCTCGGAGCTGAACATGGGCATGGGGGCGCTCGTCAGTAGTGCATTACTGGGTGCGGGTGAGCGGGTGAGCGGGAATACATACGCGAGTGCCATGCTTTTGTGTAAGGTGTTGGAGGCGTTGTGATGAGTTCGGCGTTGTGGGGGCTAGGCTGGCTCACCCTCTGGGTGCGGGTAAGAGCCAAGGGATAAAGTCTGTGGATGAAATATCTACAGTTTTGGTAATATCACTCGGTAACGGCATCGCCCCGTGATTTTGAGAATTCCCTACCCCGCTACAACATGTTATCAGTCAACGATACTATGCCCAGAACAAAAAGGATTGACGGAGAGGGAATCGCCACCATGCTCACCTGACCTGAACACTGTCGAGCATGTTTGTAAACGGCCGAAAACAAACTAATTTCCCTATACCCACACATTCAAATGCAAGAGGCAGAGCTGAGTCGGTCAGGGCAAAGCTTACATATGTCTTCCATTTACCTTTCTAGGAAATAGAGTCTGATTTACTTCAATGGCAATCAGACTCTATGATTGATAGAGTACAAGTTGTAATTGAGGGAGAGGGGTGATTTACCAAACATTAGATGACAACCAAACACATGAGCAAAAATGCACCTCCGAATAATTTATATTTTCTATCTAAAGTCGCTCCAGCTGAAATTTGAATTCATTGTTATCACTTTTGGTTGGGCTCATATAGGTGAGTTTAGGCATCGAGGTTGATTGTATTTTTGTAAAAGTCCCTTAATAATTATCCTTTATTTTTTACTATGTTTTGCCTGTTTAGGCATCCACTAAACCTAGAAATAAGCTCTGCGTTCCGTTCCAAGAATTTTGTCAATCAATGCTGTTTAGCCTTTGCCTATGATCTTTTGTTTAGAGTTCAAATATGTGGCGAACTGCTTCATGAAAGATAGTATCAATGGAAACCCCCAATCGTCCATTGATTGACACCATCTCACTATGCATTCCGCTTCATCATCGTTTAGCGATTGTTGTGCCCTCTGTGCCTCTTGCCAACTTTGTACTCCACTTAACTTATCTCGAAAGGAACCCCAAGAAAGACTAAATGTCCCAGCAGAAATCCGAAGACTTGCAGAGTTATCTGATTTCGTGTAGTACGTCATTGCCTTCTCAATAGATTGTTCATGTTCCTCCCATTTCCTACACTTAAATTGTGGCTTTTTGAACTCGGAATGATGTTGAGAACCTGAGTGTTAGCCTGAACAGCATTCACGCTATTCACAACACTACCCAAAGACCTCTTTATTGGGGCAAACCTGCACGGTGTGTACGGTCACCCGGTCACTGTAGGGTTTGTGGTCAAATACGTTACTACTTTCTCGATTGACAATTTACAAAATCGTTGATATACCTCCCTGTACCTCGTACTAGGAGCACGGCCATGGGTGCACTCTAGTGACTTTTGTATTTATGTGCACTTGTTTTGGTACGTTGGGAGAGCGACAGAATGTTCACAAGCAGCCACTCAGGAATGTTTGTAACCAGAAACCCTAATAGACACTCCTGCCCCAACAGGCCTGTCCTTGCCTTTGACAGCCCTACTCCGCGGCACTGTTCTACAAGGGTATAGATACAAAAGTGAATGCTATTGATTTAGGTAGGTACACAGGATCGGTAAGGCTAACAATTGGGCAGTAGGATGTTTCAAGATAGGTGCACACTGCTGGTGAGGTGTAGGCTTTAAGATTGTTTGCCGGTCTTGAGGTTTACCTTCTGCAAATATTGACAGTTTTCACTACCTAGGGTTGTAATATAATCATTAGAAAGTGTCAGAGTGTGTAGGATTGAACCTCTTCACCTACAACGTGTCAGAGGCCCTGAGATATATAATATAGGCCTGAAAGATGGGTCATGTAACTAGCAATAGGCACGGGACAGGATGAGACGACACATGACAAATTAAGACGACACAAATATCGTCTCCTAGTGTTTCTTTGAACAAGGTCCTGAAAAGGGTCGAGGAAATGGCCTGGTCTCGCCAGTATTCAAACCTTTGGCCATATACTCTTATTGATAGGAACTTATGGCAGGGCTGTGGCTGCATAAGGTTTTCTAGAGGGTACGGTCATAGCCCATTACCCACATACACACAGGGCTTTCAATGGACATGACACTGTTGGGCTCGCCCGGCACCGTGTTTGGTCGGGCCGGGCTCGGCTTGATTCTCATTGGTTGGGCCTGGATGGGTCGGTTCCATTGGAGCACGGGCTGTAGTATGTTTCTCTTCAAAACAAAATATGCTCTATCAGTACTAATAAACTTCATTCCCCACAGAAACATCTAATGGAAATTGCCATGAAACTGATACCAAGATGATTTAAGATTACTCCAATTTCGGCTGATGGATCTATTAGATATCCCTTATGTAAGATGTATTTTATCTCCTTGTCAATCAATTTTGGTGACATATATGGGCTTGTGGGCCTGCCCAGGCCTCTGTCATTTAGGCTGGACTGGGCTGGACCCGTACTTTGTTGCCTGGGCTGGGCTGGGCAGAGAGTCCCTGCGCGCCGGCTGGCCCATTGGAAGCCCTCCATACACCCACAATCCCTACCTATGTCAGTCCTCTTCCTCTAAAGCCCGCCCACAAGAGGGCTTAGACATTTAGGCATTAAAGAAATCAACGGTGTTTGCACAAAAACACCAAAGATCTGATACGTTTGTGGCCGACTCGGCCCTTCCATTCAGGCCCAGTTCTAGTCCGGGAGGGGGTTTAGACTGCATAAAACGGTGTTTTCCATAATCTACCCTTCTAGGTCACATTGATTTAGGCTCACCACAAAGCTAGTTCAGACATGACGGTTGGTACTGAACTAGCCCATCCAGGCAGTGGTGCTGATCTGGCCCAGAGTGGAACGTTACCCGGTCACGAATATCCGTGACTAGGTATACCTAGCGACGAACGAAACGGATTCGGTATACCCATTCGTGAAAGAGTAGCGTTTGTCAGGAAGGATGCTAGTCGGCGCTGGGTGGGCAAATGACTGCTCAGAGAGGCACAATAGGCTTTAGCACACTTCCTTGAATCCATTAGATATTTCAAAATGGCACTGCTCTTTAGCACTGACAATCGACCCAAGAAGAAACCTCCGTCTCCTCCAAGGGTTCAAGGGCTTCAATGGGCCTTGGGTTGAGATGGGCCGCCCGGACAATTTCTGGGTGTGCCAGGCCAGCCCTTAGGTGTTATTCGATGGGACCTCTGGGCCGAGTCTAATATTTAGCCCCATGCTATATAGGCAGGCCCAGGCTTCTTTTCATTTTTTTTCGTTTAACTCAGTTATTGCATGCAGCCCGTAGTCAATGGCAATGGCAGGGCCGTGTTTCAAGTGCTCGTAAGAACCTACGAGTTTTCCGAGATATATCGACCTATCCTACTATAAGGAGAAAGATAAGCTTACATTTATACACCTTCACCACATGAGGGAGGGTAACAAGTAACATTTTTGACACAATCTAGTGTTATCTCAAGAAAAATCAAATCGCGCTGTGACGAACACCCCATTCGTTATTAGTTAAAAAAGAAAAAAAGAAAACACCCTCTCCGTTGGAGCCCAAGCCATAAGGATTTAGCCCGGGTTTGGCCCAGGCCATGGTTCAGATAGCATATGCCGGGCGAGCCCAATGACGCCTTACAACTAGCTAGGGATTGATGTTCGTCGCAATACGTTAGAGCTAGATCTGGAGATGTGTTGCAATCGTATATCAAAGCTTGATTTAGTAATGCGGCTACCCACCAGGGCTAGTCATTCATACGTTCTAGGTGGAAGAACGGATGATGGTTTTTAGGTGACGAGCATGAACATAAAGTGTCAAGATATCATGTGAAGACCAAAAAACGAAAATATTTCTGAATGTTGGTACGTACACCCTAGGCAATTATTTGAGCTCCTAACGGTAACTGGGCTACAACCACACCCAGGAGTACTGATTTGCAAACGAGTATACCTTGTCACCTTGGGTTGAGGCTAAAAACTGTTCGGAACTGGGCCAGACCAGTGAGATATATATATACTGAAGTTGCGCACTTCATTCAGGATAGTATTTAACCAATCAGGAAGTCAATAGTGATTTTCCAAGAAACCAAGCAGATTTGAATCTTAACGTTTCATCGTTGATGTCCTTAGAACCCCCAAATATGGAGCACATTCGCTGGCAAAGCCACTGCAGCTCAAAAAGGAACCTCCCTTCTCCCTAAAGCTCCAGAGTGAGCTGACAATCACAGGAACCTTATGGTTTAAACTGAGGTTTTCCTCGACAAACCAGATCTGTCAGCCTACTGTTCATTCTCAATTTCAACAATGAAGTATTACTGGTATGTATCACTCTAAAGCTCCATATGTAATTAAAGATTTAAACAAAACTAAACAAAAAACTCCGAACCTCCATCTACATGGAATACGAAATACTCTCACCATGGATCATACAAACACTATGACAGTATCCATCCATTATACTACCAAAAATAGCCCTACAGAGAGCACAGCGCAAGAGTCAAAGACAGAACTCGTCATACAACCTAATTCTTCCCAACACTACTGGACAAAACTTCCCCAATCCAAAACCAACACATGGATACGGACCAAAGAATTGAGACGTAATAGAAATGCAAATACATACAAATAAACGGAAAGCATAGGACCCAAGACGATAAGATCACTCTAGAGGTTGTGTTTGTTACTATTCCAATAGAGACAGTTTAATCAGATACTAATATATTGACGAAACTAACAGCATCAGGGATGTAATATCATTGAAATATACATGTAAAGCATAAGACAAGAGGGTAGAACTGAGATAAGTGAATACAAAAGCGAATTTCTGGTTGGAAGCGGGGAATTACCAATAATATACATTTTATATTAATTAACTAGTTGATCAGAAACTGATAGCAGAGGTTTGTTGAGTTGCCAAATATCCATCAATGGGTGTAAGTGGGAGCTTAACTCAAATCAGCAGGTTAGTTCGCGAGTTGTAATATTGACATAACCGTTAGCTTGCATGCAGTTAATTGGTTAAACAGAAGAAAAGAAAATGTATTACCAGTCTAAATTCAATCATATGTTTGGTCATTCAAAACCGATCAGCATAATATTTCACCGCAATAATAATGTACTCGTATAGATGCCATTGTTAGTAGATTAATAGCCTTTACGTATTTCTGTACTCCTACTTGTACAAATGCTATTATTGCTGATCTCACCGGGATTTCTTATCACTGCAAGAGATTGGCACAATTTTCTCATTGATATGTGATTACTGATGCCGTGGTAGATGAAGACAAGTGTGGTAACTTCCTGTATGAACTGAATTATACATACATGTAGCTTCCTCGATGGACGGGCGACTACCAAATCCAGTTAAATGAGGAAGAATCCAGTCCAACCAGGATGCTTCCACAGTATATCAGATCAATTGAAGAAATTCCTGTAGAAGCGATCTTCCCGAGTGAGCAAGAACAGAACTATTGGCAATCAATGGAGCGGAAATATATCGGATGAGAATGAAACCATCAGATGAAAGAATAGACATTGGATGAGAAGAAGTATACTTTGACGAGGGGAAGAGGGCTTGGTTGATAGGAAAATACCCTGGCGAGTACAGCTGTCCTGGGACGAGAGGACGGCTTCTGGAACAAGGAGGGAGTCCGTCTGGCTAACAAGGAGCTCATTGGACGTGCAGATAGTGCATGTGTGAGTTCCTAGTCGAGTACAGGTTCTATTAGAGCGTGCGGGGCGAGGGGAGAGCTCCTGGGGCAGGTAAGGGGGCTGGCACAGCTTATAGCCGAGGTGATATATTCTCCTTGACCACGGGGCTCATTGGGCGTGTACATGTGCCAGGGGAAAAATGTGCGTTATTAACTATCACTCGGTTTGTCTAATAACACTACATCCATTTATGCCAAGTTTATATCCTTATGCCGTGATAAGGGTATAACCGAATAGACTGCTGGAGTCTTACACCCTATATCCAGAGGAATATATCCATGGTTCAACAATCGGAAAACACTCTTCATCATATGGCAGGGCATCTATCCATTATGTGTGGACTATATGACGCGCCATGAGCTCTTCAGGTATATAACGTTTGCTGTTGGCACATGACAGGCCGGGGTAGAACCCACACACCGCGACATATGTTCAATGTTTATACTACTACACTAGGTCGCGATAGCTGTCATTTTTTCTTTCAAGCTCAAACCTTAATTCAGAACCATCAGGTACAGAGAGTTCTGTCATCATTTTCATTAGGAAGAGAGGTTTTTGACACTGCACCAGACATTCGAGGGACGAGCCTTATCCGGAGACATCCCCCGCTTGACCAGTCGATAGAAGAATGCCCTCGGGATTTCACAGTACGTTGAGTATTTTGTCAGCGGCTGAACTGTATGTGATTTCAGAGACAGCCGTCGAGATGCCATGAAGCCCCAGTGAGAATCTGCGAGATGTCATGGGACAGTCCCTCGTTCAACTAGTGCAGCACTAATCCTATCCACTAGTCCAGAGGAAAGCTTTTACCTATCGCGCCTACCTCTCTATCCACTGGGGTAGACTAGTTCGTGTATATATGGAAGGGGCCTAATTTGCGCCTCTTTATCATTGGCCTTTCATTTGAAGGAGGAGCTGAAGAAGGGAACGATATGTGTATGCGATATACCTATCTGTAACCGCTTTGGATTTCTACCCTTATATCTTGTTAAGGCCCATTTCTCGACTGATGGCTCTAACAACTTGAACCGCTAAATAACCTTCTCGCCATAAACATTTCTCTAAGACAAGTCCAACGCTCCCCTAATCCCTCGGAGCTTTCGCCAATTCATTCTCGACCGTGAAACGGTCCATCTGCAATCCCAAGCTCTCCATATCTACCCTCAACCTATCTGTCTCCGCCACAGACCTCTGAGCCTCTGTTTCCAATACTCGCTTCTCAATAACCGCCCTCCCAAGCTCAAGTATTAGCTTCTCCGTCCCCTTCTCCGTGATATCAAAATGTTCTCTTGCCCTCTCTACATCCGAACTCGCCCTCTCCTTCGCCGCCTTTGTACTATTGAAGTCCGCGCACACCTTATTCGCCTTTTTCCACAGTGGATGGCCCCACTGTTCTTTCGCCCCGCTCTCCGCCTCCTTAACCGAGGCACTTAACTCCTTTTTCAATCTCTCGTTTTCCGCCTCCAGCCTCACTTTCTCCTTACAGAGTTCCTCCAGCTCACTCTTGGCACTTTTCCTCTCCTTCAACGACCTCTCAGCCTCCATAGCTCGCTCTTCCGTCTCCCGCTCCCGCGTTAACATCCCCGCCCAGATCCCCTCCACTTCCGCCAACGCCGTCTCCACCGCCTTGGCAATCCTTGTTGCCTCCGCCTTCATCAGCGTCGTCTCGTCGTTTACGGACTCCGCACCACCGTCCGTCCCGGGGTGCTGTATAGCAGACTCCATATGCGTGACCTCCGTGAGCTTCGCCACCGCCGCTTCGACCAGCCCCTTGAGCTGCAGCAACAAGAATTTGTGGTCGTCCAGGGACGGCAGTTCGTTGTGCGGTATTCGCTGGTCAAACTCTCGGTGCGTTGCGGAGAGTGGGGTTGCGGCTCTCTCGGGGCTGAGATGGCGGTAGTTAGTTGTGGGCGAGTGTAGCACTAGACGCGATAAGAATACAGACCTGAGTGCCATGACTTGTATGAAGTTTCGGATTCGTTGTTCGTTTGTGGCCAGCAAGGGTGTGAGGTGGTTCGTGAGATGGGATGGAGTGGAGCTGGACGCCGGGAGGGGATGAAACGAGGAGTGGTGATGAACGTCGTTGAGTTTGGTGGGTACAAGTAGCTGAGTTGGAGGCCTAACCTACGCGGGGTTGCAACGCTTTGATCTATGCGTGAGTGAACCAGTTCCGTATTCACATGTCTTGACACCTGTCTACGACCTTCTACGCCAATATCTTATTTATGATTGCTTTCTCAATAGATTGCGCCCAAGTGTGATATTAACATAACCGGAATGTTGCATGTAATCAAACAATTAAACAAAAATGGAAAAGTAAACAGACGGCCCCTATGTATACAAGGAACCGATAGCCTCTCCCCCCCGGCACACCCCGCATGAGGTGCTCTTCCAGGTCTAGACTGCGACTCCTCTCCCGCGCTTCGTAAAGTTATTTCACTAGTTTCTAGTCCCTCGGAGATTTCTCCAAATCCTTCTCCAACCTCACCTGGTCCACCTTCCACTTTAGTCGCTCCGTCTCTGCCCCAAGCCTCTGCGTCTCCGCCACGGACCTCCTAGCATCCGTTTCCATCTTCCCCCTCTCACTTAACACCTTTTCCAGCTCCAGTATCAGCATCTCCGTCTCCTGCGCCGCCCTATCTATTTCCTTGCCCACATTCTCCGCACCGGCCCTCGTCTGTTTCTTCTCCGCGTCTGTCCCTTTAATCGCTTGGCACAGCCTGTACGCCTCAACCCACAGTGGATCCGAAGACTCTACCTTCGTCCTAATAGACTCAGTAACCACCTTATCCAAGTCCTTAGCTAATCTCGAACCCTCCGCCTCCAGCCTCTCCTTATCCTTAATAAGTTCCTCCAGCTCGCCCTTTGCCCGCTTCTTATCCTGCAATGATTGTGCCGCCCCTATAGCCAGCTCCTCCATCTTTGTCCGCCATTCCGCCAAACACCCCCAGATCGGCTCCGCTTCCACCAACGCCTCCTCAACCTGTTTACCAATGTTCTCCGCGTCCGCCCTTAGCCGCTCGCACTCACCCTGGAACCTCACCGTGGTCAGCTCTTCAGGATCACCATCATCATCACGACCGCCGGTCACTGCCTGGTTACTCACCGCCAACCCATCCACGCACACAAACTCGCCGAGTTTCGTGGTCGTTGCTTCCACTGTCACCCTGAGTTGCAATAAAACAGCCTTGTGCTTGCGCAGGGACGGCAGCGCGCCGGGCGACGTTTGGTGAACAGTGACCGGGGGTGAGGCGGTCTCAGAGCTGATGTGTAGGTAGGCTCGTTAGCTAGTCGTGCGTGAAGGAGTACAGTAGGGGGTGGGGCGAGAGTACAGACCTGAGTGACATGATCTGCGTGGAGCTTCGACTCGCTATTTACTTGTGGCCAGCCAAAGTGTGGTTTGTGACATGTGATGGGCAGCGCTAGGATGGATTTCGTGGAGGTGGCGGCCTTAAATTATGCGGGGTTCCCTCCTCATGATTGGCCGGTCAGGGGTACGTAGAGCTGACTAAGTGATCGAGATACATCTAATATGTACAGTCACTCACAGGGTGCAGGCGGGTCTTGTCTGACGGCGGTTAGAGATATCTAAGGCTAATAGCGGAAACGCCACGTGTAAATTACTTCAAGCACAACCATCAGACAGGATCCACCGTGACTATGTTACCGACTGTACAAGGCGCTGCCGTAAGGTGATCGGAGGGTCAGGGTCCGCATTAAGGATCGGGTAGGACTCTGAAGGCGAAAAATACAAAACATCCCCTTTTGAGCCGTTTGCAAGAACAGGCCATGAATATCAATGTACAAGGCTCTAGGATAAAGTGAGCGAACGCATGTGGACCCTATATGCAGGACAGGTTTTCATGATCTTCAGTCACACATGAACGGCGAAGCAATGGGAGAAGGTAAATAATATCACAACTTTTTAAATTTTTTGCATTCCCGTTGCTCTTCAAATACAAATGGTAAATTCTTGCTGTTGACTCGGACCCCAGTAAAATAGATATAGAAAATCGATATATGGGGGATCATTGAAAAAGAAATTTTAAAAGGGCTTCATCCCGGATTAGAAAATGAGACAGATAGACGAAAAATATTTGAGGAAGAGAGAGATTCTGCTTGTGCACACTTCCGCTTGCCATCAGTACTTTGTATGTCCCCCATTTGCGGAAAGCACTGCTTGATACGTTCAGGCATGGAATTGACAAGAGTTCTTATTTCAACTGATGTAATAGCATCTCACTCTTCTTGGATAGCGGCTCGTAGGGTAGTATTGGAGGTGTAACAATGAATGGGTCTACCTATTCTGTCCTTCATAAGATGCCAAATGTTCTCAATAGAGTTACAATCAGGAGAGCTGCCAGGCCAGTCAAAGATCTATCCAAAGATACCAAGCTAACGAAATACGTTTGTGGTGTCTTTAGCACAGAGAGGAGGTGCCCTATCGTGCATGATATAGACATAGTCGAGGACTGCTTGAGCTCGCTGTTGCCAGAACGGATAGAGATTTAGACGGACAATATGCTCGCAATACCCAGGTCCAGTAAGAGTTTTGCCCCAGTTCTTCTTATCCCAAAAGACCAGTACCCCTTTCGTACTGCCGTAGATTCATCCTCATACCATAATTGTCTCCAATTTTGGAAATTTTAGTAATAAACAATCCTCATTATACTCCTCTTCTGGAAGACATGTTACCCATGTATTGTTTGCAAAGCCCCCTACATTAAATGCACACTCATCAGTCCACACTATCTTCAGAAAATCTTCAATTCTAAAATCGCGATCGTTATTTGCCCAGCTCAAACGCTTGGCTTTTGCTGCTAGAGAGAGTTAGGGTTTGACTCGTGCAATCCGTCTGTGGTATCCAGCATCCGCAAATACCTTTCGTAAAGTCTGCTAATAAACTTCAATACCTTCTTCCTCGCAATCTGCGTCAATGGCTTACGAGGATTCTCTTGTGAAAAAGTAGCATGTTGAATCAACCGCATTTGAATTGAGCCACCAACTGGTATCATTTTGGGTCTACCAGACCGTACATGAGGAGGGGTGAAAGGATGACGGCATATACCATAAATTGTTGAAAGCGGAATTCCCAATTCCTTAGAGATTTTTCTGAATGTCCAAGAGGCAATTTTATGCAAGGTACGTATTTTGGATCGGACGCGGATTGGTAATTCAGATCGGATGTCGAGTGGTAGTTCAGAAAGGACTGGGGTAGGAGGTATTTTAGTTTTAGAGTCAAGAGCATTAGACAACCGCATTACTGCCTGAAGATATTGGTCATTATCTTCGTCTTGAATTGAAGTGAAGTCTGCCATATCCAAATATTTAGTACTAGTAGGCTTTAATGTATTGAATATGAAGGATCATATCTCTAATATAGTATGGCTGGAATCAAACCTTCTTTATAGTTTATCAAAGCCTCTATTCATTTTCTCGGGGCTGCTCTTCATATCTATTATTTTGAACGTATGATTTAAACATACAATGTTGTACGCAACTCAACAACGATAAAAGGTCACTAAGGCAACCAAAAACCTATAGGGAAGCATTAACTAAACCTGTTTCTCAGCGCTGTAACCATCAGAGACATCGGCCCTCAAGTAGAGTGTTCACAATTTTTTGACTTCCGGCCTCTACCGCATACTGTAGGCTGATCCATGTCCGTCCGCTCACTTCATCCTACAGCTTTGTACTGTACAGGTTGTTAACGGTAAGTACGAAGAACCTGTTTTAACTGGTCAACTGAAATGCAAGATCTGATTTGCTGATATTGGGCCAAGATAGGACACCGCCACTGTCACGTCAAAAGGTTGTGAACTTTTGAAGCTCGACCTCCTCGCTGTTCAAGTTCGGCCTCGTGGGAGCCGTTTGGACACTTTTCAACCTCGTACGACCTATTTTGACACCCGTTCGACCCGTTCGATGCCCGTTCGACCCAATTTGATGACGGGGAGACCCCATTTGATGACGGGGAGACCGATTTGATGACAGGGAGACCCATTTCACGACGGGGAGTGCCTATTCGACCTTGTGAGAGCTGTTCTGACACCCGTTCAACCTCATTCGACGCCCGTTCGACCCATTCGACGGCTGGGAGTAATTCTTCGACCTCGTGGGAGCTGTTTTGACGTTCTTTTGACGACTGAGAGCTGTCCTGACGCCTGTTCAACGCCCGGTGAACCTCATTTGACGGCTGGGAGTAATCCTTCGACCTCGTGGGAGGAGCTTTGACACCCGTTTGACGACTGGGGGTGCTCATTTGAGGTTTTTGGAGCTGTTCAGACGCCCGCACGACCACGTTCGACGCCTGTTTAGCTTCATGTGACCGAAAGGGGGGCGTTCTGATCACTTTCGTGATCAGGCCCAGGGCAGAGAGACCACAAGGGATGAGAGACTCAGGATCATCACCTTGAGGAACTCTGGGATGATTGGAAGGAGGTGGGGAGAGCTGTGGAGATGGATTATCATACCTGTCAAGGAATCTATCGAAGGTAAAGGGCAAACGGGGCACCCACCAATAGAAGAATACAAGTCAGACCACCTATTTTCAACGAGGCAGAGAAAGAGAGATTACGAGAGTTTATTACAAGGGATAATACTACAAGGAGACTGTCCTGGGAATCTATAGTACAGGAGATGCATCAGCAAACTCTGGTATTCCTCAGGGCGCAGAGCCTACGCCCTGGGCGCCAGGGACGCCAGGCCGCGCCTGGCGCCGCCACGCCGCCGCCACAGCCTGATGCCCGCGCCAGGCGTCGCCAGGGCATAATGCTCGCGCCAGGCGTCGCTGGAGCATAATGCCCGCGCCAGTCATCGCCAGGGCATAATGCTCGCGCCAGGCGTCGCTGGAGCATAATGCCCGCGCCAGGCGTCGCCCGGGCATAATGCTCGCGCCAGGCGTCGCTGGAGCATAATGCTCGCGCCAGGCGATCCTGAGATAATGTCAAGGCCAGGCGATGCTATCACCGTGCCCGACGCCTCCAGAGCAGTATTCGCACTCCGCCAGAGCACGCGACCCAAGGAGAGCACTCGCCCCAACCAGAGCACTCGCTCCACCAGAGCACTCGCTCCAAGCAGTACCGAATAGTCCTAATGAGCTTTCTTTTTGCGCTCGTTATTCCTACTGTCTACAGAGTGCTCCTAGCGATATCACCAACATCCATAGAGCACCCAGCAATGCTCTCTCCGCGTTTTTCTCTAGGCGCATCGCGCACCTTCACGCGTCAGGCACGTCCAGGCAATGTGCTGCTCGTCCTGAGAGCACCCGGAGATGCTCTCTCCGCCATGGCACGCCTGGGGGTAGGCCTCCTGCGTCTGGATAACGATCAGCAAATGAGTCTCCGCCCAGGGACTGGCAACGAATCACAGACGCGTCGGGGACCGCCAGGAGACAGCGCGAGCGCCCTGACAGCACTCGCCACTAATAGCTACGCCAGGAGATCAAATCATAACGAGCTGCTCGCCAGGCGCCGCCAGAACATATCGCTCACGCCTAGAGAGCACTCGTCAGTGCTATCTGCGCCAGGAAAGCATTCTCACCGAGCTGCTCGCCAGACACCACCGGAGTATATCGCTCGCGCCAAGACACTCTTCGTCAACAACCTTTTCCAGGCACTGACTGCTAAGAGATATTGCCCATGTCCGGAGAGCACCATGGCTGCTGCTGCTTTCATAGCACTGACCAATGCTCGTAGAGCTGCGGAAACATCTTTAATAATACTATTCAAGGTGGGACATCTCCCACTTAGCCCCATATGAATCGATACCCTTTCTTCAAAGGAGAGGTAGGCATTGCCAGTCTCTCAAACGATATCTCACGTGGGTATTCTTCACGCCACTGAACGGTCAGTTCGGAATACTGATCTGAAAGCACTGTCGTGTATACTGGGGATGGCTACCTTTGACGATGGGGTAAGCCTTGAGGTTTAGGCCATGAATGCGGCTCGTCTGAAAAGCTCAATGCCCTGCCTAAGTAGCACTCCAGCGAGCTTGCTGGAAATTGTTTCCCAAGCATAAGCAGCGTTATGCTGGTGGAAGCGAGCTTGCTGGATAACAGACTCAGATACTGAGCGGCTGATACTCACCTCCCACTTCCAATCCGCATGCGTACTAGCAGAACGACACGAATTTTGAATTAGACGGTCCTATTGGGTCTAACATTCCACTCGTAGAGCACTCGCCACTGCCCTCAGAGCATTCACTAGATAGCACTCGGCAATGCTGTCATTCAACAGCACCCGGTAATGCTCTCACTGGATAGCACTTTCGGTAATACTCTCACATTATTGGACAGCATTCGGTAATGCTCTCACTGGATAGCACTTATGACTGCTCTCAAAGCATTCAACTGAATTCATTCCACGTCATAAATCTATCCTAGTATTTACCAGCCAATTACCAGCATCCACCTCGAACAAATGGGCCATTCCTAATATACTCCGAATATTCACGACCCACATCCTCTTCCTCCTCCTCCTACAGACTTTCAGCAGCCCATGTGAGCTATCAGCGATACCACGATCCTTCGCCTCAAGTAGCTCAACTACACATAGTCTATACGCGCGCCCCGTGCTATCCCGTACCTTGAACAGAGCCTCTACTCGTCCTAATAAGCGTCCCCGAAACACTCCCCACTGCTCTGAGGAACCTACCGATACCCATGCCCAATCCTTTCTTATTTTCCCCTTCCTAAAAGATGATGTTCCCGTACACCTGATATTGTGAACCTCGTATACGTCAGGCCTTTGGAATATTGGTATCGGAACCTGCAAGCATGTGAAAACCTCCACCCGCCGCTCCAAAATGCTCTCAGAGCTTCCGGCAAAGCTCTGAGAGCATCCCGCATCTTCGGCATACTCCTTTAACAGGCGATATAGCGTGATATGGCTCATTTGCAATCTGTCTGCTACGTTGAACAGTCTTTCCGCCGATTTCGCGGAGGGGTTGCAAAGACGCTTCAGGGGCAGTCCGCTTTCTACTATTGAGCGTTCATTCGGCGTTTTCTTGCGGTCCTCGATTTTGAAAATGTCGAGCAACTCCTTGAGGTTATCCCGATGGCTACAGAGGATGTCGTCGGTCTTCTCAGGACCTCCAACGACATCTTTCAGATTTAGAATTCGGATCTCTAACGCCAATCGCCTGCCTCCATAGTCCAGTATCTGCGTTGCAGCGTCGGCCTTGTTGAATACTCTGTAAAACTCTTTTTCTGGCGTCGCGTGGCAAAAGTATTGACGAATGCTCCCAAAGCGCTCAACGTGCTCCCGGTAGTGCATCAAGACGTGCAATTTGATGAAGTTGAAGTGCGATTTTTCCCGAATCTCCCGGAGCTCCTCTAAGCTTCGCTGGGTGCTCTGGGAGCCACTAACTGCTTTCGTTCGATCTTTCGCGTCCTTTAATGTCTTCTTGTACGCCCTGAATTCTAAAAGATATCCTTGTGTTTAGGAAATCGTCGAGATAGCTCTCCATATAGTCCAGGGTGCTTTCGTTGTATGACTCCCATATTGCGCCATTAAGTGGAAGTCTATTAGACTTGACGCATTTCAAAGCTTTCATGTCTCTGACAGTCACTCCCGGGTTTCTCAGAGCAGCCCAGTGCTTTCCTAGAACGACCGCCCCCATTCGCATCTCTTTCCCTTGCCATTGGGTGGTAGAAACGATATCTTTGTTTGGTACTGCCTTAGCCCAGGGTAAAGCGCCAATCGAAGCTGGCGTTGTCGAATTCCTCCAATCGGTGATGGTTCTTCAGGAAGCCCTGAATCCACTCCATCATGTGCTTCAACATCCCCAGGTAGATATTGTGCAGTATGTCCGGTTTATTGAGATCGTACGGATTAACCCTCGGCATACCCCAGAAAGCATTGAAGAGTGTTTTGACGGATCTCGCAACAAGGTATTCCACCGGTTCTAGATTGCCCGGGTTCTCGCCAAACAGCTGTACCCTCTCCCTGTAGTCCTCGTGGTTGCGCATAGAGCTTCGACGAGTGCTCCCAAGATTGTGAAACTCCACCTCGCGCCAGCGAGCAAGCACTAGTGCTGATGTTTTGCAAGTTTGAGTGCTCCGGGTTGATCGGCGATCAGCCCGAGCACCGGAAACTTATAGTCGTTAACCGTCGGCGCATTTGATCAGCTTCGCCCTCCTGAAGCACTCGCGAATCTTTGAAAGATCTCCCCAGGAGCCGCGATGCAGTGCCATTTGACTCTGACGTCTTAAAAGCAGACTAACGAGTGTTGTGTTCTTTCCGAGCTTTGGTGGCACTGGTAGCAGCCGAGGAGAATGAATGAATGCCCTGTGGGCTTATTGCGCACCGGCGACTTGATGTTCGATGGTAAGATAGATTGGCCAGGCTTTCTTGTCGCTGAAATTTGTCAGATGTGTGCCATCCGACGCCATATAATTGATGCGACAGTAGACCCCTCTGGTAACGTATTCTATCGAGAAAGCATTAGCGACATCTCCTGGAGTATCCGGAGTGCAAGTTGGCAGAGCGAGGCTTACGGACCTGTATCTCCCACCACCAATCTCCTGTATGCATTTCCCCATACATTCGCTCGCCGAACTCATTATGTTCCACCACAGGCGCGTACACCAATGACTCCCGGAAGGCACGTTGCCCTAGAAGATATCGGACGACAACCATTGGATTGCGGTAGTAGTAGGAGATCTTCTCCCCCCCAATATCCACCTCCGAATGATTCCAGCTTGCCTTTCCTAGTGTGTCGTTCATTTCCTCCAACCTCTTGATAAAACCCGCCGGTGCTGTAGGAGCACTCGCCACTACTCGGAGGCGTGTAGAAAAAAGCTGTCGATGTTCCCCTGTGAGGCTTTAGACAGTGTGAAGTAGCGTCATTCTGAACTCGTATGCTGACCGAAATGGGTGCCATGGGTATTGGAGAAGTCTCTGTGAGCACTCGTCGTAGTGCTCCGAGCGGTAAAGTTGCTCCCCAGCACCCTCGTAAACTGTCGTAGATGCCATATGCCCATTTGAATCGCCGCCTGCTTCCTCCATCACGAAATATGATTCGGATTCGAGGTCCGAATTGTTACCCGAATCCTGGTCGAACGTGTCGGACTCCGAATCGTAGTGCGTCTCTGAATATGTCGGGAATGCTCTCTGGGCTCGGGTGGGTTTCTGCTGATTGATCGTGCTCCAGCAGTGAATATTGATTTCCCAGCCATTCATCTGCTTCTAAAGGATGGATCGTTCGAAGATGTCTGTCAAAATTGGAGGAGCTGTACCTCTTGCTGCAAAAAGGGCAACACGATTTCATTGGACTCGAGAATTTGCAGTCTGCCAAGGAAGAGGCTCTTTCCTGCAGGCGGTGCAGAGTGCTCTATGAACGATTTGTCAGCCAATCATCATGAGGCTCCCGCCGCCAAGCGGTTGTTCAGAGTGCTCTACGAGCAATTCCCATGCAGAGTGCTCGCTTAGCAGAGTGCTCGTCGAGTGATTGTAAGCCTTGCGCTCGCACCTCCAGCAGAGCATGGCTGACTTTGACGTCATACATCTCCAACGGAATACTGAAAACACAAACACGAGCATGCAACGAGCATGCAACGAGAGGAAACAGCAATCATGCCACCAGCGATGCTCCGTTCTGCCCTCTCAGCATTCGCTCACCCTCAGTTAGCACTTTCATGACGCTATTCAGATCGAGAAACCGTTCTCAACGGAAAATTCAATACCAATATCATTCTGAGCTCAAACGATACACACTGTCCGACTCGGCTTCATAGCGCACAGAGCCCCGACACCAACAAGAACAGAAACTCCAACCCAACATTGGAATCCAATTGATACCACTGTTGGTACTACCGTCAGAGCATTCCCGAGTGCGCCTAGAGCATTCATCTACGTCATTCAATTGAATGAAACCACCAGAGTAGAATCTTCGAGTGCGCCTAGAGCTACGTTATGTATTGGAGCAAACGTTGAGCACGGCTTGGAGCACCATATGCAGCGCCCGGTCGGAACTTTCGAGAGTGCCGTATAGCACATGGGGGTGCTCTATAGCTGTAGTGTGGCTCTCTCGGAATGAGCTCTGGAATAGCAGATTCAATTCGGTATAAGAGCACCCTTCTCCTCCTTCCAGATCGTGAGAGATTCCTAACCATCTTCCAGCACTACCACTTCATACCCTCACTGCTATCAAAGCTTTCAAGATATCTCTGGGAAGCGCATTCAGCTCACGTTTCAAGTTTACGGTTCAAGTTTCAAGTTTCAAATTTCAAGTTTCAAGTTTAAAGTTCGAGCTTTCAAGCTTTCAAGCTGCACATCTAGCAATCATATATAAGATGGTATATCCTCCTTAATTCCATTGCTCTCAGAACCATACTCATCAAATATTCTATATTCACTAGCCACCTTCACTCCGCCCTCAGAGCACTCCACAAGGCTCACAGAAGAAGCGAGATCGCGATCCAGACACCGACGATTCAGATAGCAAAAAACGCCGAAAGAAGGAAAAGAAGAAGGAAAAGAAGAAGGAGAAGAAGAAGGAGAAGAAGGAGAAGAAGAAGGAGACACTACAAAAGAAGGCAGAAGCAGAAAGAGAAGTCCTCACCTTCGTCCTCAGAAAGAGCAGGAAAGCATCCAGCCTATCCCAATAGAGATAGGAGAGACACCCGCCGCAGTCGTCGCGTTCAGAGAAGCACCAGCCACCGCTCCCTCAGCAAGCGGCACCGTCTCCCGAGCACTCGAGACTCTTCCCAAAAGAGTGGGTATCAGGGAAATCTAAAACCAAGAAAGATAGCGATAGCGACAGCAGTAGCAGCAGCAGTAGCAGCAGCAGTAGCAGCAGCAGTAGCAGCAGCAGCAGTAGCAGCAGTAGCAGCAGCGATAGCGATAGCGAGGAAGGGCAACCTGAAGTCGAGCGCGACAGAGAACGTTCTGCAGCAGGCACAGCAGCAGGCCCAACAGGCCCGGCAGCACCCAAGCCCAAAAAGCGTTCAGCAGGCACAGCAGCAGGCCCAGCAGGCACGGCAGCACTCAAGCCCAAAAAGCGCTCAGCAGGCACAGCAGCAGGCCCAGCAGGCCCGGCGACATACTCCACAAAGCGACCAGCAGCAGGCTCAGCAGCAGGCCCAGCAGCAAGCCCAAAGCCCCAAAGAGAACGAACAGTTCGACAAGTCTCCAGCTTTTCCCCAGAGTTAGGCAGCTCGCCGCCACTACCACCGTCGGCCCCTGTCCGCCAAACCGAGCTCCCACTTCGTGCCCTGCTCCAAAAGCAGTCGCAGTGCTTCACAGAGCTCTCAATTCCGGCGTCCCGTCGGGATACCAATACCCTGTTCTCCATCGGCAGAGCAGAGGCAAAGGACCCAAGATCGCCCCAGCAACTCCCCCGCATTCGGTCAACGTCGCCAATCCTCCAGAAGCGTTCCCCAGTGCTCTAGTAATAAAGACTCAGGCAAATAAAGCGAAGATGACTTTAGGTTTGATCAACCTACCTAAAGTGTACATTAACGTCCGCAACGACCTCAAGGCGGAGATCCGCAACAGCGGTTGGGTCAACAAAACCGTTTCCGGAGTAGCAGCGTTCCACGCTCTCTGCCTCCGTATATTGAGCACTCAAGGCTCTCCGTGGGTTCCTCCTATGTGGCACGGACCCGATACAAGACTCGCAAAGCACTTCGCCGGTGCATTGAGGTGGCTCATTGGCGATGTTGGGCAGAAAGGAAAGCTATCGAGGCAGGGGAATCGCCAGTTTAGAGAAGTTGCTGACGAGAGCGATGAGGATGATGAGGACAGTGGCCAGCGCTCTAAAAAGCGTAAACGGGACCCAGTGTCCCCCGAACTCGATAGACCGTCCATAATGGTCATGGTGGTAGACCCGGATGCTCTGGGAGCATTCTCCGTAGTTGCCCCGCCCCGTATCTATGACTGGAACCATCGACGAAATCAGAATTCGTTCATTGGTATTCTGACAAAGATAACGTTTCCAGAGCTCTGCAACTTGATCATGAAGCACACCCCACCCGACAGAGCGATCAGGAGTATCTGGGGAGCACTCGACAACGTTCCACCGGCATCCAATCCTCCTGTCCGGCCGACAGAGGTCCAAATCACTGATTCGGAAGAGGTCGAGGGTTGGTTGAAGAATAGTGTTGGCAGGCCTCGGAGGATACTCGCGGTGCTCCACAGAGCGGTAGCGGTGCTAATTTGGGTGGTGCTGAAACTCCGCCGCTGTCACGAGCATTCCCTCATATCGAGGAAGACGATTACACCATGATCGATATTCCAGCAGAGGACTCTGACTATGAGGAGGGAAATCACCGCATAAATGCTAAAGGAATGAGGGTATATTTGCTCAGAACTGATGTTAGTAATCAAAGGCTAATCCAGACTCTTCTTAGATGTCGCGATAGACAGCAAGATGCTACCGACGACTTAGACCCCAAATACCTGAGGAAGTATTCTCTGGGTGTAGGGGTTGCTGGCCATAAACTTCGCTGGGGAGTAATCTGGGCGCCTGCGGGATAGCAGCCAAGAGAGCTGCTGGCCTTTCATGACTGCTGCTGGAGGCGGTGGTGGTGGTGGTGGTGGTAACCCTCCTCCGGGCGGTGGTAACCCTCCTCCGGGCGGTGGTGGTGGTGGTGGTGGTGGTGGTGGTAATCCTCCTCCGGGCGGTGGTAACCCTCCTCCGGGCGGTGGTGGTGGTGGTGGTGGTGGTAATCCTCCTCCGGGCGGTGGTGGTGGTGGCAACCCTCCTCCGGGCGGACCTCCTCCTCCTCCTCCTCCTCAGGCTCCTCCTCCTCCTCCTCCTCCTCCTCCTCCTCCTCCGGGCGGACCTCCTCCTCCTCCTCCTCCTCCTCCTCCTCCTCCTCCTCCGGGCGGACCTCCGGGCGGTGGTGGTGGTGGTGGTGGTGGTGATGGCGGGCATCATTAGTTTTCTTTGGTATAATCTCTCGTTTCTCTTTCTGCTCAACGAATGCTTACCTCTGAATAGCGGTATGTATTGTTTTCTGAACGCTTGCGAGTGCTACTGGCATCATTACTTTCCTTTGGTATAATCTCTCCTTTCTCTTTCTGTCGAACGATCGCTTACCTTTGAATAGTGGTATGTTTCTTTCTGAGCGCTGGCCAGTGCTCCTGGGATTGGGTTCGGTGCTATTTGATGTTTAGATTTCCTTTATATGAATAGATAGGTTTCATCGTTTTAGATTTTCTTATATTAGATTAGATTTCTTATACTAGTTAGATTTCTTATACTAGATTAGATTAGATTAGATTACGTTCTTCTTTCTTCTTAATTCAATTGCAGTCGGTTCAAACTCCTACATTACTCTCAGAAGTCTCGTTATCGCTTCAGAAAATGCAGTAAAACGAGTGATTAGAAATGACTCGGTTGTTGGTGAGCGGATGTGGTTGGCGGTGAAAATTCTTCTTGCTTGGCGGCAAACTCTGTCGTGGCGTTGATTTCTAATCAAATCACGCAAAAGAATGCTCCTAGAGCACATTGGATACTCCTGCCAGCAAGCAGAATGCCTCTCAACAAGCGATCTGCCGGTTCAGCACTTCTCTCCGCAAAGCGACCACGACTTCCAGTACCACCCGAAGAGCATGATGATTCACAGACTGATGGGTCTGAAATATCATTCAGAGCATTGACCCCACTCTCTATCAGCACTCGGAGTAGTCAATCGACCGGCACTCGGGGCAGTCAGTCGACCACCGCAATAAGCGTAAGCGTAAGTCCGTTCTACCGACATCGACTGGAAGAAGCAGCCCTAGAAGGGTAGAATTCCATCTCCCCAATGGCAATACTGACAGCGTTGAAGTGCAGGAGGAGCAACCTGAGGAGGATGTGCCAGAGGTGGAGGAAGCCGCCCGATCTGAGCCACTCCGAGTATGACGACTCCCCAGAGAACGCCCAGGAGAGCTCTGAGGAGAATCTGGACGATCCGGAAGAAGAACCTCAAGCCTCCACCCAGCAGAGATCCCAGAGTACGGGGAAGAGGCCTCGTACAGTACAGCCGACTACTGCCAGAGCACTGGGCAATGCTCGGAGGAGACCAACCGGAGCGGTAGCGGAGGTTATTGCTTCCTCCGACGTCTCGGTGGATGTGATACAGGTTCGACTCCCTCCCACCCATTAAGGTTCAGGGCAAAACGCTAACGTTTCAGAGGGGAGCACGTGCAAAGGTAGTACGGAGAGCAGCTCCCACTTCGGCACCCAGACAGAACGCATCACAGTGGGCGCCCACCGCATCCCACAGACCCACTCCGGTACCCAGCCAGGAAGCATCTCAGAGATCGTCCCAAGCGTCTCAGGGAGCATTCCCGGCATCTCAGAGAGCACCTCCGATATCCTCACAATCCATGCCTTCTTCAGTGCCCGTTTATTCTCGCGATATTGACTACAGCTCTTCTACACGGCACATCAATCTTTCCTCAATGCGTTCGAGGTACGGCGATTCCTCCCCCACTTACCGCACCTATCGTTCCTCCCCGCCTTTTGAGGGCGTTGGCGAGAGCTCTATGAGCAGTCCCCGGATTCCCTCAAGTCCCCAGGTATATTTACCGGAAGCGCAACCAAGATACGATATTGCACAGCTTCCTTCATCTATCAGGGACGAAGGAAATGCTCCTATAGCAGAAAGTGAGGTTAGTAGTATTCCCGATAGCACTGACCACCGCTTTGAGAGAGCATCGTTAACATTCGTGTAACCTATCTCAGCGATCCTTGTTACCTAGCTCGAGGAGTGCAAGCGTTCTCTCAATGCAAGCCAGAGGATTGAGAAGGAGTGCAGCACGCTAATCGGCGACCACACTCTTCTACACGAGCCTTTTCCCCCTGCGGCGAGGCTTCGGTACTAGTAGTAAATATGTGGGCAGCTGCCAGTCGCAGGGTGGGATGTGCAGTAGATCTCGACGAGGTCGTTATCAAACAGGTGGATGCTCTTGAAACGTTGACGAGTGCTCCTAGAAGCGTAATTGACACCGATAGGTCAGAAGTCTACACTCGAGTCTTTCGCCTTGATCTTGCGAGGTTAAAAGGGCGGCTGGCGGATTCGACCATCTATGGGCTTGGAAAGCTCTCGAGTCCTGAGGCGAGGGCTGCTCAAGTAGAGTATCTTTTGAAGAATGATCGCTTCTTGAGCCCTGCGCAGCATTATGAGGTATGATCAATCCCAGCGAGCACCCGGGAGT
The DNA here is from genome assembly GCA_024713685.1 of Morchella sp. 2014-9hei. Lineage (NCBI taxonomy): Eukaryota > Fungi > Ascomycota > Pezizomycetes > Pezizales > Morchellaceae > Morchella > Morchella sp. 2014-9hei. The sequence goes on from JAMGYW010000025.1 coordinate 489,532, forward strand.
GCTCAGAAAACCTCGCGCTGATACTAGACCTACCGTCTACGGTTTCTTGCGCCGGAGATTATCGACATATTGTACTATAAATACTTTGATGGGGTCAGGATGCGAGGGGTAAAAGACCCCAATTTCCTAGAGCGGATTACCCCTACGTTTATATGCCTGATATCCACTGCGATTTGGCATGGCATTCGGGCATGGTCAACGGGAACATACGTTAAGCCAGACCATTTCCAGTCACAAAATGAGAGTGTTGTCAGTAAGTATCCCCGAGCCTCATAACAATAGCTATGGCGAGTGCTCTGGGAGTAGTGATGGACGCTGATATTGCACACGAGTAGAAACGTTCAACAGGATGAGCAACACATGGAAGGGGAGGAGTAGGCAGAATCAGGAGGCAACGTTGGAGGTGATTAAAGATAACCTCCGGGAAAAGGTATGCAATGGCAGAGTGCTTTTCCGGATATTGAGGCTAACTTTGACAGATACGAGAGAAGAAAGGCATCACTATCGAGGTTATACCGGAAGATGGATTCAGCGAGGACGATGCGTTAGCGGCCGATCTTGCAGCATTCGGAATGCTCGGAAAGCACCCGAGTGCTCGAGAGGATATCTCTGGTTCGACAACGGTGGCGGCCAGGAAGAGGTGGTTCATGCTCAACTTGGCGGCATTGAAGCGGAGGAAGGCGAGAGGGTGAAGGAGGATCGCGAGGGAGAGGAGGAGGAAGAGGATCTGTAGGGCAGTGGGCAGTGCTTTGGAGCGCAATGGCGAGTGCTTTGGGGAGCAGCGGCGAGTGCTTTGGGGAGCAGCGTGTAGGGCACCGGGCAGTGCTTTGGACCGCAATGGCGAGTGCTTTGGGGAGCAGCAGCGAGTGCTTTGAGGAGCAGCAGCGAGTGCTTTGGGGAGCAGCGGCGAGAGCTTTGGAGATACCTATGCCTGTATTATATTCGATTGGCGATTTCTAGACGCTTGTAGTGTTAGTATTTAGTAATAGAATCACGTTTTTGGATGCTCCATAAGCAGTGCCTACTAATGCAAAAGTAGTATCGCATTGTAAAAACAGGGCGCTGAAGGGTAAAATCTTGTATCGGCGCTGCTGGAGCAGTCGATCGAGTGCTCCAGAAGCATTAGCGATATGCCCAGGAGTCGTCAGAAACTCAGGAGGGCCCAGGAGATAGGTAGTAGTCTCCGGCGAGAATGCGTTCGTCGCAAGCGTCGAGGCGAAACGTTCCGTCGCGAGGCGTCGGGCGAAAACATTCGTCGCGAGCGGATAGCGTCTGGAAGCGAGGTAACTCCGTCAGGGTGAGTGTATTGCTCTCGAGCGCACTAGATGCACTAGTCTTGCGCGCGCCTGGGCAAGGGCACTAGTGCTCGCCAGAAGCGAATGCGATGCGCCAGAAGGCGCCAGGAACGCTCCGTTGCTTCTCTGGAGAGGAAGTTTGTCTACCGAGCGCCCTGGGCGCCTGGAGCGTCCAGAGCGTCTGGCGGAGGTTGGAGGTTTGCTGATGTGGGATATGCCTGCTGTGCTTGTACTATTAAGAGTGTAATGGCCTCAATAGGTTACCACAAAAGACTTCCTCGGAAGAAGTAAGTTTACAATTCTTAGTATTATACCAATTTCTAACGTATCCAGGTGGGGAATAAGGCAACAGAATCTACTTCAACGCGTAAGATTGTGTCAGGACAGATTGCACTGGACATACGAGGACTGGTTCAGTACTGTATGGTCGGATGAGTCTACTTTCAATACCGCTAGCTTTGGCCATAGACCTTGAGTGATTCGAAGCTCACGATAAGAGTACCATCCAGATTGTATCGATTAGACCTGTGAGTCAGGGAGGAAGAGTGTAATGGTCTGGGGTGTATTCTGTGGAGAGATGAAGACAGAGCTAGTCTTCACACCCCCGGGTGTCACCATAAACTCCAGGGTCTATATGGATCAAATTCTAGAACCGTATCTTATTCCTTTCTGGCATGAGACATGTGAAGAATATGGATGGACACAAGTGGTGGAAGACAATGCACCTGGGCATAAAGGTTAAGCAAATATATGCAGGCAGATCAACGAGATGGATGACATTCCTTGCCCTGCACAATCACCAGATCTAAATTTAATTGAGGCTCTATGGGGGTAGATGGAGACTGATTTGGGAGAGACAGTTGGACGAGTGGCAGACCCAGAAGTTCTGAAGGTAATGTTGAGGAATGCCTGGAATAATATTGGCAGAGATAGATTGAATACCTTAATGAGGAGTATGCCCCGTAAACTAGAGACAGTGATTGCTGCTAGCGGCAGGGCTACCCCATATTAGAGGCAGTGATTACTGCTGGCGGCAATGTAGTTACTACTGTGACCGGCACTATCAGTGCCGGGTTTTTTTACTACTTTTATTGTACCCGAAATAATGTTCTCCAGACTTTTTTCCTACATACAAATAATTGTTCTTGGCTGCATATGCGATCAAAAATCATTCGTAGCCGTCCTCCGCCACCTGTGTCGACCATACTACATCGGCCCAATCAATCGGGCTTCTCGGTATTTAACGTGAAGACCCTGTACACCTCCTACCAGGAAGTGTTCAGGATGTCTATTAGTAATCGTGTGCTCCGGGCGCCCCCATAAATTGATTCTCCTCGACAAATGACCCGATAGTCTAAGCCCAACACCGCAACCATGCACCCTCAAGCCCGCCTATTGTTTAACCCAGCCAATGTCACTCCAAGAAAAGCGTTCCCCGCAGTAAACAGCCTAGAACCACTACAAGACAACTAGGTCACTATGAGAATGGAAGCTTATAGCTTCTAGAGAACCACAAGCTCAATAGAATGAATTGATCGATAAGAGGTTCTCGGAACTAGCGGAGTATTTAGGGAGTGAAACAGAGGAAGACATAGTAACAAAAGAGCGAAAAAGAAAGGAAGCCAAGTTGGCAGAAGAACCACGCACTAACAATCTCCTCTCGCATATTTTGTGGAAACTTAATGAGCTTACTAAACTTTGGATATATCTGCAAATAAATAATTTTAGCCGAGATACCCTTCCAATAGAGAGTTTTCGCCACGGGCGATTTCAACTGTCAAGGCAACATCAAGGGGATCTAATGTACGCCTTATGCCAGGAAAGGGAAAAAAGAATCTCAACATGCATGCATACATGCATGCCAGCTGTTACAGGTATCTTCTTCACTACTTTTATGATCATTCGCTGATATTATTGCAGATTGACTAACCACCAACCTCACCTCTTCGTTCTCATCAACTGAGCGCTGCGATCGTTCTCACCGTTACACGAAAATCCGAGAGAATGGATTTCAGTTTTTTGATGCAGTCCCCATCACGGCCTATTTCACCTTCCGCCTTTTACACTACTGTCCCCTCAACCTCTAGGGTAAATGGTCCGGTCTCTAAACCTACCAAAGTATCCGCCATAGATAATTTGGAGGACAACGTTGATGGTTCCACTACTTTTAGAAGGTGCAAGGCACTGTCCGGGGAGGTGAAAGCAAGGCGACCATATGCCCGGCAGGGAAATGTGGGAAACGCCTGGAATGTAGTGCTCGTTGCACTTCAAGAAGGTGACTTTTATCAAGAACGGAAAACTGCTCTCCCTACCCTTAGGGATGAATTGAAGGAATTGATTGCGTTCAAGAGCTCATGACATTTGAAGAGGTTTCAGACTTGCTTGAGGAACCCAAAAAGAGTGGGAAAATAGCGAAAAGATCAAATAAAGTCAGAAGATTTCCATTTTCACGTGGGATGGTAAGTATGTTTCATTATTCCGGCTTGACATTATGTTCCCTGCCAATTGCATTCTAGTTAGCAGACACGATAGCGGTCAGTCTTGAGTTTATTCAAGATGATATAAGGACAATCAATGATGAGAGGGAACGGGAAAGGGGCGAGAGAGAAAAAAATAGAGATAATGAAAGGGATAGGGCAATTCTGTTGAGGCAATCCGCTCTCATGAACAGGGTTCATACTCCAGCTTTGGATGAATCAATGGCCCTGAACGACGGCGGTACGGAACTTGCTGCTGCTGACCCGCAAAGGAAAAGAAAGAGTAGGCAGGACAGAGTCTCATCCAATTTGCCACAGAAGATAAGACGAATAGACAACAGTTCAGTTCCATTCATGGAGCCACACCCGATTTTCAGTCAAAACCCGAGCAACCACCTTACTGTTCAAATACCAACTGCGGGTCCTGTTTCTGCTACTCCCTCTACACGACCACAAGTTGCTAATACCCAACTGTCCGGTCTCTATACTGATCTCACGAGAGAGCTATACCAACTGGAGCAAGAATTTAGAGATAGTTATAGATCGGACATGAGGGAATTGAAAGAAATGTTAAAGGAAATTATAAACGTACTGTCAGATATCCGTCACATTACCCAGCAGAGCCAGGGCCCGGGGTTAAATGGAGCACAAAGGTAAATTTCTATGTACATCTTCTTGAATAGTCTTCTAATAACGGTGGTGCGCAATCAAAATATGATGTAGTTTCAGAACCATAAAGACAGGTATGTATATTTGTCAAGATAACCGCGACACGATACTGAGATCCAATAGAAGATTAAAAGAGACGTTGAGTAATAGAAAAATCAATTGACGTCCAAAGTCGTAGCACATCAGTGAATCCTCACTCAACAGTCTCTCTACATGACGCAATACGTTTATTAAACCATTTTTCATTATCGCTCAACTCCCTTACTAAATGTGAAAAGGGTGCCAGTAATAAGGAGGAAAGTGGATAGGCTGGATCGCCAAACAAATAGAATCGACTTGCAAATTCTCGACATCGCTCCAGGAGGAGACTTTCACGTAACAGCGAATTATCGTTTCCCTTGCCCTCCCACGGACCATAGAGATGATAGATCAAGACATCTGGACATTTAACTGCGGAATGTTTTAGTGCATGCATGTGTTTGTAGCCATTGTAGCACTCGCGCTGCCATTTGGATGGTCGACAAATTTTCCATATCGTGCAATCAATGAAACCCCAACACTTATCCAATGGCACACCCTTCTCATATATCTTCCTCGCAAATAATGTCAATCTTTCTGGTACAAGATTCCGAGATTTGAGAGTAAAATCTTGTAGCAGAAAATTCCAGGTATCCAGTATATATTTTAACATCCAGTTTACACCTTGTAAGATCACGGTGTAATGGTATCCGAACATGAGTTGCATAGTTTTTAAACGGGTAGGCCAAGCTAGACGGGCGCAAAGAAGGAACAATCCTTCCTCACTGGTCAAAGTGACACCTGAAGGAAGTTCAAATGTGAGAGGGAGTTTAAGGAGGGCAGCTATCCGGACAATGTCACCAGAGGTGAAGCGGGTAAGGTGATAAAAGTCTTGGTCGCTTAAAGAAGCAAAATCAATTCTAGATTTAGTAGGAGCATTATAAAAATCTAGGGCTTCAGTAAGATGTAGATATGCTATAGACGAGTTTGATATTTTCAAAATATCACAGGTTTCTTCATCTAACACATCGTTGATAGAAAACTCTGGGTTCATCGTGGTATTTGTTGTGAAGTTGCGGGGTAACGAACAACAATTACAATTCTTATATTTCACTGGAACGATTCTGCTATAGGCATTATGCAACCTGCATGCACCATTACAAACCCTGGGCATTTTCCCTCGATGTTGCCTCGACCGTCAAAACCGTCCGTGGCTAAAACTCTCTAATGTCGGCGGTTGACAATCAAACCATGGGTCTGTTTGATTAACACATATATAGCTATATACATTTGCAAGGGAAACATATATGGGAAATTATGATGCGACAGGAGAAAGACTTATTTTTAGATTCCCTTTATATCTGTTAAACCCCCATAATGTTATAATCTTTGCAAAACTATGCTCAACACTAACTCAGAAACCTGAAATGAGTACATTGACCTGTTGTAGTACTGGATTAAACTGACGAGAGGAGAGAGCTTTGTAATCACTCAAAACACTATATGAAAGTGAATATGTGGGATCTCCATATAAATAACAATGATACCCTGCCCTTTGACCAATGTGGAGGTGTCGTAAATGTTGTTGCAATCTGGATTCTATATACATGCTCCAATCACCGCGGCTTCCGCGCAAAGGGTCTTTAAAATGAATGATAATTCTATCAGGAGTCGTTGCGGTTTGAAATTGGATTGCATCAAATTTTTTGTATACAGGGTAATAAATCTCTGATTCTCCGTAGGACGGCATATTGCTCGCACAGTACCAACATTAAATACCCATATGTTTTCTACTTTGAATCCAGCCGTTTGTTGAATTATATTGGCGTATCTGCGAATCACTTCCATTCTCAGCCGCTGTGGATCTCAATTAACTCTATCTAAATATCTAAATATCGAGTGATGAGATATGTAATAGTGTCGTGAAAAACAGTTGACGGCCAGGAACGAGACTTTTGGAAAAAATAGATTATTTCTTTGTACCGACAGTGGCACAAAGTCTGTAGAGAACTAGACATATTGCAATTTGTGGAGTGTATCTGCATTTCACTTCATGTTCATTCCCTACAGGTTGAACAACGGCAACATATGATGAATAATGTGATTATTAAATCTGTTTGATATTGTCAAGTGGGAAGTGAATCGAACTAATATAAGGACATGCTTACCAAAAAAAGATAAACAGTAGCTCTCACTGAAAAGATCTAGGTCAAATGAGATCACAAATAAGATACTCAATATTTCCCGGTTCTATGTATCGTCCTTCTCTGGATACCGGGTGTAAAGATGTAGGCAAAGAACTCCAGCAACACTTGCTACAGTAGTAGAAAGTAAAACAATGACATTCACTTCCATGATTTGATAACTCCATGATTTGATAACTCCATGTCATTGCTGATATATTGATATCGGTTACCGGTTCAAAGATATAAGAATTATTGTTAGGAAACACCCTCAATGTATTACTAATGTTAGGATCAGTTGCTCGCCACTCTTCTTGTCCAATTATCAGATGACATTCTACATCCGAACATTATATACTCATGCTTGGTATCTGATAACGATATTTTTTGACCCACACTGCATATATGCACATATGGATAACTTCACTATAGACAAATTGCGCTGTTGGCCACATCAATATCTGTGTTTTATCAGCATTCCCTATACTTTGTATGGTGCGGCCGGTCTTAAAGGTGTACCGCCGTGACAACGGGTTGGAACGACAAGTGATCAACGACCATCAGTTCATGAAATACAAAATATTTTTTAACTTTATGAATAATGCTCCTAAATTCGCCAGGTTTCACGCGTGAGTTCTTGTTGTGTGTCCGCTATAATAGAGATCTTCGAGCATGATATTCCCTGATTTTAATTTTTGGTCATTTTGGTATCATTACGGGTGATTTTTTAAACTGTACTAGCATTATGAATATAAATTCAAATGATTCCTGGTTTTTAGTATAGATTCATAGAGAGTTTAGTATGTAATTGGAAGCATCGTTCATGAAATTGCTCGAATTGTATTTTTTGACATTTTTTGCATCCACTGACACTGGCATAAGACTACTACAAATATTACATTTTACTACCAACCCTCCCGTGACTCTTATAAGCCTTAACTCTGAACTCTTCAGCACCATATATGACTCCCGCCCTATATGTATCCATAATTCTCAACGATTTGCTTCACCATTTGGGTATCAAATCTGATGCCCATATGAGTGCTAGGGGTACATTCTCTCTAAGGGATTTTATATCATAACCACAATTATTTCGGGTATACAGCTTTACCCTAGCCCAGAAGTACTCAATCCAATCAAGTTCGCAATGAAACCTAGGATAGAATAAAACTCGATGGCCTCTGCCCTCCACCACCTCTTGAACTCTGCCTTTCTGTAATAAAAAATCGGGTTGTTGAGATATGAGTTTGCGGGCACAACAATTGGCTGCTGCAGAATATTTTCTCTGATTTTTCGGGATATTATTCCGTTGGGTACAGTCCAAATATAGGCCATCTTTGGGCCATAAGCCTCTTTCTTTTAAAATAACTTCTAAACCTTTCGGTTCTCCCCATAACGATTTCGGGATTTTTCTTTCCCTCTGTCCGTAATACCATCTATTTCTCATATGTGGTTGTGACTCTCCAGGCGCTTTATTCATTTTTGTCGCTCTCAATGCATCCGAAGCAAATGCGCTATGACTAGTGGCATTATCAAAGAGGAATAATGCACAGCAGTCAGGGTGCGCTGCTTCGAAAATAGTTATAGCTGTTAATGTCTGCTGCACTATTTTCTCTTGATCCCACCATATATCTCCCCCAAACTGAATAATTTCGGTTGCCTCCCTCTTGTGCAAGCCATATTTGATAATGCCTTCATCTGACATATCTTTCTCATCTATTGTCAATCTCCCCCACGGAGTAACAAATTCGGAAATATGTATACCTTGTCCCCTGGATTTGCTTCTCAACGGTATATGGTCGCCTTTTACCCATTGATAATGAGGGCCATCATTGGCATTGCATGTGCACTCATCATGGGTGACCGGAATTATAAGCTTGTGTCCCTCAGGGATAACTGGTACATGCACCTCCAAATCACCATTTTCACGCTTAACAGGATAGGGCATTACCGACGCCAACTCCTCATATGTTTTTAGGAATACCTCCTGCCTATAATTCACCACATCCGGTCTCTCATGGCAATCCTTATATACACCCTTTCTGATCTCCCCCCAATGATATCCAAGTCGATGTAGCCAGTCTTTGGCAGTGGTAGACGAGATACTGAGTTTCTTCCGAAAGAGGGGAGGGCTAGTATTGTGCTGTTCAATCTCCTTTAAGGAGCTAAATAGAAGAGCCAATTCCGAGTCTTTTTTGATATCGACTTGTGTAGATTTCCAATATTCAGAAATCGCTTTGACAAGCATGTCGGCCCTTAAATCTGTTGCCAATAATTAGCATATGTAAATAAATATAATGATAGTATTTTTACCTTGTCCTGCAGTAGCTAAAACCTCCTGTACGGCCATCATAGTCCCCTCATCTTCTAACATGCATAACATTTTCGAGTTTTTTCCCTGACCACTCATTGATATTTTCCGGTGCTTCACCCAGGCTCTCTCCAGTCTCAATATTCTCTCTTGTACCTTCCGACCCTTTTGATAACATATTGCTACATTCATAGCACACTCCTTCCTTGTATATCTTTTTGGGGAATTTATACTAGCATGAGAGTTATCCGTTTTGCGTATAGTAGCGAGCTGCCAATTCATAAAAAATAGAACCTGTTGATGCCAAATATAGTCCTCCCGTTTGGGTGATGCTTAGAGTTAAGCACTCTATGTATGTCCCAAATAGCTATAAGAAATCGAAGCAATATCATATATCAGTATCTCAAAAAACCGCACAAAAATCATTGATGTTTGAAATGTCTGGATTACCTTGATTTAATATCATACACCTGACGGATGCCGCTCGGACATTAGGCCAGTTAGATACTGCTCTCTCAAGCTCCGCTTTACCATTTTCTCCAATAGATAAGGTCTCTTGAACACCATCCTCAATATCCTCAAAATCTGTCTCTTCAAGCTCAGCTGGATTTAATTCGATATTAAGGTGTTTATATTCCCCCCCTTCTCTTACTAAATCCGAGTCCACCGCTAGTATTTCTGCTGGCGTATTTGTACCTAATTCACTACCAGCTACTGCTCTTGTACTCCTATCACCACTAGAGGGCAAGGTTGAATTGCTTAAGTTGAATGGACTTTTATTTCTGTCAATGACAAGTCTCTGGAAAGCGGTAGCAAATAGGGTCTTTTGTGCGTTGGCAGCGTTTTTTCTTAGTCGCCAAAGTGTCGTCTTGGGTCTCTATGGGGTTTTGATAGGAGTGCCTGGACTGACTGTCTTCTTCCTGCCTCTGCCTCCCTTCTTAGCTTTTTCCTGGCGGGATTTTTGAGCTTTAGAAATTCGGCCCATCTTTGAAGAATATATCTGTTGGCTTTAAAAAAGTAGTATGAACTAGTAGGGGGTTGTGGGGTGGGGTTATGGCTAAAAAGTAATTCACTCGGGAAATGTGTACATCTGAGCATGGGTGTGTATATCTGATCACGTTCCAAATCCCGATTTCAACACGGAAATATAGGTATTTATTCCACAATAACTATAAACATTATGGACAGATAAAAACTTGAGACCTTTTATTACACTACAAATAAGCTTTCCAAGTTTTCCCAGCTTGATTCATTGCCTTAAAGTTCCGGAATATCCAACCTGGATCGTGGTACACTTTACAGGCCGACCGCACCATATCACTCTACATGTAATTATGTATGCTAAAGATCTCCTATACTGAACAAAGTCCATTAAATCTGTTCACTTTGAGCAAGGAATTTGTTGGTACTTTTTTGACTGTCTTGGAATTCCTCCTGATTGCAACTTTAATAAAAATGTATCATTGATCATGAAGGATACAATTTCTCGTTGTTATTGAAAAACTAATTCAGCGGTTTTAATTACCGTTTAAGGAGAGTGTAATGCAATTCATTTCTGAAAAATTCCTTTCCTAGTCTATTCCCTATCACAGAGAATTGCAGCAGTGCATGACGTAAACGGCTGTTATACAAAGTACTGATATTATTTTTATTATTTATATTTCTCACAAGCAGTCGTTCATACAATCCAGCAAGATTATTTGGGATTCTTTTTATTACGTACCTTGCCCGTTCAGTCACATTTTTCCAGAGCCTTGTGCTACACTGGGTACAATTTTTACTCAGTGAGACTATGACCCTGACGTCTACTTGGCAACCGGTATGAATAACTAATTCTCTTGTGATTAATACCTTGCCCGGTGAACACCTCTGTAGACTTTTCTACAATATTTCCTTTATGAATGGGCTGTATATAATTAGAATAAACTCACTTGTATACAATTTAATCTGTAAGAACTGCAATCTGATTTGAATAATTGCTTAGCTAATGGAATTCTTTATGAAAAGTTCAATCAGGAATATATTGAACCGGGAACTCGCACAATAATTATCAGCAGTTATAGGGTACTGAGGGTTAAATTCAACAATTATATCGGGATTCAATGGATATGGTAAGACACATTTGAAGACTTTCACTTTTCATTATATATATATCAAGAACTAAATGGTCGGAAATCAATGCAGAATTAATTCCAAATCGTACAACTATTGATTGTGCACATTTGGTTGCGGAAGTTCATTATCTCAAATAAAAAGCTGCTGCAGGAAATAAAACACGCTTATAATGTTTTCACGTTACTTCAGATATGTTTGTACCATTTAGTATCAGAAACAGAGTAAACTACTTATGTATTTGGTTTGAATATGAAAGTTATGGCAATGTTGAGTTATAGTTCTGTAGTAATTAAACGATATAGTTGCTTAGTTTGAACTCCTCTCGTTGAAGAGGAGAATCCCCCTTTCAGCTCAAGGGAATCTGTCTCTCCCTTTTTACATTAAGAAATCTGTATCACAACCTACTTTCTATATAGTACATTATGTATCGCGTAATCTCTTTGACTTACATTTGCCAGCTATTGGGATGGATAAGACTATTTTGTTTATTACGTTCTCAAAGAAGGACATCCTGCACCCGTCAGAATCATTTTCGGAGTGTGCTGCTCAATAGTATACTACAGGCATGCTGGTAGAGGAACTGCCCTCTTATGTCTAGATATCTTTATCTATCTGTCTGCATTCACGGGCGGCTAGGGAGAGAAAGCAGGTTCGGGGGTTCTCGGTTAGAGAACGGTAGAAGCTGGGTCAGGGTCACGTGGGTGAAAACTCTTCACCTTGTGCGGAGTCAGGGTCAGGGTTGGGGTAGATTGGGTTCGATACCGATAGATATTAGGTAAAATTCAGAGAAGACAGATATCGGGCTTGATACCGATAGATACGAGACGAGGTTCGAGGATAACAGAGATGACCCAGCTTAGCATGACATGCCCGACCTGCCCAAGGAATACGAGGACGGGGAACAAGGGGCACAACCGGGAGGTTATACAACTCGGGTTCGTAGAAGTTCGAAAACAGAAACTAGAATGTATTCCTATATCACAGGAAGTTCGGATAAGGAGACAAGTAAGAAAGAACAAAGGGAAATTACAGCTATATATATATATCCTCCAGAACCCGATGACTAATTCGCGTAATGGAAACTCATAGAAAGAAAACCTAATCATGTACGAGAACCCGAAAGAAACTTAACCAACGAAAACCCGATTACAAATCCTTCTCCTTCCCGAACTTCTCCTCAAGTCTTGGCACGCCGTTACATTGTCTCCAGTTACCCAATCTTTCCTCCATCACAGCCTCAAACTCCACTTCCTGTAACTGCATCTTCTATTACCTCTATATCCCGAGGAGTGATTCATGATTTCTGAATGTATTGACCAGATTCTATGTACTGAGTTCGATGAACCCCAATTTAATTTGAATGCTCTATCTACCATACTCTATAAATAGCGCGTTAGCCCAGGGCGCACAACCAGTTAGCACAGGGCGCACAACCAGTTAGCTGGCGCATCTATAGATAGCTGCAACGATGAAGCTAGGTTGGTCTGTGCAGTATATTCAATTGTCATGCTTCTCACCGAATTCCCAAAGTTTCTGCTTTATATCGTCATTTATCATTTTACTACAACTTATTGCTGTAATAACTGAACTGTTATTGAGCTTATCAACGCTACTCCGCCGTCATGTTGAACGGTGGACTGATGGGTAGTGCGTACCGGACAGCAGTGTGACGGAGAATGGCAGTTGATATATAGGATATAGCGTATGGAAGAAATAAACAACCCCCCACACCCGGCCATATCACTTCCGCTTCCGCTAACCGCCCCTCCACTTTCTTTCTAATCTCCACCTCCTTGACCTTTAACTGTTTGCCCTGTGTGTTGGTCCACTCATTCAGTCCAGCGCAATCAATATTACCACGTCCGGCGCTCGCCAGGCATTCCTTTGGTATGCTCACGAGTTAGTCATGAGTAGTGACCTAGCGATATACGGTGGTTGGACTGGGATGAGTTGACTAAGTGGACGATATGTTTACTCGGTGACGCTGAATATATTGATAGCACAACGACCAAACGGTCCATATTGCTCTACAATCAAACTAGCCAAGAGAATGCGGAGTGGATCTATGATAATTTTGATTCTTGAGATCAGGATTATGCAAGATTTAATATGAACTCCCTTTGTCTCTTTTATTACTATCTCTTGTCACCAATTGTCCTTTGCAGACTAAAATCCCCATATCAATGACCATGGTCTGCATGGTATCAATGAGTTGAACAGAAAAAGAATAAAAATCCTGAACAAAAACCAGTCTCTATTTTAGAGACCGATGTATCATGCATATGACTAAAATATCTGTGATGTTCAAGCTCTAACCTGTGTTAGAGATACAAATTCCGAGTGCCTTCCGCAGTGTGAGGTTAAACGTTACATCACTTCCGCACTCCAGGGTACATGGAGTATCCAATCATCCTCCACGCCAATATATAACTTGCTAAACATTCCTTTCTCAACAGACAGCTGCTACAAACCAACCAGTCAATTCTCCCGCCGAGGACTCTCCCCAAGACAAGCCCACAGCACCCCTAATCCCTCGGGGCTTTCTCCCACTCCGTCTCGACCCTCAACCGGTCCACCTCAACTACCAGTCTTTCCGTGAAAACTCTTAACCTCTGGGTCTCGTCCACCGATATCCGAGACTCTGTTTCCATGCTCAGCTTCCCACTGAGCACCCTTTCTAGATCCAGCATCAGCCTGTCGCGCTCCTGCTCTGCCTTATCAAGACATCTGGCTGCCCTCTGCACCTCCGTGCTCACACCGCTCTGCTCTGCCATTACAATATTACGCTGCTCCCTCAGGCTGCTCATCGTAGGCCATGGTGTGTTTATCCACTGTCCCCGACTGTAAGGTTCCTTAACCCTGCCTTCCACCACCTTCTGCAGTCTCTCAGTCTCGGCCACCAGCCTCACAAGCTGCTTCTCAATCTCCTCCCTCTCATCCTTCGCCCGCTTCGCCTCCCGAAACGACCGCACAGCCTCCGTAGCCCGTTGCTCCATCTCCAACCACGACCCCGCCACCGCCGCCCAGATCCCCTCCACTTCCGCCAACAGCCCTTCCAGCTCCCCGTCAACCCCTTCCAATTCCCCCTTCAGCAATTCTCCTTCTATCTTAATCCCCCTCACCGGCGGGTCATTCTCCGCGAACCCCTGCGCGCCCATGACCTCCGCAAGCTTCGCCGCGGCCGAGTTAACCGTCGCCCGGAGCTGCAGCAACCCGCCCCTGTGATCGGCGAGGGACGGGAGCGGCTCGGTGACGGACGGCAATGGCGCAGCGGGAGGCGTTTGCTGGCCGTGGGCCGGGGGTGGTGGTGGGGTCACGGCGCTCTCGGGGGTCTCGGTGGTCTCGGAGGAATCGGGGCTGGAGGGGTAGGGAGACTCGTTAGTTGTGCGGTATGCCCACTGGGTCATGAGGGAAATAGATACCCGCCGTTTGCCATTATGGGTGTGTAGTGTGTGTTTTTAACTTACTGTTCGGATGCGGTTGGGCAGCGTGTGCGATAGTGTGAGAGGTGGGTTTGAAGCGCAATGGGTGGTTACGGTCGTGACAGTTGGAGGCCTGAATTACACAAGGTTGTAATGCTCTCCGGTTTATCATTGGCTCTTTATAAGCGGCGGCAAGAGCTGACTAAATGGTCCATATGAGTAGACTGAGAAATTATGCAATAATATATGATAATATATATCTTGTGAGACACTTCTTTTTCAACATATACTCGTTATTTTACAGCGTTTGTGAACGACTACTATTGCATGCCATAGAAAAAAAGTCGTCTTAGAGGTTTTTTGTGTGGATGCAATAGAGGTCATGTTCACAAATGCTGTGAAACTACGAGTAGTTCCTAAATATTAACTACTAGATACCCTTCCCGCCGGGACGAACCCCAACACAGTGCACCCGCCAGTGCTCGCAAGAATAACTATCAGTATTGTTGTAACGTAACTGCGATATGGTCACAATTCTTTCGAGGTACAATTGTTATCAAACTACATGATACTTCGTGCACCTCTTATCGTATCAATTTTGATACCTTGCAATTATGATCCGAGCCTAGGAGCGAGTCCTAATACTTATATGAGTATTTTCTATATATATTATATGAGTACTAGTATAGGCACAATACTCTTGTATAAATGAGATGGAGGAAGCAAAACTCACCACTATTAGAGACAAGGGATACTGGAACATGTTCCAGGTACTAGCGCATTTCACCAGGAAAGCTCTCATCACCGGCATAGTGACAGAATCTCAAAAAAGAGGTTGTGGGTATCAAAACACAATATATGAATCGGGGTACATATAAGAGGATTCAGTATATCTTTCCTAAATACTAGAGTTATATAATGATATAAACCAAATGTGGTAAATTCGATAGAGCTTATAGTCCCTAATCCAGTCAATGACTTCTCTGAGACAATACTTTCGATAGATAGAGACAAATCGTGTTAAAGATAGTTGGTAGATGGCTAAATAACACTTCTAGCTACTTGGTTCTGTAATTGTACATGAATCTAAGTTTCTTCCGCGATTTTGGATCATCCCATTGTCGCCCTTGGTTGCTTTGCCGGTGATGATCGCTTTCCTGGTGATGATCGCTTTCCCGGTGAAATACGTTACACTCGAACGATGCTCCCCTGCCAGAACCAGAATCACAGGCACAATAGAGACCAACAGTACTCGCTCTACCAACACTAAAAACAACGCCAGAGCCACCTCTCTAAATATTCCGGCGTCTAGGCAATAAATTAGGATAATATGTTGTGCCACGAAGAGGAATAGTATGGTAACGGTCAGAGGATTGGTAATACGGGTTTCTATAAATTCCCACTCAGTTCTGCTATATTATACCTGTTTCTATTATCGGAGGTTAGGAGTCATACTTGGACAGGGTTATTCAGCTATCTAATGGACACTATTTTCCCTCTATGTCTCGTTTCCCCTCCTATCCTTTTCTCTTTAAATAACTCTGATAGGGCGGGGTTCCGAGATGGGCACTGAGAGGAACATCGACTTGGTTAAATACCAATTGAAACGAAATATATCGATACTAAGATAAGACTATAGAGAAAGGAAAGGGCCGGAGAAGGGGAACGAAGCCCCGATTCGAAATGCAAGAGAACCCCGATGTCTACCCCCCGTAACCACACCTACAGAAATAACATAGAGACATAATGAAACCTCACAATCGATGCCGACGCTTCTTTCATTATTCCTAATCAGATGCGTCTATTGCTTACAAACACTAATGAAACATCATAATCGATCCCGATGCTTTTTACATATTCCTAATGAGCTGCGTCTATTGCCTACTAACCCTCCCGAGCACCTTACTAGACCACCGAACAGACCCAACCCTATACCGATCCATTATCCAGAAGTGAGATTCCGAGCAGTTCTCGATGACGAGGTGGGTGGGGGCAATCGGGTATACGGGTACCCATACTGTCCTTAGGAATATAAGTAGTTTCTTAGTCTATAGTGTATAGTCCACGTTGTCTTTTTGGGGGGTAGGGGGCATACCCGCGCGCTACCATGATCTGTGTGGGGGGTGCTTTGGAATAGCTTCTCACATGGGCCTGAGAGGTTGGGGGAGAAGGGGTAGCCTCTGAGATGAGATGGGATGGAGGGTGGGATTGGTGGGATTGGTGGGATAAACCGAGATGGAATAAGATTCAATGGGATGCGATGGGATGCGATGGGATGGATGGGATAGAATAGGATGAGATGCAATATGGCCGCATGCAGAGGAGACCGGGGAGGGGGGGAGCAGTGAAGTGTGGAGGACGGAGCGGTGGAAGCCATGGAGCTGTGGAGGAGCCACGCGTATAACTGGGGCGAGAGACGTGATGTTGCAAGGCTGTGATCTTTATCATTGGCTCTTCAGTCGCGGGAGGATCTGACTAGGAGAACAATATGTCACGGAGAGTGTGCAATTATATAGATTCCATACCAGTATATATATCTTGTTAAACGCTCGTTTCTTGACAGAGGCTTCCTCCACACTACTTAGTAGATAATCGCTCTACCGAGGATGCTTTACAAGACAAGGCCCCTGCTCACCTAATCCCTAGGAGCCCTCTCCAACACCGCCTCGACCTTCAGCCGGGCTACCTCCGCTGCTAGTCTCTCCACCTCTACCCTTAACCTTTCCGTCTCAACCACCGATGCCCTAGCCTCTGCTTCCACCTTCACCTTCTCACTCAGCACCGTCGCCAGACCCATTATCAGTCTCTCTCTCTCCGGCTCCGTCCTATCGAGCTCCTCGCCCGCCTTCTGCACCTCCTTCCTCACTCTAATTCTCTCCGCCCGTATCTTATCAATCTCTTCCCACGCCCAATTCTCCGTAAGCCGCAGTGGGGGGTAACATTGTTCCCCTTCCCCCGGAAACCTCTTTACCACATTATCGTCCTGCGAACGCAACCGCGCCACCTCCGACAGCAACCTCTCGTATTCCTTGCCGAGCTCCTCTATCCGACCCTTTACCCGCTGCCGCGCCTGCGACGAGCACACAATCTCCGTAGCCCACTGGTCCATCTCCGACCGCAACCTCTCCACTCCCGCCCAGATTCCCTGCGCCTCCCCCAAAATCCTCTCTACCTGCTTACCAATGTCCTCTGCCTCCTCACTCAGCCCTCCTCCCTCTCCGCGGGCGCTCCTCCCCATGGCATCGGGATCGGAATCACCATCACCACGGCTAGAGCCTGCCGGGTTATCCCTTACCAACTGCTCCGCGGCCGAGTTGAGCGTCTCCTGCAGGTGCAGCAGCACGGCCGTGTGCTCTGCGAGGGACGGAAGTGGCGCGGCGAGAGGCGTCTGCTGGGCGGGAACCGGGGGTGTGGGCGTCACGGGGGTGCTGGGGCTGGGGGGGGGGTAGGAAGCCTCGTTAGATGTGGGGTGTGGTAAATGGGTGTGTTCAGTGGGGTGGTGGGGGGAGGGGGCGGACTGCGTACCAGCGGGCTGCCATGATCTGTGTGGGGGGTGCCTTGGACGAGCTGTTCAGATGTGCCTGGGAGGTTGGGGGGGGGGTAGTTTGTGAGAGATGGGATGGGATGGGGATGGGATGGATGGGATGGATGGATGAGATGGAATAAGATGGGATGGGATGGGATAGAATGCAATGGGATGGATGGGATACAATAGGATGAGATGCAATGGGTGCAGTGGAAATCGCGGGGTTGTGGATGAATCGGGGCGAGAGGTTGGTGGCCTAAATCACGTGATCTTCCTCTATCATTGGCTCTTCAGCCGCGAGAGGAGCTGACTAAGAGAATAATTAGTCACGCAGAGAGTATGCAATTATGTATGTAAATTCCACGCTGATATATATATCTTGTTGAACACTCCCTATTCAATAGAGCACTCCTACAAACTAACCAGTAGCTACTCTTCTCGGCAGGGACGGCCCCCAATTAAGACTGCTACTCCTCCAAATCTAGTCTCTCGGGACTGGCTCAAACTCCGTCTCGGCTCTCATCCGGTCCACCTCCGCTGTCAGTTTCTCCGTCTCGGCCCTTAGCAGCCCCGTTTGCGCCACCAACTTGCGGGCGTCTGATTCCATCTCCTGCTTTTCAATAACCACCCTCTCCAGATCCAGCATCAGCTTCTCGTGCTCCTTCTCTGTCCTATCAAGATGCTCGACGGCCCCCTCCACCCCCTGGCTCGCCTTAATAGCCTCCGCCCTCAACCTCCGATCCCCCCTCACTCTACTCCTAAGATACCTCCTTGCATCGTCAACACCCAACTCAGCCGCCTTCCGGTTCATCTCCTCGACCCTCGCATCTTGCTGCAAGTCCAATCTCTCCACTTCCCCCAGCAGCCTCTCCTTCTCCACGCTGAGCCCCTCCAGCGCAGCCTTCGCCCGCCTCCTCTCCTGCGCCGACCCCACAACCTCCCCAACCCGCCGCTCCATTTCCACCCACAGCCCCCCCACCTCCACCCAGATCCTCTCCACCGCCACCAGAAGCTCCTCCAGCTCGTCACCAACCTCCCCAAGCCTCACCGCCAGCCGTTCCCGCTCTGCCTGCGCCGCCCCCCGCAGCGCCTCAGAACCGTCATTACCACTGTGCTCCGCCGCCGCCTCCGCGCGCGCGACATCGGCAAGCTTCTCCGCGGTAGCCTTTACCGCCGCCGCCTCCGCGCGCGCGACATCGGCAAGCTTCTCCGCGGTAGCCTTTACCGCCGCCTGCAGCTCCAGGATCTCTAGTAGCGCGACCCTGTGCTCGGAGAGCGGCGGCACCGGGGAGGCGGGGCGCATCTCGTGGGCTGCGACCGGGGGCGCGGGGGTGTCGGGGGTGTGCGGTCTGGGGGGGTAGGTAGCGTGGTTAGACGTGGGGCACGGGTAATGGGGTCGGGGGGGGGATGCGTACCTGGGTGGGGGCATGATCTATGTTGCGGTCGTGGTTGGACTCGTTATTCGGATGGGGGTGGGAAGGGTGGGCGGTGGTTTGTGGGATGGGGTAGGATGGAGGC
This sequence comes from Morchella sp. 2014-9hei, assembly GCA_024713685.1. Lineage (NCBI taxonomy): Eukaryota > Fungi > Ascomycota > Pezizomycetes > Pezizales > Morchellaceae > Morchella > Morchella sp. 2014-9hei. The sequence continues at coordinate 509,066 of JAMGYW010000025.1, forward strand.
GATGGGGGGATGAATGGGGATGGATGGGATGATTGGGACGAGTAGAGTAGAATTAAATTGATTCAATGAGGCCAGAAGCAGAGCAACTCGGGAGTGGAGGGAATTGGGGAGAAAGAGCGGTTGAAGTCGTTGGTTGGGCTGGTTGTGGGTGGCCTAAATCACGCGGGGTTGCAACGCTGTGGTCTTTATCATTGGCGCGCCTAGCGCTCGGAGAGCCGACTAGATGAACGAGATGTGCATGGACGGATACACGAATTGCTGTTCTACGCCTATATCTTCTTTATAACCAATTTATCAGAAGTAAACATCCCGCTGCACGTCTCTAATCCCTCGCAGCCTCCTGCCACCCCGTCTCGACCCCCGGCCGGTCCACCACCCCCGCCACAGACTCTCCAGACGCTCCACCCACCCCCCGCTCAACTCCCCGCCTCTCGGTCTCCTGCTCCACGCTCTCACTGTGCACACTCTCCCCCACCACCTCCGCGCCCGTCTCCTCCTCCTCCACCTCCCACACCCCAAGGCCCCGAGATAGCACACTCCCCTCCAGCCACAGTATGTACGCCTCATCTTCCTCCGTCCTACCAACCTCATCAAGCATCTCCAACACCTCCTTCTTCACCCTCTCGGCCTCCGCCTTCATGCTGTCCCTCTCCTTGCGGAGTTTCTCCACCTCCTCCTGCAACAACCTCTGCCGCTGCAACGACCGCGCAGCCTCCGCAGCCTCCTCCTCCACGCTCCCAGCCCTGCGCGGTGCGTGGCGGTTCCAGCGCTGGACGATGGAATGTTAGCCCTGAGTGATGTGCGGTGTGGAGTAGGAGTAGGATGATGCGGGTACTACATACCCGGGGTACACGACTGGGATCATATGCGATTCTGGACACGTTGCTCATACTTCTCACGATGGGGTGTGATGGGGTGCGGCTTTGGGGGAGTAAGGGGGAGGAGGGGGAATGGTTGTGTGGTGGATAAAGCGGAGTCGGGGGGAGGTATCATTGGTACTTTAGCAACGGGGGGGTGACTAAGCGGACGCAACCTCTAGCCCCATTCCAGATGTAAGTTTTGGTACTCGCGATCCCCACTGGTACAGATGCGTTTTGGAACAACCCGGTATTGTACTTACTACCATGGCCACCACCGGGACCTTGGGATTGTACTAAGCATTCAACCACTCTTTCCGGCGTTTGTGAAACCGGGAATACCATTTCTCTTGATCCCATGTGGGTTAGGGTTGTTGGCTCTGGAGGGTCAGAGGTTGTATTCTTTGTGTAGTTTGCTCTGACCTTAACGCGCGCCCGGGGCTAGCTAAGTGAATGAGAGCTGTAAATAGTTTCTTTGAGGTCGCCAATATCTTATTCAAGACTAATTCATAAACAGATGGCTCCTACGTATACAAAAACAAATACCCCTCGCTGGAAATATTCCCCAAACCTGATCGCCAGGTCTCCCTAATCCCTCGCAACCTCCCTCACAACTTCCTCCGACCTGGTCTCGACCTCCGCGTCTTCCTCCTGCACCTCCACTTCAGCCACCTCCACCTCCACCTCAGCCCCCCCAACCGCAGCCACCGATTCCCGCTCCCCACTCATCACCCTCCCCAGCTCCATTATCATCCTCTCCGCCACCTTCTCCGCCCTCTCGAACTGCCTCCTCGCCCTCTTCACCTTCGCGCCCACCCTCTCCCCCCCCGCCTTCGCACTATCAAACTGCTGCAACACCCCATTCGCCGTCAGCCACACCGGGTCGCGCCAGTCCTCCGCCTCCCTCTTCCCCTGCTTCACCATCTCCACAAACCGCACCCGCAGCCTCTCCGTCTCAGCCTGCAGAGCCTCGTGCTCCTTGCCGAGTTCCACTAGCTCATCCTTCGCCCGCGTCCTCTCCAGTATCGCCCGCGCCGCCTCCGCAGCCCGCTCTTCCATCTCACCCCCCCACGTTCCCACGCTCGCCTGAAGCCCACTCCCCCCCACCGCTGCTCCCCCCACCCCACCAGCAGACCCCGCCGCCTCCTCCCCGGCTGCCACCCGCTCCTCGTGTGTCTGGGCCGTGCCCCTCGCCAGCGCCTCAGCACCACCACCATCGCGACGACCGCCCACCGCCGCGTTACGCTGCGCCGGACTCTGCGCCGCCGGCTCAGGGCCGAGCAACCTCGCCAAATACGCCTCCATAACACGCCCGAATAGCGATATCGGAGAGCTGCGCTCGCCCACGGATGGTAGCGCCTTCGGCGGCGATTGGCGGCTTGACCCCGGGGGTCCGGCGGTGGGTGTGTCTGTGGGCCTGTTGGTTAGTCGTGAGTGAGGTGCAGTGTGCGTGGGTTAGGGTGCTGGGGGTACATACTCGTGTTCCATGATTGTGATCTTGTACTCGCAGGAGGTTAGATGACGCTTGGGAGGGTGCGTGCGATAGTTCTTGGGATGGCGGTGGTGGTGGAGGAGGTTGGGTGTTGGGAGTTGGGAGTTTGTGGGGAAGGAGAAAGGAGGTGTGGATGTGGTGGAGGTGGTGAAGGGGCTGTGTCGAGCTGCATGCATGATGCTGGCTTGGCTGCGGGCCGAGGTTACGCGAGTTGCAACACCCCAGTTTAGCATTGGGGCTGAAGCCGCGCGAGGAGATGACAAAGTGAACGAGATATTAGAGGTTTTAGGCCAATCATCAATTTTGAAAAATGTTGGTTGCAAAATTGATGATTGTGGGTAGCAAAATCGATGGTTCCATGCCGATCTCCATACAAAAATGGGTTCAAAACTGCTAGTTGCGGGGACCGTCTTGCTGGGTGGTAAATAGCATTTTTCAAAATTGATCGTTGGCCTAAAGTTTCTATAGATATTCTTCCCACGTATACAAGAAATGTTCCCCCAAGGCCGGACCGCCAGAGCTCACTAATCCTTCGCTGCATCCTCTGCGCACTCGGTTTCGACCTTCACGTCGTCCACCTCCACCTCCACCTCCTCCTCCACCTCCACCTCCACCTCCACCTCCACCTCCACCTCCTCCTCCACCTCCACCTCCACCTCCACCTCCACCTCCACCTCCACCTCCACCTCCACCTCCACCTCCACCTCGTCCACCTCCACCTTCACCCCCGCCCCAACCCCGCCTGCCGCGGCCACCTCCACCTCCACCTCGTCCACCTCCACCTTCACCCCCGCCCCAACCCCCCCTGCCGCGGCCACCTCCACCTCCACCTCGTCCACCTCCACCTTCACCCCCGCCCCAACCCCGCCTGCCGCGGCCACCTCCACCTCCACCTCGTCCACCTCCACCTTCACCCCCGCCCCAACCCCGCCTGCCGCGGCCACAGATCTTCGTGCCCCTGTCCCCATCCATTGCCCACCATCAACCACCAGCGCCGCCAGCATAACGACCAGCTTCTCCACCTTCTGCTCCGCGCTATCAAAGACCTTGCCCACCCTCTCCACCTCAACCTCCGTCTCCTTTTGCTTATCCTCTATCCCTTCAATGCGGTCGTTCATCCTATCCACCTTTCCCCAGAGAGAGCCCGACCCCTGTCCTAAACCCCCAGCACGCAACTTATCATACTCCTTCCACACCTCCCCTTGCTCCGCCGCCAGCCTCTGCTTCTTCTTGCGGAGCTCCTCCAGCTCCTCCATTCTCCGCTTCCTGTCCTGAAGCGTCCACATCACCTGCGTCGCCAGCTCCTCCATCTCCTTCCCCCACCTCCCCACCGCCGCCCTGCTCCCCGGTGCTGCCCCCGCTACCCCATCAGCTGATTCCTCGTGATCACGCGCCTGGGCACACGCCGTCGCGAGTGCGGCTATGACCTCTCGCAACGAGGTAACCACGAACGGCGACAGCTGCGGACTACGCTCATCCATGGATGGTAGCGCTGTGGGTGGCGATTGGTGGCTTGACGCCGGGGGTTCGGCCGTCTTGGATCGGATGGGTGTGTCCGTAGGCCTGTTGGTTAGACGTGAGTGAGATGCAGTGGGTGGATGAGGGTGCTGGGGGCACATACCCGTGTTCCATTATTGTGATCTTGTGGGTTGTAGGGGGTTTTGGACTCGCAGCTTAGATGAAGCTCGGTAGGGTGCGTTCGAGAGTTCTTGAGATGGGTTGGATGGCGCTGATGGTGAAGGAGGTTGAGAGTTGGGAGTCTGTGGGGCAGGAGAAAGGAGTTGTGGATGTGGTGGTGGAGCCGGTGAAGGTGGGCTGTGTTGAGCTGCATGCATGCATGGGGCTGGCTTGGCTGCGGGCCGAGGTTACGCGAGTTGCAACACCCCCGGTTTGAGGAGATGATCAAAGTGAACGAGATATTGATATTCTTCCTACGTATACAAGAAATATTCCCCCAAGGACGGACCGCCAGGGCTCATTAATCCTTCGCTGCATCCTCTGCGCACTCGGTTTCGACCTTCACGTCGTCCACCTCCACCTCCTCCTCCTCCTCCACCTCCACCTCCACCTCCACCTCCACCTCGTCCACCTCCACCTTCACCCCCGCCCCAACCCCCCCTGCCGCGGCCACAGATCTTCGTGCCCCTGTCCCCATCCATTGCCCACCATCAATCCCCAGCGCCGCCAGCATAACGACCAGCTTCTCCACCTTCTGCTCCGCGCTATCAAAGACCTTGCCCACCCTCTCCAGCTCAACCTCCATCACCTCTTGCTCATCCTGCATCCTTTCCATGCGGTCCATCCTATCCTCCTTTTCCCAGTGAGAGCCCGACCCCTGTCCTAAACCCCCAGCACACAACTTTTCATACTCCTTCGACACCTCCACACGCTCCGCCTTCAGCCTCTGCTTCTTCTTGCGGAGCTCCTCCAGCTCCTCCATTGTCCGCTTCCTGTCCTGAAGCGTCCACATCACCTGCGTCGCCAGCTCCTCTATCTCCATCCCCCACCTCCCCACCGCCGCCCTGCTTCCCGGTGCTGCCCCTGCTACCCCATCACCTGATTCCTCGTGATCACGCGCCTGGGCACACGCCGTCGTGAGTGCGGCTATGATCTCTCGCAACGAGGTAACCACGAACGGCGACAGCTGCGGACTACGCTCATCCATGGATGGTGCCGCTGTGGGCGGCGATCGGTCGGACGCCGGGGGTTCGGCGGTGGGTGTGTTTGTAAGCCTGTTGGCCAGTAGTGAGCGGGGTGCAGTGGGTGGGTTAGGAGGCTGGGGGTACATACCCGTGTTCCATTATTGTGATGTTGGACTCGCAGCTTAGATGAAGCTCGGGAGGGTGCGTGCAATAGTTCTTCGGATGTGGTGGGATGGCGGTGGTGGTGGAGGTTGGGAGATTGTGGGGTAGGAGAAAGGAGTTGTGGATGTGGTGGAGGTGGGCTGTGTCGAGCTGCATGCATGCATGAGGCTGGCTTGGCTGCGGGCCGAGGTTACGCGAGTTGCAGCACCCCCGGTTTCAGGAGATGACAAAGTGGGTGAGATATGGCGGGGGACACCTTGAGACGGAGTGGTTTCGGGAGTCAACCTCAACCGCTGATAGCTATCCCCAACCACACCCTAATTCATTCCTCTCTCTGTTATTTGATAGTTCTGCTTCTTCTCTACAACGTGACAGGGCCAGATTAATTCTATCTTTCGTTGTGGTGGTGCTGTGAATATTCTAAAAGCTGGGTTTTTGGTGGGGGACCCAACCAATGTCGTGCCAATAATCACCTATTTAGGACAGGTAAGTCTCCCGATTGGGAAGGTCTACATCTAGATACGGCCTTTGTGTGCGCCCAGGGGCTGGTTTTGGCGAATTATTATCAGTAAATTGATTAAATAATTACCCGATTGGGACATTGATCGTCAGAAACCAATGTCGCGAACCTCCGTCTCAGCCTGTCCCCCGCCATATTCATATTCTTCCCACATATACAAGAAATGTTCCCCCAAGGCCGGACCGCCAGAGCTCACTAATCCCTCGCCGCACCCTCTGCGCACTCGGTTCCGACCTTCACGTCGTCCACCTCCACCTTCACCCCCGCCCCAACCCCCCCTGCCGCGGCCACAGATCTTCGCGCCCCTGTCCCCATCCATTTCCCACCATCAACCACCCGCGCCGCCAGCGTGACTACGAGTTTCTCCGCCTCCTGCTCCATGCTATCAAAGAGCTTACCCACCATCACCACCTCAACCTCCGTCTGGATTTGTTCATCCACGATCTCTCGACAGCGGTCAACCATCCTATCCAACTCATCTTGCAAGAGAGAGCCCGGCCCCTGTTCTATAGCCTCAGTAAACACCTTGTCATACTCCGCGGACAACTCCTCATCCTCCGCCGCCAGCCTCTGCTTCTTCTTGCGGAGCTGCTCCAGCTCCTCCATTGCCTGCCTCCTCTCCTGCAGCGACCGCATCACCCCCGCCGCCAACTCATCCATCTCCTTCCCCCACCTCCCCACCGCCGCCCTGCTCCCCGGTGCTGCCCCCGCCACCCCATCACCAGATTCCTCGTGATCACGCGGCTGGGCACACGCCGTCGCGAGTGCCGTTATGACCTCCAGCACCGACATCAGCCCGAACCGCGACCGCTGCGGCCTACGCTCGTCCAGGGATTGTAGCAGCGATTGGAGGGACCCCGGGGGTTCGGCGGCCTCGGATGGGAGCGGTGTGTCGGTGGGCCTGTTGGTCAGCCGTGAGTGGGGTGCAGTGGGTGGGTTAGGATGCTGGGGGTACATACCGGTGTTCCATGGTTGTGATCTTGCGATGGGGTTTTTCACTCGCTGCTCTGATGGTGCTAGGCTGGTGCGATAGTTTTTGAGATTGGGCGCGATGTGGGTAGGGGTGAAGTCGTGGGGTGGAGATGGTGAGGGAGAAGGAGGTGGGGGTGGTGGAAGCGGGGGTGAAGGTGGAGGTGTCGAGGTGCATACATGCAGCTGGCTTGGTTGGGGGCCTAACGCGGATCACACGGGTTCTTTTCATCATTGGCGCTTAGCCGTGCAGGGAGCTGACTAAGTGGACGAGATATTGATATTCTTCCTACGTATACAAGAAATATTCCCTCAAGGCCAGACAGCCAGGTCTCACTAATCCTTCGCAACCTCTTCTGCGCACTCGGTTCCGACCTTCACGTCGTCCACCTCCACCTCATCCACCTCCACCTCATCCACCTCCACCTTCACCCCCGCCTTAAGCTTCCTTGCCGCAGCTACAACTCGGGCTATCCCCATCTGGTCCCCACCATCAATTACCAACGCCAGCGTAAGTACCACATCCTCCGTCTCCTGCTCCATCTTATCAAACTGCTTGCCCACCCTCTCCACCTCAACCCTCGCCCGCTGTTCCTCCTCCTTCATCTTGTCAAGGAAGTCGGAAAGCCTCCTCGCCTCAACCCATAAAGAGTGCGATGACCCCACCCCCAGTCTTACAGCCTTAGCAATGAGCTCATCAATATCATTGAACAACAACTTGTTCTCCGCCGCCAGCCACTCCTTCTTCTTGCAGAGTTCCTCCAGCTGATCCTTTACCCGCTTCCTCTCCTGCAGCGATAGCACCGCCACGGTGGCCAGCTCCTCCGTATCCTTCCCCCACCTGCCCACCCCCGCCCTGATCCCCTTCGCTGCCCGCAACGCCCCCTCTACCCCATTACCAGATTTCTCGGCCTCCGCGTCGTGATCACGCGGCTGGGCACACGCCACCGCTTGTACCACTACGGTTGGATTGCCTGACGCGACTGCCACCACAGACCCTAACACCCCGAACAGCGACATCTGCGGCTTAAGCTCGTCTATGGACGGTAGGGCTGTGGGCGGCGATTGGTGGGACACCGGGGGTTCGGCGGTCTCGGATGTTATGAGTGCGACGTAGGCCTGTTGGTTATTCATGAGTGACGTGCTGTGGGCGTATTAGGATGGTGGGAATACATACCCGTGTTCCCTGCTTGTGATCTTGTGGGGGAGTTTTGGACTCGCTGCTCTGATGCAGCTAGGTAGGGTGCGATAGTTTTTGAGATGGGACGCGATGTGGCTAGTGGTGAAGTCGTGGGGTGGAGATGGTGAGGGAGAAGGAGGTGGGGGTGGTGGAAGCGGGGGTGAAGGTGGAGGTGTCGAGGTGCATGCATGAGGTTGGTTGGGGGCCTTAATCGGGTTCTTTTCATCATTGGCGCTTAGCCGTGCAGGGAGCTGACTAAGTGGACGAGATATTGATATTCTTCCTATGTATACAAGAAATGGTCCCCCAAGGCCAGACAGCCAGGTCTCACTAATCCCTCGCAACCTCTTCTGCGCACTCGGTTTCGACCTTAACGTCGTCCACCTCCACCTCGTCCACCTCCACCTTCACCCCCGCGTTAAGCCTCCTTGCCGCAGCTACAACTCGGGCCGCTATCCCCATGTGGTCCCCACGATCAATTACCAACGCCAGCGTACGTACCAGATCCTCCGTCTCCTGCTCCATCTTATTAAACTGCATGCCCACCCTCTCCACCTCAACCCTCGCCCGCTGTTCCTCCTCCTCCATCTTGTCAATGCAGTCAGAAAGCCTCCTCGCCTCAACCCACAAAGAGTGCGATGACCCCACCTCCTGTCTTTGAGCCTTAGCAGCCACCTCATAAAACTCCTTGGACAACCTCTCATTCTCCGCCGCCAGCCTCTCCTCCTCCTTGCACAGTTCCTCCAGCTGATCCTTTGCCCGCTTCCTCTCCTGCAGCGATCGCACCGCCTCCGTAGCCAGCTCCTCCATATCCTCCCCCCACCTGCCCTTCGCTGCCCCCAACGCCCCCTCTACCCCATTGCCAGACATCTCGGCCTCCGCCTCGCGATAACCCGGCGGGGCCCACGCCGCCGCGGCTCGCACCCTATCCCCTAAAAACTCGAACAGCGACATCTACAACTTACGCTCGTCTATGGACGGTAGCGCTGTGGGCGGCGATTGGTGGGACACCGGGGGTTCGGCGGTCTCGGATCTGGTGGGTGTGTCCGTAGGCCTGTTGGTTTCTCATGAGCGAGGTGCAGTGGGCGGATTAGGATGCTGGGCATACATACCCGTGTTCCTTGATTGTGATCTTGTGGGGGGGTTTGGACTCGCTGCTCAGATGGAGCTAGGGAGGGTGCGATTCTTTTTGCGATGGGACGCGATGTGGCTAGGGGTGAAGTCGGGGGGTGGGGATGGTGAGGGAGGAGGAAGGGGGATGCGTGGTGGGGTGGGTGTGGTGGAGGCGGGGGTGAAGGTGGAGGTGGAGGTGTCGAGGTGCGTAGTTGCAGCTGGCTTGGTTGGGGGCCTAACGCGGATCACACGGGTTCTTTTCATCATTGGCGCTTAGCCGCGCAGGGGGCTGACTAAGTGGCCGAGATACGTATATAAATACAAGTATCCATGATCTCCAGCACTTTGCATATTCTTTTCGAACAACTTACATGTTCTCATACCTGATTTCTCAACAGATATCTCCTACATATACAGGCAACAAACAGCCCCCGCCCGAAATGCTCACCAAAGACCAGACCTTCAGGTCTCGCTAGTCCCTCGAAACGTTCTCCCACTTCATCACGATTATGACTCTGTCAGTCTCTAACCCCCAACTTCACCGTCTCCCCCGCCAACGTAAAATCCGTGGATTTAATCATCACCCTCCCATCTCCCACTCTCTCCAACTCCCGTATCACCAAATCCCTCTCCCTCCTCGTGACATCATAGCCAACTCCCTCCCCCGCGCTCGTACTCTCCATCTCCACCATCGCCTTGCACACCTTCCCGGCCTCAGCCCTCATCTGGTGCTGTTTCCGGTGCTGTGTTTCCCGGTTTCTGGCACGTTTGGATTCCCTACGCGGACATCACGTGTTATCAGTGTTATTATTTAATGATACATACAAACCAGTTTTAAAAGCCCTCTGGAGTGAACCACCATAATGCCATACCAGCTATTTACCCGTCTTTTCCAAGATAGTAAAGCCGGTAATCCAGATATCAAGATTGTATCAGGGTTAGGGTTCAAAGCAGCTATCTCAGACCTCTGTAGAGGCAAATGCTCCGCGTGTCCGATGTCTGGATTGATTTACCGAAATAAAGCAGCGAGGTGCGAGGTTCACGGTACAACGCTGTACTCGGCAGGATGGTAAACTGGGCGAGAAGCGTACCCCGACGCCTCTCCCAAATCTCGAGATGTATGCATGAGAGACATTTCACAAATGTCTAGGCCATCCAGGGGATAATCCAAACCATTTGCTCTGTTCGTTTGCACCACCCCAGTGTGTAGCATGTCTCAATATAGCCACCATCGCGTGAAGCCCATATTGTAGCTACTACGCCTCTCTCATTATTATTTTTCAACACCTGGCTTCAGCTAGTGAACAAATAAATAACCTTCACACCAAAAAAGCTCAAGGCAAGACGACCACTCCACCCTAATCCCTCGCAGCCTTCTGGCAGTCTTCTACGGTCATCCAGGCCACTTGGTCCACCTCCGCTCTCAGTCTCTCGGCCTCTATCCCCAACCTGTCCGTCTCCGCCATTGGCCTCATAAGGTCGAATAGAATCCTCGTCCTCTCATAGATCATTCTTTTCAGCTCCAATGATGTATCGCTCAACTCCTGCTTCATCCTCGCACAATCACTACTTCCTTCTTCTTCCTCGCCCGCCTTCTCTGTCCCTGCCATGGTCTTCCCACCCACCCTGCGTTCTCTCTCCCTCTCACCTCTCAACCGCGCCACCTCCCTCACACCCCTCAAAGCCGCCTGCGTGACCCTCTCCACCTCGCCCAACACCCTCTCCTCCTCCGCCCACTTAGACGCCGCCTGCGCCTGCGCCGTCTTCACCTCCTTCCGCACCTTCTCCACCTCCACTTGCAGCCGCGCTGCCTCCGCCTCGACCAACCACACCAACGATTCTGCACTAGTAGCCCAGGGCAGTAGCGTACGCGCCATCTCGACGAAGGTGCTCTCCGCAAGCTTGGCCGCTGCGGCCTCCACCTTTGCCGCGTGTCGAACCAGAAGGGACCTTTGCTGGGCGACCTTCAACAGGTACGACTTGGTGTACGAGAGATCGATGTTGAGCTCGTCGATTTTCCGTATCTCGGCGGGGGAAAGATCGCAGCTGGTTGATGCGGGCGTAGGCGGTCAGTTGTGATTGTGCTTGCTGCAGATGAATCCTGTCGGTTTGAAGGGGGCGCGGGGGAGGGGGGGGGGGTGAGATACATACTTGGGTGGCATGATTTCTTGGGACCTTGGAAGTGGTTTGTGGGTGGTTTGTGGAGTGGGAGGGGAGGGGGGAGGGGAGCTTGGAGCTTTGACGAAGGTTGTAGCAGTGCGCGGGTGGTGGTTACACAAGCGCCATTGGAGGCCTAAATTAGCGGGGTTTGTAGCGCTAAGCTCCTTGTCATTAGCGCTGCCAGATAACCGAGACATATGCAGGTACACGTTGTTCAAAGTGCGTGTGAAGAACCCTCCTTTACGGTTGGGCACGCCTTGACACGGAGTGGGTTCGGGAGTCAACTGTAACCATTAATGAGATTCCCAACCACACTCTAATTTATTCTTGGCTCTGTTATCGATAGTTCTCTACAACTTGCCAGAGCCTGATTAATCTTATCGTTTGTGGTGGAGTCATGGATTTTCTAAAAGCCTGGTTTTTCGTGGGGATCTAACCAATCTCGCCGCATAATTGTTATTTGGGATAACAGAACTGACCCATTAGGAAGATTTCATCTGTATTGCGCGAGAGGTCTTCATTCAAGAGCTGAAACCGGCTGTTCTTGGCCAAATACTGGCGTAAATGATGATATAATTGCCGGAGTGGGTAATTAATCGTCGGAAGCCAATGTTGCGACACTCTGGCTCTAGGCATCTCCAACCATAGAAAGTTTTATTTTGGACCGGTCCGAGATTGGTCGAGCTTTTAGAAAAGTGACAACTTGCCGGGCAAGCAAGTACTTGAGGGGTGTGTGCCCCAGCTTTTGATACTCCACCACCGCATTTTGACTCTCTCTCACTGCCGAGCTTTTGGAAGACTTTGCAGCACTACTCAGATCAAGCAGGGAGCCAGCCCTACCCTGTGGTTATTTATTGGTATTTTCAGTGAGTTCTTCAGACTTCTTTCCAACATACAAATTGTGTGGCTAAGCCCGTTGTAACTCTGGAAATTTGGTCAAATTGGTTGCCATGCGTATTTAAGGTGCTCCAGCTATCGCTAGACTGGATCAACAATCCCTGCATCCCGACACTAGACTACAGACTTTGCGCTCGGAGGTCCGGGGTCTTTTTTTGCAGGCTCGGCATTAATTAGCCAAGGAGCTACAGATCCAGCTCTACATCTGACTCCAGGAGAGAGGACAAGTCGCGAAATTAGACCTTTTCTACTCCTAACATTTGTAGAATCACCAAATGAAGATAAGTTTTTCAAGGGGACTGTTTTAAGATATGATTCAGATGCAGATACACCTTGTATAAAGTGCTTGCCAAAAGCTGTGTAACGCCGAATAGTGGCAAGCAACATCTGCCTCCATTTCTAACCTCCCCAAATCAACGAAAATCAATGTACTGCCAGGCTGCAGGGAAGCTGGATGCATCCAGCGTAAAGTCTGTACTAGGCCGATCCTTCATTGCTTACATTTCCACAACCGTTCTACCGGTAGCTGTAAACGCCTACGTACATCTAATATTCGGGTCTTGTCACACACTTTGACGAACCAGTAGGTATTGTAGGAGTGCGCGGGTGGTTACACAGGTAGTTGGAGGCCTGAATTGTGCGAGGTTGCCCCTTGGCGTGTATCCATCCGGGATTGGGGCTTCGGCTGTGAGTCGGGGGGGGTCGGCGAAGTGGGCGAGATAGCTAATGCTGTAATCATAAATACATAAAGTGAGTTTCAAGGTGTGTTACAGCTCATGTTCTGCAATCCGTTTTCCGCACTTGCAGCTGCACCCCCGGGTTTGAGTCAGCCTAATAATAGGTTACGGTGGTGTGGTAGCACGGACAACTTTGCGCTCACTGCGTGCAAATCACGCATGTATTATACCTAGCTAATATACACGAATTTCAACCTGAAACACCGCCAAGCCAAGATTGCCCCACTACCCTCCCCCCCATCTCATAAATCCCCCACACTCATCCTCACCCCCACCTGTCGAAGCCCTCCAACCCCCCTCTTCTCCGCCGCTCTCATCCGCCCCAACGCTCACTTCCTCAGTGTAAAAAGCCCCACCGGTTCTGCCGGGGCCTGCTGCACGGCCTTGGTCTGCGACGCCTGCAACGCCTGCGCTGCCGTCAGCGCCTCCACATGCGCAACCTCCGCGAGCTTCGCCAGCACATCGACACTGGACTTGAGCTGTGTCAGGGCGAACCTGCGCTCGTCCTGGGCCAATGGGGACTGGGGGCTGGGCGTCGTTAGGCGGTTCATTGCGACAATGGTGTGGTGCAGTTGCACGAGAATCTCGGAGCTGGGATGGAGCGGCGGGGTTGTTAGTATGAGTGCAGTGCAGAGCAGTGTGATGGAGGGAGGGGAGGGTACGTACGCGAGTGTCATCCTTGGGAGTTTGTAGGCCTGCTTTGCGGAAGACTGGTTGTAGACTTTGGGGGTTGGGTAGAGATATAGCGACTTTGAGAGGTTGGAGGATCTGGAGTGGGTAACGTCGTTGCTTAAGTAGGTAGTGACTGTTGGTGACCTAAATTACGCGGGTTGTAACACTGTCCTGGGGTGGATTGGCGCTTCGCCTGCAGGGGGCTGAGTAATCAAATGAGATGTGCTCGGCATTGTGAACAAGCTTGCAGTACTCTGCCAAATGTCGCACAGCTTCATGTATCTCATTCTTATGTCCGATCAACAGCTGGCTCATAGAAAAAATAAATAATGTTCCCGCCAGAGATGCCCCCCAAGTCAAGATAACCAATCCGTCTAGATTCCTCAAATCCCCTGCCCTCCATCTCGCCCTCATCGGCTCCACGTTACCCGGGTGCCGTGATTTGTGTGGGCGTTTTGTCTCGATAGGACGTTTTGATGACGGTAGCTAGGGATGTGGAAAGCCTCGGCGCTTTAAGCGAGCGGAGGACAAGCTTCAGCTGGTGAGACATGCAGATTCCGCATGTTCCTGATGGGCGTGTGGCAGAGAGCGCCCAGCACCAATGACATGATAGTCCTGGCCGAGGGAAAGTTGTTTTTATTTCATTCGTTAGTTGCATGCAGACGCACAGCACTTACTCTACAGTTGCACCTCGTTATGTCTTTAGCGTATTCCAGGAGCTCAACCCATACGAGATAGCTAATATACCAAAATATACGAGACAACAAATAGGTTTATGCGGAGGAAGGCAGTCCCTGTCCCGCAAACCCGTGAGAGACAGCACGAGATCCAGGATATCGAATTATGAGATAGCTAGGTGCGACTGTAGTTAACAAGTAACGTAAGGAACGGTTGTTACCCGGAAGTCGTATATATCAATATTGCTCAAGTAAGAGACTTCGCTAGATGCTTAGATAGGAGTAAACTAAAGAAAAAAGATTACCTAGTATGAAATCTGAGTTCTTTTCTGCTCCTGGTAGCAATATAGTGATTTTGAGGTTTTTCGAGTTTTGTTAGACCTTGATTTAACACCGGTTTTCACTTTAACTGTACTCATTCAACAACAGTGCAAATTAGACCTTGTCTGACAGCTCAAAGTTGATATTAAAGGCTATATAATGCATTTGGACTATCTAATCGCTTATATTTCATTTAATACAGAGTTAAGTAATAGCAAAACTGCCATATATCTCTTGAAGGGATCAAAATTGGCGACCTAGACCGTGCACCACTTAGTAACAGATTTGTATTCCTTTTTATGGCAAAGGGCAACAAATCTCATCACAAATCCCTAACACTTGCCACAATCGGCTGGCGATAGCCCAAAGAGAGTGGTCCCGAATTTGACAAGTTTCATTTGCACCACTGTATATCTAATACAGACCGACCAAGACTCTGGGGAATACGGGTGGTGCGGTTTGTGTTTTGAAACATGTGATAATGGTAGGGTCGGTGCAGTTTTCGGCCACATACGAACCATTAGATTCATTAGCTAGGAATATCTCACAGAACGCAACCCTAACCCTAGTTATACACTTGCTTTTTTTTTTTTTTTTCGTTTAATTCATTAATTTAGTTATACACTTGCCATAAGAGAGCTGGGAGGAATCCTGGAGTTCATATCTGGGGCCACTGAAACGCCAGAGCTCAGTTCGAGCTGCTCAAGCTTTTCCAAGGACAGAAAGGTCGAGCAGCTGCTATGACGAGTCGAGTCAGGTTTTTCCCCATGCGCGTCCCGAGCCGGCTGATGGAGCACACTGGCCTCATCGCCTGATGTTCAAACTGTACTATGTGTCCTATTCTTGTTTATATTTATATCGGTTTGCACCTCCCATCCGGTGTCTTATTAGAAACATCCTATGTAATGCTAACTTCTCAACAGCTAGATTGAACTAATGAACCAACAAATAACCATGCCGCCAGAAAAACTCCTCAAGGGAAGGCGACCACTACCTTTTAATCCCGCGCATCCTTCTCCCAGTTCCCATCGGTCATCGAGACCAGTAGAACATCCACTTCCACGCTCAGTGTTTCGCTCTCAACCCCCAACCTGTCCGTCTCCGGCATTGGCTTGAAATCATTGTTGTGCATCTTCGCCCTTTCCTTGGTCATTCGCAGCTCCAGCAGTAGCCTCACCGTCTCCTGCTTCTTCTTTGCAAGATCACTGGTCACTCCCTCCTCCGCACCCGTCCTCTCCGACTCAACCCTCACCCGCGCCACCTCCCGTATCGCCCGGATAGCCTCCTCAATCATCTTCTCCAGCTCCTTGTCGAGCGTCTCCCTCTCCGCCCACCCCTCCTCCGCGCCGGCCCGTAGCTTCTCCAGCTCCTTCCGAATCTTCTCCACCCGTACTTCCAGCCGCGCTCTCTCTGCCTCCCAGCGGCACCGCTCACGCACGGCCTCAGCGGGCGCAATGTCGGCAAGCTTCGCCGCTGCCGCTTCGAGCTTGGCGACGTGGTGCTGCAGTGTAGTGTTGTGCTTGGCCATGTTCAACTGGCCTTCACGGATGTCCAATAGCCGTTGGTTGAGGTCCTCGATCATCCGCTTCTCGAGTGGGTGAAGGTTTTGGGTTTTCGTGGAGTCGGAGGTGGGCGTTCTGAGGCTGTTAATGATGTGGCACACTTGCGCAAGAAGCCCGGAGCTGGCACGGCGCGGTTGTTAGTGTGGGTGCAGTGTGGTGTTACGGAGGCGGTTGGGGGGAGGAAGGATGGGACGCATACCCGAGCGACATCGCTGGCGTTATTGCTGGCCTGCTGTGCGGAGAATAGAGAGACTTCGGGGGCGGGGTGGAGATTTGCCAAGTTTGAGAATTTTGTAGCATCTGGAGTGGGTGCCGTCGTTGGTTAAGTATGGTACTACAGTGGAGTCTCGATTGTAGCATATGGTCGGGAACGGATTTTCGTGTGCCACTATCGAGAATATGCTTAACGTATTTCACCGTGTACCCGTTTATCACCACGTACCCGTGCAATGTCTCAGCCACTGTCTCAGGTACTCACCGGACTAAATTCAATGAACTACCTATAGTATGGTATTGTTGTAAAAGGTCCCCCAATGCCAATAACATACAAATATATATCATATATAAGTATGATTGTACCCATCTCATCCTCGATATTTGAGCTACATGTGTTTATTCCATTGTATGAGCTTTGGGGGCTAAGGAGTCTCACAGAACAAAAATCTGGGTAGTAGATTCAGCAAAATTAGGTTGAGAACATTGATTTAACTCAAAGGACCTTCAAATATCAGCTCTGTATATTATGACACTGGTTCCAAGCCGAATCTTGGGTATGCTTATAAACCTGAAACCTGTGGCGCGTGTACACGGTGATACACGGGTACACGGTGAAATACGTTATATCGAGAACAACTTTGCCCGTACCGACTCGTTTGGGATTGCCCAACTATATGCTACAATCGAGGATATGCTATTATCGAGAATGCTACTATCGAGACTCCACTGTATATGTTGGTGACCTAAATTACGCGGGGTTGCAACCTTTCCCGTGATTGCCGCTTCACCTGCAGGGTGCTGAGTAATCAAGCGAGATGTGCTCGACATTGTCAAAAAGTCAAACCGGAAACTCAATTATCATATCCGCAAGCTTGCAGTACTCTGCCAGATTTAGCACAAGATTCACCGCTTCATGTAGACGACTTTACGGGGGTACGGTCAACTCGGGGGTATGGTCAATTCCAAGATTTTGTATGGAAACCAAAAGAGGTAGTCGATCAACTCCCTGCGAATCATACCTCACTCCGGCGTATATTTGAAATTGACCGTACCCCCGTGCTGACCGTACCCCCGTGAAAGCGTCTACCTCTCTCTAACTTGCACCTTTGGATATTTACTACCGCCAAAGCTCGAAAAATTGGCTATCTCCGACCACGGATTGGCTCTTTAACGATTGGTTGAAGACTATATTATACTCCGGCGCGCAAAGTGCTGCCTACTTGAGTTAAACAAAAAAAAAAAGGATTGCTGTTTACCGACAGATCTTGTAATCTCCCTTATCAAGTAATAGATCTCCTATACAACTTTAATTCCTGTATGATTGGTGGGGCAGCATTGCCGGATTATGTGATAGATCAACATCAGCAGTGTCCATTACCGCCATAACTCGAAAAATTGGCTAGCTTCCAGAGATCAAAATTATTTGTATGGGAAACTTCTGATGCAGATCGATGCCATTCAACCAATCACTCGAGTGATAATCCCTGGCCGGAGATAGCCAATTTTTCGAGTTTTGGCGGTACTCTACCCAGTAGTAGTTTCGATCTTGCATGCATAGCCGATTTCTCAAGCTTTGGCGGTAGATGCCATTTAGAATTTGGGCTGATCACGACGCCATTCTCACCACTCCGAGCAGTTGTTCTAACGGTTGCTAAATTTCTTAGTTCAAACCAATTTTCTACAACTGTTTTATTTAAATATAAAAAAAAGATGCCCAGTTCGGTTTGTGTGCGGCTATAACTCTACAAACATCCTATATCCAAGAAGCCCTAACCCTGATCAGACTAGGTCACGCAGAGTAGAGTTCGTGGTGGACTACTGCCAAGACATCTGCACGTTCTGCAGTACTATATAAACAGATTTTGATTCGCCGGGTTCAGCTGTAGGCCATTTTTATTCGGGTCAGTTGGGTTCAGTTCGTCCTGCTGGGGGCGTGGGCCAGTGGCGGTCTTTTGAAACACTGGCCTGAGTGGCAGTGGTCTGGCCCTGCACTACTCTTTATTTCATGACGTTTCTTGACTGGACTGGGTCTGCATACCACCAAAATATGGTTGTTATGCACGATTTACGCCCATATGCAGACCCAGTCCAGTCCGGAAACGTCATGAAATAGAGTAGTGTGTTCCCGGGAATAACGTGGCAATCCGACAACCCGTTTCTGGTACCGTATCTATGTGGTACCGAAACCTGAGTGTTTCATATCATTTGTAATATTGGTAGGGATTTTAAGCGATATCTCTGAATAGGCTACCCATCTAATCAGTAGCTACTCGTCTGTACACGGGCAGGCCATATAAGGATATCTGACCGGCGGGTAGCGTCCTTACTTATGTCAGAACAGCAGTACGCTTAGAGGCCCTGTCTCGTGGGAATGAACGCAGGAACCTCACTAGGCATGAGAGAGTATTCATTTCCCTACACAGAAAAAAAACGCGCCATCCCAATCATAACCACAGCAAAGCCAAGCATACTGTACTATACTTTCCGCACACTGGACAACTCACCCCCGGCCTCTCCCGCCGCCCGCCACCAGCCCACCTCTTAAAGAACTCACCAACCCCGGATCCCGCTCAGCACGTAGATTCTTGTAATTTCCGGCATGCTGTACGATTACTAATGTTTGGGGATTGGCTTGTGGTATGGGGAGTTGGGAAAGTCGTGTGAGGTGTAAGCCTAGATCTCTCGCTGGCTGACTCAGTAAGATAGATACCTAACGCTTCCCGCACCACACAGCATTCTGAGCTGCATTGGGGGGGCAGGCCTCGGCGGTGCGGCGTCGCCTGCACCCGTCACGCGGAGAAACCCGATAAGGCAGGTATGTAGTGCTTTAAACAACTGTCTTTATACTTTTTATTGGTTGGTCACGGAATCTGTATAGGCAGGGCTGCTCATTTCTCTACAAAAAGCATCCGCCAAAACAGCAACTACTCTGTCACAACCGCTGTCGGGCCAAGATTACTACACCATATATTCTCCGCAATCTCCCCCCCCGGCGCCCGCGGCCAACAACCGCCTCCCCCTCCACTACTAGCCCGATCCCACTCAACGCGTTCATTGTCCCCTTCCTTGCCCACTCAGTGGCCGCGCCACTCGGCAGCTGCAGATTCCGCCGCCTTTTGCGCCATCACAGCATCTACACGCGCAACCTCCGCGAGCTTGTGTAGCACCTCCACGCTGACCTTGAGTTGGTAGATGGCAGATTTACGCTCGTCTTCAGGCGGCTGCGGATGTTGTCCCGGCGATGTTAAACGGTTCATCGCATTGGTCGTATGGTTCATTTGTATGAGTATGTCGGAGCTGGTGGGGGTCATACGGTGAGTGAGTGCGGTGTAGTGTGAGGAGAGGGAGGGAGGGGGGGGGGGTTAGTTACGCGAGCTTGATCCTTGGTATCTCGGACATGTTGTGTGGAGATTGGAGTGCGCAATGGGGTGGCTCGTGTGTTGAAGAGTTGGGGGCCTTAATTATGTGAACCATTTGAAGAAGGGGCTGACTAATTGGGGGTGTAACCTAACCCCTCCTGTGTTGTGGCTCACCACGGACTTTGCCTGCACTGGACATGCAAAAAACCACCTTCATAAAGTAGGTATGCAGACCTGTAGCCAACTGTCTTTACACTTTTTTTTGGTTGGTCACGACGCCGCCGCCGCTTCCAGCACGGACGCTCTAGGCAGCTGAAGCTGTTCATTACCCTAAAAAAAATACCATGCACTAATACAGCAACCATCCCCGTCCGTCAGAAACACCGCTAATCCCAAAAGACTACCATAACCGGACCGGCACCCTATCTCCACCCCCCACCCCCCACCCCCCACCTCCCACCTCCGCCCCCGCCTTTCACAGCGCCTACGGACCCGCCTTTTCCCTCCCCACTCAGTTGGCCCTGCTGAGCTCCGCACCTCCAACATATCCACTCGCAACCTCCGCGACCCTCAGAAGCACCTCGGCGCTGATCTTGAGCTGGAGCAGGGCAGTCTCCCGTGCCTCCGCGGATAGCGTAGAGTCACGGGTGGGCGACGTTAGGCAGAGCATGTGGTTGGTGTTGTCCTTCAATTGTGCGAGCACGGTTTCACTGGGGCCGGGAGTCAGTTGTAGTTGTTGGGTGTGGCATGTTGGGCTGGGGGGATGCGCACGCGAGTCTCATGCCTTGCAATTTTGTTGAAGACATGTTAGGCGGTGGGTTGGGCTGGGTTAGGTTTGTGCGAGGTGAGCCGCCGAAATAGAAGCCGGTGGAGCGAAACGGTTCAGAGGGTTCCATCAAGCGGGCAGCGCGGAGGCGTGGGATGGATTGTTTAGAGAAATGTATGAGGAGAATGTAGTGTAGTAGTGTATTGAGCGTGATAATGAAACTAAGTAGTGGGGGAAAGCCCCAGTATTTATACTGTGAAAGGTAGTACAGAATCATAGTATGCACCTTCTTTCACGCTATTGGTTCGAATTTTTAAATGAACCACCAAGGTTTTTGTTGCAACCAGGTTACACAAAGCCAAAGTCTTCAAAGCTTAAGGTCCAAGCAACACCACAATACCAAGCCCACCCAGGCATGGTGAATGTCATGGGCAACCTCCGCCCGGCAGAGGTAGATGAGGATGCCTCTTGCATCCCTAACTCTGGGACCTTCGCCAGCCAAGCTATCAAGCTTCCCAACAACAAGTCAATCTCTCATCTCCACAGCCTACTCTTCACCATCACTATCGTCATCATCAATCAGAAAGCACTGCTGATCTGCCAGATGGAAAAACTCAGAGAATAGCACTTCCTCGCTACCAATCCAAATGTCCACAATAACTACGAAGGTAGACAGAATATGTGACCGCATTAGCACACAACCTCTGAGCACCCAACTCCCTCCTAACACTACAAGCGGCACCCCTGGAAACCCCTCAGACCATTCAGCTCACAACTAGCTGCCATAACAGTCTACGAAACAGGCAGATAGTACCATCATGCAAAGCCAAGCACTCTCATCCATCAAGGTTGCTCAAACCAATGCCTACCAATGGGAACAGGTTCGCCAAAGAGGAATACCTCCACTATCAAACTCAAAGCGAAGGAAATAAGCGCACAGATACTTTCAGCAGTGCAACACCGGCTCTTTGAACCCCTAAACTGCTAGGATCGCCTAGCATGTTAGCAGCACAACTGTCTGTCACCTTCCACCAATTGATGTCTCACTGAAAATCGCGCCCCGACCGCCCCCACCTGCTATGCCGTCGAGAACGTTATGGAATCGGGTTGTTACGTGAAGGATCGGTATCGCGTCGGATAAGATTGATGAGTTGGGAAGGTGCTCGGAGGATATGATAAGCGCTAGGCGCTTCAGGTTAGAATTGCGGACGGAAAAATCGGGATCGGTTATGAGTTTCTGTTGGGTCGTTTGGTCTGAGTCATTTGAGATTACTCATCGTAAGATTGCTTTGGGTATATATTAGAGTTCTCCCTCCTTCTGCAACGTCTTCTTTTGTATGGTGAACGCTAGGTAAACCTCACTACAAACACTTTATATTATCGGATATTTTATTTTTATTTATTCTTTCTTCTCGCGTAATAGTCTAGCCTAGTATATTATGCCAAGCGGAGCCATTTCGTCTTTTGGCCATACGGTTGTATTGTTGTTGTTTTAAGCGAAGGAAACCTCACGAATCTTCAATCTGGCTTCAAGCGAAGTCTTTTCAAGTCTTGACCTCCCGAAAGGAAGGAAAAGGAACCTATCCGGCGCTACCTCTCCAAATAGATTGAGAATGGCCTCCCAAACTTCACTATCCAGTTTCTTCACGTTGGCGCCGCCGCCAGGAACTCCTGCCCCCCGTCGCTTCGAACCAACCCAAACTCAAACCCAAGATGAGGAATCCTAAGAGGGACCACTCTCAGTATACGCAACTACCATGGACTACTCGAGACCCTACTTCCCTAGAATCAATTACCTCGAGCCTAACATCGTCCCAGGGGACATGCACAACTGATTGGACCTGAACTATACATCATGGGCTATCAGATACGCCATCACAACCATCGTCGAACCGATGTGCACCTCCCAAGAAATGATCCTCGACCAGAACCGAAACCTCATTAAAGTGGTTGAGAAACTAGCCCACCAGGTATCTAACCTGACAATCTCTCATGTCCGGATGAAAAACACCATCAACCAGATCGAGCGGGCACAAAACCTGGCCCCCCTCACCAGACGCCCACCACCACCCCCGCCTGAAATGCCTGCCCAAGACAAAGGCAACATCAGCAAGCTTTGGCCTGTCTCCTGACTCTCAGGAGACTCAAATTTCGTTTTTGTGTCTCAGCAGAATCTTAGGATACGCGGGAGACTGTTGGGAGACGACAGGGGTACAGGCAAGTTTGCTGATGGAAGCCAGAGATATCAACCAGGCACAACCGGCAAGACCCCGCGCCCAACCCGCGCAACCAGCTCAACCCGCCCAACCCACCCAACCTGCCCAATCCGCCCAACCCGCCCAACCCGAATAGCAACCGGCCAATAACAACCGATCCTTCGCCAATGTGACACACGCAGCCAACTCAAGCCAGAACACCTTCCAACTCGTACAAAAAGAAGAAGCGCAAGAAAGGCAGACCCATGCTTCAAACCTGAATTCTCAAAGATCAACAGGGAGATCATCGTCGAATGTAACGCCCCCTCCGCCTAAGCACCATGCGACCAAAGCCCCTCCGAAATCCGGCTAGAAATCAACGCCGGCATCTCAGAGGCCAAATGCCACTTCATTGCGGCTAGGAAAACCAACAACAACAATAGCGTATTGGAAACAAAGTTCGATACTTCCGCCGAAACGGTTCTCGCCAGAAATACAAAACCAAGAGCGTACTCTCTGGTATGAGAATATACATTATCGACATCAGGGCCGACTCGAAATGGTCAAAGTTCCTACTACATGGCATCCCAACAACAATCCGGGATGGAATTGACGCAGGCCAGCTAGTGGCATCTGAGATCAGAAGCAACTACGGGGAAAAATCTCAACTTGCCCAGATTCTGAGATGGATTACCAGAGAAGAGAAAAGAATCGGGAAAGCACATTCCACAATGATCGTCGCCCTACCAGGCGCCTACCCAACCGAAATGCTAGGACTGAAATCTCTAATCCTCTTCGACTCCCGATGCTCCCTCAAAACCTATTACAACATCTGAAAGAATACCCAATGCAGGAACTGCCTTGAATTTGGGCACCGCCAGGCACAATTCTCACACGAAACAGGTCGATGCGGACACTGCGGAGTGAATCACACAACGGACAGCCACCTATGCAATACCTGCCCGGGAGGAGTCAGATGCACCCACTAGCCCATCAGATGCTATAACTGCAAGGGCTTCCACAAAGCAGTCGACCAAGCCTGCCCGGAGCGCGCCAAAGCAACACTAAGAGCAGCACCAGCCCCGGCACCAACTCCGGCCCCACCAAAAGAAAACGACTATGAAATAGGAAATGTCTAGACACAACCAACGATCCCTCGCTCTGGCGCAACAGCTGAACCGCGCAAGAAACGAGCTTACAACAAAGTCAGCATTGGAGGAAGCAGAATTAGACCTGTCAGTTTACTTTCTTTTACTTCAGGAACCATGGAACAACCCGTCCGGGCACCCCCCGGGATCAACACTCTTTTACCTTTTCATACCAGGAAACAACTATCCAAAGTGCGCAACTAACGTCCGCAAACATTGCAAACTAAAGCCCAAACACCACTTCACACAAGATAATTTCATTGTTTCAGTTATAGTCGAAATCCAGGAAGAGATGAAACAAATCCTCAACATCTATTCACCATGCCAAAGCCAGCCTTTCGCCAACAGCGCCAGAACAATAACGACCATTCAAATTGCCTAACGATGAGGGACTTCAACTGCCACCACACAATATGGTACGGGACACTTGCACACGAATACAACAACACGATAAGGGCAGACCAAACAAACGCGACAAGAGTCAAAAAATGGTTAGACAGAAAGACTCCACCTAATTAACGAACCCGTGCAATATACTCACTTCCCCGCAACAACCACCGTCCCACAATCATCGACATGGCTTTCGTAAAAGTGCCAGTCCTTGAGCACAACTTACGATGGAGTATCAACACTGATGGAGCAGGATTCGAGCACGGGAAAATCTCTGTCCATATGCATATAGCCAAAGCCCCCCACGTCCCCCACCGACTCTGGCACAAAACGAACTGGGAAGCCATAGAAACTCAAGTGGCTGATTTCAACCTCCCGGCAGAAACATGGGAAGATCAGAATAATACTACACAGTCAGTCGATTTCTTCCTGGAACACCTCTAAAAGCTTATCGACCAAGTCACCCCCATGAGCAAATGCCACCCAAAATCAAAAAGATGGTGGACGCCAAAACTCACAGAACATAAAGCAGCCCTCAACAAGGCCGAACAAAGAGCAAGGAGAACAAACTCTCCGGAGGACAAGGAAACTCTCCGGAACGCAAAAAGGAAGTGGACATGGGCAGTCAGGGATGCCGAAATAGAGCCGAGAGAGAAGGCCCTGAATGAGGCCAAAGGAAGCGAGATATGGAAGATTCTCAACTCAGGAAAGAGAAAGGAGTTCATTATAACAGATATACAAGCTGAAGAAACGTTTGCAGGGAAGTGCCAAGCTCTTAGAGCTGAACTCTTCCCCACAAATTGGACGTCCCCTGACTCCCCCCCATTAAAATTCAAACCCCTTCATTCGACCTCAGTAACACTTTTAATATAGTAACCCCCGAAGAACTATTAAAAGCTACAAACTAATGCCCTGCCCACACGGCAACAGGCCCTGACTGAATACCATACACCTTTATCAAGGCAGTGGTGAAATCGAACACCCAACTGATACTAGATATGTTTACGGCAATGCTCCGACACTCAGTCCATCCAGATCAATGGAAAGTGGCAAAATGCATTCCTATCTCGAAACCAGGAAAAGAAAACTATTCCTCCGCAAAATCATACCGACTAATCTCCCTTCTACAATGCTTCAGTAAGCTACTTGAAAATATCGTGGCCGAAAGACTCTATACCTCGGGACACATACTTGGCACTCTGTCAGTGGACAAGTTCGGTGGGAGACCAACAATCGACGCCATCGACACCCTGCTCAGAACCCTCACCCAAATCCAAAAAAACCTTCTACAAAAGAAAACTACGGGCGCAAACCCCGACCGACCTACCATCCTCACGAACAACATAGAAGGAGAATTTAACTGCGTAAACCATGTAATGCTAGCCAAAATCATGACACAACAAAACTTCCCACAATACCTCACTAACTAGTGCAAAGAATTCAACACCAACCGAAAACTACAATTCTTCTTCAACCACAAACTAGAGGAAGCACAACCATACAATTCCGGACTGTCCCAAGCCTCCCCCCTCTCACCTGTTCTCTTTATGATTTTCATGGATCAATCGATAGGGTCATGATGAGGAGAGAGGGTTGTTGTTTTTCGCGTTTCTATTACGTTCGTGAAAACTCTGTCGGTTATGCGCGATCGTGAGTCATTGGGGATTAGTCATCGGTGGATTTCTTTGGTATATTAGGAGGGCTTCCTCGCTTCGCTCTGTTTCTTCTTCTTTCCTTAAGCAACGCTTCTACTGCATTTGTACTAGAACTACTATACGCCTTCAACTAAAGCATATCACGCTTGGTTGAACCACTTCTATA
The DNA here is from genome assembly GCA_024713685.1 of Morchella sp. 2014-9hei. Taxonomy (NCBI): domain Eukaryota; kingdom Fungi; phylum Ascomycota; class Pezizomycetes; order Pezizales; family Morchellaceae; genus Morchella; species Morchella sp. 2014-9hei. Next base: position 534,922 of record JAMGYW010000025.1, read on the forward strand.
AATTACATTGATTATATTATATACGCCGATACTTTCTTCTCACGAAGACCGCTGCACCTCGCTTAACTAACTCGACAGCTACTACTGTCGTGACCTCGCACTTCGCGGAATACACACACCTACGCCGCCGCTTGAGATTACGTTGCTTGATCATCCGCACCGTACGCCATCATCTACACCATCACGCCGTAATGGCGTCCGAAGACACCTGGGAATATGTTCCCAAACCAACACGCCGCCTTCACACACACTCCCCCCCACAAGGACCCTACCCGGTACCAACGCCGGTTAAAACTTACTTTACCACCCGCTCCTGGCGCACCATCCGCGCGCTCCACCGCAAACGAGATTATTGCTATCTCGTTCTCTTCAAACGCTCCTCTAGAGTAGAGGTAGCCAACCTCCTAGGGCCCCGACCCTACGGCGCAGACATCGACCTCGCCCGCCACTCCGGCAAGTACGACCTCAATTACGAGTGTCGCTTCGCCACAACCACCACCGGGTATGAACTCGGTCACATCGCCGCCGCCCCTCAGGCCCAACCCAAGACGAGACAATCGTCGACCGATGCACGCGCTACGGCGCCACCACCACCTCCACCCTCGTCGCCCGCCTCCAGACATTCCTGGAAATCTATGGCCCACTCCCGGAAGACGGAGACTGTGGGCACGAACTCACCGAGGCTCACGACCTCCTCACCGCCTGCCTCTCTGCCCTCACTGCCGCCCCCGAACCCGCTCCCGCTCCCACCGCCGCCGCGGAGGTCGAAAACCTCCAGCAAAGACTAGAGGACGCTCTGGAACTGCAAGACTACGTCGAGGAACTACAAGCCTCGCTCAAGGTCGCGCAAGACGAGCTCGAGGAAGCCCAGGTCGAGGTTGTCATGGCTTGTGACCAGATCAGGGAGCTACAAGCTGAACTCGCCCAGACCCCAGCGCCACCCAAACCCAAACGCCGACCCCACAAGGCCCACTCCGCCGCCAACTGGAGGTCCCCTGCTGCTGCCGCCCCCGCACCTGCCACCGCACCATCACCCGCCGTGATCCCGCCCATCGCCGCTGTCCCCAAGTCCCAACCGGCTTTAAAAGCCAAGCCCCTTTGGTAAACACTGGCGAACCAAAGGGGCAGAAGCCACCACCCACCATTTCTCCCTTGTCTGCGTTCGCTATCTCTGGTTCCTCGTTATCGTCTGTGGAGGATAAATTGGATGGTGATCATTTTGTCGCTTCTTGTAAAATCGGAAGCAACAAAAAACCCATCCAAACCTACGCACTGGTCGATAGCGGCTGCTCAGGGTTCGCGTTCATTGACGAGACCTTCGCGCGCCACCACAAACTCCCACTGCTCCCCCTCCAATCACCCCGCACCCTCGAAGTCATAGATGGCCGACCCATATCCTCTGGCCAAATCACCCATCTATGTTACCTACCAATGACCATCCACCACCACCACGAAACCGTCCCCTTTTTTGTCACCAAACTCGGCTCCTATCCCCTCGTACTCGGAATCCCCTGGCTGCAGCTACACGATGCCACGCTGCGGTTCAAGGACAACAGCATACTGTTTGACTCCGACTACTGCAAGGGTAAGTGCAACACCTCCAAGGAAGCCGCCCCTGTCAGAGGAATCACCCCGCCACGCCGCTTCCACCTCGTCAGCTCCGCCGCGCTCTGCCGCTTTGCTAGAAGGGACAAACTCCAAGTATTTAGCACCACCCTCGAAGAACTGGACCAAGCCATCAATAACGCTCCGAAAACTGACTGGAGAACCAAAGTACCTATAAAATACGAGAGGTTCTACCACATGATGGACGAGAAGTTTGCTAACGAGATGCCTCCACGCCGACCTTACGATCACAAAATACTGTTGAAGGAAGGGAAGGAACTACCATTTGGGCCACTCTATGGCATGTCACGCGAGGAACTGATCGTCCTCCGGAAATACATCGAAGATAACCTCGAGAAAGGAACCATACGAGCCAGCTCTTCCCCTGCCGGTGCCCCTGTCCTCTTTGTCAAAAAGGCTGATGGAACCCTCCGTCTTTGTGTTGACTATCGTGGTCTGAACGAACTAACCGTGAAGAATCGGTATCCCCTGCCACTGATTTGGGAAACACTCGACCGCCTCTCCAAAGCCAAATGGTACACCAAGCTGGACCTTCGCCAAGGTTACAACCAGATCCGAATGGCCGACGGCGAAGAGTGGAAAACAGCCTTTCGCACACGCTATGGTCACTTTGAGTACACGGTAATGCCCTTCGGTCTCACCAATGCGCCGGCCACATTCCAGCACTTCATCAACGATCAAGGCCCGCGAATACCTTGACATCTTCTGCACGCTTACCTCGATGACATCCTGATATATAGCGACTCCTGGAAGAACACCTGCCCACGCCGAGAAAGTCCCTCAAGCCCTGAAGGCCACCGATACTGCTGAAACCGAGAAACGCGAAGTTCCACACAGAAAGACCACATACCGCCTCATCATCGAACCCAATGGCATCCGGATGGACCCCAAGAAGGTGGATACAGTGCAGAACTGACAGTCCCCAAGACGGTCAAAGACGTATAAGCATTCCTCGGGTTCGCTAACTTCTACCGCCGGTTCATCTACGGGTTTTCCAAACTCGCCGCACCACTGAGCAGGTTGACCAAGAAGGATATGGCATGGGCATGGACAAGCGAAGCCCAGGCTGCGTTTAATGCTCTCAAAAAGCTTTCACCACCGCCCCCATTCTTGCCCACTTTGACCTTGAGAAGGAAATCATTGTGGAAACTGACGCTTCAGATTACGTCTCCACTGGCATACTATCCCAATATGATGAAAATGATGTCCTCCGACGCCGCCATTTCTCCAAGAAGCACTTCGCTGAGTGTAACAGAATTCACGAGATCTACGATAAGGAACGGCTTAATCATCCGATCATTCAAGAATGGCGCTCGAACTTGAAGGAGCTGCTCACCCAATTGTCATTATATCGATCATAAGAACCTCGAGTACTTCATGAGCACTAAGCAACTTAACCGGGCAAGCACGCAAATAATACCTATCGCGTTCAACTTCGCTATCAACACCGACCAGGCGAAACACATGTAAACCGGACGCACTGACAAGAAGATCAGGAGATCTCCCTGGAGAGGGGGATGAAAGACATTTGCACCAAAGCCAGGTTGTTCTGAAAAGGGAAAATCTGGAAACAAAGTTTAAGCTATGATGGCTTTTTATCAAACTAACCCGCTGAAACGAAAGCCTCACTGATAAACTGTTTGACAAAGGATATGAAGTTGACCTGCCCCAAAAAGATACTGGAAATGCGAAACAAAGGAAAGAAACAATCAAAGGAGATATCGCTGTCAACGCACCGAGAACGGCGGCGATCGCTTTCATCACGCAGAACCCCATGCCCTCGATCTCAAGGCGACGCTTATGCCAGAGGTTCCGCAGGGTACGAGGTGCGACAGTAGTAGCTGTCGAGTTAATCAAGCGAGGTACAACGGTTTCAGAAGAAGAGGTATCAGCGGTTCGTTAGAAGAGTGATAACAGCGATATATTGACAACTGCGTAATATAGAAGGGCTTCAACCTAGCGCAGATGCTAGTTGAGGATGAGGAATAGTATTAAATACAGTTGTAGTAGAAGACGTTGCTTAAGGAAAGAAGAAGAGAAACAGGAACGAAGCGATGAGAAATACCCATAATATACCCAAGGAAATCCTCCGATGACTAATCACGATCACGAACCGATGAGTTTTCACAGAACACGATAGAACCCGACAGAACAACCTTTCTCAACCCAACTCCTCCATTCCGGCGATGCAACCAGCGATCCATGAAAGTAGCCTCCCCTTCAGCCGCGAGCTCCTGCGAACATAACCTTAGCCTTTGTTTGAGTGGCGGTTTCCCCAGGGTATTACGGCGTGGAAAGCGACGGCGGCGGTGTCGTTATGGTAGGCGGCAGGTTCCCAAGTGGGGTCGGTGTATCCAGTCCACTTGACAAAGTACTGTAGGCCGTTGTTCCTCGTTTCCCGCGAATCCAAAATCTCCTCGACTTCGTACTCCTCCTCCTGCTCGACGATGACGGGTGGCGGCGGTGGCTGTATCTGGCCTGGTACGGGGTCTTGGGCGGCGGGATCCAACAGCGATACGTGGAAGACAGGGTGCATCTTCATGCTTCGGGGAAGGTCGATTTCGGTAGGCGTATGGAGATATGACCGCCTTGATGGGGAAGGGCCAACTTCTTGGTCGAGCTTCCTCGAGTTGCGCGTGGTTCGGATGTTCTTTGCGAGACAAACACCATATCCCCGATACCATAGACGGGGGCGGGTGTACGTTTTGCATTGATGGCTTGCTCTTGTTGGTCTTGTGCCGTGCGGATGTTGGTGCGTAGGTATTGGTGGAGTTCCAACATCTTCCCAGCGAAGTCTTTGGCGTCGAGGCTCGGCGGTGTTTTGTCGGAAGGCTTAATCGTTACCGTGAACCGAGGATGGAAGCCGAAGTTTGCGAAGAAGGGCGTGGCTTTGGTGGAGGCGGAGACCTGATTGTTAGCGGAGAATTCGGCCATGGGGAGCCACTTGACCCAATCGTTCTGTTGATAGGACACATAACCGCGTAGGTATTGCTCCATTACAGCGTTTAGCCTCTCGGTTTGGCCGTCGGTTTCCGGGTGGAAGGCGGTGGACATCCTTCGATCCTAGGTGTTTGCATAGTTCCTTCCAAAACCTGGCAGTGAATTGTGTGCCGCGATCGGAGGTAACATGTGTGGGGAGCCCGTGGAGTTTCCAGACATTTCGCAGGTATAGTTGGGCGACGTCTTCCGAGTTAACCGTGGTGTTACAGGGTAGGAGATGTCGCATCTTTGTTAGTCGGTCCACGATTACCATGATAGCGTCGTAACCTTCACTCTCCGGCAATCCGGTCACAAAGTCCATTGATACTTCCTGCCATGGTTGTTGGGGTATTGGTAGGGGACGGAGTACGCCGAGTTTCCCATGTGTGTTTGGTTTGCTTCGTCGACAGGTGTGGCAGTTTCGTACGTAGCGGCCAAAGTAGTTCCTCATGAGGGGCCAATAGTAGTCCCTGCTGATTAGCTCGAAGGTTTTCTCGCGTCCTGGGTGTCCGGCAGAAGGTGCATCGTGGTAAAGCTTGAGGATTTGAAGTTTCAGGGGGTCATGATCGGGGACAAAGAGATTACCGCGGTAAAGTAGTCGCCCTTCGTTCTCGGTGCACTCGGCAAGTGATATCTCCTTCGATTGTTTCTTTCCTTTGTTCCGCATTTCCAGTATCTTTTTTGGGAACGGGTCAGCTTCATATCCTTCGTCAAACAGTTTATCCAGTGAGGCGTTCTTTTCAGCGGGTTCATTTGATAAAGAGCCCGCCAACAAACTTAGCTTAGTTTCAACATTTTCCTTCTTCAGGACGACCTGACTCTGGTGCAACCGTCTTTCATCCCCCTCTCCAGGGAGATCTCCTGATCTTCTTGTCAATGCGTCCGGTTTTCCCCCTTGCTTCCCTGGTCTGTACTTGATGATGAAGTTGAACCGTGATAGGTATTCGGCCCAACGTGCTTGCCTTCGGTTAAGTTGCTTTGTGCTCATGAAGTACTCGAGGTTCTTGTGGTCCGATATGACAGCGATTGGGTGAGCAGCTCCTTCAAGCTCCGGGCGCCATTCTTCGAATGATCGTATGATTGCCAGTAGTTCCTTATCGTATATCTCGTAGTTACACTCGGCGGGGGAGTGCTTCTTGGAGAAATAAGCGACGGGTCGGAGGACATTATTTTCATCGTATTGGGAGAGTATGCCAGCGGAGACGTAATCTGAAGCGTCAGTTTCCACAATGATATCCTTCTCAGGGTCAAAGTGGGCGAGGATGGGTGCAGTGGTGAAAGCTTCCTTGAGGGCATTAAACGCGGCTTGCGCCTCACTTGTCCATGCCCATGCTTTGTCCTTCTTTGTCAGACCACTCAGCGGCGCGGCGAGTTTGGAGAATCCGTAGATGAACCGGCGGTAGAAGTTAGCAAACCCGAGGAATGCTTGTACATCTTTGACCGTCTTGGGGACTGTCCAGTTCTGCACTGTATCCACTTTCTTGGGGTCCATTCGGATGCCATTGGGTTCGATGATGAGGCCGAGGTAGGTGGTGCTCTGTGTATGGAACTCGCATTTCTCCGGTTTCAGCAGTATTCCGTTGGCCTTCAATGCCTCGAGGACCTTTTCGACGTGGACTTGGTGTTCTTCGAGGGTGTTGCTGTAGATTAGGATATCATCGAGATAGGCCGTGCAGAAAATGTCCAAGTACTCGCGGACGCAGTCATTAATGAAGTGTTGGAAGGTGGCCGGCGCATTGGTGAGACCGAAGGGCATTACCGTGTACTCAAAGTGACCGTAGCGAGTGCGGAAGGCTGTTTTCCATTCTTCGCCCTCGGCCATCCGGATCTGGTTATACCCCTGGCGGAGGTCCAACTTGGTGTACCATTTGGCTTTGGAGAGGCGGTCGAGTGTTTCCCGGATGAGTGGTAGAGGGTACCGATTCTTCACCGTTAGCTCATTCAGGCCACGATAGTCCACACAGAGGCGGAGACTTCCATCAGCTTTCTTCACGAACAGTACAGGGGCGCCGGCGGGGGAAGAGCTGGCTCGAATAGTGCCTTTTGCTAGGTTATCCTCGATGTACTTCTTAAGGACAATCAATTCGTCGCGGGACATGCCGTAGAGTGGTCCGAATGGGGGTTCCTTTCCTTCCTTGAGCGGTATTCTGTGGTCGTATGGTCGGCGCGGTGGCATCTCGTTTGCGAAGTCCTCATCCATCATGTAGTAGAATCTTTCATACCGCTTTGGCACTTTGGCTCTCCAGTCGTTTTTTGGGGTGTCCTCGATTGCTTGGTTAATTTCCTCAAGGGTTGTGCTAAAGATCTCCAGCTTGTCCCTACGGGCGAAACGGCAGAGGGCGGCGGAGCTTACAAGGTGGAAGCGAGGTGGCGGGGTGATTCCTTTGACGGGGGCGGCTTCCTCGGAGGTGTTGCACCTACCCTTGCAGTAGTCGGAATCAAACACATCAGCAAAAAATTGGGTTTGACCCGACGACCCTGGGCGTATCCAGACGCACCAGGCGCCATTGGGCGTCATTTAGGGTGCCAGGCGCATGAGAAGTTTTCTTACCTGCATCCATACGCCCCGGCGCAAAACGATATCGTCTCGACGATAAAATACGAACATCTCTCCCGTTCCCGTCGCGGAGTCGTCGTTTGGTCAAAGGACGAGTTCGTCTTTTGACCAAATTACACCCCAAAACGAACACCGGGTCCACACCTGGGTAGCTTTTGCCTGGTTAACGGCTTTCGCTAGCACTTTTCGCTGGCAGAATGAGGTCACTCGGCACTCGGTACATAGACTAGGACATAAGTTCCGCTCAAATGTCACGTTTATTGATCCACATGTCTACGTAATGCTATGTACATATTTGCTATCGACCCACCTACCTCCGCCGACGCCCCACCCACTTCCGCTCACTCCTGCCCCCCTCCCCCTTCCCACCCACTGAGCTCCCCGCTGCGCTGCCAGCCCACTGAGCTCCCCGCTGAGCTGCCTGCCTGCCTGCCCTCCTGCCCGCTGAGCTGCCTGCCTGCCTACCTGCCATCCTACCCCTGCCTGCCAAATGAGCCCGGCGCTGAGCTGCCTGCCCGCTGAGCTCGCTGCTGAGCTGCCTGCCTACCTGCCCTCCTACCCCTGCCTGCCAAATGTGCCCGGCGCTGAGCTGCCTGCCTGCCTGCCCTCCTGCCCGCTGAGCTGCCTGCCTGCCTGCCTGCCCTCCTACCCGCTGAGCTGCCTGCCTGCCTGCCTGCCCTCCTGCCCGCTGACCTCCCTGCTGCCTGCCTTCCTGCCCGCCGACCTGCCTTCCTGCCCGCTGACCTGCCTTCCTGCCCGCTGACCTGCCTGTCTAGTAGGTGTCCATTTGGTGCAGTATTCGTGACTGTTAGCTGCAGCATTCGCTGCCTGGGGGTGTCCAAATGGTGTATTATTCGTGACTGCTAGCTGCAGCATTCGCTGCCTGGGGGTGTCCAAATGGTGCAGTATTCGTGACTGCCAGCTGTACTATTCGCTGCCTGGGGGTGTCCAAATGCTGCAGTATTCGGTGACTGCTAGCTGCAGCATTCGCTGCCTGGGGGTGTCCAAATGGTGCAGTATTCGGTGACTGGTAGCTGTAGTATTCGCTGCCTGGGGGTGTCCAAATGGTGCAGTATTCGTGACTGCCAGCTGTACTATTCGCTGCCTGGGGGTGTCCAAATGCTGCAGTATTCGGTGACTGCTAGCTGCAGCATTCGCTGCCTGGGGGTGTCCACATAGTGCAGTATTCGGTGACTGGTAGCTGTAGCACCCGCTGCCCGGGGGTGTCCAAATGGTGCAGGATTAGTGACTGGTAGGTGCAGTATCCGCTTCCTAGGAGGTGTCCAAATGCTGCAGTATTCGCTGCCTGGGGGTGTCCAAATCGTGTATTATTCGCTGCCTAGGAGATGTCCGAATAGTCCAGTATTCGCTGCCTAGGAGGTGTCCAAATGCTGCAGTATTCGCTGCCTAGGAGGTGTCCGAATAGTGCAGTATTCGCTGCCTAGGAGGTGTCCAAATGCTGCAGTATTCGCTGCCTAGGAGGTGTCCGAATAGTGCAGTATTCGCTGCCTAGGAGGCGTCGATACAGGTAGGAGGTAGGCGTCGATACAGGCAGGAGGTCGATACAGGTAGGAGGTAGGCGTCGATACAGGCAGGAGGGGAGGTAGGAGGTGAGGTAGGAGGTAGGAGGTGAAGTAGGAGGCGAGGTAGGAGGCGAGGTAGCTAGGTGTATATGTCGATCCTCGAGGTGTGGAGGAGTCAAATCTGACGTCATTAGCTAGCGCTATTAGCTAGCGCTATTAGCATTAGCGCCAGTAGACAGGCAAAATATCACATCCGCGCGACGTCAAAAGACGAGCTATCGCATTTGGGAGACGAAATAGGCGTCAAAAGACGAGGTGTCACGACGGGTCATATTTGGGAGCTCCGGGACGCGCTGGATGACCAAAATGCGAGTATCTGGTAGCAAAAGACGAGGTTTTTGTCACAAAAGACGAATTCGTACGTCTAGACGTACAATTTGTCTTGTAGGACTTTTTTTTTTGCTGATGCAGTATGCTGTTGTCCTTGAACCGCAGCGTGGCATCGTGTAGCTGCAGCCAGGGGATTCCGAGTACGAGGGGGTATGAGCCGAGTGTGGTGACAAAGAAAGGGACAATCTCGTGGTGGGTGCCAATGTTCAGTGGTAGGTAGCATAGATGGGTGATCTGGCCAGAGGATATGGGTCGGCCATCTATGACTTCGAGGGTGCGAGGTGATTTGAGCGGGAGCAGTGGGAGTTGGTGCTGGCGCGCGAATGTTTCATCAATGAACGCGAACCCTGAGCAACCGCTATCGACCAATGCGTAGGTTTGGATGGAGTTTTTATTGCTTGCAATTTTACAAGCAGCAACAAAATGGTCACCATCCAATTTATCCTCCGCAGCGATAACGACGAGCCAGAGATAGCGAACGCATGAACAAGGGAAGATGGTGGGTGGTGGCTTCTGCCCTTTGGTTCGCCAATGTTTACCAAAGGGGCCTGGCTTTTAACGCCGGTTGGGACTTGGGGACGGCGGCGATGGGCGGGAGGACTGCGGGTGTTGATGGGCGGCGGCGGCAACAGCAGGGACCTCCAGTTGGCGGCGGAATGGGCCTTGTGGGGTCGGCGTTTGGGTTTGGGCGGCGCTGGGGTCTGGGCGAGTTTAGCTTGTAGCTCCCTGATCTGGTCGCAAGCCATGACAACCTCGACTTGGGCGTCCTCGAGCTCGTCTTGCGCGACCTTGAGCGAGGCTTGTAGTTCCTCGACACAGTCTTGCAGTTCCAGAGGGTCGAACTGGGCGTCCTCGAGTCTTTGCTGGAGGTTTTCGACCTCCGCGGCGGCGGTGGGAGCGAGATCGGGTTCGGGGGCGGCAGTGAGGGCAGAGAGGCAGGCGGTGAGGAGGTCGTGAGCCTCAATGAGTTCGTGCCCACAGTCTCCGTCTTCCGGGAGTGGGCCATAGATTTCCAGAAATGTCTGGAGGCGGGCGACGAGGGCGGAGGTGGTAGTGGCGCCGTAGCGCGTGCATCTGTCGACGATTGTCTCGTCTTGGGTTGGGCCTGAGAAGGCGGCGGCGATGTGACCGAGTTCATACCCGGTGGTGGTTGTGGCGAAGCGACACTCATGATTGAGGTCGTACTTGCCGGAGTGGCGGGCGAGATCGATATCTGCGCCGTAGGGTCGGGGCCCCAGGAGGTTGGCTACCTCTACTCTAGAGGAGCGTTTGAAGAGGACGAGATAGCAATAATCTCGTTTGCGGTGGAGCGCGCGGATAGTGCGCCAGGAGCGTGTGGTGAAGTAAGTTTTAACCGGCGTTGGTACCGGGTAGGGTCCTTGTGGGACGAGGTGTAGCGAGGCGGCGAGTGTTGGCCACTCAGGTTGGGGAACATATTCCCAGGTGTCTTCGGACGCCATTACGGCGTGATTGTGTAGATGATGGCGTACGGTGCGGATGATGAAGCAACGTAATCTCAAGGGGCGACGTTTGCGCGTAGGTTCCGCAGGGTACGAGGTGCGACAGTAGTAGCTGTCGAGTTAATCAAGCGAGGTACAACGGTCTTCGTTAGAAGAGGGGTATCAGCGGTCTTCGTTAGAAGAGGATAACAGCGTATATATTGATAACCAGCGTAATATAGAAGTGGCTCAACCTAGCGTGGTATGCTAGTTGAGGATGAGGAATAGTATTAAATACAGTTGTAGTAGAAGACGTTGCTTAAGGAAAGAAGAAGAGAAACAGGAACGAAGCTATGAGAAATACCCATAATATACCCAAGGAAATCCTCCGATGACTAATCACGATCACGCAACCGACAGAGTTTTCACAGAACACGATAGAACCCGACAGAACAACCTTTACCAACCCAACTCCTCCATTCCCGACGATGCAACCAAGCGATCCATGAAACCCGATCATGACCCCCTGAAACTCCAAATCCTGAAGCTTTACCACGATGCACCTTCTGCTGGACACCTAGGACGCGAGAAAACCTTCGAACTAATCAGCAGGGACTACTACTGGCCCCTCATGAGAAACTACATTGGTCGCTACGTCCGGAACTGCCACACCTGTCGTGAAGCAAACCAAGCGCACATGGGAAGCTAGTATCAATGGATTTTGTGACCGGATTGCCGGAAAGTGAAGGTTACGACGCTATCATGGTAATCGTGGACCGACTAACAAAGATGCGACATCTCCTACCTTGTAACACCACGGTTAACTCGGAAGACGTCGCCCAACTATACCTGCGAAATGTCTGGAAACTCCACGGGCTCCCCACACACGTCACCTCCGATCGCGGCACGCAGTTCACGGCAAGGTTCTGGAAGGAGTTATGCAAACACCTTGGGATTGAAGCAAGGATGTCCACTGCCTTCCACCCGGAAACCGACGGTCAAACCGAAAGGCTAAACGCTGTAATGGAACAATACCTACGTGGTTATGTGTCTTATCAACAGAACGATTGGGTCAAGTGGCTCCCTATGGCCGAATTTTCCGCTAACAATCAAGTCTCCGCCTTTACCAAAGCCACACCCTTCTTCGCAAACTTCGGCTTCCACCCTCGGTTCACAGTAACGATTAAACCTTCTGACAGAACGCCGCCCAGCCTCGATGCCAAAGACTTCGCCGGAAAGATGTTTGAGCTCCACGAATACCTGCGCACCAATATCAGCACGGTACAGGACCAACAAGAGCAGGCCACCAATGCGAAGCGAACCCCCGCGCCCGTCTACAACATCGGTGATATGGTTTTCGTCTCGGCAAAGAATATCCGAACCACGCGTAACTCGAGGAAACTTGACTGGAAGAAACTCGGCCCGTTCCCCATCAAAGCAGTTATTTCCCCTTACGCCTACCGAGTCGACCTCCCCCGAAGTATGAAGATGCACCCTGTATTCCACGTATCGCTGCTGGATCCCGCCGCCCAAGACCCCGTACCAGGCCAGATACAACCACCGCCGCCGCCCATCATCGTCGAGCAAGAAGAGGAATACGAGGTCGAGGAGATTTTGGATTCACGGGAAACGAGGACCAACGGCCTACAGTATTTTGTCAAGTGGACTGGATACACCGACCCCACTTGGGAGCCTGCCGCCTACCATAATGATACCGCCGCCGTCGACGCCTTCCACGCACAATACCCTGGGAAGCCGGGGCCGCTCGAAACAAAGGTTAAGACAAAGGCTCGCAGGAGCTCGCGCTTGAAAGGGGGGGCTACTTTCATGGATCAATCGATAGGGTCGTTGGGTATGGAGGAGTTGGGTTGGTAGTGGTTGTTCTTTTCGTGTTCTATTATGTTCGGTGAAAACTCTGTCGGTTGCGTGATCGTGAGTCATTGGGGATTAGTCATCGGTGGATTTCCTTTGGTATATTAGGAGGGCTCTCCCTCGCTTCGTTCTGTTTCTCTTCTTCTTTCCTTAAGCAACGTCTTCTACTGCATTTGTACCTAGAACTACTATACGTCTTCAACTAGCATATCACGCTAGGTTGAACCACTTCTATAAATTACATTGATTATCTAATATGTACTGGAATACCATTTTCCGCAGATTGTTGCAGTCTGATTGGTTGACAGCGACAGGGTTCTTTTTCGCGGTTACCCTGCCCGATTTGGTGTGGTTACCCTGCCTAAATTCGGTGCGGTTACCCTGCCTAATTCGGGTGTGGTTACCCTGCCTGTGGTTACCCTGCCTTCACTAGGGTAAGCGGGTGCACTCTGGAAATTTGATGTGTCGCGCCCGTTGCTATGCATGCACCCTTGGGGTACGGTGCGAGTTCTATGGGTGAGCATGCGGAGTTGCGGAAATGCACCAAAAAAAGGACGTTTTCGACCCTGAAAATAACCCCGGCGTCAAAAGGCGAACTCCCCCTTTTTTTATGGGAGCTGGGTGATAACACACACAACTCTCTGGGACCGGACTCTTTGCCAATTAACTCAATAAATTCTACTGAACAAAATCTACTGAATAAAATCTACTGAATTAAATCTACGTACTAAAATACTATCAACGTTCGAACAACACATATCCCCGATTAAATTATCTGCTCCCGGGCCAAACAAAGTCCATACCATACTGTTCATTTGTGTTCTCACCCAGCTCTCTCGGCAATATGTCGACGATTAAATGCACACACTGTAAATGCTACAAGGAGATCACCGATTTCGATCTTGATAGATATAGCCGGCCCCGTAAATCGTGCCGGTCATGCTTGGTGAGTATTATAACTGCTCCATTTAAATGAATTCTACTGATACAAAATTACAATAAGTCTCGCTCACGTGATAATACACACCGACGCACAGAAGGCAGGCGACAACAGGTCGCAAATAACCTTGAAGTAAGTTAACCCTTTACCATTGATTGATATTACATTCAGAGCTATTATTCTAAAAGATACAATTTGTTAGCCTCTGAGACCGCCGATTGATAGTACCGTTCCGTTAGCGTTCCAATCTTCACGGTCACGCTGGAGGCCTTTAGAGTTGGGCAGAATGACAGTCACCTGTTCCTCATGTCAAGCCTTACACTGGATCAACGAACGTTCTTCCGCGAGCTCTATTGTGTCACCGCGATTTGAAAGCTGTTGTAAGAAAGGTGATGTCCAATTGGCGGCCTTAAAACAAGCCCCAGCCTATCTCCGGTATCTTCTCGAATATACCGATACCATAGCAAGACAATTCCGCAGCCGCATTAGGGAATACAACTCCGCTCTGACCTTTACTTCCGTTAAATATACTTCAGATGAACGCATCGACCGTCAAGCTAGGGGGGTTACATGTTTCCAAATTCATGGGGAGCTATACCACCTTCAGGGGCCTCTCACTGCAGCAGCAACAAGCGATCTGCTTCTATGATCACTCGCTTTCGCCAAATGATGCAGCGGGGACATCCAACTCTTGACCTTGCAGTTTTGGGGCGGTTGACATAAGAGATACACACAGTCAACCCTTTCATTCCATTGTATAAGACTGCAAAAGAAAGATTGGAAGCGGCTTCGTCACAAGACGGAGACTTGCGTGTTCTACTCAATCCACAGTTGAGGCTGATAATGGAGAGTGGGGCGGACAAGCGGCGGCACAATTTGCCTACAAGCGATGAAGTCGCTGCGATTATCCCGGATGAATACGGTGAGACAGGATTCCGAGATATTGTCTTAGCGAATAGAAATGGGGACGCCAGCAGACAATTCAGTATAATAAATCCCAATCATGCGGCTTATATGCCCTTTCATTATGTTCTGCTATTCCCAAATGGGGAAATAGGTTGGCATTGGGGCCTACGGTTGCGGGATGAATTGAACCGACGGAAGAATTTAAGGTTGCAGCAACGAGAATTCTACAGGTGCGTATCAGGTACCTATGGCTAACAACTTTTTGATATGGCTAACTTTTTGATTACTATAAATGGCGTGCAGATACCGACTGCATACCAGGACGACTGAACCCATGACTTTGATCTATTCGCAACGCCTTTTCAGCAGTATTTGGTAGATGCTTGGGCTGTCTGTGATCAGAATAAGTTGAATTGGCTTCGACTGAATCAGGCAAACATCCGGGCGGATCTGTATAATGGGTTGGCAGATAATATGCGGCAAGAAGACTTCAATCCGGAGCAAACCGGAAAGCGTATCATTCTACCACGAAGCTATACGGGAGGCGACCGATACATGCTGCAGTTGTTCCAGGATTCCATGGCTATAGTCCGTCACTTTGGGCGTCCCTCACTATTTGTTACCTTTACTGCGAATCCAAAGTGGGAAGAGATTACTGCGGTTTATAGGCTGGATTTGGTTGTAAGAGTGTTTCATCTCAAGCAACAAAAGCTCCTCCAGGAAATAAAGCAAAAACATATTTTTGGACGCTATCTTGGATCTGTATGGACCATCGAGTACCAGAAGAGAGGGCTGCCACACATGCATCTATTGATATTTCTCCATCTGGAGGATCGCTTTCTGACTGCAGAGAAGATCGACGAAATTGTGTGTGCAGAATTACCGGACCCCACGACTGATCCTACTGGGGAACTCAATGCAATCATCAAAAGTTGCATGGTACACGGTCCATGCGGAGAAGCCAATATGCGATCGCCCCGCATGGCTTCTAAGGAGAATGGGGGACCAACTTCATGTTCTAAACGTTACCCCAAGGCCTATCAATCAGAGACAGTTGTACAAGAGGATGGCTACCTACTGTACAGAAGACGTAATGATGGCAGAACCTTTTCCGTGGCAGTAAGGGGCTCAGGATTCAATCAACAGTATCAGATGGATAACAGATGGGTGGTTCCATATAATCCATATCTGTCCTTGAGGTATAAAGCTCACATCAATGTGGAGATCTGTGGGTCAATCCACGCAATAAAATATATACATAAGTATATATATAAGGGTTCAGATCGGACGACATTCCAAGTTGGGAGTGACTTGTATGAGATTAGTAGATACCTCCAAGGACGTTATATAGGACCCACTGAGGCTGTATGGCGTTTGTTCGAATACGGGATGCACGAAGAATACCCGTCGGTCATTCACTTGGCTGTTCACCTGCCTGGCGAGCAACCGGTATACTATGGGGATAACTCCAACCGGGAAGAAATGATACAGAGGATGCAAAACTCGAGAACTACACTGATGGCGTACTTTGAGTACAATGCAGAGCACGAGGGGAGTGCCCAGTATCTCTATCAAGAGTTTCCGGTGCACTTTACCTATGACGCTAAATCGCGTAAGTGGGCATCCAGGAAAAAGGGTGTGGCTATTGGACGTATGTGGCATTGCAATCCTATGATGGGGGAGAAATACTATATGCGTCTACTGTTAACCGTGATTCCTGGCGCAAAATCTTTTGATTATCTGAAAACTGTCAATAATGTGCTGCATCCTACATTCAAGGCTGCATGCATTGCGCTTGGCTTATTGGACGATGATCAAGAGTGGGTGCAGTGCTTTACTGAAGCGAGCATATTCTCGAGCGGATATTCCCTCCGTACACTATTCACCACTGCTTTGCTGTTTGGCAACGTGACTGAACCTCTACAATTATGGGAAAGATTCAAGTCAAATATCTGCGATGACTTACCCCGAGCTATGGAAAGAAACACAGGTCTCATTATACCCCCTGAGCTTCCGGATGCCCACCTGGACTATGGCCTCTACCTGATATCACAGATTCTTGCCGACTCCAACAGAACGCTTAACGACTTTGGATTGCCCCTCTATACAGTGGATTGGAACCGAACAGGCGGGAACGAGATGATTGCATCAGAGCTAAGATACGATATCGTTGCAGAAGCAGCAAGCCTACAGTTGAGGACCGCACAACTCAACTCAGATCAGTTGGAATGCTTTGATACTATTACACACAGTGTTGAAGAAGCTGCGTCAGCCCTATTCTTTATTCAAGGGCCCGCAAGTACTGGAAAAACGTTCCTATACAACGTCCTTTGCAACCATTTCCGCTCACAGGGTAAGATTGTGCTTTGTGTTGCCTCTTCTGGCATTGCGGCACAATTGCTCCCTGGGGGCAGAACATCCCATTCCAGATTCAAAATTCCAATTGCTATCCATGAGGGCTCAACGTGCGACATCAAACGTGGCAGCCTGTTGGCCGGTTTAATTCAAAAGACCGCGCTGATTATATGGGATGAGGTACCCATGCAGAATAAGTATTGCTTTGAAGCGGTCAGCCGGACCCTGAATGATATATGTAGTGTGGGAGATAATTGCCTGTTTGGAAATATTCCGGTCATACTCGGAGGGGATTTTGCACAGATTTTACCAGTTGTGCAACGCGGTAATCGGGCTCAGATAGTGCAGGCATGCCTACAACGGTCTTCTTTATGGCAGCACTTCAAAATATTAAGACTCAAGATCAATATGAGGGTCCGCAATGGCGTCGAGAATGAGGAGTTTGCGGCAGCTTGAGATGAGCCATGATCCCCGATGGTATGGTAGAATAACTCTGCCACCATACATCCAGAGCTGTAAGACAATTGAGGACATTTGTATGCATGTATTCCCGCAGCATGTAATTGAATCAGCCCCAACCAACTACACCGCATTCTCGAAGCGGGCGATTCTGGCGACGAGAAACGATACAGTCGCCGAGTTCAATGATAGAGTTCTGCAGCAAATTCAAGGCGAGGTGCATATGTACTATTCAGCAGACACCGTTGACAGCGGAGATTCCGAAGAGAATGCAAATCTCTTACCTCCGGAATATCTGCAGGGTCTGAATCCGTCTGGCCTCCCACCGTCTATCATCAAACTAAAGGTGGGAGTACCAATAATCCTTCATAATCTATTTCCAAAAGCAAGGTCTCGGCAACGGAACGCGAATGACGGTAACAAAACTGAGTGTGCGGCGCATCGAAGGTGGTGAGTTTGATGGGGAGCCAAAGGTTATCTCACGTATACAATTATCGTCCACTGAGGGAGATCTACCTTTCACATTAATGAGGAGGCAGTTGCCTATTCGGCTGTGCTTTGCGATGACTGTCAATAAATCGCAGGGTCAATCACTGGATGTTGTTGGGGTTGACTTGAGGTCTGATCCTTTCACTCACGGGCAGCTATATGTAGCGCTCTCAAGGGTTACAGACATAGCTGGCTTGATGGTTCTACAACGAGATGAGACACCGCCGCAAACGGACAATATTGTATACCGAGAAGTGCTGCTGTAGAGAAGTAAGTCCCCTTGCTCCATATTCGTATTGATACTGACTGCTATTTAGGGGATAAAGGACATTTGCTGGAGCCGGCTGGAGGATTCGGGGATTATGGGTGGAGAAGTTAGAAGATGGATTTATGAAGGGATGGTAAGTAAATGCTGCGAGCTGGAAGGTAGGTACATGTCACTAATACCTGTTATAGGTTTTTCGTAAGGAAAAGAGGGAGGGGTGGGTTACGGTATTGGGTCTAGGATTTAGGAATGGGAAAGCTGGAGAAATGAGTATCAAATGGTAACTATATATCTCAAAAACGTACATCATGAAATTGCTAACTAAACGTGTAGGTTAAAAGAACTTGGGATGAGGTGGTGGGATAAGGGGAGGAAGGATAAAGGGTAGACGGGTGGACATGCAGGTAGGAAAAAGGGATGGAAATGGTGGAGGATATGGTGCGGTACAGGATAGTGGAGGGAGCTTGGTAGGAGGGTGGGGGGGACGGGGAGAAGCTGGAGTTGGATTAAAAGCGGTGGACTGTATTTAGTTCGCAATTTGTATTTCTTTGGCATGTATTTTACCTTACAAGCATTATTTCTATTATTTGTATTTTTTTATTTTTTATTTATTTATTTATTTATTTATATATTTCTCTAAGTTAAATGATATATTCGCTCCCTAGTATTATATACGATATTTCTTCTCACGAAGACCGCCAGCACTCGCTTAACTAACTCGACAAATTACTACTGTCGTCGACCAGACTCATGGAATACACACACCTACGCCGCCCCTTGAGAATGATCTATGCGGGGGTTATAGTTGACCCCTCGAACACAAAAAGGAATTCAACACCACCTATATCGACAACGAAGCCCTAGTCCAAATCTCAAAGACCCCAGGCTTTATCACCAGGAGGCTCGATGAGGTAATGGCCAAACGCGTACAAAAAGGCGCCCCCTTCAATATTATAAATGAACCGGAAAAATCCGACCTGATTTTCTTCCGCCCTACCTCCCCTTCCCTCCAGCAATTAAATAACTTTACCACGCTCACGGATAAACAGTTCCACCTAATACAACGGCTGAAGTACGTTGGCATCTGGATAGACCCTACGCTGTCTTTCAGACCAAACGTCGAAAACACAATCACCAAAGGCCTCCAAGTCCTCCAATGTATTAGAACCCTCTCCTACCAACCCGGAGCAACAGCTAAAACCATCCATCAATTTATCACCCACGCCTTCCTACCAACCATCCTGTGGGGCTCAGAAGCATGGTGAACAGGAGCGCATTATATCATACGTTCTCTCACTCCCCTCTATGACGAAGGAGCACGAATAACCACGGGCTTCCCCCGATGGACCAAACAAGCACGGTTACTAAAAGAAGCCGGCATACCCTCACTTGAACACCTTCTTACATACCGGTCAAGAAAATATGGCACAAGAATCCTTTGCCTCCTCTACAACCATCCGAACCACGAACCATTTGCCTCACTGTTGCAAACAAAGAAAACAAACATAAAAGGCACCGGCCTACACCGGATCGCCTCACTCCTGTCCCATCCTGAACGTATCCCAAGTCGATCTGCGCGTCGATTCCGCCCCGTCTTGTTCCTAGATCCTCGCCCCGTTAGAGGGGATTATGGGTGGAGGAGTTAGAAGGTGGATTTGTGAAGAGATGGTAAGTATATACTGCGAGCTGGAATTGCAATGGGATATTTAAAGTACGGCAATGCTAAGCAATAGTTCTGTAGCTTTTAAACAAGTAATATTGTAGATCGGACTCCGCTCGCTGATAATGACAATGCTCCTCTCAACTCGGGGGAATCCGCTCCCCTATTTATAGATTGAGGAACCCGTATCAGGGCCCGTATTCTATCTAGTACATTCTATCTCGCGTAATCCATTTGACTCACAAATGCCGGTTATCGGGCTGTACCATACTATCGCGTTGGTCACCTTCTCAAAGGAGAACAGCCTGCAGCCATCAGCCATACTCTTCGGAGTACGCCGTCCGATAGTATAGTACCGGTGTGGTCGCACACAGGCGCCCCCACACCACCTCGGTACCTTTCTATGCTTGTCTCCGGTTACCCGTCCATCCATAACAGCCTCTCACTCGGAATCCGGTAACAGGAATATAGGTACATGTCACTAATACCTGTTATAGGTTCTTCGTCAGGGAAGGAGAGAGGGGTGGATTACAGTATTGGGTCTAGGATTTGGGAATGGGTCAGCAGGAGGAATGAGTATCAAATGGTAACTATATATCTCATAGACGTACGTCATGAAATTGCTAACTAAACGTGTAGGTGAAAAGAACTTCAGATGAGGTGGAAAGGATAAGGAGAGGAAGAAAAAAGGGTAGACGGGTGGACTTGCAGGTGGGAAAAGAGATGGAGATGGTAAAAGATATGGTGCGGTACAGAATAGTGGCGGAAATGAAATAGCTGAGTGGAGGGGGCTTGGCAGTAGAGTGAGGGGAATGGGGAGGTACTGGAGTTGGATTAAAAGCGGTGGACTGTATTTAGTTAGCACTTTGTATTTCTTTCGCGTGTATTTTTCCTTACGTTTATCTGTATTATTCTCTGTCTTATCGTTGTTTCTGGCATTGTTTTTTTGTAATAGAGTAATAAAAAGCTGTTAAAAAATCATGTGATTAGTAGAAAAAAACTGCATCGAGTTACCCCGGTTATTTACACCATTCCCCGACTACGATCGTGTGAATTTATCAATTTTGTCACAGACTACCGGATGGAGTAAATAACCAGGGCATTACACTCTCGGGTCTCTGACTGTTACCAGTCTACCAAGCGGACAACCCTCTTCCCTATAATGACAGGGTTATCAATCACACATCCTCTAACTAACATCTGAATTTCACAGCTCGCGCTCCCGCTGTGGGTTGAACCCATAGCATTGAGGACATGTATCAGATATTTACCACTAAGCTAAGTACCTTTGTTGCAGCAGTAACTCTTTTGTACACCAAATACCTTGCAAGTATAATTTTTATTATTTTTATTATTTTATTTTTTGTTTATTTATTTATTTATTTGTTAATGATACTTAGCTCCCTAAATTGCGCACACAACTCGCGGTCGCGAGGTGGCCCACCCCTAGTTATCATGTACTATACATTGATATTACGCACCCTTGGTCACACCCCCCGCTGCCGCCGCCGCCGCCGCCCCCGGTAACAACGCACGTCCTGAAGCCCCCCGGCTTGTTGTGTTATTCCCTCCTGGCGCGGGCGTGGCCCACGCTGGCGTGGCTGGCGCTGGCGCAGAGCCCCCAGTGGCCAGCGTCTCCAGACGCGCAATCTCCGCGAGCTTGTTCAGCACCTCGGTGCTGAGCCGGAGCTGGAGCAGGGCGTCTTCGCGCTCGCACGTGGACATGGTGGGATATGAGCCGGCTGTGGTTAAGCGGTTCAACGTAACGATGGTGCTGTTTAATTGGGCGAGTATATCGGCGCTGGTCAGGTGTCAGTTGTGGTTGTGGGAGGGGCGGGGATGATACGTACGCGAAGGTCATTGTTTGGATATCAGACTTGTGGTGGGGGGGTTTGTGGAGTGGGAGGTTGAGGGAGGAGATGTCTACAGACTTGCATTTAGCGGGGCTGCGTGAAGGTAAGGTTGGGTTGTTACACAAGCATTATTGGAGGCCTAGATTACGCGGGGTTGCAGTCCTTTGTATGTTGGATACTCACTCATGATTTGTGGGGGGACTGGGTAAGCAGGTGGACGAGGTAGGTACATGTATCTCTATATGTAGGTAGCCAGTTATGATTATTTCTCTACAGAAGAATTTCCCCCATAGCAGCATCCCTTCTCTCCCGTACCGCGCCCTACGTCACACTCACACGCCCCCTCACCCCCTTACTAAAGCCCCTAGCAACTCAACCCATTTCAACGCATTCATTTTGCCGCCTTCTGCGCCGTCTGCGCTTCAATACACGCAATATCGGCGACCTTACACAGCACCTCAGAGCCCATCCTAAGTTGAAACATGGCATTCTTGCGCTCGTCTACTCCCAACATGTTGTATGTTGTGGGCGACGTCATGTATCTCAGCATCTCCGTGTTATCGCCCAGTTTGAGGAGTAAATCCCTGCTAGAGTCAAGTGTTAGTTGTGATTGCGGGAGATTGGGGGTGGCGGGTGGGGGGTGGGTCACAAACGCCATTGCCATTGCTGCTTGTTGAGACATGCTGTGCGGAGGTTAGGGGATGGTGTGGGGTTGTTGTGGGATGGAGCGGCAATTAGGCTGCCATTGACAAGGATGGGTTGTTGTTGCTGGGCTGAGTTATCCGCGGTTCCGAAGCATTCCTCGGTACTATGTAATTGCTCCGGGGGTGGGGATTGGCACGGTGGAGAGTTGTATTTATTTATTTATTTATTTCTATCCCTTGGACGGATGAAATTTGACAAATTCGCGACCTGGACCGTGCACCATCTATTAAGGCAATAGTATTGCTTTTATGGAGGGTTTTATGGTTGACAACAGCATCAGAGCCAATCAGGAATTTACAACAGTTGCCACAACTTACCGGAGTAGGCTAGTGAGAGTTAAAAGAAGTATATGCAAGTAGGTCGCGAATTTGTCAAATTTCATCCGTCCAAGGGATACAAAAAATGCAGCCGCTAAAAGCCATCAAGACTACTCTCTCCGAACCTTAGACACCCCCCCACCGCCGCCGCACTGCCCAAAACCCACCTCTTAAGGCCCGTACCCACCCCATCCATCTGAACACGTACTTTGCGCCTCTCTCCGTCCTCATGTTTCGGCCGCCTTTTGCGCCGTCAGCGCCTCCACACGTCCAAGATCCGCGACCCGCCACAGCACCTCGGCGTTCACCCTGATTTGCAGCAGGGCTTCCCGGCGCTCCTCTGCGGAAAGCATGTTGTATGCTTCGGGCAACGTTAGGCGGTCCAGCAAAGCGTGGTTGTAGTTCATTTGACTAACGATATCGGAGCTGGCAAAGTGTCAGTTGAGGTTGTGGGTGGCGGAGCCTGATGGGGATGGGGGGGGAGAGGGGGATGGGGGGAGAGGGGGGATGGGGGAGAGGGGGATGGGGGAGAGGGGAGGGGGGCGTAAGGTGCGGATACGTACGCGAGTCTGAGTCTTTGTGTTTGGGACATGTTGTGTGGAGCTTGCGGGTGTGGTTTGTGGGATGGGAAAATGAAAGAAGGGGAGGTGAGGCCGGCTAGAGATTTACATTAAGCCAGCCGCGCGGAGGTGAGGGTGCCTCGTTTACATAAGCATAACTGGAGGCTTAAGATACGCGGGGTATCAACGCTCTCTACTTTGGTTTGTATGAACGTAGTCATTCAGGATTGGCGCTTCAACCGCGCGAGGGTCAAGTAAGGGTAGACGAGATATTGCTTATGCCCTATATGTAGGTAGCTGTATTTATTTCTCTACAAAAGGACATCCTCCAAAACAACACCATCTCCTCCCAGCACAGAACACCGTCAAGGCAAGACTACTGTACCCCGATCCGCACCGTGGATCGTCAAACCCCTCCCCCGCCCACCGCATCTGACACTAAGGTCCTTCCCCCTCTTAAATCCCCCATCAAACCAATCCAACCCAACACGTACATTGTCCCTCTCCCTCCTCACGTAGCCGCATCTCTCCCGGCATCTCCAAACGCCGAGGTCTGGGCCATCTGCGCATCCACACGCACAACCTCGGCGAGCTTCGACAGCACCTCGGCGCTCAGCCTGAGCTGCAGCAGAGCGTCCCCGCGCTCGTCTGCGGACATCATGGCATACGTTTCGGCCGTTATCAAGCGGCTCAGTGCCGCGGTGGTGTGGCCCAGTTGGACGAGAATGCCGTTTCTGCGCGGGTGCTGTCAGGTAGGGCTGCGCGAGGTGAGGTGAGGTGGGGAACGTACGCGAGTGTGGTTTCTGCTTTTCCAGACATGCTGCGCGGTGGGGGGGAGGGTGTGGGGTGGGGGGTGGTTTGGGGAATGAAGCGGAAGAGGGGTTGCCATTGAGATAAGGCAAGGGTGGGTGGTTACATAAGCACCGTTGGAAGCCTGAGTTATGCGGGGTTCCGGGGGTGGGGATAAGTGGTTTCTGCTCACTTCCCCATACCCACGGGGTTGATTTGGCGCTTCAGCCGCGGGAGAGAGTTATATTTATATCTCTACAAAAACAGTCGACAAAACAGTAAGACCAATGCGCACACCCCCACCCCCACCCCCCCACCACCTCCGCACCCCAGACAACCCCCAGCTGCCACGCCGCCCAAAACCCACCACTTCAACCCCCCCCCCTAACGACCTAATGCATCTCAGGGGATCTTTGTCCCTTTCCATCCTCACCTGGTCGCCTGCGCGGCCGCGCATTGCGCCATCTCCCCATCTATACGTGCAACCTCCGCGACGCGCCACAACACGTCGGCGGTTATCCTGAGCTGGTGCAGTGTGTTCCGGCGGTCTTCCTCTGTCAACATGTTGTATGTTTCAGGCAACGTTAGGCGGTCCAGCAAATCGTTGTTATGGCCTAGTTTGCCGAGTACATCCTTGCTGGAGTCGAATGTCAGTTGTCATTGTTCGAGGTCTGAGGCGGGAGGGGGTACATACACGATCTCCATTCTTTGTGTGTTAGACATGGTGTGCGGAGGTTGCGGAGGGTGTGGGTTGGCTTGTAGAATGGGAAGTTGGGGCATTCGGAGGTAGGGTGCGGTTGTTACATAAGCATAGTTGAAGGCCTGAATCTTGCGGGGTATCAATGTAGCTTTCCATGATTGGCGCTTCAGCCGCGGTGGGGAGTTGTATTTATTTCTTCACAAACGCCGGCACGCCAAGGCTACTAGTATGCCCTCCACACCCCGCCGCCACCAAAATCCCACTGTAAGGTAGGTACAACTTGGGACTAGCGGTAAGCTACCGGCGAGAGACTGTTCCGTATCTAGTGACGGTGGCCATGTCCCTGGCAGCCTGGGAATACGGGCTACTCGGGGTGATAAGAGAGTGGATCAACACCTTCCTGGCTGACCAGATTAATATTGCCAGTTTTTCCACATCAAGATTATTCCAGACCACTATGAATCGGGCAGAACAACTCTCGTGCTAGCTAGCAGCTAATACGGACCTCGGACAAAACCGTGAAGAACCACCCCCGGGAGGAGAAGTAGATACCGCACAAGAATATATTCGCCCACTGCGTGATCCAGCCATATATCAGTACAGATGCGCCAGCGTTCTTTCTCCCGTTTATTTTTGTTCAATTCTTTTGGTAGTGCAACACCGCCCACCACAATTTCAGAATTTAACGATATGGTTGGTAGAAGCCGGAAGCCCAGGAGTGATCGGGTTACTCTTTATATTCATGGATGAACAGGCCAAATAGGAACTCGGGCAGCCGAGGAAGAACGAAGGCCACCTATAAATATTCTCATGCTGCCCGGGGCACCCTCTTACCACCTTAAGCAGCCCATATTTCTACATGCATAGCCCGCACCAGTTACAATCAAGTGACCACACGCTTTAATCATAAACTACATGCAGCTAGTATCAAGCATGGAGGTCTCCGGAACAGACCCCCGGAACATCATCACTATATGAATAACTGACTGAAACAACTCTTACACACACACCCCCGGAACCCACTCCCTCGCAACGCATCCTTCTGTCCCTCTCTCTCTTCACGTAGCCGGCGCCCGGCTGCGAGCGTCTGCCGCCGCGCTCATCGCTATCTCCGCCTCCGCACGCCCATGCTCCGCGACCCTCCACAGCACCTCGGCACTCACCCGGAGCTGCAGCAGGGCATTGTGGCGCTCGTCCGTGGACATCTTGGCGAACGCCTCGGTAGCCGTTAGGCGGTTGAGTGTATCGGTGTTGTGGGTCAGTTCTTCGAGGATAGTTCTGCTGGTCCGAATGTCAGCTGCGTTTGTGGTGGGCGGGGCGGGGCGGGGCGGGGCACGGATACGTACGCGAGCGCGAGTCTTTGTTCTGCAGACATAGTGTGCGGAGGTTGGGGTGTTTTGTGGATTGGAAGCTTGGGGGATTTGCATCGGGCGGGGGTAAGATGGGGTTGTTACATAAGCATAGTTGGAGACCTGAATTACGCGGGGTCGCAACGCAATCCTCATTGACGTGTGGAGTGCAAGTGGGTACCAACCTAGGTACATGTAGTCACTTGCGACTAGCGGTATAGCCGCGGACTAAGTGGGCGAAATAAGAACCGCTCTTCAGACATGTAGGTGGTGGAAGGATTTCAATTCTTATCTCGTATTTATATGTATATATGTGTAATATACGTTCCCCATACATCTGACACCTAACCATCACCGCTTCCCCACAAATGCCGCCAAGCCACGTACCGTACCCCATAGACCTCTAACCTATTCTGCTCCAGCGCTGTAAGAACCCCCTGAACGCCCTGTCCCAACCCTCACACAAGGTCCAAGAATAGCGCCTGTGGAGTGTACTTCCGCATCCCTTTTCCCACTCGGTCTCTCACGCAGTAGTCCCACTTCGCGGACAATGGTCACTGAGCTTTGCGCCCTCCACCCCCCCCGCACCCGATTTATGGTTCTCCGTCAGGGCGTCCACAAGCACGGCCTCCGCGAGCTTGCGCCCCGCCCTGGCCGTCGCCTGGATCGTCTCCAGCACGGAGTTGCGCTCGGTCTGGCTCAAGGTGTCGTGCTGCGCCGGTTCCATTACCCAGGTGAGCGCGTTCAGATTCCGATACAGAAGTTTGGCGGTTTCGATGCTGCGCTGGTGGTTAGTGGGTGGGTGTGTGTGGGTGCTAGTGTGAGCGCGGACTTACCCGACTGACATGGTTGGTGACGGTTTAGAACACTGGTGGTATGGTAGGAATTGTGGGGTGATTTGCAGAATGGGATGGGGAGCTGGGGCGGGGAAGCGGGGTGAGCGGAGGTGGGGAAGGCGTTGTGATGAGATAAGCATGTGTTCGGTTGGGGGGTGCCAACCCTGCCGGGGTTCCGCTTTAGCCGCTGCGGCTGACAAGGTGTGAGCGCCTCAGATGCAGGGTGGTGAATGTGATTGTGTTGGACGCTTGCTTACCCAATCCCCGCTGCTGCACTATGACAACACCCTGCACGGCAACTGAGGCTGGCTGACTGCAGACGGGATCATCTCGCACCCCGGCTGCAGGATCCACCCCATCTCTACCGTGTTCCTGCATCACGATCCCTGCCACCTCCCCTCCTGGTCAAAGCGTGCCGACGCGATCGCCTTAACGCCCCACCACCCCGCAGCAGATGATGGAAAGCGAACCGCCCCACGTGACGTGACCCGAGTGATACACTATGACGCACCCCCGTCACCACCGGAGACTAGATCGTGGCGTGGGTTGTAGATTAATAGATTATCCCAGATAAGTGATGTTCGTATGGCCCCGTGCAAAGTGGTTCTCTTACTTATAACGCTGCTCCTAGGTGCTTGGAACCCGCGGGGGTGGTTGTGCGTTTCGTTCCTTGTGGTGACTTTGTGCCTTTTGCTCTATGGCACAACACATCTGGCCCACTCTTGTGATGAAATTACTTGGTTTCCTTTTACAGTCCAAAGCTCAAACAAAAAATGACCAGGACGTATAATCGTGCGTGTGTTTGCTGTTACTGATATCCGCTACTACGGCAAAATCAATTATGCCGATTTTTCCTGCTGTTCTCTATATCCCATCGTATCCTGAATGTGTAGTGCAACCTCTCGCTTGGAAGGATGAAGTTTGTCAAATCCGCGACCTGGGCCGTGCACCCCTGAGAAAGGATAGAAGGGATAGCTGATAAGGGAAAGTCGCGAGCCTGACAAACCTCATCCGCCCGCGCGATAGAAAGTGCATTTAATCCAGCGCGAAATTGGGGATGTAGTGGGTCGGGGCTGGTGGTTAACCCTAGCCAACAATTACCATGGCAACGCAAACCTAACCCACCCCACCCCCGAGTGTCACAAAATTCAAAAATGCAGAATATTTGCCAACTGCGCTCACCGCCGGTTTGTGGGTTGTCTTCATTTGAGCTTGAGCGTCGGAGGATACGTTAAGGTGCGACTTTGTAATGCAGGAGTCGGGGTTTCCTGCAGCGGCTGTGTGGGGTGGTTGGGGGTAGGCGCAACGTTCGGGAATCGGTGGTCATCTATAGCATACTAAGGAAATGAACATTGTGTGCTCGCTCTTCCGCGATTGAGGGAGAAATGATTGAGAACCTCAATAATCTGAGGAATTAATCTCGCCTTGTATTGTATGTGGACATGGCTCTCGATGTCTGAAGTGAAGACCAAGTAATAGCTGGTGATATCATTGGTAGCCCCTCGGATGTAGGAGATAGTTGAGGATCCACCGTAGAGTGATGATCCATGATGTCACGAAACGGGTGACAGGATGTGTTCGAGTGATAGATTAAGATCAATGCGGTTGATGTCGTTTTCCGTGAATATTCTTTTTTGTTTAATTCATTAATTACATGTCTTCCGTGATGAGCCGCTACGCTTCTAAGTGAAACTGCGCAATATACCGTATTGAAACAGTTCAAAATGATCGGGCTACATGGAGGATGAGTACCCTTCCTCGAGTCCGGTAATGGATTAGCTTGTGCTGGTTTCCTGATATACACTGTGGTGTTTTGAAACACGCCTCTGTTTACGAGTGCGGGAACGCACACCCGCGTAAAGACTAAACTCGGAATTCCCGTCGCAATGAGAAACGAGATATCTGCCGATCACAATGAAGTAATAAAGAAAACCAATTTCAGTTTGTTGCAATGTTGCGGGTTTGAAAACCTTAGTATAATGAGCTAGGAACAATATCTCTGGACACCATTATGTATAAAACGGACATTACCAATACGACGCCCTGCTCTAATGTTCCTGCCTATGTTTGCTTGCGTATTTGCCCTTATCCGGGAGATTCATAAGGCAATTGTTTGCATCTCCGATTCCGATCGATTGGCGCACGGTTTGGCCCAAGGTTTCTTGGTCCTGAAGGGTTCCGGCAAAGCTCTAGAAGATCCTCGCAGAGTGTCTGATAGTATCTCTGCGACGCTGGGAGCAGGTTTTCTCACATGGAGCGGGAGCTTCTAGCGCATTGCCCCACCCTCGGTCCGCTTTGCCGCAGGTCTGCTTGGATGGACTACTATTTTCTAGCATAATATAATCTTGGAGATATTTACGTACTTCTGCCTATCTGCCCTTATCCGGGAGATTCATAAGGCAATTGTTTGCATGTCCGATTCCAATCGATTGGCGCACGGTTTGGCCAAAGGTTTCTTAGTCCTTAAGGTTTACGGCCAAGCTCCGGACGATCCTAACAGAGGGTCTTATAGCACCTCAGCGACGGTAGGAGCAAGTGATCTCACATGGAGCGGAAGCTTCTAGCGCATTGCCCCACCCTCGGTCCGCTTTGCCGCAGGTCTGCTTGGATGGACTATTATCTTCTAGCATAATATAATTTTGGAGATATTTACGTACTAGGACGAATCCTACACCGGAACCTCCCAAACCAATCGATGTTCCCATGTTTGCGTCCATAGAATGTTTTCGAACCACCGGGTAGATTCTAGCGCTAATCCATCACCGCCTAGCCCTACATTTCGCCGCTTGGGGCCTGATTTCGCCGCCATGGCCCTATGCCCTAGCACAGCGCCGCCAACCCTAATCCCAATGAAACCCCGCTTCTAGGTGTATATATACCGGCCCTTCCTCCCTTTCCCCTCCCTCATCCCCAGACACTCCAAGCTCGTGGCTCCACAACGAATTCACTTCACAGTTAGTTTTGCTCGACCAGCACCCAACCTTCGGTCCGCTTTGGTTACTTTTCTCTTGCTGAGTCTACAACTACTCACTGTTAATCTCTTCATTCAAAGTTCTAACCTTCTCTACCACCCCAATAAATACATCGCATAATATGACCATAATAATAACATATCGGGTTGGTCATGTCTGTGCAACACACCTGGGGTGTATATAATGAGTCCGAAAATGCATCCCGAAATGCATTACCAATGCATCTCTAATGGATCCCAGTCTCATTTTGCCCAAGAGCTCAATTGCAGACCTCAAAACGGTGGCGGGCTTCCCTATCATCACGGGATGGAAATGTGTCGGTAAATGCATCAGTACATTCACCAGTAAAATGGATCCGTAAAGGGATCAGTAAATAAATCACATATAGGTGCAAGGGACAAAAATATATTTCGGCCTGAGGATTTTAACCATAGCTTTCCTAATGAGGTTCACTATCATTTTTTCACACAAATAGAAATGTAGACCACTTTTACCTACCCACTTCCCTGAAAATCCCACATACGACTTGCCTTACTATTTCCCTGCAACCCCTGATACAAGGATCATATTCCTGACGACTTACCTTACGATATCCCTTACATTCTATCATACAAGGACTACATCCTTGACAACTTTACCTACTTCTTTCCTGACAATGTTCCTGGAGGAAATTGGTCAGGAATGTCGTCACTACCCAGATTATACGGGAGATTGTAGGTAAATTCGTCAAGAATATTGTCCTTGTATAACGTATTTCACCGGGAAAGCGATCATCACCGGGAAAGCGATCATCACCGGGAAAGCGATCATCACCGGGAAAGCGACCAAGGGCGACAATGGGATGATCCAAATTTGCTGGAGAAAGTTGAATTTATATACAATTGCAGAACCAAGCAGCCAGAAACGTTAGTTAGGTGTCTCCCGACTATTTTAGACATGAGTTATACCTATCTAGTGAGAGTGTTGTTTCAGAGAGCTCGCGGAATGGGTTAGGGAGTGTAAGCTTTATCGACTTATCAAATTTTGGTTTATATTGTCTATATAACTCCAGGATTCGGAAAAGACACATTGAACCCTCTTATATGTGCCTCACGTCATATATTGTGTTTTGTTGTCCACGACCTCTTTTTTCACAGTGAGGTTCGGTGGCTGTTCCGGTGATGAACGCTTTCCCGGTGATGATCGCTTTCCCGGTGATGATCGCTTTCCCAGTGATGATCGCTTTCCCGGTGATGATCGCTTTCCCGGTGATGATCGCTTTCCCGGTCTCTACTAGCTCTAGAAATGTGTCGGAAATGTGTATCTAAAAACATCACCATTTATTGTCCGCGAAATAGCCTGTGATACCGTGCTAATGCATCGCATAATGCATCGAAAATGCATCACAGTCCGTAACTACGACTTTCCCGTGCTCTTTAAGTCAACTAGTATTTAAGTCAACTAGTATCTATGGCACGCGTCAGTAAAGGCATCATCGTGAAGAAATGCATCATCTAGAAGAATATTTTTTAAAAAAATGACTGTGGGGGAGATTGAACTTGAATTGTTTCGATAATCCAGCCTACAGCATACTCTAGTACGTCGGGAAATGTGTAGTGTAATGCATCCTCATCATGCCCCCGTATAATGTATCGGTATAATGAATCGGCGAATGCATCCCCAGTCCCACTTTACGATTTTACTGCTGACATTACTTGAGAGTCAGAAATAGAATTTAAAAAAAATATACTGTCGGGATCGAACCTGGAGCATTAAGCTTGACAATCCCATATTTTTACCATATAAGCCATCGTGGATATTGTTGGATAGTAAATTGAGACATAATGAATTAAAATATCCACTCTACCGCCGCAGGAAATGCATCGCATAATGTATCCATAATAAATTATATATATATATATACGTGATGTCCGTATCCGGGTGGCTATTGCATCGAAAAATGCATCGCATATTGCATCGCAGTCTCCTTTTGCCAAGACTTCGATTATAAATGAGCAGCGCTGGGCTTCCCTATCAGGGTATGCAGGGTATGAAATACATCATTAAAGGTATCAGTAAATGGATCAGCAAAGGGATTAGGAAAAAAAGGAATGTGGTGGGATTGAACCTCAAGCATTCCGGTCATCTAATCTGGCGGTTACCACCTGTACCATTATATTATTTCAATATATAGCCTTTACAAACCAAATTAATAGGCTAACTAGATACGTATTCATACCCTCATCGGAAATCAAAAATCTCCAAGTCCATAATCAGGAGGGATAAGAAATACGAAGGACAGAAGTATATTCAAGTTTAGCTTGATACAACTTTCCTGACGAGTTTCCCTCTCAATTCAAGGGTCGTAGGAAAATTGTTGCCTAAATAGTCAGCAAATGTGTTGGCCTGATACATTTGTCAAGGCCTCGACAGTTTTATTCGTCAAGTGATGCATTATCTGCGCTGGTAGAGTAAGTCATTGGTAAAAGCGTTAGACAATACATCAATTGGACGAGTTTACAGAGCCCGAGACGTATTAATGCATCAAGTGATGCATTTACCAGCCGCTTTTCTATGGTAAATTCGTCAAGTGATGCATTATTTGCGCTGGTAGAGCTGCTTATTTATACTACTTTGCATACAATTACCGAATTGTCAATCACTCAACTTCAACATCGGAAGACCAATGAATACACCAACACAACATACGATTGCTAGAGTAATTTAACAGGGACCCTTGAGGATTCATTTCCTGCCGGATTAAAATTTGTTAATTTTGGGATAAAGCCAAAAAAAGGTTATTAACTCTCTTTTATGAATATGCAGCTCCTCACTATCTTCTCCATTCCCATTATAAACGCCGTTTCGAAATTAATGGCGCAGCGACGAAAGAATAGGTCCAGATCTCGAATATCCATTGGGCTATAACCAACAAATATTTTCAATTTCTTTCGAGTGGACACCATGACTATATCTCAGTGAGACATAGTGAAGCACTCGATCTTGGCATTTCTTATTTTTCTGCTTAGTTGATTCTCTTATTTTCTTTATGCAATATATGTATATTGCCTGTTACATTACGGTTACGGGGCCCGCGGATTGAAGACTCTTTATTGGATCTTGGAGTACCCAAGAGTACTATCGGAAAAGGTCAGCGATCAAAGGCGATCGCTCATCTCATGATGTATGTCCACTCCCCCTATAATAATCTGGTGTTTGAGTACAATGATATTTCGAAGCCATTTTACTATAAAAGGCAGGAAAGCTGTGCCATGTTCGATTTTCTCTAACTTCAGCCCACGGATACTGATATGTCAAGGAGATAGAAACCAGATCGCATCGAAGAACATCTGGTTATTACCGACGAACACCCTTTCTGCAAGACCTGGGCTGGCCTATTGTAGCCTCTGGTAAATATTTTGAGCTATAATATATACCGAGCTAGCTGAAGACAGCAGGAATGGGTACATTACATTATCATGTATTGAAACCATAGAAAAATAAGGACTTTAAAAGAAACTCATCAAAAAAATCACAAATATCAGCCTAAAATAATGCTTATAAATACCCGTTTAGGCGGTCAACCACTTGATTGCAACCCTAACCCTCGCGGTTGCCTGGCTGATCACTAAACATTCGAACACATCACGGGGCGGGGTAAACCTTCACCCTACAGCTGTTCTGACTTACTATTTTACAATTCATCACCGTCAAACCACCAAATGGCAGAAATGAACACTCGAGCACCTTCTTACTTGGATGAGTTTGCGGACGAAATCAGCATGCGCGTGATTTCAGGACCACGCAGCACTCTTTGTATCATACTTACCCTACATATCCTTACTACATTCATAATTCTTACTGCGGCAATGGTCTTTATGATTCGTTATGTGGGTTCGATCATGGTTACGGTTGTGAAAGTCCCAATCCTGAAGCGGGAAATTTTTCAAGAAAAAGACCTCATCCCCGGTTTGATTCGAAGCGTTGATATGGTTCTTGAGGAGCAAAGCAGGATTTCTCCGGGAGAGCGGTTGCAAACGCATATCTCAACTATTATTATAATGAAGATGAACACGATAATGGTATTCAGCGAACTAGAGAGAGAACTCGATTCACTAGATCGCGGCGACAAGCTGAGGCTATCAACGAGGGTAAGATACGCATTCAGAATGGCGGGTCTTCATAATATCGTCACCCGGTTACAAGAACACAAGAACTCCTTGCATCTGCTCCTCACACTTATTCCCAGGTATACACGCCCTTGTTCTCTCTGACACCCTCCCCCGTTATTATGAAACTAGAATACACCAACTACGTTGGGCACATTTAGCTAGGTTTACTAACCCCAGGGCTGACACAGGGTTCAAGCCGCAGTCGAGCACAAGGAAAAGATTCCAGAGGAAAGCACCTCATCTCCAGATCTGTCATTGTTTTCTGCTACAGCTATACAACACCACCTCGAGACCATCTTTTCTCCAGACGGCAATTCTGTTATCCACACGCTCACCGATTCCCACCCTGGTCTCACCACCGCCACTGCCCAGTGGACTGACTCGTGCGTCGTGGGCAGTGGCGCTAACGGAACAACTGTCACACTTCAGTCAGGGCCCTCCGGGTATCTCCGTGCTATTAAACGGGTTGTCGGATCTGCGGCTACTTACGCCAAAGAGATTGACGCCCTGTCGGCAGTTTCAGATGTAACGCAATCTTCTCATTTCCTTACGATTACAATTGTTCTAACTTTTCTTTAATTTAGAACCAAGACCTCTTCGTTCAATTCCTTGGCTGGTATGCCAGCCGAGGATTCTTATGTATTGCGATGGAGTTCATTGTGAATGGAGATCTGAGCATATACATCAAATCACAGGAGGGGTCGCCGTTGTTTGAGGGGACATGCCGTGAGATAAGCAGGCAGGTCTTGAAGGGAATTAGTGTGCTGCATCAGAGAGATATCTGTCATCGGGATCTGAAGCCAGAGGTATACATATCACTATTCCTATTCTTGGTTCCCCGTTGACATAAAGGTAACGAGCAGAACATCCTTGTCGCCGCGCTTGATCCTATCCATGTCAAGATAACAGATTTTGGTGTGTCCAAGCGCCTGGTGAACACGGAGGCCCGCACTATGGTCGGTACTATTGGCTACATCGCGCCTGAACTGCTTGGGGTATGGCGGACGCCGGCCCATAATAGGCTCTATGGGTACCCAGCAGACCTCTGGGCCATGGGGTGCATCTTATACGAGTTGTTGTCGTTTCGTGGGCCCTTCAACATAGACGCGAGCAGTTCGTTGGCAAATGGCTCTGTCTCAGGCGTTTCCGGTGGGACCCCAACAGAGTTAGATATGCCTTCACTCTTCCGATTCTGTTATGGTGAGGATACACAGACTATTGAGGCATTAAAAGAGTATGGAGCAAGTGTGGAGGCCATGGATGTGGTCAGGGCAATTTTGAGAGGAGATCCATCCACAAGATTATCGGCGTTGGAGGCGTTGGAGTTGCCATGGTTTGTGAGTCCAGGGGAAGCAAGGCGCCGGGCATTGCTTCCGCACGTGCTCACCCCCGGGCCGGCTTTGGTGGACCAACCTAGAACGGAGGTCTTAGGGAACAGACTGCCCGTTAGCATTTGAAATAAAATTGCTTCGAGAAGTACCACAACAGAGTCCAGTGAAGACTTGAGGAGATTCTTAGATACGATAACCGAATAAGAGACCGGGAACCGCGCAGATTCGAATGGGGTGATTACCAAGAACATCAGCCTGGAATCTGTCGTACGTACAGAGGTATTGACATTACATATTCAAGGATATTCGAGTGAAGTGTGGTTCTCTCATTATCATGTGGCTTTCCGGTTTCTATTACTTTGTTTTTTCTCTTCCTTTACTTGGCATAATTCATTTCTGGTGGTTTTACGCTCGGAGCGAATATCACACTTTCATATTTTCAAGCCTTAATACACCATTGTCAACTTCTTGTCGAGCGGCTTTGGAATGAACATACAAAATCATGTATTTACTCCTGAATCCTAAATATTATGTTGCGATACATCGTTGTAGATACAAATTAGAATGATACATCTATCAATGTATTCCCTTTCTGAACTCACATAATTCTTACTATGCACGTCATTTTCCCCTTGCTTAACATCACAGGACTCGCAAGATGGAGAAAATGGAGCAGAGAAGCTCAATATATCAGAGTCTAAGAGGTGGCCGGTGCGTAGAGAGAGCAAACATTTTAGGGACCAAAGCGGTGATAATTCGCTACATAGAGAAGAGTATGGAGATTGAGGTCTGAGAACCAGTACTGCACCGAGTATTAACTTTTTATTTAAATGGTAGCACAGGGAGAAAAGTTATCCATCTTTTCTTTGCGCGGTGGGGTGTTGAGACGTATGAGGCTCAAGATGGCATTGCCAAGACTTGATGAGGCTCAAAATGAAGTCGCCAAGAATTGCAATTCTTGGTAGCCTATCCAATTAAATATGTTATGTATTGTGGCCACATGCAGCCTTGGGAAACTTATTTGGCCCATCTTGGGCGGGCTGTTGGCACAAATTGGCCCTGCGTTCGCATCGTTGAACATCCCGGAGCAATCATTGGTACCCCTGCCAGTGCTGTTTAGCGTCATGCAGGTACAGAGCAGGGATGTTATGCAGGTACAGACTTACCCAATTATTATTATTATTATACCACCAACCGTTCAGCCCGAGTGTACAGGGTCTTCACGGTATGTGTGAAGAACACACTTTTAGGAAATTTTATTTTCCACTGGGCTGCGAGGGCCTGCAATTGGTCGAAGTTTTAGTAAAGGGACAATTGGCGGCCAAGCAGGTGTTTGAGGGTTGTATCCCCAGCAACATCCACCACTTTCACCCTTGATCTTTGTGAACTCCAACAAAAATGTCTTTGAAAACCCGAGGCACCATCTAGGTGAGATGGGGAGCGGGCTCTGTCCTGTGCTGATCTTTTTGTATTTTTAGTTGAATGTTTAGATATTTTGACTGAGAATGTGTAAACGTTTTTCAGACTTCTTTCCATCATACAAATTGTGTGGCTAAGCCCGTTGTGACTCTGAAAATCATTGGTCACTTCTGGTTGCCATGCGTGGCGCCAATATAATTTCGATCCAACCAATCGATGTTCTCAGTATCTAATGTGCACAGCCGGTACAGCCACCAGAATGATCAATCGAAAAACAGAGGAAGGCAAAATTGTATGCGAAATGTCTGTGCACAATATATCTGTTTTTTCCATAGATTATTCCCAACGCTGTAGTCGACTGCAGTCCGATTCGCCAAGCTAGTCCATGGACTGATGACTGCATGTGGACTGCATGAAAAGGCTTGGCAGTCCGTCTAAAGAGTCAGTCGACTGATAGACTACGCACTGCATAAGATAAAAAAAAAGGTTTAGTGGAACCCCCGAAGCATCACAAAGAATAGATATAGAAAGATATCTTTCACCCCATCCGTCACCCAGACTTCAGCCACAATCATCTTCGAAAATCACAATCGTTTTTTGTGATTATGATTCCAGGAATGTTACGGGCGGGAGTGTGACAAGCGAGCAAGACCCGCACAGATTCCAGTAGGGCAATCCCTCTCGCCTCTCTCTATTTTGGTTTTTTGGACTGCAGGATGGACTGTACGATTCAGTCCGTTCGGTGCATCTCTATGCAGTCCGGGACTGGGCGGTTGGTGGTCACTCGTTCACTTCAACCTGAACATGAATCCCCTCAAGTGCAGGATATCAGTAGATATAGATGAAACAACAAAAAGTTCCTTCTTCCAGCTGCTAATTTGACCGGTTATATCCCGAGAAGAAAAGCCGCCTACACACTGTTCCCTGGCGAGGGTTGGATAGAGATATCTTGAATCTAGATATATCCATGCATCCATATCTGTTATTTCACTCCATAATGTCCAGAGTAATTGCTGCGACGCACTCCTGCCTCGTCATGTGGTATTCTCAGCAACATAACGATACATTCCTTCTCGGGAGGCTGCTCTAGCTAGTTACGAAATGCCGGGGAACTGAAGACTAGTATTACCGCGTAAGCCAGGTCAGCAGTGCAGGATTTATCTAGGGGGTTATCGGTGGTCGGGTCATTGATACTTCCGCTCGAACAGAAAATGGTTACATTCAGCCACTCAAGCAACCACCCTCAATACTGTACCGTTTAATCTTAAGAGGGTCAGCTGATCCAGGAGGAGGAGTGAGACGACAATATGTATCTGATTGATACCCCCGGCTGAACTATCCAAATACCCCACCTGCACGGGTCCATGGCACCCCCGCGGCTAGATAGATGACACCCCCAACAGCCCACCAAGCTACAGCACATCTCGGAACGCCTAGGCCTAGTTTATTTGTCCCCCGAAATGTCATGGTAAAATATCCCTGGCAACGTATAGCGGACTAAACTGTCACACCCACACCCACACTCCCAGCCAAGGCTTCAGGTCAAGCTATCCGGCTCTTCCTCTTCATATACTTGCAAGTGTCAAACATATGCAGCAGCTATAGAGAGTAAGGCCCCTGAGAAATATCAATACGAAAACCGGACAGGGTTAGGGCTAGCTTTCACCCTGGTCATCAAATATCACTCGCTCAGGCACTCTCGCACCACGAACTTTAAGCATGCCGCATACAAAGCCGCGCGAACTCAAAGGCTTCGGCAAGGCACTACAGATTGTGTCCCCCGAGGACTAACATGACGTACTAGGTCCGGAAGCTGTGTCTCTGGCTAGAAGGCACCTCCGCCTGCTCGCCCATACGCCGCTGGTCTGAAGAGAGGATGTAGATATAGATATGGGGCTTTAGGAAACTAAGGAAGCGGCTAGTGTTATCTTTGCGCCGACCGGTCTTGTTCTAATTATGTGCCTCCGGATTGCGTTAGATAATAGTTGTATCGAGCGCTTACCTGAATCTGGATCACCGGGCTGCGGCAATGGGCGGTGGGCGGTGTCCCGATCCCGCGCTGGGCGAGGGGCCGCCTTGCAACGGGAACATGTGCCGTGGTAGAGTAGACGGTGTTCCTTGAGGTTCGGGGAGAACGTCGTCTTCGATAACGAAACAGGCAAGGTAGGCGGGACCATGGGTAACGTCACCATTTCGATGCCGGTAGGTGTATCGTCGGGTGGCCCACATGGAATGCTGATGTAACTGTTGGACTGTCAATACCGGAGAGGCGACCTGGACTTCAAAAGTAGACTTGGCATAGTAGAACCATGGCCCTGGATGAATAGGATCCCGTTTCGGACGCTGGCGCGGCTGTCTTAGGTTGAGGTCGTTAATTCCCCAACTTTTCCCCAACCTCTCCACAATGGCGTAACACACGGACCTCCGCAAAGGGATAATCACCACTTTACGAACTACCGGGAGTCGAGCGTCGCCTCCCGTTGGCCAGTCTCGTTGCTGAGGAGTGTGCATTATATCATAATTGCATCGCTGACTGAGCCCTCCGGATACGTGCCAGCGCTACTATCCAGTGACAGCATTGAGAAGACCGGGACAGGTCAGCGCCTTGGAGAAGCATCGGAGCCGAAGAGGCCGCCGCGGAGACCACAATAGCCGAGGCCCTACACTCACAAGTGCATGATGTACGCGTACCCACCACTGCTGAGGTCATTCATCTGTAAGACCCGGCGGCGGACCGGGTGTGTAGGCGCATTTCGACCCTTCCGTTGCTGGACATGGTTAGGTTGATGTGGTAGTTCTCATCAGCGTATAATGCGTTACGGTGTGGCATTGTCATCACTCCTGTATCTATCCCTCCCGGCTGAATCTCAGGTAGGAAGATCTCGGCACCGTCACCCTGGAAACGGTTTGGCTCCGACGGGGGAGGGGGTGCGTCATGGTATCTCACTCGCCCCGAATCAGAGTGGTGCAGTCGGGTAAGATCTGTCGCGCGAGCTTAGTAGATTGGGTAGTATCCGGGAGCAGGATACACGCCGAGGCGGCAAGTACTGTCTCTGCCAACTGCGGACATGAGTGGGGAGGTAATGCCGGGCTCACTCCCAGCGGTGTAGGCTGAACACACCACCGAGAATGTTGATGGAACCAGCCCGCCAAGTCGGCACCGCCATACGGTCTGTGGCTGCCGGGTTCGTGGCTTGCGAGGACTGAATACGAGAATCCAACCAGTCATGTCGCCCGTGGCGTTTTTCAATGACGACAATTGGCAGCCTTCGTGCTACGCTCGCTTGGGCGGGGTCGGTGAGGTTTTATCGCCCGGGTCAGACATCGCTGCATCATTCCAGACAAGAGTCTCTGGCTTTCTTGAGAGTACAGAGGAGCTGTCACACCTGCCCACTGGTCCCCATAAACTAACGATATCTCGCAAGTCCCATCTACACCACCACTAACCCCCCCCCACGCCCGCCCAAACCCGCCACAAACCCAATGGAAGCCGCCGCCTCCATCGCCGGCCTCATCGCCGTCGCCACGCAGATCACCGACCTCCTCACCCGCTTCGTCAGCGCCGCGCACCAAGCCCCCGCGGCCATCTCCTTCCTCACCAGCGAGGTCACCACCTTCACCCACGTCCTCACCACCATCCCCACGCTCGCCCTCCCCTCACTCGACACGCACCTCACCTCCGCGCTCGCCGCCGCCCGCACAACACTCACAGAGCTGCAGACAGAGCTCACGCGCATGACCTCCGCGGGGGGAACACGCTTCTGGGAGCGCGTGCGCTACGCGAGCAGCGAGCGGGCGCTGGCGGCGCTGGTCGACCGCCTCTGCTGCCACAAGCTCACGCTGCTGCTGTGTCTCAATGTGCTGGCAAGGTTGAACCCCTTCCCATACCTGCTTGTTAAGAAGGATGGTGCGGCTTAGGGCGCGGAGTGTAGGTCTGACAACGCGGGGTGCAACGATGCGACGAGGAGGGGGGTGGCGGAGCTGACGCAGATGAGCGCTGCGGCGCCGCCGCCCGCGGGTGCTGCTGCGGGGGGGGCATCCAGCTCGAGTCTCGCCTTGGCTGCATATCAACCCCAGCCTGCCGCAGCAGGAGCCGCCGCCAGCACCGCAATAACCCCCGCCGCGGGCTACACGCCGTTCTACTACTACAGCCTCGCCCAGCCGTACTACAGCTCCACCCCCATGCTCGGTGCGCGCCCTTCCCCCGCGCCTTACTTCCCCTACAACTACACCCCCACCCCCACCACCCCGGCCGCCACACAGACCGCCCCCTACCTCAGCTACTACCGCGCCGCCTTCCCGCTCACCCCCTTCCTCTTCAACCCCTCCTACGCCTACCTCAACCCCTACTCCAACCCCTACTACCAGCAACCCCCGCAGTACCCGCTCCACGCGGCCATCGACCGCCGCGACACCTACACCCTCTCCTACCTCCTCGCCCAGCGCCACAGCACCTCCACCACACACCCAACCCACGGCCCGCCGCTCGCCTACGCCGTGGCCGTCCAGCACGCCCCATCCGTCGCTGTCCTGCTGCTCTGGGGCGCAGACGTCATGGCCAGGAGCGAGAGCGGGAAGTAAGCCCCCCCCTTCCTTCCCCCCCTGTTTTTTTCCTTGTCTGTCTCTGCCCCCCCGCTGGGCCTGTGCGGTGCTGACCGGTGGTGTTGGTGGCGGCGGCAGGAGCTTGCTACATTTTGCGGCGGAGCTGGGCGACGAGGTGGTGGTGGGGTATTTGTTGGCTAGGGGCGCGGCAGTGGGCGACTTGGATGGAGGTGGGAATACGCCGTTGGCGGTGGCGGCGGCGGCGGGGAGGTGGGGCGTGGTGGGGATGTTGAGGGCGTGGGGGGCGGCGGCGTGATGTGGGGGTGGTGGGGGAGGGAGTGCTGGCCCGTGGGGACGTGATGTCGCGCGGCTGCTGGTCACGTGCTTGGGAGTTACAGAGTGTGTATTTATTTTTGCAGGCATGCGCTGGCTATATCCTCCTTTTTTTCGTTTCATGCTTGTTTTTTTCAAAATCCATGCTGCACGATTCGATTCTGCGCAGCGGGTATTAAACGCCTAGTACCTGTTTTCTTTCCTTCTCTCCTTTCTTTCTTTCTTCTCGCTCCGTCTCTTGCACGGTTATACCATCACTCTCCTCTCCTCTGCTCTGCTGTGTAGTTAGTTATTGCCGCCCTCCAAAACTTATCTCCGATTTTTTCTTGCTTTATCTTACCATGCCAGCACAAGAATAGCCATTGCATTTTCGCTCTACCATCGCCCACCTGAGCCATAGCCAGCTATGGCGTAAAACAAGCCCTCGGCCGTATTTGTAGTTGTACTTCCTCTTCTGGCACTATCTCCACCCGCGCTCGGAATAATGGTGAGGTCGTGGTGGTGAGGGTTAGGGTTTCGTCACCAGCGCGTTGTGGCGCAGGTTGGGAGTGTGCTGGGGGGAGACAAGCCCTGCAGTTCTGCCGCTCTAGGCTGGACAATAAGGGATATTACTGAAGTGGGAAGTAAGGGGTAGGGTGGTGGCGGGGTGGGGTGGGGTGGGGCGATTGATTCGATGCTGAAGGGGGTGGGGTGTGCCAAGACTTCCGTTTGTGGGATGGCGGGGGAGGGGAAAGGGGGGGTGGGAAAAGCTAGGGCGGGGGTTTGTTTCCGCGGTGGAGACGTGCTGGTGGTGTGTCTCTCTGTGTGTGTGTGTATGGGAGCGTGGGGGGGACGTGTGCGAGGCGCGGTGGTGGTGATGTATCGGGTGACAAGGCTGGGGTGGTAAACACCCGGAGATAGCTGCCCTGCCCAGTGGACATTTGCACGGATTAGTGTCTCTCTACCCCCTCCCCTGCCTAGGCACGCTCTGCAGCCTTGCGGCTGCGCGGGGAGTAGGTGCTTTGTGCCGGAGTGGTATTTACAAACCTCCCTATCTATCCCACGCCGTGTTTTTTTCTTCACTTTTTTGTTATTATTTTTTTTTAGATACATGTTTGCCGCTGTTTTTTGACAGCGGCGAGACAGAGAGTTCGCGTATGGGTCTCCTCACCTCCCTGCCCTGTGTTTTGGTCACGCTTTGGCGGCACGAGATGGCTGTTTGGTGGATTGTTTGTGTTTGTGTTTGTGTTTTTTTTTTTCTCTTTTTTTTTCTCCATGTCAAGTGGCACCGATCCTGGGCGCTAGGACAGCTATGGCGTGAACCATTGTATTTGCATCCTGGTTGTAACTCCAGATCGCAACGGCACCAAACACCATCTCTGATTCTTGGGGGGTTGTCGTAGTGTGTGGTGGCGGAGGTGGTGGCGGGAGGGTTACGGTCTTTGTCACCCATCGAGGGCTAGCAGCGGTA
The DNA here is from genome assembly GCA_024713685.1 of Morchella sp. 2014-9hei. Taxonomy (NCBI): domain Eukaryota; kingdom Fungi; phylum Ascomycota; class Pezizomycetes; order Pezizales; family Morchellaceae; genus Morchella; species Morchella sp. 2014-9hei. The sequence continues at coordinate 577,689 of JAMGYW010000025.1, forward strand.
TTGCACCAGAGCCCTACAGTTCTGCCTCTTCCGGCAAGACCCTAACGCCGACTGCCAAAGTGGGCAGTAAGGGGCGTGGTGCTGATGGCGTGATCTGATTAGATCTGATCGAGGTGTGAGGCGGGGAGGATGTGTGCCAAGACATGGCGCTTGTGGGAATGGTAGAGAAGGGGGGGTTCTGCGAAAAGAGGCGGTCGACGTCGGGGAGGGTTTGATTGTGCTGTTTGGCATACTGCCGTGTGCTGGGAGGAATGACTGCTGGAAATGACGTCGGTGCGGGGTCGTATGCCGGGCTGGAGAAGGCCGCATCTTCAACATTCTCGGATGGGAAAGAGTGGGTATGCTGCAGACTCCGGTGTCGGTAATGGTAGTACCCGGGTGTAAAACAGCGCCGTATTGCGCGGGCTGTGCCGCTGGGGTCTCAGTAGGTCCAGTTATCTAGATGTGTATGGGTTAGGGTTCTCGACAGGTGTCCCTGCTCTCCGGGTGATAGGCAAATGTTCTATCCAACACGGCGGAGAGTTTTAAACCCATATTCCGCGCCACCTGGCGAGTTAGTTGGTCTGTATCGGTTTAGGTACGGCAGTTGGCATGTCCCACTGTGGCCACTGCAACGTACTGTACTCAGTGGACCATGATACCCCCGCACACACCGATGTTACTGTGCAGTTGTTGGACGCTGTACGGTATGTAGACGTGGTACGTGTGCTGGTGCACGCATTGGTCTGCGGTACGTATCTGGGTGCGCAAGTGTCTCTGTGTCGCTGGGTGTCTTATCTGCACACGCTGTGCTACGGGGGTTGATGAGGTTCTACAGTGGAGAGAATCGATCTAGGGATGCGATTACAGTCATGCGTTTTGGTAAATAGTTCAATTGTTGCATTTACTATCGGGGAGTTTGGGAAATGAATTATCTGGTGGATTTAATTTGCTCTGGCCGGTGGTGCATTTACTGGTGGGCTACTGTTCCTGGAGCCTTTCCTGATGCCTTTGCCGATGGGTCCTGAGATTTGTTTTGGGGGTTACGTTTGTGGATGCTTTTATGATCCCTTTCATGATGCATTTCTATGATGTATTCCTTTCCATATTTGCTAGATATATAGCACAGCACTCTTAAAGTTTAAAGGTATAGCAAATATTATATAGCTGATATGGTGGTGTATCTACGAAATAATAGGAGTTCCCGGGTTCGGATCCCTCCAAGTCAAGTCATGTTTTTTTTCCAGGGATTCAATTTATTTAACACACATCCAAGTCATTTCTCGTACATTCCCAGACTCATTGCGGGTACGTTTCCCCTGCATTTCCTCTGCATTCCCTGTCCATAGGCTGTGTATTTCCTGTGTAATACCAAGTACGAGATGCATCGCCGATTAACTTCCCACTCAATCGCAGATGCGTTGCCTTCCGATTGCCAGCACAAGTCACCACACTGTCAGTGTATATACACTGCCGATGTATTGCTAACCTGTAATCAGGGAATACACAATTTCAGATACATTCGGGGATTCATATCTATACCATGTTTGAGACTCGCTGCTTGCTCCATATCTCAAATCTCCTATCAACAGAAACGGGGTAACCCACATCATTCTCTCACTAATCCCACGGAAGAAACAGATAGCCAAGTCTTAATATACCCCTCCCCGCCACGGCTCTACCAATGATAATGCACCACCACCACACCTTCCACCACCTCCTCCGTCTAACCACCGCCCTCGCCCTCCCTATCGTTCCGTTCACGGTCATCGTCAGCAGCACGATCGCTGCGGCAGTTCAGGGCTCTGTGATCCCCACCGCCGCAGATTTGACAGCGAGAGTCTAGGCGGCGACCGCTAGACTAGGCATCATAGACGGGTTCGTGGCGGCCTAGTGGGGTGTTTCTACGGCATTCATTAGTCCTTTCGCGGTGGAGGCGATTGGCGTTCCTTCAGCCGATAGCGGGTGTGTGGGGACTAGTTGGCCGCGGTAGGGCGTGGGGGATGGAGGTTTGGAGGTGTTTGGCATTTCTCGACTTGTGGGGGAGATTTGATCCGGAGAGGGTGGTGTTGGGAGTGTATGGTAGTGTGTTTGTAGGAAATGTGGGTGGTAACGCGGACGGCTTCGAGCACCACATGCTGAACAGCGATTATGAGCACAACAGCCACAAGTGATCCTTTGAAGAGCTGATAACTTCTAGAGACTCCGGTGATCTTTCATTGCCATTTTGGGTGGGGCGGCGCTATCGTGTTGTGCCCCGGCGGTGGGGTTTCGCAGCGTTGACGTTGCCACGAATTCTGGTAGGGCGCTGTAGGTAGCTAGCTGGACTAGAATGAATTGGAAGTTTATCTGCTGTTGGAGTGGGTAAGGGAGCTGGTAGATGTGAAGAGTGGTGTTTAAGATACCACCATATGGTACTGGTGGTGTATATGTGTGCCGCCTAGATTACCCCCGTGATATATGGTGGGGACGGGTGCTGGTTTTTCCCCACCCTTCATCCTGGGCTGCCGCAGTCCGTGTGGTAAATGCTGTGACAATGCGGGTAGGTGCGGGCGGAGAAGGCCTCCCGTGCACAACAGCAGCTGTGCTACACGATGAGGATGTTGCGTGAGGTGCGGTGCTGTCTCACCTCCGCAATCTCGTGATGTATAATATACTTCCCGCTGGTGCACAGTGTACACCGATTGTATAGATCTGGAAGGATTAGTGTTCTGTGTCCCAGGCTCCTCCAGCCGGCGACACATCAATTCCTTGTCTTACGGGCTTCGGTGGGGTATAAAAAGCCCCCCAATGCCATCCCTCTGCGATCACCATGCTCTTCACCCGCCACTAAGAAACCTTAGAAGCTACACCTCGAGTTTCGCAGCTCCCAAGATCAAGCAAAAAAAACATAACAGCTCCTACTTTTTAACTGCCATCATCCGCTATGCGAGCCCTCTCCATCCTCCCCGTCGTCCTGGCCGTAACTACCTTCACCCTCGCCGCCATCATTCCCCTCCCCACCTGCGTTCCCATCCCCACCATCCCCCCCTCCATTCCCATTTAAAGGCGCATCCCAATCATCATCCCGGGGCTATGATGCGCCGCTGCTACCGCTGCACCATAGGGCGCGGGGGGCTTTGCCCAATCTTACCACCGGAAGGGCGATGAGGGGGAGGGGAGGGGGGTGAAGGGACGGTGTGAGGACATGCTGGTATAAGGGGAGTGGGGGGTGGGCGAGTTCATGGTGCGATGGAATGTGCAGTGAGGTAGCTAGCTGGGCTATAATACAATGAAATCGGTTTTCTCCCGGTTTATGATACATTGATTCAGAGTGACTCATGGGGGCGGGGATGGTGTGCAGAATCCAGTAACTTCCAGATGGTGTGTGGTTATGAAACATGTGCTGTGTCTAGTGAAAGGGTAGGGTACTCGAGGTGTGTTGTGATATATGATGACATGCTTAACTTTTAACCGATGATATACATCCGGCGCCGGTAGAACCCGTACCATCATGTGTTAGTCTGCGATGGCACCGTTGCGTGGTAGGGATTGTTAAGGAGGCTTTGTGCGATGTCTTGCACTGACACTCCCGCCCTGTTACACTGTCTAAAATGCCAGATATACTTCTCATTACCCCACCACCCAGAGCTCGGGTGTTGAAATGCATTGATGACGACGCAGAAGAAGGTATGGATGCCTTGATGGGATTACATGGCGGCCATGGTTCTCAATGATACCTAATAAGGTATGGTGATGCGAGTTGTTTGCGTGTCATGTATTGTGCTGGTTACACATATAATCTTTTGTGGATGCAAGATATTGTGGTGAGGGCATACACTTTCATGTAGTTATTCAGAGATACGGGAGCGAGTAACTTGCCAATCCAAAGAAATTCACCGCCAGGAGTCCAGCCATTCTCCTTCACTATCATCAATTCAGCCCGCTGTTCAGAATTATAAATTAGTCCGGGTGTGTGACCCCCGTCTCACCTGCCGTCAAAGCGTAAAGTAGTTCTTACATATCCATCTCCAAACCCGAGTGACCTCGCCTGACCGCACCTGAAATGCGGCGCAATGCAACGACTACGTAACGGTATTTCTGTAGATTATTCAGAGCACACTGAGTGCTCATCGGCTACATATATGATTAACCCCAGGCCTAACAAATCGAATTTAGTACGTACCCAGAATTAATGAATTAAACAGAACGGAAATAACACTATCCTGGTTGGGTTTGCATGCAATTAACGAATTAAACGAAAAGAAAAAAAACCTAAGTTGAGTGAGGTTGTCGTAGTCGAGTGATACCTTGTGATGCACCTCCGGTTTATGTTATGCTTCACTCCCTCGTGTAGCGTCCGGACTGGATGTATACCCGTTTATTGGCGTATATGGTTGAATTCATGAGACAATCTCGGTTTTGGGGCGTTTGTTGTGATTACTCCGACATATGGTGGGTGTGGGGGTCAGGAGATGTCGGGTCATGATCCATGATCGCGCGCTAGATAAGATGTCTTTTTAGCCCCCTATATCTAGATTACATATCTCTAACTCTCAGATCAGTATCTCGTAGTTTCAACTCGGATATCACGTAGTGGAAGTTAGCTGGGTACGTTCGAACATTCGGTAAGTTAATATTACAGACGTTTTCCTGCATTTGTGCTGCATGCGGTGCAGGGCAGCGAGACTTCCGCAGCGAGACTCCCACTTCAACAGCGAGGCTTCCGACCTGTCCCTCACATGTCGGAGAATTCTAGATCCTGAAGTGTCTAACCGAAGACATGGTGTCTATACCGATGTCTTAAAACAGGAGTTGTATGTATTTTATTTGAATATTGGTTGTACCCGCCGATACCGAGGTAAGTTTTGAGGGTTGGGAGTGAAGGTAGAGGCGTCCCTAGATGTGTAGGCTTGCCCGCGTCAATCAAGCCAAAGTTCCTCATCCTGCGCAGGGTATTTATTAATATATGCATATCGGTATTTGTACTTAAGTAACGGTGTCAATGCTCTGCTCAGGTGTAGGTGACTGAGTTTGTTCTCCCGGTATAGTTAATTTGGAGCTTGATATTAATGATATCTGAACCTAGCTAGGGGTATCATCAAATATCGATTAATCTACGTATATTGCTCATCTCTGGATACGATACATTACAAATAACGTTTAAAATTGTTGGAAAAGCCTTACTAGGCGTTCTGTGCGCTATTGATGCATCGGTGTAAGTACTCTGCGCTAAACATATTGAAAACACACTTTGAACCAATTAAGGATAATCAAAATTCCTCCTAGATATGTAAATTCTGTAGTTTGTGTCCTCTATTGTTTGGATATAAGGTGCCGGACTATGTGTTTTATATATCACCAGGTATCCTATGCGTAATCTTTCACGCGCTTTGCTAGCTTTCCCCATTTACGTTTGGCTAGATGAGTGAGAAAGAGAGGGGAGGGGGCTGGTCCATGTCCCTATGGGGCATAATCCCCGTCAACAGGGTTTCTAGTGATTTACCGGTTATCTGGTTTCAACTGGCTCAACTCAGCCGTCTGAATAAACAGTTGGTACAGTTCTTACCTTCTTGTGTAAACGGGTAAACGGTTTATCAATCTAGAAAACAAGTTAAACGGGCGGTTTAAACGGGTTGTATGAAACCTGTTTATGGCCTCAAACACCGCCTTTAGTCGGCTGAAAACGTAGTTCCTGATTTCGAGCACCGAGTTCCCAACTTCGAACACCTATAATGCATATATTTACCTATCAAGACATAGAACCGCGGTTAACCAGTTTAACAGGTTTTTTTTTTTTGTTTAACTCATTAATTGCATGCAGGCTTTAACAGGTTCATTACTGTGAGGATAAACAGTTACTTTGGTCGGTAGGGGTTGGGGATGGAGATTTAACAGTTGGTACAGTTGGTACAGTTTTGCCTTCATTTTCTACCGGCTTGTACCGTTGGAAACCCTGACCGTCAATACGGAGGCGGGGATGCGTCATGGAGTAACACTCGAGAGGCAGACAGTCTAGCCAGCGCGTGCAAGAGGATATATGTTTGGATAGATAACATTGTGTGTTTGGAAATCATTGAATGTTATATCGTTGTCGGTGAAAGGTAGCCTCGCGCGTCAGAGATTGGTCTAGTCTGTTGTGTGCGGAATCAATGTATGGGTTTGGCGGGTGGGACAGGCTTGGCACAGGCTTGGACAGCGCTGCAACGACATCAGAAAGTGACGGAATCGGCTTTCCTGCAAAACCACCAAATAATAAGATTTTATATCAATATTTTGGGAGGTGATAGTCGGTCATCCAGATAGTATATAGAAAATTTAAAATTGATTTTCTCTTGAGCACATGGTGATCATATTTGCGTTTTCATTGTTTAAAAAGGTATAGGACAGTAGATAATTGTATTTAAAATTACTTACAGTATCTTACGATGTTGAAACACCTCTGATCTAACTTGGTCCCAAAGGGCAGTACACTATCCTCCGTGGTTCTGTCCCTACAATTATTCTAGTGGGGGTGGTTGTGGCAGCAAACTCTAGGTACGTAACTCTCTCCTAAAGAATAATTCTAGCGGCACAAGCACACAAGATATTATGCTACCTTTGACAGCCAGGATAGATAAAAGGTGTCTCAATAATATAGAATACGGTAAATAATTTTAAATACAACTATCCACTGCCTTATATCTTTTTAAACAATGAAAATGCAAATATGATCACCATGTGTTCGAGAAGGAGTTAGTTTTAAATTTTCTATATATTCCTAGGCTAATAGATTATCCTAAAACGGCGATTTATTATCTACAATATTCGCTCGCTGTTCTGTTCCAGGACCGGCATTTGGTGTTGTTACCTTCTGCCAAGCCTGTCTCACTCGGCGCATTTAACATACAAAAATCCACAATTTCAACGATAGATAACAAAAATCGAGAAAAATGGAGCTGATATTTGGCTCTTGCACTAGAGTTCTATTTTTCTACATTTATTTTAACATTTTTCGTTGAAAAGCCTTAGGCTTTTGAAAGGGAGTCGCAATCTGTTACCTTTAACCTTGCGCACCATAGCTGATTTGGACACTCCCGACGTAAAAGAGTTCTCCGGCTTGGCATATCTTTCGGCCGAGATTCTCGTTCCCCAACTTGGAGGGAATAATGATTGGTACTTCCCCTGATACCGTGGGCCCGTGGTTCTCTAAGGGTTTGAAGCGGGTCGGGCGGGATATTCGCACTATATATGCGGTATTGTGTAGAGCTTCAGGTTTGTCGAAGAGATTATAAAATGTGATGAGCAATTGAACATAAATCAAGTGATAGTAGATGTTGCTGGGAGGCTCTGGGCTAGACTGTGTCCTGCTCCCATAGGCCAAAGTCTGTACGCAATTGATGAATTTAAAAAGCCATTTACCTGGGGATCTCGGCTATGCCGGACACTCAGCTACCTAGGTTCAGCATGAGTCATCATCCCACGATATAGACCCCGAGCTCAGATCCTCTCGATGATTCTGGTACTGCAAGATCTTGAGCGTAAAGCCCAGATGGTAGGGTTCTTGGTGAGCGTTGCACCCGAGTGTTTTCATAAGATCCTAGTAAGGTTTTTTCCAAGTTTTGCGGTCCTGCTTTTGGGGTTCCAGAATCTCAAGCATGTGGCATACAGCTTAAACACATCGCCCAGGGCTTGGCAGGATTCGCAGGGATGATCCAGAGATAACCGAGAGCGTCCCTGCAGCTGATCCTTGCTGCGATTGTCCGTCTGCATACATACATGTATGTATATGCAAGGGCCACCCACACGATTTGTGGGGGTCTTGGCAATGCGGGAACTCCCGCGTGATGTTCGTGCAACGTCATGCATCGAGATTCCAAGGTCTCTCAACCTCAGTTCTTGGAACATTGCAAGAGATACGAACAGTGGAGGTAAACTTTTTGTTGAATCCGCCCCAAATTGGAGCTCTTATGGAAGACATGATGCTGACAAAGTTGCAGAGTTCACTCATGGGGAGATGCCCTCGGGAAGCTCTGGTGGGGTCTAGATGGTGTGCATGGAGCCTAGAGGGTAGTCCGTCTCCCGGAGAAAAAAGACGCGAACCTCGGCCTCTTCACTGGAGTTCTGCTGATCGATATGAATCTCGGTCTCAGGAGGCGGAGACACCGGTGACGAGCGGGAGAGGGTGAATGCACATCTGACCGTTGGCGATAATACGGCGTAGTCAACGCATCCTACCTATCCGCGGCGGCAAGCGCCGGCAGTTGCATCATCCAGCTGGTATCCTGCTAACCCGGAATTTCAATCTCGGGGGTGGGGGAGAATGCATCTCCTCAGGAGGGCCTACTGCAGATATTGGGCAGACGCGCTGTGACTGTTTGTTCAAAAATGTCTCTCATCCTCGCCGCTAAGGGCTGTGACGAGTATTTGGATTTCTTTTATGTGGCCACTGATGCGATTTAATGCGGTATAGTACGGTAATCAGTTGGTCCTGCGAAGAGCGGGTTTGATTAATTCCGAGCGCTGAATCTACGAGGACATAACTAATACGGCTAACCAATTGTGTACAGGCACTCGCCGGATCAGATTGTGTCACTGGTTTCGCATTGTCGGTCCAGAGGATGCGCACATCGACCCTGATATTGTAAGAAAAGTGGTATATTCATTTCTGATCTACGTTCGTTGAATTCATGGTACGCAACTAATAATCGTAGAGGGGTTTCCGATCACCATATCCGGAGCACAAGGCGCGCTGAGAAGAGATTTCCTTTGAGAACAGGTACCTCACTTTTCGAGTTCCCGTCACACTGATGATTAATTTCTATGATCATTACAAAAGATCTCCACTTTTCGCAACTGAGATCGTCTCTACCTTAGCAAACCAGTGATACTAGTCCCATCAGGCCGGATGGGATCCATCCCCCAAAATCCGGTTTCAACCAAGCCGGGGGTGCTCTATGTCGGCGGTATATGGTAACACCTATAGTTTGAAGCACTCCCGCTCAGGCTTGTCTCGCTTCTTTGAGCACAATCCTATTTCGGCTACGCGCATAGCTTTGCTTCACAGTCCCATCTGTGATGGTAGACGTTGTGGTAACTTGAAGGAAGATATAAACCCGGGATACATGTCATTTAGTTTGTTCCGTTTCTGACTGCTCGAGAATGAGCCGCTTTGACAGGGTGATATATGAAGTGTGGGTTTGTCTCAGTTTAGTGTCGATGGACCTCCTTCTGCATCCCGCATGGCGGGCCTACGTCGACGCGCACGTTGGTTGCGACTGAGCAACTGGCTCGTGAAATGCCCTACATTGGAAACATAACATCCGATTCGTGTGTAACAATTCCATCTTTTCTAGTGCTTGATACATACATAACCTAGTAGTAATATAACAAATAGAATCCCTCCAAGCCTAAATTCACCACGGAGTTGCACGATACTACAGCCAACAGAAGACCGGCCAACTTCTTCCACGCCAGCCCGTAGTTACTTAAAGATTCTTGCCTTAATGTTCTCAACTCGTTAGCTCAGTCGCAGAGGTACAAAGGGTGATAAAGGGTGCGTACGAAGAGATTTCACATAGACGAGCGAGCGTAACTACTTTCACAACCGTACCCTCACTCGTAGATTGCCATTTTATCGTTCGCGAGGCAGTACTCGCGTTCTAGATCGGCGGCTTGCTGAGGTCTTTCAAGTGATCTATAGGTACGCGACAGAAACCCAGCTGTTCGGAGAGTATCTGGATGGCTATCACCCAGTACCTCTTTCCCACATTTTAAGGCAAGAGAGAGCAACTTCTCCGCATCGGTAAATCTACCTAAAGTGTAGGTGGTGGAGCCAAGGTCCGACATTGCGCGAAGGGTGTGTGGATGGAGCTCACCTAGCAGTTTGCGTCGTGCCTCCAGAACCTGCAACTCCAGTGCCTCCGCCTCTCCCCACCGACCAGTTGCCCGATGGGTTTCAGCCAGTTCAGCCATTGCTGCGAGAGTGTCGGAATGCTGGTCCCCCAGGACCTCTCGTCGGGTCTCCAGGATCTGCAGCTGCAGTCTCTCCGCCTCTTCCCACCGACCAGTTTTCCGATGGGTTGCAGCCAGATTAGCCATTGCACGGAGAGTGTCCGAATGCTGGTCTCCCAGAACCTCTCGTCGTGTCTCCAGGACCTGCAGCTCCAGTCTCTCCGCCTCCTCCCACCGGCCAGTTTCCCGATGGGTTGCAGCCAGATTAGCCATTGCACGGAGAGTGTCCGAATGCTGGTCTCCCAGAACCTCTCGTCGTGTCTCCAGGACCTGCAGCTCCAGTCTCTCCGCCTCCTCCCACCGGCCAGTTTCCCGATGGGTTGCAGCCAGATTAGCCATTGCACGGAGAGTGTCCGAATGCTGGTCTCCCAGAACCTCTCGTCGTGTCTCCAGGACCTGCAGCTCCAGTCTCTCCGCCTCCTCCCACCGGCCAGTTTCCCGATGGGTTGCAGCCAGATTAGCCATTGCACGGAGAGTGTCCGAATGCTGGTCTCCCAGAACCTCTCGTCGTGTCTCCAGGACCTGCAGCCCCAGTCTCTCCGCCTCCTCCCACCGGCCAGTTTCCCGATGGGTTGTAGCCAGATTAGCCATTGCACGGAGAGTGTCCGAATGCTGGTCTCCCAGAACCTCTCGTCGTGTCTCCAGGACCTGCAGCTCCAGTCTCTCCGCCTCCTCCCACCGGCCAGTTTTCCGATGGGTTGCAGCCAGATTAGTCATTGCTTCGAGAGTGTCCGAATGCTGGTCTCCCAGAACCTCTCGTCGTGTCTCCAGGACCTGCAGCTCCAGTCTCTCCGCCTCCTCCCACCGGCCAGTTTCCCGATGGGTTGCAGCCAGATTAGCCATTGCACGGAGAGTGTCCGAATGCTGGTCTCCCAGAACCTCTCGTCGTGTCTCCAGGACCTGCAGCTCCAGTCTCTCCGCCTCCTCCCACCGGCCAGTTTCCCGATGGGTTGCAGCCAGATTAGCCATTGCACGGAGAGTGTCCGAATGCTGGTCTCCCAGAACCTCTCGTCGTGTCTCCAGGACCTGCAGCTCCAGTCTCTCCGCCTCCTCCCACCGGCCAGTTTTCCGATGGGTTGCAGCCAGATTAGCCATTGCACGGAGAGTGTCCGAATGCTGGTCTCCCAGAACCTCTCGTCGTGTCTCCAGGACCTGCAGCTCCAGTCTCTCCGCCTCTTCCCACCGACCAGTTTCCCGATGGGTTGCAGCCAGATTAGCCATTGCACGGAGAGTGTCCGAATGCTGGTCTCCCAGAACCTCTCGTCGTGTCTCCAGGACCTGCAGCCCCAGTCTCTCCGCCTCCTCCCACCGGCCAGTTTCCCGATGGGTTGTAGCCAGATTAGCCATTGCGTCGAGAGTGTCCGAATGCTGGTCTCCCAGAACCTCTCGTCGTGTCTCCAGGACCTGCAGCTCCAGTCTCTCCGCCTCCTCCCACCGGCCAGTTTTCCGATGGGTTGCAGCCAGATTAGTCATTGCTTCGAGAGTGTCCGAATGCTGGTCTCCCAGAACCTCTCGTCGTGTCTCCAGGACCTGCAGCTCCAGTCTCTCCGCCTCTTCCCACCGGCCAGTTTCCCAATGGGTTACAGCCAGATTAGCCATTGCGTCGAGAGTGTCCGAATGCTGGTCTCCCAGAACCTCTCGTCGTGTCTCCAGGACCTGCAGCTCCAGTCTCTCCGCCTCTTCCCACCGGCCAGTTTCCCAATGGGTTACAGCCAGATTAGCCATTGCGTCGAGAGTGTCCGAATGCTGGTCTCCCAGAACCTCTCGTCGTGTCTCCAGGACCTGCAGCTCCAGTCTCTCCGCCTCCTCCCACCGGCCAGTTTTCCAATGGGTTGTAGCCAGATTAGCCATTGCGTTGAGAGTGTCCGAATGCTGGTCTCCCAGAACGTCTCGTCGTGTCTCCAGGACCTGCAGCTCCAGTCTCTCCGCCTCTTCCCACCGGCCAGTTTCCCGATGGGTTGCAGCCAGATTAGCCATTGCACGGAGAGTGTCCGAATGCTGGTCTCCCAGAACCTCTCGTCGTGTCTCCAGGACCTGCAGCTCCAGTCTCCGCCTCCTCCCACCGGCCAGTTTTCCGATGGGTTGCAGCCAGATTAGTCATTGCTTCGAGAGTGTCCGAATGCTGGTCTCCCAGAACCTCTCGTCGTGTCTCCAGGACCTGCAGCTCCAGTCTCTCCGCCTCCTCCCACCGGCCAGTTTTCCGATGGGTTGCAGCCAGATTAGTCATTGCTTCGAGAGTGTCCGAATGCTGGTCTCCCAGAACCTCTCGTCGTGTCTCCAGGACCTGCAGCTCCAGTCTCTCCGCCTCCTCCCACCGGCCAGTTTTCCGATGGGTTGCAGCCAGATTAGCCATTGCACGGAGAGTGTCCGGATGCTGGTCTCCCAGGACCTTTCGTCGTGTCTCCAGGACCTGCAGCTCCAGTCTCTCCGCCTCTTCCCACCGACCAGTCTTCCGATGGGTTGCAGCCAATGCGGACATTACTCTGAGAGTATCAATATTCATTCCAGGCTCAAGCTTATTCCTCGCCTGCAATACCCTCTTTAACATCCTAGTCTCCTTTTCATAATGCCCCGTCCTCCTGTATATCCCACATATCCCCTCTACATCACTGAGAAAGCTATCATTTTTTTCCTCCAACATTTCGATGATCTTGTAATTCTCTATATTCAAACGGACAACCTCCAGATGTGCGATCACTCTATGTTCGTGGAGCCATTTAGTTCGTGCATCTACACCCGCGTGTTTCACAGCCTTTCGAAGTATTTGTACAGCCCTTTTTACGTTTTCTATCTTTTCTGTCGTTTCCAGGCGCTCGCGCCCCCAAAGATGAACGAGTGGATGTATATAGAAGCTGTCATTGGCTTCTTTACGTTGAGCCAAGGAATAGGAGAATAAAGGTTCAAGAGATCTTCTTAGTGTCATCACTACCAGTGGTGTAAGTGTCTTTAGAAACATTCCGTGCAGATTGTCTTATCACACCGAACAAGGGTGAATAAAGCATACCATCTATCATCATTCCATGCTGTAGCATGAACTCCCCTATGTCTTCATTGGAGAAAAACGAGCAAACTTCCAAAATATCAGAAGCGGCTGCTGATATTCTCTTGATAGCTTCAAACGATGTTTGCCATGTGGTAAAGACGGTTTTGTCGTGTTCCGTATAGTTACTCCCAAGTGGTATGTCGCTGAAAACCGATTTGAACTTTTTTTTAAAAGTTTCGAGATAGGTTCTAAGTGATATTTGATTTGCGCTAATGTATGCCCCGGCCTGTACAAGTGCGAGTGGTAGATTTCCAAGTCGTTTGGTGAGTTCCGTTGCTGCTTGTTTATCTGCAGACGGTCACGTTAAAAACATGTCAAACCAAGTGGGGGAGGCCACTTTCCTTCATTTTCCAGTTTTCTTCCGTTGAGACGAGCAATCCTCAGGAGTAGATGCAAGGCATCCTCCGGATGCATTTCATCCATCTCTATTGACTTACTTAGCCATTCAGGCCGCCTCCTTCTGGTTGTGATTAGGACAGCACCGTGATCACATGGTGGTATGAAGGAGTCTATTGCAAAGTTCTCCAGGTCATCGACGTTATCGAGTATCAAAAGCCATTCTTGATTGCTTTGTCGGCTAAGCCATCGCTTTACTGAAGCTACAATTGGCCCTGCACTTTCATTTTCTAACGAGAGGCGCCCATTCTCATCGACTAGGCCGTTAAGATCAAGTTCCAACGCAATCCGGTTATAGTTTGTTGTAGCATCTTTCGAATTTCGTGCATAGTGATTAATCAATCGCACCGCAATAGCTCTGAAGCTTTGAAGTGTTGTCTCTTTGCTTGATCCATTGACCCATAAAACAGATGTGAATAACTGCTGGTATCGATACGCATATTCCAACACAATATTCGTTTTTCCAAGACCCCCGATACCAGAGAGAATCACATCCCTGAATTCTCTGTCCATGATTCTTTCGTGGATATTGCTTAGTAGATCTTCCCCCCCAGTGAAGTTCGAATTTCTGGCAAAGACCAGCTCAAAGGGTAATTGATAAAGCTTGCTGGATACAAAACCGAGGTGAGAAGATTCTATACATAGAAAAGGAATTAGTGCTAATATTTTCTATTTGAGTTTGTCAACTAGTTATTACCTTGCATGTCTTTCAAAAATCGAGCGCGGACTGTTGGGACAGATTCATCGACACAATCGAAGACTTTTCCGCGAAGATTGAAGTAATCGTCATCTCTGTTGCTAAACTTGGCCAGTGCAGAATGATCCACATTCCTCGACAGCTGATCACATGATGCTTCCGTATGAACAGACCTTGTTGCTGATTGGCTGGGCACCATCATGCTCAGTGTGCCATCCCTATTCCATTTCCCAGAATCACCCATCTTGTCACAATCGTCAGCAATATAGATTATGTATCATGAGGGTTACATGAACCTCACCTGAACAGTATTTGATAATTGTGTCTCGTAGACGGAGATAACGCGGGAGTCTCTGACGGAGAAGATTCTGGAGAAGGCATCATGCAATAGTTGTAAAGTCTCTGATTTCATGCCCAGATCTGATATCAACGCCTCGTTGGGCTGTCCCTTTACCATGGTCATTAATTCGTCGTTCCTCATGCCTCGGTTAGGCACACCCAGGCAGATTAAAGCATATGTTGCCCGAAGCACCTTTCTTTGATGGTCTGTGCCCCTCGACGCCTTCACAAGAGCCTTAATTCATAAAGTCAGCCTCTGTTATTGATTTATTAATTGTATTGCGATATTGGTCGCCTAAAAGCTGATATATGATCATGTTTGAGCGGGACCACAACAGGACATGAAACAATTTCTAATGGTAAGGGCCCACAAAGTGAATTCAATATGTGTTGGCGGGGTGGTGTTTTTGATATTGCGTCTTTAATGGTGTAGATTCCAGGGGCGTTATGCAAATATCTTATGGTGGGACGGCCATGTGAAGTATGAAGTCGCTTGATCAATAAGATCGGAGGGTTCGGTGCGTTCCACTGCTTTTGCGGGCCTTGGACTACAAATGAAATTGAGCCTACCTTTTTGACCACAATCCCTCCGAGGCTATGCACAACAAATACGATTGGACGCTCCTGTTGCTATATTTCCCAGTTGTATTAGAGATTCGATTTGCATAACCTTGGGAAACATCGCAGATCGCAACATACATCAGACAATCGGCGGGCATTCGTCACAGATTCCAAGAGACCTTGGGCAAACTCTGCGATGCCGGCAGTCGAGGTGTTGGACAGAAGTCCCGAATTGTATCCATAACTGAGGATTCGAACTCGGGGTCCTTGGCGGTGCTCAAGGTCTTCCGCCAAAAAATCTCTGACCCACATTGTATACGAGTTTGTTGCTTTCCATGAGCCAAATGCGTGGCCTGCAAGTCCCGTAACAAATATAAGACTATCTAGAATCAGCCCAAGCATACAGAGGGTTTTTGTGGAATAACCCACTCAACGTCAAAATTCACGTTACTACTGTCATTTAGGGGGGTCAACCCGATGAAATTGGACTCAATGAATATCCTAGATCGATAATTCCTTGGGATTATTTGGAACGGCTTTGGTATTCGGGATCCGAAGCAATCTAGTAGTGCGGACGGGATATGATCGAATGTTACAGTCGCGACCTGATATCTATCCTGATCGGCCGGGGAAGGCGCAAGCGATAAGCCTAGAATTTCAAGCGATTCATCATTATCGGTTAAAATCTTCTCCTCTATGTACCGCAACAGATCATCCTTGGATAAGGCGATATTGATATCTGTGATGCGAAATGTCGATGCGTAAGGGCTTCTGGCTATCTGTTTGCCTTTAGATCCGATGATTGTTTGGTTGCTACGCTTCACTAGTGCCATTGTCGATTGATTGTTATAGATACGCCTTGGTTTATAGAATGTTGTCACCTAAACAAGGAGTTGTTGCGGGAGTTGGAGATGTTGGCAGCTGGCCAGCGTGCGGGGTAAGCTCAGCCTGGGTCCACTACATGTTCAAAATACATTTATTATGCACCATAAGGGCTAATAGAAGATTCAATTTTCTTAATCCTCCTGGAAATCTCAATTATGGCATTATATATCACTTCTGTACATTATTGACTTTACGCAAGTTGGGTTAGAATTGTCTGAAAGGTGCACGTATCCCGAGCTGTATGAAAGTGCATATACTAGACCTTTTGTGTTGATGCTGGGGGACAGTCAAAAATTACATATCACGATTATAATAGATTTTCCCTTCAGAGATCGTATATAGTAGTACAGGTACTCTAGCTGCTCGGTGCTGTCAAGACCCTGTACTAGCTATACCGACTGGAATCTCTGTCACGTGTAGGGTGGGGAGGTACCGCTAATTCTCGAATAATCCACTATTTCCGTATTGTATGTGGTAACTCCGAAGAAGGCGAATCGCCGTATCAAACTTGACCTATCTGCTTCTTCTCGCCCGGAATTGAGATTTAGCGAAGCGGAGATAGTGGATTTCTCGCATGACTTTAGCCACTCTCTAGATGTACCCCCACATGACCGAAAGTCCAGTTAGAATTGCTAGTATACAAACGATCGACCAAGATTGCCCAGACAGAACGTTACCACACGGTGACGGTGACGGTGACGGTGACGGTGACGGTGACCGCAGTAAGGCCGACCGTTCAACTTTGCCAAGAATTGAGTTGATTTGGTAAGGTTTGAGGTAAGGTTTGAGTTGAGTTGACAATTCTCCGGCATTGGATAAACCAGTTGCAGGTGTTAACCGGTGCGTTGATATTGATACAGATGTCCACAGCTGCCCGGCTGCCCGGCTCAGTTGTTTACGCCACAGCCCACACCTTGCACTCCCGCCACCCTCTCCACACCCTGCATCACCGCGCCCGACAGTGTTCGCTTAGCGCCGGGAATGATCAGCAGGTCTTGGCGCCACATACCGCCAAAACTCATTGGCTATCTCCACCCAGAGATTATCTCTAAGACGATTGGCTGAAAGGTATCGATCAGCCTCAGAAGTATCCGTTTGTAGCAAGTTTTATCTTGTATGCATAGCCAATTTTTCGAGTTTTGGCGGTAGCTCTCTACTTCCCCGCAGAAAAGACAGCACTTGAAACCGCCTGGCAACTATTAGCATGTCGGAAATTCCACAATGAGCACCTTAGGATTACGCTGCGGAGCGGTAACAGAACCCCAGAACACTCGGCGGTCGTTGCATCCCTCCTCGTGTTCTTGGCAGGTGTGACAGCTACCAGCTGTGCTCCTCCGACCGGTTGTGCATGGATTAACTGTTTTCTGGCGGTCGCGGCTGATTGGTATGGCGATATGTGAGGAGAGTATGCTGGGGAGAGGTGGGTGGGTGTTGATTATAACACTAATAGGTAGAATCAGCGGGGAGCTTTCGGCGATGTGTGGGGGAGTAGGAGGGAGGGCGGGGTTTGATGGTGGTGGTCGGACTGGAGAATCTCTAATTCTGGAGTGAGGTGGTGAGTGGTATCTCACCATTCCAGCGCGAAAAACATACCCCCGGTGGTGGTGGAGTGATTCTCCTTGTGCATGTCCGGCGCCCGGGAACAACTATCTCATAGCGGTGGAGTAATTCTTGGTATCTGTCATTCAGGTTCTTAGTCACTTATCACCGACCACATGGCCAATTCCCGTTGACACACAAATCCCCTCCCTTTTCTCCCACCCCTGAGTACGTCAAACCCTTTCTTCCCCATCCGGCCCATCCAATCACACCCCATCTCGCCGCTCATCTCACCTCCTCACCCATGAGACAGAACTCGAAATACAGACTACACAGCGATGAAGACGCAACCCATCCATGCCCCAGCCACACCACATCACCCCCGTTCCTTGCCAGCCACGACACCACGCCGCCTCCCACACACTACCGCTCACAGATTCACACCCAATGTCACGCCGCTGAAGATGCCGCCTATACGCCCGCTACAACTAGCATTGGGGGCTGGTGCTGCGGGAGAGAGGGTTAGGCAGTTGGCGGTGGCGCCGGTAAGGATTCTGGATCGCGTTGGGGTATTGGGAGTGGGCTCGGGGGTCACGGTAAGGAGGGAGAGGTGTAGAGAGAGGGTGAAACAGGTGGAGAAACAGAAGCGTGGCGATGGTGTGGCCGTGGAGGGTGGATGTGGGATGAGGGTGGAGGCGACGGAACTGGGGGAGGGGACTAGGTTGCCGGTGAAGCATGGGTCTGTTCATGGGGGTGGGATGAGTGGGTAAAGCGCGGGGAATTAGTATGATAGGCCGTTATAACTGTGTCATGTGAGGCGTGGCACTGCCGGAAGCTGGTGTTTTCTTTTTTTGTTGTTTCGGGGGAGCTTGGTGGAGAAATAGGATCTGCAGTGTCTGTAGTAATTGTATCCTTAGCGCGATAGTCACGTAGAGGTTAATGTTACTGGAGAAAATCATAATTCTATTTCGAAATTCCATGCCAGACATTTTTGATATCACAACTTCGTCTTGAAATGCATTTTCCCAGTGCTGTTTCAGCAACCCCTAATTATCAGAGTAGCTAGCCGTGAAAGTAGCAAGAAAACCGGATACCACATAATCTAGTGTTATCCATCCGTATCCCCAAGAAAAACACGCGTCGACATGGATTCATAAAATATCACTCGACTTCTGAACCTGACCCAACCCCACACACTACCTGCTCCGTACAACACATACACTAATTGAAATACAAACAGACCGCAAGAACCATTCCAGAGTCGAGCACATGGTCACACTCCCGCGCCTCCGCCAATCCCGAACATCCCACATGCAGTTGACGATTTAACTCCGTTCCCACACTTAATGTTCGGGGGTGTGTTCTCCTGCGGATGTTTCTTGGCTTGTAATTGTGGCTGTCCTCTATCGCTGGATAGTCCACCCATCGCTGTAGCTGCTGGAGGTGCGGGCCTGCACAATGGTGAATAGTGAGGTGTTGGTTGAGGGTCGTGCTGGGGCGGGTATGCGATGCGACAGAGGATCTCGTGCCCAGCCTTCTTCTGATTGGTCAATAATCGTGCGAGTACTTAACTACGCAGAAGCTGCGTGAGGTACGAATCTTGGCGTCAAGGGGCTTGGCGGGCACGAGACAGGGTTGCCGGGGAATGGCTGCCAGGGGGGAGGGGGGGACCGGATGTGATGGGGTGGAGGCGCTTTTGGAGGGGTGCTCAACGCTAACACATGAAATCAACGCTGGTATTAGATATATGTTTTAGGAAAGGCGCTGATTTTCGTGGATAACCTGTATGCACTGTGGGAAGTCGGCACTAGCTAAACTGCGGCGGAATCAGGTGTTGTCACTCGGAGGTAGTGGTCGTTCACTTTGTCAGATCATTGGCGGACTTCGGCTCGGTTGTGAGGTGAGCTGTGTGGAACAGAGATGTGGCTTCAGGCGCTGCTGCGTAGCAAGGGGTGGAGGATCGAAAGTGTGGTTGTGGTTAGGTGGTTTTTAGAGTACGGCGGAGGTGGGGGTTATAGGGTGTCTAGCTAGTCGTTGAAGTAAAGGGGGATGGAAGGCCGTTGGGTTTGAGTGCGGGGCAGCGTTGGGCTGGGGGTGGTCTGATAGATAGTGAAAGCCGAGAGAGAGACTGGGACGCAATGCATATGGTGATGGGCTGGTGGGATAGCGGATGGGTGGTTTATGTGCTTCAAGCCCTTGATGGGTGTCGTTGAGAGGGGTATACCATAATCAGTTGTGACTTGAAGGAGCAATAAATGGAAGGAGAGATTGATGGGAAATTACAAGAGGCTCCAAGATTTATGGTGCGATGAGATGAAAAGGACACACAAGCTGTCATCCAATTCCAGTAGCGGAAAGACGTTGTTCGTGTATTGTACTATGAATATAAACCCCGAATAAGGCGCACTAAACATGAGCAGTAATAAGCAGCAAGAACAGAACGAAACCGTACATGAAAAACGTCCTGAGAAAGAGACAGCTAAGTAACATGGCAGAGCAACAAAATGTGCATCATCCCCGTGATCCTCTCAACATCACCGGAGCCTTATTGAACCGCGATGGGCGACTAACCACTGCCGCCGGAGGTCAACAACTCTGGATACCCCAGCTTCCGCATCGTCTTCTGGATCCACATCTCCGCTGCGGCACCCATCTCTTCTGCGGTGGCGGCGGTCATCACTTGCCGGTCTACGCTATCGTCACTGATTTCGGGAGAGAGTCCTTTGTGTCCCCGGCGGCGATCCTGTCTTCGCCGCCTGCGCTTACGCCTTGACAGAGGGGGTTCCTCAGTATCTGCTGGTTGATGGAACAATTGGGGTGAACGGTCGATAGCCTTCCGTTTAGAACCGCATAGCTGGTTGCCAGCCGGGGAAGGCAGCGGAGAGCGGGCAGCGGGCGTGTCAGTTCTGGGCTGATTGATGGGATTAGGTTTTTGTGCTGGGAGATTGGTTTGAGGACGGTCAAGCCGCTGACGCTTTGTAGATCCGACCTCGGGCGGCGGGATCGAATGCTTCAGTGATATCCGGTATGGCGGTGCTGGAAGGAATCCTGACTCATCGGAGATCGCTGAGGTGCGGTCGGTGGAAGGCAAGTGCTTGGCGGAGGTGGAATGGTGAATTGAAAGTTTAAAGGGGATGGGAGAAATGATGAGATGGGATTTCCGGTAGAGCTGGTAGTTGGACGACGATGACGATTTAGAAATGGTCGTATCAAGGGAGAGGCGGAACGGTATTGGGGTCAGGTTGCGGAGTTCCACGAGGGAAACCGAACGGTGGGGGCAGGTGTTCATGATGACGATGATTGGGTATCTAGGAGCGTCATATGGGAAGGGGTGGGATTGTGGGATGGGAGGAGGTTTGGGAATTTGGTTCGTCTATGGCGTGTTTTTCAGAAGGAATGTGTCATTCTGAGAAGTCACTTATCTTTAACTTGTTGTTCAAGGCATGGATTATGGTTGTGGTCTCAAGCTCAGCGATGTGGTTTGTGAACTACAAAGTACAGATCTTCTTCCGGTTGTCTGATAAGCAGAGACATTGCACGGGGCGGTGGGACGTTTGCTCCAGAGACCAATATTTGCACATCTGGCTCAACAGGTATTAATACACTTGGGCGTATACCTGCTTTACGAGGACACATACAGGTAACGTATAACTACGACCAAAGCCACATCTGCCCATCGTCCGCCTGTCTCCCAAATGTGCCCACAAAGGATACATCCACGTAGCACTAAACTAGGGTATATATATTACTAATGGTCCTCTCACACTCCCTCCGTTCTCTCTCTCCTCATCCTATACATCAAGTCCATCGTCGTATCATCGTGGTCCTTTATCCTCTCTTCTCCTCTCTCTTCCGCCGCTCTAGATGCGCCTGCAGACCTCATGGTCGTTCCTTCTCTCTTCTGCTGCCTCCTGTATCACCAGGTATTGCGCCGCCGATTAAATACCGAAGACACCACTTCCTTTACCACCACCTACTCCTGTGAAATCGAAATGGTCAATCCGGGGTATGTCTGTCTTTAGGGTTGACGTATTCCTGCTCAATCGTTTCACATCTCTAGCTTCAAGAAGCTGAGCAAAGGGGTTCAAACAGTTTGCCCGCTATTACTAGCCCTTGGAGACAGTCTTTTTTTGTTCGTTTACTTGCCTCTCTGCTTTTTTCCGTTATATATGCGGTAGAGTGAGCTAGTGAGACTGATAAACTATCATGGTTCTGTCTTTAGATATTTACACTACGCCTCTATGCCTCAGAGGTAGCCTTCTCCTGAAGATGCGACACACTAAAGATCATCATGTGAGAATCCTCCACCACAGCTGTGCCTTGTGCTCTGTTTGATCACTGTGTTCTGACCCAGGCAGACGTGTATGTAATTAATCAGTCAAACAAAGAAAAAGAAAGGACCCAGGTAAACGTCGCGTCCGATCTGCTGATATCATTATATAGGCCGACCCACTTGACTGCTTTAATCGCACCACGGTACTGGTCCACCAACGGGTAGCATCGACTAAACTGGATCCCCAATCATGGAACAATGAGTGGTGGGCTCTCAAATATCGATCTGTACGTGGGTAGGTAGCAGCCCATCTTGAAATTCCACCTGTCAGCTGCATAGTTTTAGTATTAGGATAGCCAGAGGGGAAAGTGCATCTTAAATTTCGATGCAGAAAGTATGCTAAAATGAGACGATTTTGTTGATGGAGTAATTGCAAATGATGCTGCGGAGATGGATTTACTTCAATCAGCATCCGAATATGGACCCCACAGATCACAAGAAGAGATGCAGCGCCTCGACTCGAGTTTAATGTTTAATGTTGTAAAATACTATCATCGGCCGTACAAGACCGTTTCACTTAAGCGAGAGAAGCTTTTCCTCTTATCATCATCACAGTTATGATTAATAAAACCCAACCAAGCTGATTAAATTTATCCTGATGCAATTTATCTACTTCATTCTAGAATCATGAGCGTAGTGAGGTCGACGAGCCGGCTCGGGACGAGCAGGAAAAAAGGATTGACTTGACTCGTGATAGTAGCTGCTCAACTTGTCTTACATTGTAAAGTTCGAGTTGCTCGAGCTGGGCTCCAGGTTTTCAGCGGCCCCAGATAGGCGTTCCAAGAGTCATTCCAGGTTTCTCGTTTCAAATATATATTGTTAGGGTTAGGGTTTAATTCGGGATCCAATGATCTGGGCGGGGAAATTCAGAGAGAGAATACCGAAAAGCGAGGCGAGCAGTGGAGAATGCTCGACCCAGATCGACCTGTGAGGGTAGCTGCTCGCTGCTGCTCGAGCTTTGGGCTCGTCTTCTGGACCACACTATATGAGCAGGGTCTTTTGCCCCGCCCTTCTCATTTGGTCCCTCCTCCGCTCAGTTGTGAGTGCTCTGGTCCTTAGAAGTGGCAAGGTTACTAAACTGCCCCCCGCCCCTCATCCAATAACGGCTTAATGACCACAAAGAAGTGAAAGGTGGTACTATAGTGGTGGGGTGGGGTAGGGGGGGGAGGTAGGTAAGTGGCATGAAACCCCCCCCCCCGCGAAATGTTGGCAGTGGAGAATCTTCTCCCTACTCCCTGCCTACACCGGTGGTAGATATTAGAAATATGTGGCTGCACATATCACTTGAGGGCCAAGTCACATGATGCTCTCGTGACTTGTATTGAGTAGTGTAGTACCAGGCGAGCAGGGTGTTTCCTCGGGATTTGGACCTTGTAATCGGTATCGACGTGGGAATCCATGAGGTGTGTGTAACTAGCTAATATGTAGAGTAGAAATACGGGGAGTTGTGTGCAGAGAGTAGCTGGGAGAGAGTGTGGGGGACTTGGGTGGGTCATTGGTGCTCACTCGGTGGTGTGTCATGGGGTGTCACTCGGTCGGTGGTTATGGGTGTGCTTTGGCGGGTTGGGGTGGGGTTTGGGTGTAGGCGATGCGGTGATGTGGAATGGGCGGTTTGTAGATGGGGTGGGTGATGTGTGAGGACAGGGAGTGATGGGTGGCTATGCACTCCTGGTTATTGGCATGGTTGGTTTGCGGATTTGTGTGGCGTGCCCAGTCTAGTATCTGTGGCTGTGAAATACGTGACTGCCAAGAAGTCTGGGGGTGGGATCGAGCTCTGGGGTACCCGGGGGTGCCGGAAAGTGATGCAACGACCAAATAGTCCACATTCTTCAACAACTAGACTAGCTAAGACCGTAGAGCGAATCTGTAGCAATCTAGAAGCTAGGGATGGGGGCTGTGGTAAGAGGTAATATGAATCGCTATTACGTCTCATTTTATTATGTCACTTGTCTTTTTCAGGCTAAGAACCCGAAATCAATGAGCTGGAAAAATGCGGACTCTATTCTAGAAACTCATGACATGTGTATAGCTAAAAGACACACGTTACAGATTCAAATTCCGAGTGTCTTTCCGCATTGCTAGGTTAAATGTTGCATCACCTTCCGGAACCCCTGGGGACATGGAATGTGGAGAGTGTGGTACAGTGTACACTCCTGTGGAAGGTATACCGGCGGTGTTGGAGCGGAAACACGTGTCTTGATGGTTGTAAGTGGTGTATTTCTTGCCTGATTACGTTCTGGTTAATGGTATCCGTTGTGTTCGTGCTGGTCATGCTATATCTTATAATTCTTTTATTGTGCTGTGCGTACTAATCCTATCTGAGATGGAGATAATTCATTTCCCCTCCTCCGCCGTCTCAGATCTACTTATGTAGCCATCTCGATCAGTGTCGCCCCTCTCTGTGTACAGAACAAACATACCCCCTCGGGAGCCATCCTGTATAATCTAATATGTATCTAATAGTTGCCACCTACAACATGCTCCAAATCCGTCTCCTCTTGCTCTTCAAGTATTTCAACTCTGCCTTGTACTAATATCACGTTAGCATTAGATCCAACATAACAAGGAGTGTGAAGCCGGGCGAACATACGATACGTAGCTTCCGCTTCACTCTTCTAATCTTCCGCTCGTACTTCCGCAGCCTGTGAAGCGTGTGTGTCATCTCGCCGACGATGCGGGCGATGGGTGTGTCGAGCGCCGGTAACGTAGCACCAGCAGCTGCTGGCAGATGCTCTTGCGCAGCCTCCCGACGTGCATCGGCAGCTGCGCTTGCTTCCGCTTCTGCCACTAGGGCCATAACCTCTCCCGGCAGAAGTAGTTTGTCAGTTCTCTCCCTGCCACTGGCCCCTGCCGCCCCCTCCGCCGGTGGCGGCCTTGGCTGCGTGTAGCTACCCCGTGTTACATCCCACCCCCAGAGGCCGTCGATGTGCTCGGACACTACGCTGTTACTAGTAGATGGCCCGAAGACGGAGCGGAATGTGATGTCGCAGGCTGCTGCTGCTATGGCGGAGGCGAGGTCCCCGCAGCTCTGTTCGTCTTCGAGGGCCCCCGTGTCGTCGTCTGTAACTGGGTGCTCGAAGCTTGTGTCGTACTCCTCGGCGTCATTGAGGTCGATCCCTTGCTGGACTCTGGTTTCCGACGTGTCGGCGGTGTCGGTGGCTTGGTCGCTGCGTAGAACGGATTCGGCGGTGTCGTTCCTGGATGTCTGGTACGGGAGCTGAGGTTGAGTGGGGGTTGGGGTTTGGATCGTGACGGACGGCTTGTGGTACAGCTTTCTTGTGGGTCTGTGGGCGTTGGTACGCATTGTTTACTAACTACTGAGGTGGTGATATGGGGGAGGGTGGTGAGTTGGCGGTGTAGGGGGTCGATGGGGGATGTACCGGTTATATATATCGAGTTTGAAGTTGAGACCACGGATTTAATCGGGGTGAAGATATTTGGAGAGTGTTTCTGGAGTGAGTGAGTATGGCATATGTGAATACTGAATGTGTCCTTTGCAGCTGTCCTTCGGGGTGCAGGGAGACAGCAAGGTATTTAATCTTACCAGGCTGGTCAATCCAAACCACCCAGGCTGCTCAATCCTCACCAGAGCAGTACGGACACAGCTTCCCCTGACATCTGTATTATTATTATGCCTTTGGGCAACGTGACATTTGGTCTATGTTCGTGGGAACCCTAGCCCTGGACCCAAAACGGTCATGGGCTGTGCAATGGAACAGATTATCGAACATACATGTGTGTACGTATTTATTAAGAATGTGAACTAAATGTCAATGTAATTTGATAGAAAGACAGATACGAGCATCTGCCTGCATGGGCGATGGGACAGTAGTGTCGGGATGCATGGTGTATCTGTCCCCAGAGTATCTGCATGTTGGTTTACCACCAGCTAAGCAAGAACACATTTGCACACTGTAATAGGTACTGTGCTTCTTAAAGCTATCATACATCCTGCCGTGCTGCTCAAGCAACGAGGCCTTTTCCCACTTCTTACTTCCCCACCACCCGTGAGTCGCAGTACCACAACCCGCAGCGTACTCCAGACCAGCACCCAACCCCACCTGTCCACAACCCTGTCTCGGGAAAGGTATTTAAACCTCTCACTCCCCTCCTCTTCTTCTTCCCTCTCCATCATCAACATCGCACCCACATCATCTCCCACCTTTTCCACCAATCCTGCACTCTTTGAGATGATCTGGTGCCGGTTTTGAAATCTCATTATTCTTTGGGATGGTCTACTTATAGTTAAACTAGGTCGGTGCTCATGGAGTAACACCCAGGAATGTGGCAATTTTCTCACGATGGGTTTTAACATCCTTCATCATCACCGTTGTATACGCACCCCGGCAGATATTCTTGCGAATATCAGCGGTATGAAATATATTAGGGTCCTATATATAACATGTGCATTATAATTTACCCAAATGACCGTTACCGTACAGGTATCTTAGCTATGGAAGACATGAAATATTACTGTATCGCTAATGTGTTATGAGCGCTCAGTCCAGCAGCAGCAGAAGCCCATGGGCGACGGCGAGAAGCCAACAAAGCCCAGAATATCTAAGGCCTCGGTCCGCTCTTCAGGGCGGGTCGACAAGTGACTGCTCAAAGTATCAGGTATTAAAAGATTCCCTGCCAGTCATTTCTTCTTGATTTTATCAAAGATTTCTAGACTTACATTATTTTCGGAACTCTTACTAAATAATATACCAACAGAGGCGGCACACTAACGGCGGTCTCCAGCCGCCGATGTTTCACATTTTCCCATCTGGGGACAATACCCTTTCCCCGTAGCCGGAGACGTTGTGCCATAGGCGAGGCTAGAGCAAAGGTCATCGTCAGGCGTCTATAGCTTTGAAAGTCCCGGGGGCAAGGCAAGGGAAAACATCGAGCAGCCTTCCTCCAAATAGGACGAAACAGCAGCGCAACGATTAGTGCTGGGCATCAAGGAAAACAGCCACCGAATACGTATGCACAGCATTAGCAACCTCGGTCAAATCTTCACGTTAGGTGTCTAAACCATCATATTCTTTCATCATTGTTTGTCTCATCTATCATGACTAATACATCACAATGGCTAGTCGGACTTGATTTATCTCACATATCGTATCGCCGTCGCAGAAGAGATAGAGCGCAACAGCCGGCATACAACGTTCCTCCCTAAGCAGGGTCGGTGGATAGGCTTTACCAACGACCGCAAAGAAGGGAGGGGGGGCTGAATTTCGTCGGGTTGTGTGAAGTATTGGATGATGTGGAAAAGCAGGAGAGAGAAAAAGGGTGGTGATATTCGGAGCTGAGTGCTGGACAGGCGATGATTCGGGAGCAGGCGGTGGTTAGGATTGGGCATTGTTTGGTAGTCGTGTATGAGGGTAGAAAAGAGGTATTAAGTAAGGTGGCATGTAATGCTGTACCAGCGATGGGAACAACCCAGTAAACATAAGATAAACACGTACAGCCTAAGAAGCCCGCGGGGGATAGATACCTGCGGGGCACACGTATTAGTCAACGTGGCTAATGCCCAACGAGCGGGCCACCTATGCTCGAGCGTGGCTATAAAATCACTGTATATTAGAACCGATGAAAGTCATCGATAGCACCATACACAAATCAATACGCTGAGAGCGTAGCAATTGGTAGCAACACCTTAAGAAAAACCTCACAAGGATCGATAAAACTTTCAGATCGCGAGCCTCCTCGCTGATTAAAAAGAAAAACTAGAATGTTGGTTGCCCGGCGTACTCGCTAAACGCGCCTGCAAGGGGCAAAATCTTTCCTCTCACAGAAATAACGCGTTCACAAACTCCACCTCCTAAAGATTTTCTCGTCTTCCGCTACGCACATCACCACGCCTCTTCCAGATAAAACCTCTATCTCTCATCTTTCTACATGGACAATTATCCCATCACGTGAAATCATAGAAACCCCGGAAGACGCAATCGAGAGGTTAGAAGAGCCGCAGCCACCATACCTACATCCAGACACTGAGCTGTTGTCGGCATCAATGTAGCGGCACTTGCAGTCTTACAAGAACCCCAATGATCCCCTCAGCTAGAAATACACCTAGTGTCCCACGCCGGTGCCTATAGCACCCCATCTGAATCGGTCTATCAAGACCCCTATCAGCCTATCGATTACCAAAGGCAACTAGACCCCACAAAGTTTCCCAACGACCAGCCCCAGGAGATCGCCCCCTACCCAAATAGGGAGCACACACTCATTTATCAGAACCAATCATTCACTGCTCCGGCGAATACTCCTGAGAACCTCGGAAGCAATCTCTCCGACACACTTAGCAATCTCCAACGCCAATTTAAAAGCAGCCGCCGAAGCAGTCATCACTTCCAGAGTACGGGAAGAGTGGAGGAGAAGGTTTCACCATAGAGGAGAAGGTTTCAGCGCGAAAGTGTGGTCAGATTGTAGTCTTGGCAGAGGGTCAGAATGTTATCATAGACAGAGGCTGAGAGCGGAAGGATCACTCTTTGCCTGGGGATCATCATCAATAGAAGTGATCATTTAAATTCAGACGTACTTCAGGTTGCGTCTATTTTGCTATTGTGTTTTTCTCTCCTTTGTTTTTCTAGCAGGGCGTAGTGTATTTGAGAGGTGACGAGTAGGCTGTGATTTAGTTAGCGTAGAGGTCAAGAGAGCAGGGTAAATTTTCATAGTTTGTTTTTTGTGTTCTCGCTGTTCGAATCCTGGGATCATGAGAACTCTGTACAGTTGTTCCTATGTCAACGGCGGGCCCGATTTGGTGGCGAGTCAAGAAGAGCCAACAACAGCGGACGAACCCCGGTACCTGGTGGATAAGCTGGTGGACAGGACGCTGTGGCGACTCGGTCAGGACATAATTCTTTCACGACCTTGACCGGTTTTGAGCGCGCGGGGCTCAACTGCAAATTATAAAACCAGGCAGTGGACCCTGAAAACACACCCAACCAACCTACCAACCTGCGAACCAAACAAACAACGGTTCTAGGACCCAATCCACGCTAGTTCAGTTCAACGCAGGGCAGTTCGCTTGAGGGTGCATAATCCAGTTCACCCCGGTATACGGCATGACCTCCAAACACCACTAGTTTCAACCGTTGCAAGCACTGCCAGCGCGTATCCCTCCTTCCCTGTATCACCACCATTATCATCCATCATCCATCATCCATCATCCATCATCCATCATCCATCATCCATCATCCATCATCCATCCATCATCCAGCAACCAGCAACCATCAACCAGCAACCCATACAAAAACAAAAACAAATACAAATACAAATACAAATGCAAGCCCATGTGGAGTCAGGACCACCATAAAATTTGAAGCGGGCCACGAGCAGTGCTGGAACGGCTGGTGAAGCTAGCTATGTATGTATGTATTGTAGTGTGTGTCCCGGGCAGGAGTCGGGCTTTTACTTGTTAGTTCTGGTTTTACAGGCATGCGTGCATGCATGCGCGTGGTTTGGTGCTGTGTTAGCTGCGTCGGCCAGGTATATTGAAGAAACGCGGGAAGTACTTGTAGGCTCTGGAGTTTCCAGACGTCTGTGTGATGGTAGAACACACATTCCACCTCTCGAGACCACCCCGCGCTGGCCGTAGCCGTACCACCGGAGGAGGCAAACACAGAAACAGACCTGGAACCCACCGCCCACCCGCCGTCCATGCCGTACCGCGGCCACCCACCCTCCCTCAGCACCGACAAGCGTACTTCACCGCCACCGTGTACACGCGCCACAGGTTCCAGGGTTATAAGCATACCCAAGCTTCGGCCTGGAACCAGTGCCACAATATTCAGAGCTGATACCTGACCGTCCTTGAGCTAAATCAATGTTCTCAATCTAGTTTCGCTGAATGCACCATGTATGCAGATATTTTTTCTGTCAGACTCCTCAGCCCCAATGTTCATACAATGGAATAAAACATATGTCTCTCAAACACAGACGACGAGACGGATGCAATCATGTCCCAAATGCGCTTAGATGTGATATATATTTGTGTGTTACTGGCATTTGGGGGCCTTTTTCAACAACACCATACCATAGGTAGTTCATTGAGGTCAGCCCGGCGAGTACCTGAGACAGTGGCTGAGACATTGCACGGGTACGAGGTGGGTGGAATACGTTACTGCACACCACTCCACTACTCCACCTCCGAAGCGCACCCGACACGCACCTCCCCCTCCGCCTCCCCAGCACCTCCCTCCACACAAACACCCACCCGCGCTGCTTATACCTGCGCATCACCCCCACCGTGCCTCCACCGCCCGCACAGCTCACCACACCCAGTGGCGGCCAAACGTGTACGCGTAAACAGCGAACACACCGCATCCAACGCACCGAAACCCATGACCGCCGTCGAGTGGAGAGTCAGGACGTTCTCCATGACCGTGCGCATACATGACAGGCTGCACCCTCTGCTGCTGCTTCCCGCGCCTCCCCGCGGCGGAGCTTAGGCACGTCAAACGACGTCGGATAGCCGCCCGGCAGCTGCTGGCACGGCGCAAACGCCCCAAAGAAGTACTTTCCCCGCTGTGACCCTTGCTTAGCCCGCCGCCTCCCCGTCGGAGGGGAGATGCTGCGTGTACCCCTTCGCCACCACCGGGTGGGATGCCACGCAGCGCAACCACTCGTAGCAGGTTGTGTCTGGCGGCCAGGCTCTGTCTCCGCATGTGCCCGTGAAATTGAGGTCGGAGTAGTGGGGGGAGCGGCCCAGGGACTGTAGTGCGGTGAGACCCTAGACGATGGCGGCGTGCTGGACCATGAGGCGGCGGAAGAAAGTGGGCTGGTGCAGCCAGCGGGCGAGGAAGTGGGTGATCTTCCACTGCGTGCGGAGTGTTTCGGCGGTGGGCATGTAGGGAGGGGCAGGAGTGGAAGCGGAAGAGGGTACTGCGGATAGTGTATTGGAAAAGGAGGGGTTCAATGGTGGATGATGTGTAGGCGGGGGACATCTGAGCGAGGTGGGAGGCGGGGGGAGCGGGACTAGATGTGTGGTTAGCAAATGTACTGGCTGGGGGGAGATACACACCTCTTGAAGCAGCGGGGGAGTGCGAGTGTGCTAAGGAGAGATGGAAGAATGGATGGACCAATGCCACCCCTCAATGGCCGAAACAGCGGCGGTGTTTTGACAGCGATCCGTGTCACACAGGCCAAGACCCGGCGCCAAGGATCCCGCCAAGGCCCGGCCTTGGCACACACCCCCGCCATCCGGGTGTTGCCGCACATTCTGGGTCATTGAGCCCATACCTTCTTAGGGCTGGGGTAGGGAAAGAGGGGGGTGGGATGGTGAGGGGGAGAGGGGGCGCTAATCGCTCACCCCCACCCCCCCGCAATGATCATACCTTGATATAAAGACCCAAGTTATATATAAGCTCTACCCCAAAACGTGTTACGATGTGATCCAAACGCGTGAGCGCGCAGCCATTGAGGGTGGGTCTGCTACAGTTTCTGCGGCTCACCGTGCATATGTGCAGGAGGAGGAAGGAGCCCACAGCCAATGGACGCCATTCCTGCACTCCCTCTTTGGGTTCCTCGCAGTCTTTCCCCGCTTTGGTTCTGCGCATGTCGGGCTCTCTCTCCATCCCCTCCCATCACCTGCTTACATATACCCCGCAACAACAACAACCCCTGCAGCGATTCTTTCGCCCGCCAACACGTGCCACAGTATCCTCTGCGCGAGGACGAGCTGTTTGACAAAGGCTCGTAAAGGCCACATGACACCAAGGAGGTACATGTAGGTGTCTTCTTTTGTATTACAGGCAGTTGCGTACAGGAGAGCTTCCGAGTTCTCCCGTGTGCAGCTTCCCCCCACCCTTCTGCCTGCGAGTATGTGCCTACCTACTCGTGTCTTTCCACCGAACTGATGGGTCTGCACACCACCAAGCTCTAGTTGCCAAGCACGATATACCCCCATATGCCGACCCAGTCCATGTCGGAAACATGACTATGGCACAAGACGGCATAGCAGATGGGTGTGTCAACCACAGAGAAACCTCTTTTGTCAGGGGACTGGAGAAAATTCCACCCTTAAGCTCGGCGCTAGTACGATCAAGGGGGTTAGATGCCCAAATGTTTAGTGATCGATTGGCTGCAAACGCCAAACTTCACACACCTACCCACCATCGCTTCTCCGGTGATAGGCGTTTTAGGATAAGTCTGCATGGACGTCCCGCCCGCCCACCCACACACCCACACGCTCCCGATGCTCCGGCACCCACGCCCCCCCACACCCTCATACACTACGCCACACAGCAAGGGGTTTACCTAATGACCCTGTGGGGTATGAGGAAACATGCGGACGCCGGCGTCACAATCACACAGCGTGGCCAGAGTAGCCAAATCTCCTGAACCCAGCCCAATTAAGCCCGGATCCGGGGGCTCTTGGAACCCGCGAGGATAGAGGCGCAACACATACATGTACACACTCACCACTTTTTGTCTCTGCAGATGGGCGCAAACCGTGCATGAGAGCCATATCTTGGTGGCATGCAGACCCATGGCTAGTCTGCTCCGGAAACGCCCAAATATGTTGCGAGTGCGCACACACACACAACTACTGTGGTGGCGGGGCTTGCAAGAGTAGCTATCATAGAGTCTTTTTTTAAAAAAAAAGGGGGGGCACCGTATGCATACATCTACACGTTCACCTACAATGCCATATGCATACAGCATCAATACCGCACCCTTACACCACCCCATCGCTGTCCCCTGCCCCGTCAACTACCAGTAATCCAGGGTTGAATCTGTGTGGGAGATCTGTTCTTATAATGGAAGATAACAAGATTTGTTCGCAAAACCACACAAAACCTTCTTTCATTTATTTCTTCTACCCCCTGTTGCAGTGTGCCAGCACCTCCCGGCACCCCACGGCCTACCACGCGAGAGACACCCCTACCCCATCCCACCTGAACACCGTGCGATCCTCGAGAGCAGGTATGTACGTATGTCAACTTGAAATTCACTTTGGCAGAAACCGACCACTCCCTCGCAATTAATAAGCGTCGACTAGGGTCTTTAGGCTCTTGATCCTACAAAATTAAGTACAGTCGCAACTCGATATGCGGGCTTGCCAAGATTCGAAGGATTTCGTACGGGATAGCAAAAAATCCGGGATAGCAAATTAATGTTGCATTAAAAAAATTAAAATCCCAGAGGATTTCGTACGGGATAGCAAGGGATCCGGCGTATTGAGATCCGGCATATCGAGTTGCGACTGTATACACACCTACCCACCATCTAGAACCGAGCCATACGGTTTTGCAGGCCAAAACAGTGCCTAGGCTATGCGATGACCCATCACCCACCCACCGCTGCACAGTAGCTGGCGAGCGTGCTGACAGGAACACGGTAATGTCATTCACAGGGTATTGGCGGATACTGGGTATTCGCGGATTGAAGCCAAAAGTTGGCTTGGCTGGCTCTTCTTAAGCTTATCCGCTAATACCCAGTGGACCCGCTCTCGGGGGTATGGTTAAACTGGGGGTGTGGGTAAAACAGGGATATAGCAACGAACGATCAGGTCTTCTTGTGAGAATATCTTTCCCATGATAGTTTAGATAGTCCTGTATATACACCATATGTTATGAAATTGAAGTAGTGAACAAATTCATTTAGTTCAAGCGATGTTCGTGCTTGCAATTGCCACACCCCCAGTTTAACCATACCCCCGCGAGCGTGTCTACCCGCCAGTACCCCGTGAATGACAGTACCCCTCTAACCTCTATATACACCCTCCACCCCCCCAAGGAAAAAAAAAAAAAGGCTGCAGCATTACCAAACACACCTGCGCTTGTCCCCATCCATAACACGCTAGCCAAGACCCAGCTCGCAGACCTTACCTGTTCCAACGTTGTCACCATCTCCTCCGGCCCCTCCCGCGGCACGTCTCCCGCGGTGGGAGCCGCGGCATGGAAAATATCGTGCGAGGAAGGGTACTGGGGCTTGGCACCAGTGAAAAGAGGAGGGAAAGAAATTCCCAGTGGTATATAATGCGCTTCACCCTCCCCCCCCCCTCCTTCCTTCCCTCTTCTTGATCCAATCTCTTGGAGGAACCGATTTTTCAAACTTTTCAAAAATCTTTTTTTTTCTTCCGGTGAGGGCTGGGCCACTGGACTTTATGAATTTTTGGGCTTGGTTTTTTTTTTTTATTCCTTGCTTATCCTTATCACTTCCTTCCTTTCGTTTCTTTTTTTCTTTTCTCTTTTCCTTTTCTGGTTTCTGTTCCTTTTCCTCTTCCCTTTCCTTTCCCTCTTGCCTTTTCCCCTTCCTTCCCCGCTTCTCCTCCTCCTTTCCCGTTTCCTTCTCTCTTCCCTCCCACGTCCCGGGGCGGTGCGTGTACTGTAGTATAACATATATATGGATGAGGTACATAAGCATAAGTATATTCTGAAAATATCCATCTGCTCCTGCTTGCTATATAAACTTGAATCATAATGCTAACATCCACCTCCGGCCACTCGCGCGCGACCCACGCACCGGGCGGCGGCGGAGTTCACGACACAAAATAAACCCGAGAAAACAAGATGTGCGAAAAAAAACCAGAAGGTAGGAATAAAACCCAAATACCCACTTCCGGCCCGCTCCCAGTGCGACTGCAGGGCGATCAATCCTCCATGCCATGCAGCTGAACACAGCCAACTACTGAAACACACGTAATCATGGCCAGGGGAACAATAAGGGGTCTACTACCTACATCTTGACTGTGTCTCGATTAAATGAGACATGTGCGTTTAGTCTACGGATCACCGCAGGGGTTGGGAATCCACCAAACTAATGTACTAATTGCATCTTGATCATATCTCGATTAAAGGAAGCACGGTATCCAGTTATATCTAGACCACCACTACCGAAAGACTCCACCTTCGAGAAACAGTATCTCAGGTAATACGGATCTCCCTCACCCGACGGAGGGGCGCAGGTAGGTGACTGGATAAGATGCATACGAGATCCAAGGATGTACCTATAACTATAGCGGTGATCGTTGTGCCGGCGGCGGACGGGGTAGAGCTTACAACTGCTTGCTATATGGGCTTTGCGCCTGCAGACACTGGGCCACATTGGCCGACAATGCACAAAAATCCAGAATCTTCGTCATATGAATGTACAGCTGGGTAGACAGATAAAAGGCGAGCAAGTCTAAGATATGCTTCGGAAAATATATGAGCGCACGGTTCCCCGCATGAAACGTTAGATGACGGAAGGAGGGGGGGGGGAGGAACGAAAGAAGAATACCGGTAATTGAGATATCTACTCCACCGAGAGTTGTCCAGATGCCAATGACTACTCGCGGCGCCGTGAGTTAGGGATCGGAACTGCGCTTGTGGCGGCGGGAAATTAATGCTAAGGTAACTAATCATCATCTTGATATACTCCACCATCAAAGGAAACACCACACAGTTATGAACAACACCCACGTCATAATTGGTTACCGCGACAGTCAATTTAGGATGTTGGTCAGACTGGGAAACTGCTCGTCTTTATCACCATGGCTCTAAGCGTGCTGTGATATTGTGGAGAATTACTAATGCCTCTCTCGCGGGCAATAATCTCAAACCAAGGCCTAACGTTTCCCAACTAGCGACGAAAACAACCCCGGCCTTTTTTCTTTCTCCCTTTTTGGAGGAGGGTGTATTCCCATATTCAGCGGTGGAGAGAGATGTAATATGGCTAGAGGGAGTGGGCAGAGGTAGGTGCTATCAAAAATGAACAAATGGTAAGAATCCCCAGCCTAAATCTGTTGCTTTTTCTCTTCATGGACGGCCAGTTACTCATTTTCCAGCGAACGTAGAATGAAAACAGCTTCCCCGAGCCAGGTCCAGAGGAGCATGCAGGAGGTAAACTGGCACAGCTTACAGTTTACCTTACCAGTTTCTTAAGTGGTTTTGAACTTGATATGGGGGTCCTCTCTCCTTCCTCCAGAAAAAGTGTTTGGAGTGGTGGAGATGTGAAGGGTGCCGAAAGAGATTAAATTATCAAGGAAGACATTGAGTTCGAAACACGCTTCCTGTCCCATTTGCGGATGATAGCTATCCACTGGACAACTCAATCTATCATACGAACGTTAGAGACGTGGAGAAGTGACATCTACTCCAACTGAATTATTTCGAACTGGTAAATGAAATTTAGGTGAGATCTTGTACCTTGTTGCTCAAATTCTGACAAAGCGAGATAAAGTGTGAACGCCCGCAACAAGATCCAGTAAGAAGAGGCTTCACTAAATCGGAGTAAGCTGCAGGAGCTCTTAACTCAGGAGCCGGGGAATTCAAAAACCTTCCCCTCCTCCTCCCGATTAGTTGATGAATTGGAACTTTGCTTATCATTTCATTGTCTCAGATATCCCGACGGTAAGATAGAACCTATTACATAAAACTGAGCCGCCGAGAGCTGCTGTCATGCCTCCAGTGTACCAGTCCAGTTATGCACCGAATGTCAGCCGTGTGGGTTGCCCATCTAGCAGACATCCGGAATATTAAAAGTGTCCATAGAATGGGAGACCCATTCAATGGATGTCCTCGAAACGGCTAGAATCTGCAAATGGGGCAGAACATGATCTGGCAGGTTTTCGGAAGCTGGACGCGCTGTGAGAATACACCAAGAGGCTGCAAAGGCCTATGCACGCTAAGAAGCCAGGTTTCCTCAGCATATGACAACAAAACGCTTAATCTATATATATGCGAGGTTACTGGTTCCTGGGCGATTTTTGTATACGACGGGTCGCTGCAAACTATACTTGCATGTACGTATGCATGTGCCTAAGTATCTAGCGTATACACGATCATACAAAATCTAATGAGGCTATAATAGATATGTAAACCCTCATCAGTCTCCCGAGGTGCCTCAGTCAGTTTACTGGTCAACCTAGCCGTCAACATGTATTTCCACGTGTATAGTGGTATTCATCACCGAGGCATCGACTCTTGGCCCACACATCCCTATAAAGGTCTGTGGCAGGTCTTTTGGCCTCCTGTCGAGACTGGCTATTGTTAAAGTTGTATGATGTTGAGAACACAACGATGTGTTTCTCAATCATCAATTCGATGAAGTTGGGCGAATGCAGTTTTATCTACTTGCTACTGGTCTATGGATTAACTCTCCGTGGGAGCGGTTCTGATCGGTAAACTAAGATGTCAATTTCGGCAGGTGGGCGTCCTATCGAGTAAGATGGTTGATAGTGTGACCCTTTGGCCAAATTAGCGTCTTCATGAATTGTTGATGTAATGATCAAGTGGCCATTTTCGACACATAATTAAGCTTTACGCTGCGTAGCCTGCGGCCAGGACCGCGGTTCTCAATCATACGTCCTCCCGCCTGAGATTTCAAAGAGTTCAGCTAACTTGATACTCCAAATACAAAGCTCAGTTATATAATTTACACTGTCTCCTGAGGCGTAGGCGTAACCTATCCTTATGCTGTCAATGCTAAGACATTTAAACAATCATTATTTGATAAGAGGCATAACGAGATCTCCTAGTAAAGCACAACCAATATATAATCATTTGATAGGTCAGCATTCTCATCACTGTTGAATTGATAGGCGTTAATCATCATAGAGTTTGGAGCCTTCGTGTGTGTGTCCTTGATAAGTAGAAGAGAGCGATTATGATAGCTTGTTAGACGGAGCGCCATATCCATCGTGATATGAGCCGTTTAAATAGCTCGCCCGTTCCATCGGTTTTTACGAGTTGTGCGCGCACTTCGTAAAATCGATCTCTTGGTCAATGCATCAGAACAAACATTGCAATTATAGTGTTTACCAATACAAACCCGTCATTAATAAAAGTATGTTGTAAGCAACCACCCTTGACCCATTGACCTTAGGAACCGTCGGGGATCTGAAGACAACATTCAAATCTTTCCTACGTTCATAATACGCAACGATTTCCCTCCTAGGTGAACTAGGAAAACCACGACAGTGATTATACAGGGAACGAATATAAACGAATCCAACTCGAAACACCTAAACAGCCAGAGAGAGGTAAATCGACTACGTACAAGTCTAAATAGAAGTGCCCAGAGCTAAACCCAATCAGTATATGCCACCTTTCCGCCCTCGGTAGGTGCATGCTCCATACATCCTTTGGCCTCAACCTCCGCATGAACTTGCGGACGGCTCTCGTTTGGGCGCCGTGAAGTCTTTCCTTCCTTGCAGTCGGGCGCCGTCGTAAAGGTCTCGGAGAAGAGGGTCTGCAGACCTCTGCTGTGGTTTCGTTGGGCCGTGTAATGTTCATGGGCCTGGTCCTCCAATAGCGCAGAGGCCTAAGAAACCGACGAACATACGATACCATCCTCCCGAGGGTCTGAGGCCACCTTCCCTCTCGGGGGCCGACTTGTGTCGGTCCCTTCGGAGGTGGAGTCTCTAAGTCGGTTGTGTTGTCCTTCTCCTTGAAGTGCTCACTAAATTGGCTGTTGACGGGTGCCTCATCTCCTGGAATGCATTGTGCCGGAAAAGTTGGATATGTACCGTCTTCCAACCCAGTAGTGACACATACAACATATTGGATGGATCTGTGTCCAGGCCAGCCAACATTGAATTGGGGGTTTCTAACTTCTACAAACTCCGTAAGACCACAACTGGTATCGAGCGCACTGTCATATGAGTACTCGCCACCGGATACTGACACCAAAGGTTAGCTGGTATTCCATCGTAAGCATACTGGACAAAAATACCATTATTCTCCGAAACTATTTTTGCGGCATCTTCAACGCATTCCAAGATATGGCAGCGGAGGTTTTCATAATCGTGATCGGCATTACTCGTAAACTTCGCGAGTGTCGAGTGATCAACGTTTCTAGGTATCCGAGTGTGTCTTTTATCTTTGGCTAACCAGTCTAGTGCAGACTCCTTACTCACCATTTCCACCATCGGTCCTGTTCTGTTCCATATGCCTGCGGAGCTCTGCTTTATTAAAGTTAGTAAAAAACCAAAGGTTGGCGCTAGAAATGTCATACTTGAACAGTCGCAGATAACCTAGTCTCATATACTGAAAAGATGCGTAGGGAATCTAGTGTAAATCTTTCCTTGAACGAACTCTCCAGGTTTTTGAGAAACGGTGAACCAATTTCAAGGTCTGATATAAGAGCTGCGTTCGGCTGTCCCTTCACCATCTCCTTTAATTGTTCGGTATTCATGCCTCTATGTGGCACCCCAAGGAAGAAGCAAGCACGAGTTGAGTGAGAAACGTCTAGGTCTCTTTCAGTGCCCCCAGCTGCCTGCAACAAAGCCTTTTCTTCCCCAATCAGCAAGACCATAGACACCTGAACCTGGGCTGTATCTACTTACCTTTTTTACTACGAGACCCCCCAAACTATGCGCCACAAAGATGATTGGCCGTCTTTGCTCCTAGTAGAGAAGTGAGCTTTTAAGCCCCTAAGGCACATCTCCTCCGGAGTTCAATTACTTCACTAGATCTCCTCGCATTTTTCACCGAATCCAGCAGGCTACTTGCAAATTCGGCAACTCCTGCCGTTGAGCTCGATTCAAGGAGCTTTGTATCATACCCGTAGGTAAGAACGCGAACCTTTCCAGGGTGCTTGTATTCAAGGTCTTTAGCCAGAAAGTCCCTCACCCACATGGTGTGTTCACCCCTCGCTTTCCACGACCCGAACGCATGACCGGCAAGACCGGTAACAAAAAAAAGACTAACAGTTACACCATTGAAGCGATTAATAGGAACATTCCTATGGCGCTGGAAATAGGACGGGGTGTATTACTCAAATTGATACGAATCACTATTACCATCCTGAAGCGGAGTCAAGCCAATGAAGTGGGAGTCAAACGCTAACTTCATTGTCGTAGAACCAATTTTCGCGGTTAGGGATACCCACTCCTCGGTTCCAGCGCATGATTGAAGCTGGGTAGGAATAGAATCAAAGGTCACCGTTGCAACCCGGTATCTCTCGCTCTCCATAGGTGAAGGGGCAACCGAACACTCCAAGACCCGTCCGGGAGTAGTGGGCTGTCTACAAAAGGATGTTGGAGGGAATAATGTGCCGAGAATCGACAGCAATTCCTCTTTCGACACAGTTACTGGAATCTTGCTAATCCGGAATGTTGTTCGCCGGCCCCTGTCAATTGTTATAGAACTACACGCGGGGGGTCGGGTGCTCTGGAACGTATTGTCGTGCTTTAGTTCAAAGTGTGGAGCGGGGTTTGTCGGCATTCTGCCCTCCTGGGATAATCTCTATAAGGCTTGAGAGATAATCGATGGAATGCGCAGCGACAATTATACGTCTCCGACCTTAGGGAACCGCCTCGTAGCGTCCAAACTAGGTGCCAAATAATAGCCACTCTAAAACGACACGGATTCATGTGTCCTGCGCATGCTGTCAGCTCTACCGCATAATGCCTACACTGATAAATAAATCTTTTCGTTCCACGTATCATGTCCATTTTAACTCACTCAAACTTTGCTTTTACGGCAGTCTGAAGAGAAATATTCTATAGCTAAATTCCTTTGTCACAAACATACGTGTACCTTTCTCATGGCTGCTTCGCGGTACCCAATCTTTGCTATCTCTTATGATTATTGAGCATATATTACCCGCTCTGGCGCCAGTTATTCTTGGTGGTGCGCGGAACGCAAAGAAGTGCGCGAAATTTGGCGATTGCAATTGGTTGAATGGTATTTTCAGGAACAAACCCCAGCAACCAGCCACTGCAGAATACAGCCCTATCGAGAGGAGAGAGCGGCCGGGGAAAGCCTTGCTTCCTCAAGAAACCCTTAACCATATATCGAGGTATATGTACCTATACCTAAATCCCATGCTTGGGATATCCTGCAGGGTCCAAAGCGCGCCCTCTAGTAATTCGTCTAGTTGGTAGTAATGTAACATCTCTAGTACCACATTCGTCACCCCTACACATTTGCAGGTGATGGCGTACGGCGGCGCCGCTTATAAAAGACAAGCCACGCAGTATTTTTATACTGTTATAGTAGTCTACTAGCATATTGAACCTGTGGGATTTGCGTATTCCCACTAGCTCCCACCTAGCATCCACCGGCGCGCAGAAAACGATATGGCCTCAAGTCGGAAAGGATATATCCTCCGGGGATGGGCGTTGGTGCCGACAGATTCTGAACGCAGAGTTATTTCCTCTAGGCTTGTTACCCCTTCTCTACACCACTACGCTGTTCGCGTGATGACATGGAAAATTTGGCTTTCGTGCAAAGAATGGAAGGCAGTACGGTGAGTGTCATATATATGTATACATACCTGGAACAGCTTATACCATGACTCAATCGTCCTGATACGTAGGGATCACAGCTCTTCCACCGGGAAGCCAAATTTCATGCATACAGTCTCTCGTGCTTAGCCTAGGAATAAGAAAATCCCAGCAGTCGAACGGGTTACATTCCATGATCCACCCCCGAGAAGGCAGAGCGGTCGCTGGCCATCTCTCGCGGAGGATCTATTATCAGGACTCAATAATAGTGCTTTGAGCCTGCCATCAGTATAGAATAGGAGGATGACAAGCGTACGTTATGTCCATATGTCACTTCTCTGCACTCCCGAAACACGGCAGTTGGGTTACAGACGTACGCAGTTAATCGAACACTAACTTTATATGAAACTTGGCTTGGAGGAGATCATTGCCCCAGCTAAGAGAATGAACGTCATTGGGAATCAGTACCACAGACTAGCTCGACACAATTAGTCAAATGATATCGCCGTTCTCGGGCTTTGCACTCTCGCACGATCACTCATTTCAATGGGCTTCCTGCGGTCTTTTCAGTAAGCGTGGGAATACGCACAAAGTTATGGGATTGGTTGATAGCAACTTTGAGAAATGATGTTCTAACACCCCACTACCATACACACAGTAAAACAAATTAGAGCTTACTCACAGCCTTCCTACCCCCCTCATCCCTAAGGTATCCGAAGATCCCTTCACAGCTATCCGGGGCATAATCCGGTAAGACAGATATTTTTAAACTCAACTCGCAGTCTCCCAGCGTAAGGAGACAACTAAGATCCATGTCGCAGATCTTTATCGGTATACAAGGGTAACACAGCCAACAACATCACATTACAACTACAGTTGTTTACCGTGGTCGTGCCTTTGTTCCCGATCCATATTATGGATGCTTATCACCTGAGCAAATATACCAAAGTAATATTTATACCCCCAAGTCGCACTTCATTTTGTGATGAATTTGTTGACTGCTTCGCTGACCCCTTCTCTACATCAGAATAGATCTTCAAAGACTCAACCGATTTCTAGCGATCTACTGCACACATCATTCATGGGCGCTGAGCTGTATACATTACGAGGATACCCCCACATCCGCCATACCATCCCGGGAATGGCAACTGACAAATGCATTATATATATACAAGGGTCAAAATACGAGGTGCGCTGAAGCCAATTACCTCGAGCACACGAAGCGCCCGAAATTCTTGATGTCACAATCTATTTTTGCCGTAAGTGTTCTAAAAACTTCTATGTATGTAGAGAAGATTATGGTATGGTTTTCATTCTCGTCTAAGTTGACCTTGAGACAGCAAGGCGAAATACCGCAATATCGCTGCCCTGCAGCGGGGGTAAAGTAACCAGGAACACCTAGACGTCGAATCACATTTTTTAGTGGAGAATAGCACTGGTCTAGGGGAACAAACCCTTGGCGCATGGAGGCTCAAGGTAGCAACTGCCAAGGATATCTCCAAAGAGGCTCGTTTGCGCATGTTGAACACGGGCACGCATAACCGACAAATGTTGTCGAGTGGATATATAGAGGACGCCAAGTACGTAATCAAAAGTAATACAATCGGTGTGTTTTTATATAGATGCAGGGAACGCTCTATGAGTACGCCACCTCTTAAGTTTGAATATCAACACATGTAGTGTTTAAAATGGTCTACATGTTGCTTTGGCTTGAAAAATTGGTTTTTCGAGTTGATTCCGGTTTAATTCGACTCTCACAATCTATTGTGATCACGACGACTTCAAAATGAAAATCGATTTGAAAATCAGTTCCAAGTTTAGTGTTGAT
This sequence comes from Morchella sp. 2014-9hei, assembly GCA_024713685.1. NCBI lineage: Eukaryota > Fungi > Ascomycota > Pezizomycetes > Pezizales > Morchellaceae > Morchella > Morchella sp. 2014-9hei. The sequence continues at coordinate 620,408 of JAMGYW010000025.1, forward strand.
TCAATATACGTTTCATGGAAGAGAGTAGTTTCGAAAGCTATGTGGAGCTCACTCTCGCGGGAGATCTCCTTAATCTCACCCTCCGGAGGGGTAAGGCTTTATGTTCGAGGCTAGCAGCCGGGGCCTACTTTTCGATTCAAAACCACTCAAAGCAAACAAACAGTGAACCACCGCCGAAAGACGCACCGCGAGAATCTCTAGGCACTGATATCAAGTGACTTAAGAATACAGCCGATACTTTATGCGTGAAGGCATATAGAAAGCTTGGGTCTTTGTCTAGTTTGTTGTATCGCGAATATCTGGCCTGCGAATTGATGGGAATATCTTTGCGGTTATCGATTTTGAGTTGACATATACCATATATACATACATCGCCCACATCCGACCATATAAAATATACACAAGGACATACCACACGCTATCAGAGATTCCCGAATAAAGTAAAGAATGATAGAAAACGTTTGCCCAATTGAGAACGATCACGCTTGCTTATCGTCACCCTAGCTTTCTGAATTCTCAGGCATAAGAGAACTCCACCCCAGAAGTAGGGTACCACAGGGCGCTAGCTGACACTTATCCTGGTGGAATTTATGTCAATACTCATGGGGGCGCTGGATTTCCAAACGTCTGTTTTATATCAATTATCGACGGACCTCCCGTTTGCCACATATTCTTTTTTTGGGAGCCTTGGAATAGATCAGGCCGGAAATACGCACATGTGATGCACCAGCCGCTAATCTCCTACTTTATATGGTTTGGGTGTATAAAGGCTGACATCTTGGACGCCGGAAATCTCAATCACGAATACCTAGCAATAACCGTACATGCTAGAATTTGAAATAAAGAACTAAACATATGCATAATCATGGAAGCGGATATGGTGGGACTTAGGAAAGCAATCATAATCGGAATGAAGTACGCCGTTAAAGAAAGTAAATACATACTCACAATACGGTGCGACAGCCAAGCTACAAAAGGAGTCAAAAGAGATAGGGAACATCGGGAGAAATGCAGGCCCATGAATTAGGTTAGCTCTGTGATGCCGCAAAAGCACAATATATCACAATCAGGCTAGAATGGGTAAACGCACATGCCAATATCAAAGGAAACAAGAAGCAAATGAAGCAGCAAATGAAGCAGTCGATAGAAGACCATTCGGTAAAGATACCTTCATATCCTTTCCATACCTGGAAAGGGAATTGCGTGAGATCACTATCAAAAACTAGGGGGACGACTAGAAAAGAAGTCGAAACGGCAAGAACACACTACACGAGCCTGCCGAGGCCACCTAATAAGGCTCGAACCAACAGACAGGAAAGAGAATGGTCATAAGCAGACTAGAAACAGGGAAAACAGCGATCAATCAATACCTCCACCGGTTCAAGAGAAAAGAGAGAGCGGAATACGGATACAAGGGGGGTACGGAGGAGGCCAATAGAATGTAGCCCACATCCTGATAGCATGCGAAGCGACAGCGGAGACTAGAAACAAAGAAAAAGAATACAAGACGGTTCACGTGCTCCGATGGAGCAAGTCGGGTATCGGGAGTGCTCTTGCAATCTGGGAAGAATTTACGAAACTTGAATAGAGGCATCAAAGAGGGGAAAGGGACGAAGGGATTGAAGTATAGTAACGAGAAACAAGCCAAGTATGGGGTAATCTTAAAGACTAGGAAGGGGAACTGGCCACTTGAAGAACAAGGGTTCCTTACTGAGAGTTATTTGTGGCGATGGTTTGATATAGTCTCTCCTTTCTTTTCTTATTTTTCGACTTTCTTGTACGGTTCCTGTGCAAAGCGGTAGGTCAGATTGGGTAGTTTAGGGGCAATATACTCTACCACGGCGGGAAATGCATCAATTGATGCATTGCCTACGTACGCGCGTCAAGTAAATGCATCAATTGACGCATAAGCTGTCGTGAGTTGTGTAAACTCGTACCGTCGATGCATTATTGACTTTTCCCTAGATATTTTAATTCATTATGTCTCAATTTACTATCCTACAATATCCACGATGGCTTATATGGTAAAATGCGGGATTGTCAAGTTTGATGCTCCAGGTTCGATCCCGACAGTATATTTTTTTTAAATCCTATCTCTGACTCTCAAGTAATGTCAGCAGTAAAATCTAAAGTGGGACTGGGGATGCATTCGCCGATTCATTATACCGATACATTATACGGGGGCATGATGAGGATGCATTCACTACACATTTCCCGACGTACTAGAGATAATATTACCATAGACTACGGTCTGTATGTGATTAATGAGTTAAACAAAGAAGAAAGAAATGAAGAAAAATGAAAAAGAATGAAGGCAAGCATAGAGTGATATTTCATGATTTATTTAGTTATTTTTCTTTTCTTTTTTTGCTTAACTCATTAATTGCATGCAGACCGTAGTCTATGGCACTACCACAACCCCAGAACTACCCTGCTAACTCCTGGCCACACCCAATCAAGGGCATTCAGCAAGCTCGCACTCCTCCGCCCCCGCTACCTAACTAAAAAGAAAAGAAATAAAACGCAACTAAACTGTTCTCTATCGTTTTTTAACTATAATTTATGATTTCTTCAGTTCATTAATTGCGTGTAGATGAATACTTATCCCCCATCATCCGCGTACTAGCCTGCCTACTGTATCCATTACTGAAAAGCTCCTCGTTTCCACCTAAAGTGATAATGGCTCAGTGCTCGAGGAGCCAGTAACGGCAAATCGAAAACCTTACATTGGCCTAAGCCTCCGTGTATTCGCTGCCGGTGGTGGTGTAATGTTTCATTACGGCAACAAGCACTTGAAGAGCCCAACACAAAGCTCAGGTACAAACATTTACTTCTACCTACTTACCCGAAACCTAGGGAATTTAGATCGCATCAATGTGGCACGACGAGCAAACCCTAGCTACCTCCTAAAATAGTCGCATCGTTCATCCACCTAACCCGTATTAGCTTTTGCTAAGCATATACGAGCGATCATATGGACGAAGAGATGGTTAGGCATTCTAATCCGCATTCGCTATCTGTCATTCATCACGACGATTCCTTGTATGCATCTCCGAAGTCCAGAAGAAGCGATAATTCTACTTCTTACTCCTCAATCATTATAGATCTACCAGACATGGGGGGAAAAGGATTAAACGCTACTACCATGGCCAACATATATGTACTAGACTAACACTATCGTTCGCCAGCGCATCGATATTGAAACTACCGGGAACCGCCCCGTCCACTTCCGAGGTCTTCTCACAGCACACTGGCAGGCGGAGAGGAAATTATCATCCTACCTTCACCTGATGAGTATATCTTTCAGAGGTCTCCGGTATTGATAACTCATTATATCGATAATTATAATGATATCGCACCAGGCCAAGTGTGTAAGAATCGAGTGATAATACATGATTACGACTCTCACAAGGGTCATGAAAAATGGGAACATTTATCCCACCTCAAGCTTATCCCCTCAGTGGAAACAGTCCTGTGCCCTACGATACGGAGATATCAGGCAAGAATTCTGGAGACCACCTGGCATCTAGATATACATACTAATGATCATACCTCTGATCGAAAAGCCACCCCCCTCTACCTCTCCCCACTCTCCCCACAAAGTCGTTTTTCGTTTACGCCAAGCTTAAGCTGCCATTTCTAGATATATGGTGCGCACCATCATAAAGGTGACAAGTCAGGTTTGGCGGGTGGAACAGGCTTGGCAGGAATTACCCAAATACTGTAGATAATAAATCGTTATTTTAGGGCAGAATTATTGACTAGCCTATGAATATTTAGAAAAATTGGTTTTAAATTTTCTATATATTCTGAGCCTAGTCAAATATTCTTCCCTAAAATAACGATTTATTATCTACAATATTGGCCTGCATATTTGGGGTATTGTTGTGTACCTCCTGCCAAGCCTGTTCCATTCTGTGAATGCTTGGCGCATTTTACATACAAAAATCCGCAATTTCAAAAGCCTAAGGCTTTTTATCCAAAAGAGATATTAAAGATCGAGAGAAATAGAACTAATATTTAGCTTTTGTACTAGAGTTCTATTTTTCTGCATTTCTTTTAACATTTTTCGTTGAAAAGCCTTAGGCTTTTGAAATGTCGTCCCAATGTGTCACCTTTATTGTGTATATCCCAACTTAGAAGATCCTCTCTTGAAATCTGGGCTCAACAAATCCGGCAGGCTCTTATGATATGACATCTCTCTGTCTCATTGCTCACTCCCGACACCTCCGGTGGGAGCCCCGACCCATACATACACGGAGGGAGAGCGATGATATGAAGTTCACCGATTCCCTAAGACCACCCGGTTTCATACTGCGATTTCCGAAGGCCTTAGTTGACTTCTCTTTATAAGATTGGGCACAATGGTATGGTCGTTAAAAGCGCCACGCTAGTTTCGGTCTAACTGCATATTGTGGTATGGCTGTGCGTAGTGGGAGATTGTTTTATTTTATTGGATACGAAAAGGGCCATCTACGCATACGGGTCTATATATGGGTATCTATTGTATGATTCCGAGCAGCAACCAAGTCTCATACCCTCCACAGTTATTTATCCATAGAAACGCGCCGGAGAGACGCAGAAACAAAGGAACTATAATACATCAATGGACGATGAGTCCCTTATTTCACTGATGCTACTAGTGATACCGTCAATATTTCCGTAGCCTCCAGGCTCCATACAATTAATAAATTATCACTCAATCGACCAATGAATCAATCTGTTCGCCGGATACCTCGAGAAGGGCGATATCTCATGACCCAACTTCCAGATCAGCGGTGCACCACATTCAGACGTATATCTTTGCAAGTGGAGATACTAGTCCTCCATTTTGTACCTATCACTTCCATCGATGATGCGGGCCATGCACCCCGATATCCCTCCTCGTAAAATCCCGCGAACGGTAATGTCGCTCAGAACATACAACCCTCACCCTCTCACTCCCATTTGCCCGTGCATTCCACGATGCTGTAAAGTTCCTCACCCCAACTCTATATCAACCACGCTATCTGTATACCATCAATAGGCCAGTGGAAGGAAAAAATGTGCCAGCGGTTATTCTGATAGCTCAAACCGGGGGTGTCCCGTGACACCCAAGAACGACAAGTCCCAAGATCCAAGGCAATACTGCCGCTCAAAACACGCTCTAATCCCCTATGACCTATACCGGTCTTGGTCGCTGAGGGATTCCACCAGTTAGTACTAGTATCGGCGATGTTAAGGATGTTGAGAGGGGTGCATACCACGAAGTTTTGACTGCGTGATACCTTGTGTTCCCGGCTCAATAGTAGGCCCCGGTGATGATGAACAACGGCTGATGATTACAGGGTAGCAAAGCTGTCTCTTGCGGCGTGTTGATGCGGAAGTGTAGTATTTTTATACCAATGCTCCAAATGACAAACTTTAGCGAGAAGAAACTGTCAGAGATGGGACTGTGTGGTGTCAGCAAATGAACATAACCCAGACACCACCACTGGAATCATATAAGAGAGCGTATACCCCTCCATAAAATGATTTCAACACATGCAAAGTATAGACACCACCCCCGACCCACACTCCACCTCACTGCCCAACCCTCCCTCTTTCTAATTCTTTAATACCGTAGTCTTCCAGCAAAATGCAGCTGCCACTGCATATATCGCCACAATCCATCGTTCTAATATTGGTGCAGCAGGCGAGATGGTGATCCTACCTAGAGAGACCTGGCCGAGATCCCCGTCTTCAAAGCTGTCCAGGGTTCGCCTCCCTCTAGTCCCCAGCTCGCGGGTAGCTATGCCGCTACAACAAGACTAGTTCTTCTCTACCGACCTTGGTGAGGCGTTTGAGGGCATGCGTGCGATGATCCGTAGAGTCTGTATGCGGGTAATTGAGTGTTTGTTGCGGTGCTGAAGGTTCTCTGTAGGTGGTTGATGACCAAGATTGTTTGGTAAGGGGTGGAGGATGGAAGGTGCAGAGGTGGAAAGTGGGCGATTAGAGAGGCGATAAGGTAGAGTGATAGGGGTAGATTGGGAGCTTGGGGGTGGGGACGTAATGTTGGGGTTGGTAGTCGAGTTGCTTTCGGCGGGTTTGGTTTTGCTCTCTGCCGGGACTTGAGGCTCTTTCGGTTGCCAAGGCTTGGCAGTACTGAACCTACGGCCCGGAGAGTGGCGCCAACAACTGGGCAGCTGTGGACATCTTTAAGGCGGGGTAAACCTTGGGACGGAGGGTGCGACATTGGTTTCTGACGATTAATTTCCCACTTGGGTAACTATTTAACCATTTAACTACTCGTAGCATGCCAAGATTAGCCTCTTGGCGCCCTCAAAGGAGAATTTTCAGCCTAATCCAGATACAAACACTCCTAATCGGGTAGCTTTGCTGTCCCAAATGGGCAATTATGGTCGCGACATTGGCTGGGCACTCCACCAAAAAACACAACCTTTAGAAAATCAATAGCTCCACCACAGCAGAGGATAAAGTTAATCGACTCTGTCATGTTGTACTTGGCGGATTTTAAAGAGTGTTACCGAAATACAAGTAGGGGTGGGTGCAACCGTGAGATCCTGAACCGGACATACTGGCAATCTCCAAATAAGGATAATTAATAGGGAGATTGGGAAACTACCTAATATCATGTCTGAATACATGGATGTACAGGGTAATAATGATTATCAATCTTGAATTTTGGATCGGCTTCGTTGAGTAAGTTATATCACCGTCACGCTATGCATTGCGCGCGCGCCGGCGCTGAGCTCGTTGTATTTCGGTAAATCCGGCAAGTAGAGAAGAAGCACCAATATCAATAACAGAGACAGATGCAATTGGGGTGTGGTTGGGGAAAGTCATTAGTGGTGGAAGTTGACCTCCGAAATCACCCCGCCATATCAATCTATGCCAAGGTTTGGTTTGCGCTTGGACACATATTGCACATAAAATACAATTTGACAACTGTTACAAGTCACAGCAGGTAACCCCTGCAACTGGTTTACATATCAAATGCCGGAGAATTGCCAAATCAACTCAATTCTTGGCGTCAGCCGTGCTGCCTAGAGGATATGTGATTTCTGCCAGAGCGGGGTGCTGTGGGCGCTTGCATGTAAAGTGCACTCGTAGTTTTTTACGTTTCCGAACTGGACTGGGCCTGCATATGGGCGTAAATCATGCTTGGCAACTATATTTTGGTGGTATGCAGGCCTAGCTCAGTTCGGAAACGCTAGAAAGTACGGCTATCGTATTATGAGGCTGAGTTATAGTAAGGCAGCTACACCTTCCTCGAACGTGCGGCCGGTGCGGCCTCGATGACGATGACGACACAGACGACATCAGAGACAACCACTCTCTCACCCTCAACCTCGGCGCCTACATCACCATCACTAGGGTAGGGTTGCCTTTGAAGGCAATCGCATCCCCGCTCAATCGCATCCCCACTCAATTCGGGCTCGATCTCAAACTTCACTTCCCCACTCCTCCCCACTCCGCTCAGTCTCCTCCACATACACAGCGAACGCACCAGCATTGGACCCCATCCCTGCCATCTACCCCTCCTGCAAGTCTCCCATGGCAAACCGGCCAAAAACCAAGGACACACATGTCAAGGATATACCTAAATACGAACACGAGTCTCCTATTCACTGCTACTTTCATCTTCATTTCATTTGTATAAATCTTCTAACTGGAATTTCTGTATTTTTGATTTTAAGGGGACCCGTGCTGCTACGTATAGGGTATAGGTTTCTTTACGCCATAGTATTAACTTTCTGCAACCATTTTGTACTAGAAACAGAATTGACATGACTAAACAAAAAATAGAATAATGTAGCTAACTAAAACACGGCGTCCACCTTGCTGTAACACCATCCTAAACACTTTATCTATCACCTTATCCGAGCATGCAGTAACCTGTACAGCCTGACATTGGTCCGATCTGTACCTTTGCAAAGTGTAGCCTTGGTGTGCATTGATCGGTGAGAGTGTACCAACATATTCTTCGACCAAAACATTTACTGATACTGTCCTAGTGGGTCGTTCAACGTTCTTGGCACTACGAGTATCTGTTAATATTCGATGGCTCCGACGCGCGGGTAAATATCCTCTGACACCATGACCGGCCGACAAGGACGCTCGCTACCGATCTGCACGGCGCCAGCAAGTTGTTGATTAATCGGGGGAAGACAAGTTGGAAGGCAAGGTGCTATTCTTCATGATAATCGAAGGACAGCTATCTCGGTCAACGATAAGAACACATTGTGTTGATATGTCGCGGACACATACTCCGCCTGAAGAGATTTGAGTTGAGAAAACCCCACCCCGTCCGTTTTAATTTGAAACATACACTTCTACTCTACGCATGACACTACTCTACACATGAAGTACTGTCGTTGGATGTATGATCATGGTTGTATCGCCTGGTTGGCCGAGACCTGCTCAAAATCTGGTGCTCCGCATATTATACAAATCTGGTACTCCGCGTATTATACAGATCTGGTGGGCTTTGCATATAGAGTACTGATCGAACTGAAGTTAAAATAGGAAATACCTATAGATAGTAGATTTGGGGGCAATGTTGTCTCGGCAGACCAGGCGATAAGTAAAGGTCTACCGACGGTACGTGTATTACACTCTTTAATTACTTAACCGTTTTGCAAAAAGCCTATCTGAAGCTGATCTCTGTGCTGCCTCAAAGCCAATCATCCGGGAACAGTGTGAAATTACCTTAGACTACAGTCTGCATGTAATTAATGAGTTAAACAAAAAAAAAAAAAGAAAGAAATCATCCGGGAACGATCATTGATCCTTGAGCGATCAACACGCGATCCCGGATTCATCGATAAAGCTACTAATCAGAGAGCCCGGATTCCATGCTTCTCCACTATTATTCGCCCTGTATTTTTAGTTTAAGCCTGTCCTCATCTATCGTGTTTTTAAGGTACTATATACATACCAAATGCATTATATATTACATGTGATCACAAATCATATCTGCGCATGATATGCGGAGATAGGATTTGGCGAGAAACACTCTCTGATGGTCGATAGATATATGGTTCCAATGCTATAAAAAGCCAACAATTTCATCGCGGTTTTCAAAAGCTCTCTTTATTGCCAACAATCTCATCCGAACTTTCATTGACCATCGAACCCTAACAACTGCCCTCCCGCCGAAACCGAAGTGCGAACTGTCTCCACGAGTGGTAAGTGGGCACCATGAGTAATGAATCGGACAAATCCGATTGTCCCACACGAAAAAGCTGACCGGGTGCTCTCATACTAGATTGGATATCTACCTTCTCGATAGTAGCTCTCAAAGATTGAAAACCGCTCCTGCGCCGCTGGACCCTGAAGCTATCGAGAGGTCCCGCCCACCTGACTTTATCATACATACCAAAGAAAGGTATGGAGCACTCATTGTTCGTTTCTTATTGTTACAGTTCTCGGAGTCAATCTAATAGATATCAATAGATATCAATATTTCACTTCAGAGGATCGAAAGAGTCATGTCTACAGCCGAACCACAACACGAAAATGACTATGATCAGAGTGAACTTGAGAAGGACCTAGTATTGGCAGCGGAGAGGGGTGAACTGGACGAAGTCAAACGCCTTGTGGATGCTGGAGCGGACGTCATGGGGCGTTACTTTCCATCGCCAGGAACCCCCCTAGGTCCCGCAGTCAAAATCCTTGAACTCTATCACAACCGGTATCGAGCGTTAGTTGAGCTGAGCTCTCCTTGGGCACTAGAAGAGCGGGAAATGAGAGTGAATCATATCGGCTGGACCCCTCTGCAGGCTGCTTCAGCTGGCGGTCACCTTAGCACTGTGAAGCACTTGATAGAGTCTGGTGGTGACGTGAATGACGATACCAATACTATCGGTAGGACCGCGTTGCAGTGGGCGGCAAGAACTCGAAATCCTGACCTTATCCAACTACTGCTTGATCACGGAGCAAAACTCAACGCGCCACCCATGGACCTTGGCGGTATGACGGCCTTGCAGATGGCAGCAGAAAATGGGTGCGAGGAAACAGTGAATCTTCTTCTGCGCCTTGGTGCGAAAACAGACCAGGATCCTGCCGTTTCTTCAGGATTAACAGCCCTACAGGCTGCATGTTCTTCCGGCAATCTTCCTCTAGTTAAACTTCTTCTGGACCACGGCGCACGCATTGACGGGTCCCCATCAAGGTTCGGTGTATCGGCACTATCAGCTGCAGCTGGAGGAGGGCATCTAAATATTGTTGAGCTCTTAGTCAAGAAAGGTGCTGATGTTAACTTTGAGGTGGAGGAGACGCAAGACCGGACTGCACTGCAGGCGGCAGCAAGAAAAGGACATTGGAAGTTGGTTGAGTTTCTTCTCGGCCATAAAGCTAATGTCAACACCAAAATTTATGCATATGGTGGAAGATCGCCATTACAGTCTGCGGCCGCGCAAGGAAATAGCGATATGCTCAAATTACTCATACGCCAAGGCGCAACTGTCGATGACGAGGCAGCCGGATTTGGCGGTAGGACTGCATTACAGGCTGCTGCGGAGATAGGGAATATCCAGATGGTTCTTTCGTTGCTCTCGTCCGGCGCGGAAGTAAATAGGAAAGGAGCACATGATCATGGAAGAACCGCCCTCCAGGCGGCCGCCGAGGGAGGGCACCTTGATATCGTCAAACGACTAATTGAGGCAGGAGCAAGTGTTGTTGAGGCCTGTTCATACTCTAATGGCCGAACATCGCTTCAGGCCGCAGCCGGTAGGGGACATATGGGGATTGCCCGGTTGCTCCATCAAGCGGGTGCGGAGCCCAATGCAGAACCCTCTACTGTGGATGGGCTGTCAGCACTGCAAGCGGCGGCAGCTGGAGGCCACGAAGAGATGGTGAACTGGTTGATGTCTATAGGGGCGCATGATAAAGCGGATGATAATGCGGATCCTAATGCGGATCCTAATGCGAATGCTAAGCCGGCCGTCCGGACAACTGCATTGCGGGAGGCGGCGCAGCACGGCCATACCCAGATTGCCCGTTTTCTTCTTTTGAATGGTGCTAAGGTCAACGTAAAGGGAACGCTGTATGACGATGGCATCAATGCGCTGTACGCGGCGGTGCGAGAAGGGCATATGGAAATGGTGAAGCTACTCGTCGAAGCTGGGGATCGTGAGGCGTTTGGCCCCGGTGGCGACTCCGGCCAAACGCCGTTGCAGGCGGCAGCAGAGAGAGGGCATGTGGATATTGCAAAGGATCTGGTGGCTTCCGGTGCGGATCTTACCTTCGAGCCAGCGGGTTCTGGCAGAACCGCGTTGCAAGATGCGGTATTGAAAGGTCATGAAGAAATGGTGCGGTGGCTTCTGACAGAGAACGCGGACATCCACGCGAAGAGCTCAATCGAGGGAAAGACGACCATCGAATATGCGGTTTCTGGGGGTGATAAGGAGATTGTTCAGATGCTTGTGAGGGCAGGGGCAAGTAAGTCACTAGCGTTCCGCGCCGCTGCCGCTGAAGGGGACCTGCGTATCGTGAAAATGTTACATTCCCAAGGAGTAAGCGCCGAGGGAACGGTTGAAGGCGAGGACGGCGATGATTCCACGCGGATAAACCCACTGCAAGCAGCAGCGGCACGCGGGGCTTACGATGTGGTCCGGTTCCTACTCAGGAATAAAGCCAATATTCATCCAACCGCGCCGGGGGTTGGCGGGAAAACAGCATTACAAGCTGCCGCAGGGGGCAGGAATCTCCAGATTATCGACTACTTGCTGTCAGAGGGCGCGGGTATTAATGAAGTCACGGCGGTCGATCGCAACACACCGCTAAAGACTGCGATTATGGCAGACTATGAAACAACTGCAAAGTTCTTGCTCAAGAAGGGAGCAAGTATTGATGACCTTACACCGGAGCAAGTGCAGAAGGTTATAACTATGCTCAAGGATGAACTTCCAGAGCAGTCGAAAAGTAAAAATGACGGTTCGCATTTGATACTACTCTCCAATGACCGTAGCGCTGGCACACAAATTAAACTAACCACCGGAGAGAGCTTTGATATTCACCAGTGGGATATTTACGAGTGGGAAAAGAATAAAAAGACATCCATCCTCCTTCCTAGGTGAGATCGTGACTCTTTTACCCGTGCCTTGGGTAGGTTGGAAAGTCATTCGCTTACAGGTGGTGGTCTAAAGCTCGGGTATGGAGTTCAATGACAACAACATGAGCATTGGTAGTACAGTCAACTTTGGGACAACGACGAACCTGGGACAACGACGAAAACACAAATTTCAGCCAAACAAGTGGTTGCGTACCAGCCTGAGCGCCACTGCCTTGACCGACAAAGACCCCTGTTCGTCGCCCAACCAGCTTCGTCGTTGCCCCCAAGACGACTGTACCTTTTTAAATCCGGGTGATTTCATTCCTCACAAAGAATACCCGGATATACCCCGCGGCGAGGGCTTGACCCGGTGGGCCTGGTCAAGTATTTCCAGGAGGGAAGGGTCCAGTTACATAAATGTACGCCCGTTCCGAAACGGTTTCCCAAACACCCAGGATATCAAGTCGAATGGTACGAGTCCTTCGTGATGACATTGAGCCTCTCGGTCATGATAATTAGTTGACAATCTTAGTACTTTTCGTTCCATACATTCGGTTTCGCTGGCGTCCCATACCTGTCGAAGATCAATCCGCCAAACCTGTGCACACCATTACGGTTGTGCATTTGACACCTGAGGGGACGGAGATTTCAGAATTTACACGCCATGAACACGACATCGTGATTTCGTGGGTAATGGCTAAGAGAAATATTAAAAAGAAGGTGGACAGTCCAATACAGGCTATCCACTTTAGAGGAAACCTTACCCAGGAGGTTCCCTCTATTCCTGATAGTGCAGCGCGGTTTGCAGTATGGTGTCTAAAGGATGTCCACGATCACTGGGGTAAATTATTAAAAGAGGCAACACAGCATCTCGAGAAAATAGTGAGTCATATACTCCATACTTTGCCATTCTTGAATCCGCCCCGGGTAATAAGTCTGATAACAATCGTCAGGGTAATTTTCAATTAACCGATAGAAGACCAAGTTCGGATATGATGGTGTCTTTGCTATTGCACAGTCGCGTGTGGAACGATCTTCAAGAAACCCTGGATACCCATGTTCAGCAAGCGTATGATCTCGTAGAGCAGTTCAAGAAGAGCGAAGTATTGTATGGTGAATTGAGAACACTACCCTCAATGTTGAGCTCGGATTCGGCTGGCCAAGAGAATCCTGAAGACTTTCCAGTAATCCGAGAGTTGGGAGAAATGGTTAATCAAATACGGAGTCGGAAGATACATTTAGAGTCGCTACAGAAGCTTACAAAGGACTTAATGAATCTCGTGAGTTACATTAAGCACACTTCCTTCAGCTCTCATTGATATCTAACGTATAAGATAATGTAGGAATTCAATCTTGTGACTATACACGAAGCACAAGAATCGGGGAGAATCTCACGAAGCATGAAGCGTCTTAGTTGGATCACGGTTAGTTTAGCCACGCCAGCGTGGGTTACGGACTGTGCTGACAATTTATGAAGTTTATTTTCCTACCTTTGATGTTTGTATCTGTAAGTGTAGCAAGCGTACAAATTCAGTACCTTTTAAAATCTACTGACACGGAAGTGTAGGGTCTGTTTGGAATGAACGTGGACATTCTGGAAAGCAATCCTTCATGGAAATGGTATCTAATCTCGGCGGCCCCAGTTATGGCCTTTGTCATGTTCGTTTGGCTCTTATTCAAGTCAAAGTCCCTGTTACGATGGCACAAGACGAATACCATTCACTTCGCTATTCCTAATCCTAAAAACCTGTTTGGGAGAACGAGAAGAGAGAAGGGGGATGTGGAGATGGGTGATAAGCGGAAAGACCACAACGACTAATACTCTTGCCTGCGAGGTGAAATTGATAACCCCTTTTTGGGTAACCTCCTCTTTCTGCTGGTATAGCAAAAAGTACGCTCCCGTCTACGCGGTTTTTCTCTTCTAGTTTTATATATTACCAATACATAACTGTTCTCTTCTAAATGACACTCATTAGACGTCATTTCTTTTGCACTATTCTAACTTCGTATTATTCACCATTACCCATTATATAGCTCATAGCCTATTCTTGTTTATCCTAGATTCCGTGTCTCTAATCATTCATTAATAACCCTTACTTGCCTCACCAATAATACCTTTCAAGGGTGCCCATGCAGCCCCCAAAACTAGATCCTCTGTCCCTGATATTGCATTTATCACACTACATAAAACTATGCACAAACTCAATTCATTGTTCATTGATTCCTGGTTCTATGAACGTCTCCGACCTAATATCCAGTGCACGCTGCCCGTATATAAAGAATGTCTTTAACAAAATCATCCCCGTCTCTGCTCCCCCTGCTCCGTTATATTGAAGCAATGGGGGATCCAATAGCTTCATGGCCTTATTTCCCGCAGTTTCATAATCGCAATGTTTAACCTGTCAGATACGACCATATTATATGAGTTAAAGTAGCGTTCTCCTGCGAGACATGGATATTCACTCGGTTCTTTGCTAGTGCGGCTAAATCAAATTTTTCTTTCTTTTTTGCGTGTATAGCTCGTTGATGCTATGCAGATCTCGGGCCCATTGTTTGTATACTATAGTTAGGACTTGTTCAAATGGAAGATCGGGAAGACACGTATATGGGCATGGCCATGGCACGTATGCAGTTGATTCAATTATTCTGGGGGTGGGGGTCTACAATGTAAAGCAAAAAAGCGTAGCGTTCAGCGAGGATTGAAAACATCATATACATAACCCTCCTCCTTCGGTTGAATCCCACGGTATGTAATAAGGGGAGCACCAGTCACCCATGAAAGGTAACTCGGACATCGTCTATCACTCGTCCTGGCAGCTCGCCAAGGGTCGGGCCTTGGCATAAATACAAGTGGGTTCTCCGGCGTGGGGAGGAAGGTGCGATCGACCACGTGCTTAGGTGCGTTTCGAGGAGGGGTGAAAGTGTGCTGTTCCTGCTTGAGCACGGTTTTCTCACCGCAATATCTCGATGTCGATAACCCATGCACCTGGTAGTCACGTTAGAGATCTCCGGGCTACTGAGCTCAATATAGTAAGATAGTCCAAGCCATGTAAAGAAGCCCGGAAAATAACTCTCCTCAATGATCTCAAAAAATGTCACATATAAAGCGGTACAAAAATAATACTGCACAGGGATTTAACCCCCAGGGCGAAAGTAAGGAAAGGCACCAGAGGCCCGAGTGATTGATGGTAGTTGTATGGTTTAGGAGATCTTGTTATATTTTTTGGGAATGCCGACATGTAGCTATAGGCATGACAACAGCTTCTATAGCTTCCTATTTGGTATCCCGTGTCTGCGTCAGGACGTTCTCAATTATCCTATAAGGAACTCCCACACCCGACACAGACTTCTTGAGTGGAAATACGACAACTGATTTGACTGAAATCTGAAAAAGCACGGTATTTCGTGGCTTCCGCCGTCTGAAGTTCATATTTTGCTATATGTCCTCTTTCGGAAGTCTCGCTATTGATTTGGGTATGCGCTGTCATGTTTTGGAGCGCGTGTTTCTAGAATCCAGAATGTATTGTTTTGTCGTGTTTCTTCCGGCAGAGTGTGAATTTCTGTAACTTGTCTACTATAAATGCGTTAAATAGCAAGTCCAAAGTCTATTCGTCAATGATACTAAATATCTTCGGTAATTAAGTACCTACCACCACCAGCTATATATAGAATCATATGAGCATGCGAGAGAAGAAAACACCTACAGGACAGAATTAAGTAATAGACGCATTTTCTTGTGCTCACAGCGGTGATCACACGCTTGCCGCCGACCTTCTTCACCTCCGACTGAGGAATAGACCCGTAAGACTGCTTGCTCACTACCGAGTGATAAACAATGAAGCTCATTTGGGGGAAGAACACCGCCACACAGCACAAACGCCGACAATCCCGCAGCATATCTACGCGATTTAGAGCCCTGGGGGGCTAGTCTGCTAGCCTCTATCAACTATTATGTAGTTCCGATTAAAACCCGGCTGCCAACGCCCGGCCCAACATTGTCCACCGGCAGTGATACCAACTATCCCCGATGCTAAAGAAACCCAGACTCCAAAACACCTCGTGTATATCGCATACCTGCGTCGGTCCACAAAGCTATATAGGGGCTGTGTAGAACGAGCTGCACCTGTCGGATTAGCTTAAACCCATAACGGAGACAAAACCACGCAGATCTAGGCCGCCTGCTGTTAGGAGGAGATAGAGACTTCCGCAGCAAGTCGTGGCGATATCAGTCGCCACGACTACTGAGAAACTGGCCTTTTCATCTCTGTGCTCGTTCTATCATTATATCTCGTGAGGATTAATGCATTCCTACTAGATTAGCGCAGCTGCACCTGCTTCGGTTGCCAACGGTGACCTAAAACCACCGCAGTTACACAACCTCTCAAACCCGAACAACAGGCTCTCTAACTTAGAGATATCATAACTCTCATCAGGGAATTTAATCGTAAAGCTATGCTTGAAGATCGTATTACTCCATGTAAATTGTGTATGGTACTTCTAGGGTTAGGGTTACAATTCCAATTTTCTTTTAACCCACCAATTGTCTGGTTATGAGTTGGGAAATCGCTGATTGATGGATAATGAATCAATTATCATTAGGGTATAACAGAACCTTGAATCCATTAAGTAGAATCACCGACTTCTTATTGCTAGTAATGGCGAGATCATTATCGCCGAATCAGTGTGATTTAGTGCGCGTAACCAACTAGCTGCTAAATTAACAACGCAGTCATATCTTTTCCAAGTAAGGCCAGTCTCCGTATGCTCAAGTTGGAGGTAAGGAATATTACGTGGGTAAGTATTATCGCACTATACTCTGGCCATCATGAAATCTTGCGTTCGGAAAAGGAAGATATTTAGGATGATGGGCTTTTAGATGGGTAATGGAGTTCATACTATGTTTTATTATTCTGATTGCGCTCTAGAACAGAAGTGATTGTGGTGATAGGGTAGCAATCTGTATGTAGTATGAGATTGTAATAACTGCTATAGACTATACGGGCTATAGGTATAACGGTAAATAGCACATTCATGGGCACAATGGCTTGGGAGAAAGAGAAGGCGGCGGATTGGTTCGTGCGAGAACGTCACAGAAGCGGCAAGATACACATATCGCAGGTCGGCTTGGGGGCTTTGGCCGATGGGTGTAATTGAATAAGGAAGAATGAGTGGTTTCACTCGATACACGTAGGTGTACTATAAATGCGGTGGTGCCAGTGTAATATCACTATAGACGACTACTACCGCTGCGCTGCCCAGAATCGGAGTTCTTTATACGTTCATCATGCTGCGGCGAAGGTAAATATTGCGTAGCAAAATCAAATCATCGCATGCAGAATTGCGAAAAGCTTCAAACTAACATATCGAAACTCTAGAGGTGTATAATAATCACTGAATACCAGAATGAGAGCAAAAAAAAAAAAAGTTAACCAAAATCATCTTGCTTTCTAGCTGGCTCACCCGTTTTCCTTTTGATTACGAACAGACCGCAGTCTATGGTAATATTGCACTGCCCCTGGAAAACCCGTTCTCATCCACCGACTCGCACAAGTACCAGTACTAGATCTAGATATAGACCAACTCAAGTTTGGACGGACGCAAACAAAGGAAAGTACAAATCAAATCAAAGCCAAAACAAAGCAAACATGGCTCGCCCATTCAATAGCTTAAGAAAAAGAAAATATCACAACTCTCAGCCACTAAAGACCTTAAAGATACACATTGCATCCTCGTTACTTCTGCGTGCTGGTTAAATGTGCCCTCTGGGAGGGATGCGATGGTACTTGGCGATTGAGAAATAGACAATATCGTTAGATCTAAAACGTGTTGATGGACATGCCGCCCTCACATTCAAGGCAGCATCTCGGTCCAGCAAGCCTTCTCTGAGAGCGATAGGTCATGTTGGTAGAAGAGTCTTGCAGAGAACAGAGCCAGGGATGTTAAAGTAAACACTGACCTGGTGACGAACAGACCCCAATCCCTATCGCGCCCCTTGGCATCGCTCGCACACAGAGTAAAAATTAAAATCCACACTGAGAATATTGCTGCTATCAACTCAGTAAGCACTGAGCCTAGCGCGCCCTTGAACCGCTTATCCACCGCAATTCCCAATATGATCGTAAGAATAAGCAGTACAAAGAACTGGGAGTTTACGACCACGAGGAACCAGACAGCATCATCAATGGGATTCCTAAGGCTATTTGGGCTACCGTTCCGAAAATCGGATAGTTTGGCGCAACCCGCTATGCAGTATATAGTTTCGAGGACTAACCAGGAGACGAGGAGAAGTGTGGCCCAGGCAAAGTAGTTGCTTCCGATATTGGAATATCCACAGAGCTTGACGTATTGCAGGATCGTGATGATCGAGAGAAGAGGTCGTGAACTAGAGAGGAATGCCTTCAAGGATAACGCGGGCGTGGTCTCAGTGGAGCTGGCCTTCAAACGGTCATACGCAGCACTTTGGATCGCGCGCCTTAATCTCACCATACCGCTAACCGCGGTGTTACCGACCGCGGTATTATGGTGTGTATGGTAGAAGACCTCGAGCAAAAGTAAGGCCGCGTCAAAAAAAGGAGCATAAAATGAAAGAACAATGTACAGCTGGTCACACGGTGGAATCCACAATGACCTATTCAAAGGGTGTGTTATGTGGCTAAGGTTGAGAGCTACGAGTACCCATAGAATATTGTAAGGTGTGACCTGCCCAGTCGCCGGAGGATTATCACTAGAGTCCGCTTGTATACCACGGGGGACCTCGGCGAGAGTGCCGTCCCTCAAATCAGGGGTATTTGCCCCACCTGGTTCGGAGTCCGGACTGTGAGGAGGGATTGCAACCCCGGAGGTAGACATTATGAGCAAGGTAAGGATGATCGCTAAGGATAATGTGGAGGAAAATGGGACATTCGCATCTTTCATGGCTAGAGTATATGATTCTGTGCGGCGTAGCTACTTCTTCGTGCTGTGACTTGTGTTGTTGTAAGGGCAATTAAGGTTTGCTTTGAACTTTAAGTATTTCTAGGTTGCAGAGCCGTATGGTGCGGGGTAAAACCGGCGTTTGGTATGCCTTGGAGCGTGTTACTAAATTAAATCAGTAGGATCCTAACGCAATGTGGAACCATGGTGTATAAAATGCACAATAGCGCAAGAGGGTTATCGGGCAGGGGCCAATGGCAGGGGTTCATGACAGGGGTTCAGAAGGAAGAAGGGATTGGCAGGGATTAATTACAGGGATCTAGTTTGTTCGACGGGGGCTGTGGCTGTGGCTATGCTATGTCCGCTCCAATGGATATGATACTCTACCGAACAAATGCAAAGCAAAACAGGTGTCACGGTCACTCTGGAAGCGGCAGTAAATATGCAAATATGTGCTATATATAGTTGTTCTTGGCATTTTGTCGCCATGAAGCCTCTTGCTGGTCACAGTTAAAAAGGTTATCTCCCGTGCTGTAAAATCTGAGAATATATATTGCGCTGCAGCAGGGATATTTTACACCAAAACTTGCATATTGGCGCTCAAAGACTGCCTCTGGTGCCTTTGGCCCTGCTCTCTCGCAATATATGTATATACTCAGATTTTAAAGTTAGTTCAGGATCTGATAGCCATTTTGAGCCTGTTTTTTGATGATTGTCGCTTTCTTGCTACAATTTCTATTAGGGTGGGGTGTCATGCGGATCAGATGTCGTGTTGCTATTGCTCTGTAGAGTACAATACTAGTGAGTCCGATCCTCGGCGTCCCTATCTACATATTGAGTACCTGCATACTCGCGCGTTCATTAAATCGTCGGATGTCGTTGCAACCAAATCCCCACACAAAATTCCGACCATCTAATGAACGCGTGAGTATATGTAGAAATATGTCGCTATCTACGTATTGGATGCCCGTATATATGTTGATACAAGTCGCTAAATCTTTGACTTTGCTCCAGTGGAATGGATACGACTCCGCTAATTGAAGAGATATTTGAACGTGATGCTATCACTCTCACTTATATGAACGACTTTACCCTGATGGCTCTCTGTACCACCCCAATAAATGCATCGCATAATGTATCCATAGTGCATTGTCTTAGTCGTATCTTTGAAACACCCGTAGCAATATGGATAATAAATCCGAAAATGCCTCCCGAAATTCATCATTCATGATTCTATAATGCATCCTAGTCTCATTTGGCTAAGAGTTCAGTTATAATGAATCCGAAAATGCCTCCCGAAACGCATCATTAATGATTCTATAATACATCCTACTCTCATTTTGCCAAAACGTTCAGTTATAAATGAGCGATGCCGGGCTTCCCTATCATGTATGAAAGGTGTCGGTAAATAGATCAGTAAATGGATCACATGTAGATATTCAACTTTCTGATGCAAAAGAAAAAGGAATGTTGTGCGGTTGAAACACAATCATTCCGATGATCTAGCTTAAAGCTTACCACCTTTACTCTTATTTCCTTTCAATATATAGTCTTTTCAAGCGGAGTTCATAGGGTAACTCAAAATGTATTCGTGGCCTTACCCGACGTTGTGTGGTACCGGTACTGGCCAGCAAGGTAAATGGTATGGGAAGTCGTCAATAAATGTATTCGCTTCACTACTACGTGAGTATAGGTCTTTGAATATTATGGCGTATGTGATATTCTCTTGGTTGGATATTTGAATCTATTGGAATTCAATCCTGCCCATCGGCACAGGATTATATAGTGTGACGTTATCAGTATAGTCGTAGCTGTTGACCGCCACCTCCGCGTTTCTGTTGGTAAAATCATCATTGAAATCATTAGTCGTGCTAAAAATGGATGGACCTGGGTGATGCATTAAGTGGGATTGGGATGCAATAGCGCGATGCATTATGGCATGCGTTGTCTTACCATACACATCGGGCTTCTAGCATTGCATCAGGCCGGCAGCTGGTCAGCGTCCCACTGTCCTGAGAGAACCTATAACCACTAGGTTAGGTTCCATGTAATTAATGAGTTAAATAAAAAAAAAAAAAAAAAACGGTTAGGTTCCATGGCCGAGTGATATCCCATGAGTGCACGAGTTTGCAAGTGCGTATTGCGTTCAGTTTTGTTTTAGAAGCATCTTATACGCCGTATTAGGTATAAATAGCATGTGAAGAGGATTGTTTTAGAACCTCCGCAATATTTTTTACACTTTGCATTGGGGTGTCAAACCCTAACCCTGCACGCCAATGTTCTGGGATCATCTTCTTCTGCTCTTTTTACTTGTGGGTAGCGCATTTTTAACCAGGTGTACCGAGGTTGATCACATTATGAGACAGAGTAGTAGGTTGGGCATCTTCAGCTGGCCACGCGCGTGTAGTGTGGTCGTCGACTCGAGCCCAAAGCTCGAGTAGCTACGAGTAGCTACCTGATGAGTCGAGTTGGCTCAAGTTTCTTTTGCTGCCCGACTTGAAAAGCTCAAGCCTCTTGGGTGCTATCTCTCTGAATACTCCCGCGTGAGAATCATACTTTATATTCCCGTATTACCTCCTGCCATTTGATATATAAAATCTCGAACAACTCAACCCTAACCCTAGATATATATATATATATATATTTTTTTTGTTTAACTCATTAATTGTATGCAGACCGTAATCTATGACAATATCACAACCCCAGAACCACCCTGCTAACTTCTGGCCACACCCAATAAAGGGCATTCAGCAAGCTTGCACTCTTCCGCCGCCACTGCCTAACTAAAAGAAAAGAAAACAAAACAAAAGATATAGCCCGCCGTCTCTCCTCTCACTCTATTACAAATCGTACCTTCTCTCCTATTCCCTTGGCCCTGGGAATCCGATCACATGTTTCCCATCGTAGAATGCTATGTCTTTTCTATCGCCTGTCTTTACGTCTCCCAAGCCAGTGATGTATTTGTTGCCTCTCTTTCTTGCCTTGATACTGTAATTTTCGTCACCCCCTGTTGCTTCGCTCAACAATGTGTGTTTCCCCCTGATCTTACTGAACCATAACTCTGAATGTCAGCCCTTCCTCTTCTCTTCTCCTGCTGTTGTACCTCCTCCAATTGTCGTGGTGTCTTTGTATTTCCGCGGCGCCGGCGCCTGCTATATAAATCTGAACTTCTTCATCCGGGTGAGTATGGGCCGGTATGGGAGTCTCCGGTAGGGGTGTGTGTTCTACTCGGGGGGGGGGGGGGGTACCCTAGATATATATGCTTGCATAAAGAAAGCTAGAATGACTTCCGGAACTATCATCGGGGGCCACTGGGGAGCCTGAGCTCAGCTCAAGCCGCTCGAGCTTTTACAAGTCAAGACAAGTCGAGCAGCTGCTGTCGTGAGTCAAGTCGAGCTTCCCCTCTTGCTCGTCTCGAGCCGGCTTGTCAACCACACTACGCGCGCGCCGAGTACGCTGCGACGGGAGGTTGTTCCATAGACCCAGCACGAGTAGCTAGGTCTTCAAGCTACCCAGGCACTCTTGTGTGACTATTAACTACAAGAGAAAGAGTTCTTATGCCTGACATCCAGCGACTAATGTGGGCGCTCATGTTGATTGGCCACTCACATTATTTATAGTGTTACACAATCTATACTTCGAAAAACTATTAAACACTCTATCTTCATTCTCTGAGATTTGTGAATTCGGCGATACTTCTTTCCTTAATCTTTTGTCTCTTACTTCCGTTCTCCCTTTAAATCTATGTAATAGTCACATCGGAATTGAAGAGCGCAGGGGTGCTCTTTAATTTGAAAGGTCTAGATCATGAGTGGTCTGACCGGAAAGCGAGATAGACAGTAGACACCTCGTCTTTATAAAGGGACGGTGTAAATTAGGAGACTCCTCCAAAATCAACGTTCCCATGTTGACCGTAGTAGCACCTTTCTTTTCTTTCCTAATTCGCCTTGGGTAGCGCTCGGTTTCGCTGTTCTGATCTTGGCACTGAAAGCGGTGCGTCTTCACAAAAGTTACATCCCATGTGGTGCCACCGTGTTAAATATGTATATGCAAGGACCTAAGAATATTTAACTGGCATTCGTGGTTATTGCACCCCCGCACACTCAATGAGTTAAACAAAGGAAAAAAACACCATGATCAACCCTAACCCTATTATCTAATAATCTCAATCCACCGAGTTAGACCATGTAGAAAAGAAACCTGCAAAGACAGCTTGATAGAATTCTGCAAGTGAAATCCTTCTCCAATACCCTTTAATCAGTACGTGCCCTACCTACATACCCGTGGTAGACTTTACGCGGTTGCGTTGTAGGTGAAGTTCATTGTCACGGAGAGTGGCGCCAAGATATTCGGTTAATAAATACAGCACCCTACATTTTACACCCAAACCTGGTCCAAACGCAACCACCGCCCACAACATAATTGCCATCAACAGTGGATAAGGCTTTAGGGGATGAAATATTGGCTATTAAGTTTAATATATCCAAAAGGGCACTATCTCAACTCAGATGTGGAATCAAGTACAAGAGCTAGAAGTAGAGCAATCTGGAGATTTGGCTACATCCCATACAAATATGTGGTCTTGGCGTATTTTCTGCAACTCAACAGATCAAAACCAATACAGCTCATGCTAGGAATGTAGTATTATAATTTCAGCTGATGAAGTGATTATTTTTATACAAAATATATGGTCTTCCAGTTCTCAGATCATATCTATCTTAATTGGTGGTTGAGTGCCAGGTCGAAAAGTTGACTTCCCACGAATGTTGTTAGGGTGTTGACGTTGCCGAGGATTCTTGGGGCTCTTCCGGTTGGAAGATATGTCAATCCTAAAATCCCTACTTCCACCAAATCACTCACACCTTGATTTCTCGACATACAGTTCATCATTCTCTCTAGGCACTTTTCTCAGTCTCTGTTGGCTTATTGTACTTTGTGGGAACACGAAAGCGATGTACAAAACCTCGCTGGATGAAATCAAATATCTACCACAGAACCCCGCCAGCTCCAGGTGAAATGTTAGCTTAGCAGCGCAATGCCCATTATCACAAGGGGTAATGGTTAACCCATCAGTGCCGGTAACGCCTAACTAAAACTTTCGTTCTCTCCGCTTTTAAGACGTACACATGTTGACGTTAAGATGGTCTGATAATCGAAAGGGAGATATCAAAACCTCAACAGCCACTCTCTAAAGCGGTAATGAAGCAAATATAGATTTCTATTCTGTACGCGCAGCATTGGAGATGCCATGGGATGGTTTGGAACTCAATAGACAATGGTTCAATATATATACGCTATCCTCCTCGCTCTGGGCACCTCCTGCTTCGACACCGCTGTATCGGGACCGAAATTATATTCAGTGATATATATATAAACATAAAGTGAAGAGCAAATCAAACAACGGTCACAAAAGAGACATGAAGGTAAAATAGGAACTGTTGGGCCCAGCCAATTACAACCTCCGGCAGGTATCATTTCCCAAGATCATCTGAGCCACTACAACAAATCCACCCATAGTTGAAACAGACAGGAGGGCAGTGACAAGGGCAGTGATTAGAAAGGCTTGTTTCGGATAACGTCCGGCAAACTTCTGAAACTCATCTAGCCCAACAACGATGGATAAAAGCGTCGAACCAACTTGCCCAAGCACAAACCAGCACATGATCCATGCCCGCTGACTAGTAGTACTGTGGCCAGTGTCAAACTTGGTAAGAACGTATAAAATTACGTATGGTGCTACCATGAAGGCGAGAGAGAGAAGCCACAGCACACACGTCCAGAGAGGGTTTCCCTGTGGCAGAATTAGCGTCTTTCGCATTGAATCTCTTGCACCTGGGATAGCCTACCCCCTGAGTTTTAAACAGCGCGGTAGATCGTAAGAGCGAGTAAGCATGGCGCCAAATCTTGCGGATCAACCCACTTTTACGATACAGTATAAGTTCCTTGATCAATTGCCCTTCTTTCGCATCATCGAGAAAGACACCATAGACCAGCCCGACTGCGCCACTTGTCATTCCCTCTACCTTATTTCTTTCTGTCTCGTTCCACCATCCACGCGGATACTTCGGTTCAAGTATCTGTTGTACATTGTTGGGTCCCTTCTGCGGACCAGGAGCCTCAACCCCACGGTAATGAACTAAGTATCTCGAAGGGTACCGGGGGCCAGTGATACCAGCAAAGAGGTTGGCCAAAGACATGAGGACATATGGGATGACAGTCAGTTGGTAAGAGACATATCCGTATTGATCCAGTTGTTCTCTCCCAACCTGATACAGCTCAAAGCAACCATATACTATTTGAACAATTGCCGCAATGCTCTTGACGAGGTTATAATTACAGGCAAGCTTGGTATAAGGAGCCTGGCTTACCTCCCGCTGGGGTGTAACAGTGTTTGTCGCTCCCGATTTCTCAAGGGATGTAGAACCCGAGGTGAGTGAAGAGTCTCTTTGTGAAGCCGAATTCTTGGGCCCTTTTCGCCCCTTGAACGAATCCATAATGACTCGGTAGCGACTCTTTTCATTGGGCTGACCTAAAGACCTGGAAACCTTAAAACTTGGCGGTACTGCAATCAAGGAGTAATCACAATGGGATGGATAATTTGGGGCGCTCTCCTCGAGATCATTGATTCCGACTCCAGGTTGTTTGAGGTCTCTTGGATATTCGCCGTGGACCTGTGCCAGGTAAGGGGAAACTGGTAGGAAGGTGGCCGTGAGTACTCTGGCATAATCGCTCAAGTGTTTCTTCGCCGAGCCGGGAGTAGAGGTCTTGTTATCAGTATTCAACGGGGGTGCTTGAGAGCGGTCAGAGGTCGTATGGGAAGAGATAATGTTTTGCCCACCCTGAGGCGGTGAGTGATTTGTGTCTGTTTGTACCGGAGTTTCTTTTATATTATCCACATCCACCACCATCGGGTCCTCGTTAGACGGAAATGCGGGCACCAACATACAAAGGGCGCCCGCTCGCAATGCAACGTCAAGATCTGTCCCTCCCTTTATTGCAAAGCGGCTCATCTCCTCAACGGCACGCGCTATGCCTACTGATGGCATCAAGATAGCTGTGAATGATGCAAGGACACAGGCGAGGGGGGTGCTCCCAGGTTCCGTGAGCACAGTAACTGCGTGTAGTCCATAATTTAACAAAAAGAATTGGACTACGTCCATCCACCCCGAAGCCCTGCAGATGGTCTGGCCACGCTGAAATGTCCCTTGTTGAGTAGTGTTCATTTTGATGGAACCGTGGAGGTAATTGATTGTGAAAGAATGGGCTTAGGATGTAGGTAGGAGGGGGAAGGGAGTGTGCTGGTGATTCGATGCTTTCGAAGAAGCGGCTGCTTGAAAGGAACAAATCGGCCAGGGAGAAACGGATGAGGGATTATATAGATCATGGAGGCGGGCATTCAAGACATCTCACCCTTCTTTGACCTGGGTGAGGTGTGCCAGGAGCATTAAGCGGTAGATCAAGAAGACAAGCAATCAGACAATTTCATTTTATTTTGGACGGCCTTCTAATACGGTAAGAGTCTTACCACCGCATCCCATTGATATTGTGCTCAACGGTGATGGTCTTGCGTCTGGACAGAAGCCATTAGCACAGGAATAGAACTTTTATAGGATATTAACTCTTTTCCACAAAAGCGATGATAGTGCTTGTCAGGTCGGTTCTTCGATTCAGATATACTCGGGTACGGGGTAAGAGTTAACCAAAACAAACAATAAGGTATTTGTATGGCAGAGCGGACTCCGTACCAATAACTAGTTTATCTTGTGCCTCAGTAAATCTGCCCTGCATATGCTTTTGTGCAGCCTATTTGGTCAGATATTTGCTGAGCCTGAATCTTGGACTCTTTACTGCGATTAGGGCTAACACAGGCTTTTAGCCTAGTTTGTTCTTCCGTAAGACCCTCGATGTATGATTGACCCGGTTAGATTTCAGCACCGACCGGGGTGAAACAGCCAAGCCCAGTTTCATCTCTTGCTCGCTAATAACCCAACAGCCAATACCGAGTGAACGACGGTGACATGTTCTGGCGGTGCCGACGGATCAGCTCCAAAAAGGAACTAATTGGATGAAGGGCACCGATTGGCTCGCTGTTTCTCTTCATATCATACGGAGAGATGGAGTTAGAAAGAATTGTGCTTTTACTCTACATACGAGCTGCGCAGTTTGGCTCAGAATCAACGCGCATAATAGCGATTCAACGAGCTCGATGAATGATCTACATTACGCGCAACCACACATAGCGACGATTTCAATACTTATTTTATAGAAATCTCTTAGTCACAGATCAAAGCGGAAACATTCAAAATCCAGCTCCGATCCTTGGCAATTATACCTGCAATCGATTTCTGCGCAATATCAGCCGGCTTGCGTGTATATGTTTATTGGCGCCACTAACCATAGGCCAGCATTGCAGACACAGCTTAATTATCGGATTCTGGATCTTCGCAAATTGGAACATTGGCTATAGTTATTCAATGTTTGAATCCCGACCTTCACTACTTGGACCTATCAAGGGGTTTGGCTACACGAATAGGACAGAAAGTCAAACACTTGGATAGAAGACCAGGTACCTCCGGTTGACTGAATGATTGTAAGCCTCTGCCTAAGATAGTAAGAATTTCCGCCCAACCTGCCCGATTTTCTGTTCACGTGACATAGCTGAAAATGCTCTATACATCCTGGCTGCTCAGAGTCCAGGAGTGCTTATTCTTGATCCAAGAAGATCCAGGAGCCACGTGGGCCATGTTCTCGGTAAATATCAACAGGGGTAGTGAGAGGATTTTACGTTACTAATGAGAGGAGAAATAGTTTTAGCACAACAAAACTCAGAAGGCGCCTTATTTAATTACATCATGCGTGCATATGTACAGCGTGGGGTAAAAAGTGAAGGCTTGTAACAACCATAAACATAGCAACATCCCAATTGCGATCGGGCTTTATAGAGTAAGACTTTGAGTATCAAATTTGATTTGATACATCTAAAAGGGCACTCAGGTCAGGTTAGATCGAGATAGAAATAGGGTAACTTGGACATTCGGCTACATCCCACAGAAATATGTGGTCTTGGCGTGTGTTTTTGGAAACTGAATACAAGAAAATCAACATAAGAAAATCAATATAGCTCATTCTAGAGGAATAATAGTTTAATTTTGAGCTGATAAGACAGTCCTTGACATGCAAGAAATATACTTCTGCATTTCTAGGGATCATTCATGAGAATTGATGGCTGCGCAAATACATATTGCATATGCGAGGATGTATATGTGTGGCACGAAGACAAATATTTTTCTACCCTATATCTATCCTTATCTCCGATGCTGGCGGTAGGCAATAGACCCTTTGCGTAGATAGAGCTGGCTCTAAATTAAATTTTACTTGTATGGTTGGTTGATGAGAGGATCGACGCCAATCAGATTACCAGAATTTGGTGCTGGAGTCTTTTGCGCAAAGGGTCTAATATCATCCAATCTTTCCTACAGCTTTTCCATTTCCGATTGAGAATCGGTATGTAATAGTGGTCCTATTTGCAAACGTCAGGACATTGCGAGTAGTCAGCCGCTCCTCCGCGGGTGGTGTATGTTTTGCAACTATGCATGTTCGCGCGCCTACATATCCATGCAGCCTATCAGGTCCGTGCCTCATCTATGATCCAAGTAGCAACGGGATCCCCGATCCAACGACACATCAACTTCGGGAAATCATTTGAACCCAAACATGCAAGCTGATGAAACTGGGATCATTTGTATGGAGCGGCGCCGCTCAGCCGTATAAGTAGCCCTAATGCAGCTTCTGGTTCTCAACCCAATGCGGATTCTCGCTGAGGCTCCAGTGATCATAAGCGAGCCCGCAATGACTTCACCCCAGCAAAGGCAAGCCATCTACATCAATTTATAGGCTATTTAAAGGACTGATTTTGTTGGTGTACAGATGTGCTAGGGCATTTCGGTTGTCGGGGTCTCATTGCGTATTTTGGTATGATTTCCATTTTTCTCGGAGGTGTTGGGCGGGGGGGTTGTCCGCCGTCGCAGTGGCTTTCGAAACTGATTTCCCTCGCCCATTAATTCAGCGACTTGGGTTTAATACTACACTCCACACACAGACGCCATAAGGGAGGGGATGATGTTTCTATCAGATGGCAGAGATAGGAACAGAGTGCGTGTGCCTGATTATTTGTCGGCCGGAGCTGCACAGGGGTGAAAGTACGCAGGTTGGTGCTCAGAAGCGGGATGGAAAGTGCATAAACCAACTGCAAGAAATTCAGTTGGCGAAGCATTTATAGGTACATAATTAGCTGGGTCGTTAGAGTACTTGGCGCCAGCAGCGCGTTATGCGTGGGTAAACCCGGTCTTCTCAAACAACTGTCTTGGTGTGGTGGGGCTCGAGCTTGGCGCTACGGCGACCAGGATCCATCATGCCCGTGACCGGGTTGCTGGCGCACCCCGGCGAGAGCGTCCCTTCTTCGAGAGGAACTTTGGCAAGGACAAGCGTTAGATGAGAGATGAGCCTCATTTATCGTTAACTGTGGTGTTCGCACACGAAATTGCTTGTTTTTATTGATAGATGCGGAGGTCACGTAGAGTAGGTAGTCGAGTGGGAAGATAGCGTAGGGAGTTAGGGTTCACCTGGGTTACAGGAACTTTAGGAACAGTGCGAGCTCCCAAGAAATGCCGATTATATGCAAAGGCGGTTTAACAGAAAATCCAATTAAAAACAGAATATAAGCCTTACTAAAGCGAAATGCCTTATGGACAATTTACCTCAGAAAAGGCCCAACCATTGGACCACCTACTGCTTACCAGTAGTTCGATATTTTACTAAATATAGTGTAGATTTGTTGACCGCTGTAATTTTTATGAGTCTTGTGTTCATCGACTAGGTTCAGAAAGCACAATCCAGTAGGTTCATAGACTCCTACAATTTTTGCCCTCTAATCTCGAGTTGTGCCTTCGCTTGTCTCCGAAATCCTTTTACCTCGCCTCAATTCCCTCCATTTCTAGAGCCTTGTCAAATATCTTTAACCTTGAAAATGCATTCTACAGCCTTTCCGCGGGTTTCCGAAAATACATTTCCATTGTACTATGACTCACTTACCTCTTAAACCGCTCAGTCCATATTTGACATCCCCGGCTATGCTATAAACACCAAAAATCCAGCCTTTACTGGCGTTAGGTGGACCGTGACGTACTAGACTTTTAGTCTCTAATGCTGGGGAGGTTTCTGCGCGTGCGTGTCCTTTGTGAGGGAGGGACTATCCTTCCTGTATCTGTCAAGTTTAATTAAACAAGTGCTTGTGAGTAGATTGTGATAGACGATAGTCCTCATGTAGTGAAGAAAGTAATCAAGCGGCGAGCAATACTGAAGTCCACATATCTAATCCTTGGCCAATCCGCAGGAGATAACTGCCGGGGCAAGTAGCGGGCACATACTTATAGAAGTGGGAATACTACAGTTAATTAACTCCTTTAACTAGGGTCAGGTCTCGGTCTGAGGGAAACCCCAGTGGTCCCATGCATCAAAGTACAGCATGAAACTTTCAGTCACACGAGACACAACTATGTATGTACAGGATCAATTCCCTAGCGATAGCTTGGATGTAATTCATCAACGAAATAAAGGGGAAGAAAAAAGAAAAGAAGATTTGCGGCACGATGTGGTTGCCGAGTGATATTTCATGAACCCTGTCTGGCGCGGCGTCCTGCCCGCGGCAAGGTTGTGAGCGCCGTTATATGTTTTGCTGCAACATGCGTGTATAGTTTCTCTGCTCATATCGCATATCAAGCAAACAAACCAGGTTCGCGGTTTTGGACGGCAGAGTTCAGGAAAGTCCACTTCCTATCAGAACGCTAACCCCAACGCCCTCCCTAACTCTCAGACTCACTTGGCGTCGCTAGAAATGCCACCTTGATTTCTAGCCAATGCCGCCAGACATTAAAGTCATATAGGGTAAGGGTTAATATTTATTATTTTCTGATCATCTGTTCGGGTTACTACATACTACCGAGTGCTACCGGGGGAGAGGATATTGCGGAAAGGGGAAAGGTTATAGGTACAGAGCCTCGGGTTAAGCTCTATGGAGGAGGGGGGGGTGTGTTGAGGGGGGACGAAGAACAGGGAACAGCGCT
The DNA here is from genome assembly GCA_024713685.1 of Morchella sp. 2014-9hei. Classification (NCBI taxonomy): domain Eukaryota; kingdom Fungi; phylum Ascomycota; class Pezizomycetes; order Pezizales; family Morchellaceae; genus Morchella; species Morchella sp. 2014-9hei. The sequence goes on from JAMGYW010000025.1 coordinate 651,479, forward strand.
GGAGGGTATTAGGAAGGTTGTTGTGTTATAGATAGTAAAACAGTGAATGTGTGTGTATGGCTGTATTTGTATATACAGACATCGAGTGCTGTGCCTGGGCGGCTACGTCCTGCGAGTGAAATGATAGCGATCTGGTTGAGCAGAGATTCAGGATTGGATCAAGGTGCTCCCATTGTCCTGCTATTTGATGGGCTTAGAAGACATAAGAGAAGAGTTTCTTCCCCGAGGGTTGGGGGGCGAATGTGCACATGGAAAGAAGGTGTGGGTTGCGTCGATATGCACTGTATAGTACAGAACTGTCTGTATCAGTAGAGGCAGTCCTTGGTGCGCTAGAGAGCTCTACTAGATGTATAATACTAGAAGTGAATATCACCAGAAATGCGGAAGAAGGTCCCTTCCGGAGTGACATTCTTGTTGGGCAACTTGTACTGATGTAGCAAGCGAGGTCTTCTTCCAGAGAGAGCTTGGGGCGAGTACATATCAGATGGTATATCTCATCACTCTAGCAGTTTACAATTGGGGCATTTATATTACCCAGTCCAGCGCGCATATCCCAGCAGCGGTGACGAAACAGGAGCGAGTGATACTCCATGCTCCGCAATTTTTTCTTTATCATGAGGACGAGGTAGGTGTGTATAAAGACTATTGTACACACCATCCACTATAGCTTACCCCTAGTGTGTAAGGTGCCGATATCATTCCGGGCCCAACTAGGAACCCAACCCTAACCCTGTCTATTCCTTAACTCCGTAAACAACATCCAGCACGAGAAACATGGGGCCTAGTGTTGAGCACGAGCCTGTTCGAGACAAACCTTACATGGGGCTCGGATTTGCTCGGATTGTGGGAGCGAGGGCTCGTGATATTCCAGTTTGTGGCAATGGCTCGACCCTAGGCTCGAGCTCTCATTAATATAGCTGGAGATAATGATCTCGATATACACTTTAATTTCGAGGCAGAACTCGGTTGATTTATCTTCGTAATATTATCAATTCTACCATCATCAACACCTTGCTGCTATGCTAGAAACCTTGAGCTGAAGCACCAGTCTTTCTCATATTGGCTCGGGCTGACTCGGGCTTGTGAGAACGAGAACTCTATGTGCTCGAGCTTAAAGCTTGAGCCTAAAGATCGTCCCTGCTCGGCCCGTGCCCAACACCGCATGGGGCCGAGTACACACACAGTGGCGTAGAGCAGAAGAGCAGTAGCAGTCGTAGAGGCGTGCGTTAGTTGTTTGTCTGTGTTTCGTAGCAGGAGGTCTGGGTCACAGGAGTCCGGGCCGCGAGGGGAGAACGACGAGAGTATCGTGGCGGAGGGTGCCGTACTTCACTTTAAAGAACTAATAGATGGGTCCCGTCTTTCGGGAGACACCGATATAGAGTCCCCTACAGGAAATGCAAATGCGACGAATCCTGTGCTGATAGTTAACCGTAGACCACAGCGGCAATCAGTGTGTAGTTGTTCTGTCCCATTCGCGAATTCTAGCTACTCACGGACAATTCCATATATTATACTAGTATAAGAGACACCGAACAGTGACTTCTATCTAAACTTGCTCATTTTGAAGTAGGAAATGAACTTTTCGAAAAGCCCTGTGCCTGGTTGCTCAAACTTTGAAATATGATGAGATGAGTTGTTAATACCCACAACCGTGTGTAGGAACAGGCTTCCTTTAATCGTACGGAGCTCTGAACTCAGCTATCTCCACGCCAAGGTAGTGTGCACCTATGACCTCGAGACCGAGCCAAGCGCTGCTACGAGTTAAGGCGGAGGAAAAGAGAAGAGCTAAACCCTGCTGTCAAGGATTTGACCTTTTGATGGAATCCCTAGTTCGGCGTATATCCATGATAATAAATAGTAAATATCTTATTAATATGTTATTCGGTAATAGGCTTATTTGGCATTACAACTCTGTAATTGCTTGTATAATAAAACTTATTATGTTGATTCGAGTGCAGCACCGATTGGTCTAAAGTGACGGACCGGGAGGTGGGGAGTGGCCGCAGCAGGGATTGGAAGAATCAGCAAATAGGGAACCATTATCAGGAGGGTCGGCTTTAGACTGGGAAAGAAAATGGCAAAAATGGGTGCGTAAATGGTTGGAATCAACAAAGGAATTGAGATGGGAATGAAGGAAGCTGCAAAGGGTGGACAAATATTCTCACAACACCATTTGGAATTGAAAACAGCGCATGCTTACATAGAGAAAGATTAAAAGGCGGTTGGGGCAGCGGATGTAACAGTTGAAAAATAAATAGCTATGAAAGATGAGTTCTGGTCGTTTGCATATCTAGGGAGGAAATTGACTGAAATCAAAATCGGACACCATCCGGTGTGTTGAAGTACAACACAACCGGCTGCCCGGTTGGCAAGTATGGCTGGTATTTTGGTACTAAATCGTATGTGTATTACACAAACGTATGTATTCATATATTTCGTGTCTAATATCGGCATATAGACATCAAATATAGCATTTTGGCCTGCAAAACTACCAGTAAATTCACCGGTTTCATGCATGTTGTCCAATTATGACTGTTTATTCTTGTGCTCAATTGTTTGGGCCGGAGTGTAAAATCAAGTGACTTACCTTCCATGTATTTGTTTGACTCTTACTCATTTCCCGCCACCACGACGCTTTTTTCTGGTTCAAAGTTGATGTGCCATACCAATAAATTTGATTCAATCATATGTTTTCATTGTTGGCCCGATGAATTTGCCAGTGTGTTTTGGCCTTCTTAGTCGTTTCCGTACCCCGGTAAGACCAGATGGCATATGATAGTACACGGCTCTGGTATTAAACGAGTGCACTGCAGGGTTGTTGACAGGTGATGTTGAGGCCTGCAGTTGGTCAAAAGTAAGAAACTAGATCAACTCCCAAAACTCAGATTGGCCTGAGCCCAGCGGCAACCATGACGGTATCTCTACTTAGTGTCCTTAAACCTTAAATTTCTGGGATCATGATGTTCTCCTGGATTTTGGTTATGAGAGCACATTCTAAGTTTCATTCGAGGATACAAACGGAGGACGAATTCTAGGCTGACCCGGAGCAAAAAAACTCAGGAAACAACTTGCCAGTACTATGAAGAGCAAATATTCCGAAAATGTCTCAATCAAAACTTACCAAACATTCTCCGAGCAATCATCATCCATCAATCTTTCGTTCTAAGACCAGGACTCTTCGTAATATTACCCATTGGACTTTTGGCAAAATTGCGAAAGAATTAAGAGTGTCACTAGCTACAGTCTACAAAGTTTGTAAAGAGGCCTCTGACACTGCTCCTCCTCTAGTTCATAAAGGTAGACCTCAGACCCTAATACCTGCATTTGTTCAAAATCTTGTCAGCCATGCCACTGCAACTCAACTGAACTGTTGTAAATGTTTGCTTCATTTTGCAGAAGAACTACCAATTGCAGTTGATGAACGGACGTTACGCCAAGAATTTGCGCAGGCAGGATATCATTGACGGGTCACTCATATCAAGCCTTTCTTTTCAACAAATGCAAAAACCAAACATTTTACTTGAACGAACAGCATTCAAAACTGCACGGACTTGGATTACAATACAGTTATTTGGACTGATGAGTCAGCCTTCAATTTTGAAGGTTTTTCTGCCAATAAGTCGGTTAATAGGCTTCCGGGAGAGGATAATCTTGAAAACATTCTTGTACCCAAGTTCCGAAGATTAGATACACTAATGGTCTTGGGATGTACAGCCAAAACTCGAAAAATTGGCTATCTCCGCACCAGGATTCAGGTGACGACTTACATGCTGGAAGTTAATATTGGGCAAAAACGAGTGATTCTTCATGTTTCTTAACGCTGCCAACATGAGTTTATTTTATTAGATTCTGGTTTCAGATTGTCTTCGGACCTCGTTTATTGTATATACAGCCTCAAAAAAGAAATTAGAAATCAATCAGTGCAACCGCTGCCCGGGCCCAAAGTAAAAAGTGATTATTTTCTCTATCTGGCTTGACTCTCTTCGATTCACGGATTTGTCAAAGGAAATGATTTGGAAATACTCATAAAGCTCTATTGAGGTTGCGGAGATAGTATAATGTTGGGGTAGTCACGTCACTCGTTATTTCCTCATTTCTTTCCTACGGCTGCACCTATTGGTTTCAAAATTATCTGTTTACTTAATTTTTCCGTTTGCTTCATTTTTTCGCTTTCTTGTGTACTAATACACTTTTGGAAAGACCAATATCTGAAATCATCGTAAATGTATGAATATAACCACAATGTCAACTGGCAATTCCAGGTCATTGGCTATTGCTGACGGCTGCAGGCGGTTTTCCTTTGAGAAGGTGAACAAGTCAATAGTATGGGACAGCCTGATAAGAGAAATTTGTGAGTCAAAAAAATTACGCGAGATAGAATGTACCAGATATCTAACGGGGCGGAGTACTAGAAACGAGGCTAGGGGGTGTCGAGGCGAGAATCGACTCGAAATACGTTCGGGACAGGACAAGAGATCGGCTCGGATACCGATCGAACAAAATATATTTAAGAACTAACAGAATATAGGAATGGCTCCGCCTAGCGTGATATGCTAGGTGAGACCAACTAGAACTGAATACAAATGAAGACGTTGCGTAAGGAAAAAAGAAGAGAAGAGAAACAGAAACGAAGAGAGGGAGAGCCCTATAATATACCCAAGGAAATCCTCCGCTGACTAATCCCAATGACTCATACCGTACAACCGAAATAGAAACCCATAGCCGATCCCGATCTTTCCTTCCACAATCCTGACCCAAAGCGCCTAGCGCTGACCGTATCCTCCGAGCACCGTCCTAACCCGTCCATCTTATCCGACGCGATAGCGATCCTTCACTTTACAACCCGATTCATGCGTTACTCGGCGTGGCAGGTGGAAGCGGTAGTCTTGATACTAGCCTCTCTGGGTTAGCTCGCGAGAACTCCGACAGGTTCAGGCCGTGGGATATAGGCGATGGAAGCGGCGAGGCGAGGCGTTAGTGGCGTTGTCAGAGTATTCCCAGGTAGAGGCGTCGTAGCGCTTCCAGTGCGTAGGTATTGGAGGCGTTGGTATCGTGTATCCGGAAAGTCTAGAATATCGTCAAGTTCCCACTCTTCCTCACCTTCAACGACAACAGGGAGCGGGAGAGAATGTGTCAGTAGGGGTCTGTATGGGTCCAATTTTGAAGCGTGGAAGACAGGGTGTATCTTCATCGAGGCGGTAGGTCAAGTTAAATGTCGTCGTGAGGGGCTGATGACCTTCTTGATCTTGAACCTTCAGCGTTTCCAATCGAGTTTCCGAGAGGGGCGAGTAGTCTGAATGTTCTTAGCGTTAAGCCATACTTCGTCACCGACCTTGTAATTGGGGGCGGGTGTTCGATGTAGGTTGGCACCCGTTTCCTGGCGGTCCTGGGCATATCGCATCTCGGCTCGGAGGTGTTCTTGTATCTCGGTCATCCGTTTCACTAACGCATTGACGTCCTGTTGTTGGTTTCCAAATGCCGATGGTGCTAGGTCTTCCGTAAAGCGGGGATCATAACCGTAGTTAGCCATGAACGGAGAGACTTGCGTGGTTTCAGAAACAGCGTTATTAGCAGTGAACTCGGCGATGGGTAGCCAGTCAGTCCAGTCATCTTGCTGGTAGGATACGTAACTCCGTAGGTATTGTTCCATGACTGCGTTGGCTCGTTCCGTCTGTCCGTCAGTTTCAGGATGGAACGCGGAGGACATAGCTGATGTGATCTTCAAGGCTTTGCACAGGGACTTCCAGAACTTCGAGGTGAACTGGATCCCTCTGTCCGAGACGATGGATGTAGGTAAGCCGTGGAGTTTCCAGACGTGATCGATGTAGAGGCGTGCGAGATCTTCGGAGCCGGTGGTTGTATTACAGGCGATATAGTGTTTCATCTTTGACAGGCGGTCAACCAGGATAGCGTCCTTCTTCTTCTCAGGAAGACCCGTTACAAAATCCATTGATATGTGGGTCCAAGGCTTCTGGGGTACAGGTAGGGGACGTAGGACTCCGAAGGGGGCATGCCGAGAGGTCTTGCTCCGACTACAGGTGTGACAATTGCGGACATATCGTTCCACAGACTTGCGCATCGTGGGCCAGTAGTAGCATCGTGCTAGTAGGTCAAAAGTCTTAGCTCTTCCCACATGGCCGGCGGACGGTGCATCGTGATGTTCCTTCAAGAGGTGAAGCTGCAATGCTTGGTCGTCCGGGACATAGATCTTGGTTCGGTATGTTAGCAACCCTTCACGAGTTGAACATTCGGCTAAGGTGATGTCGCGGGAGTGTTCTGCGCCTGTTCGGAGGAGTTCTAGTATCTTGTTTGGGAATGGGTCAGTGATATACGCTTGTTTGAAAAGTTCTTCCAGGGGGCACAGTCCTTGTAAGGACTGGGTTGTAACAAACCCAGATTTCCCAAATTCTGGGACTTCAACATTCTTGGCTTTGGTGGGTAAGGCGTTCATCCCCTCCTCAGGCGTGTCCTGTGACCTCCTGGTCAGCAGCGTCCGGTTTCCACCTTTCCTCCCAGGTCGGTATGTGATCTTATAATCGAAGCGTGATAAATTTCAGACCATCTGGCCTGGCGCCGGTTCAATAAACTTCTTGGTCATGAAGTATTCTAGGTTGCGGTGATCGGGGCGCCGGTGGTATCCACGGCAGTCATTAACTCCGATCTCCATTCCTCAAAACAACAAATGCTTGTTAGTAATTCCTTGTCATATATCTCATAATTACACTCCGCAGGAGAATGTTTCTTATTCATATTTGCCACGGGGTGCACGATTCCGGAGTAATCATACTGGGACAGGATTCCCCAGAGACGTAGTCAGATGAATCAGATTCTACAACGATGTGTCTATCGGGGTCGAAGTGGCAGAGGACTGGGTATGAGGTAAACGCTGCTTTCATGTGGTCGAATGCTGCCTGCCAAGCGAGGGTAAGACAAATACGGTAATCTTTGATAAATCTCTTATAGATGTTTGCAAACCCGGTGAATACCTGGATATCCTTCACATTCCTTGGTGCCTTCCAATCTCTGATCTTCTCCACCTTTGCCGGATCCATTTCCAACCCCTTTGTCGTGATTATCAGCCCGAGATACTTGGTTTCTTGTACATGGAACTCGCATTTTTCAGGAGCGCAGTACAGGTCGTTGTTCGTGAGGGCTTGGAGGACTTGATTGACATGGTCGATGTGTGTTTCCAGATCCTTGCTGTAGATCAGTATGTCGTCTAGGTAAGCGGTGCAGAACCTATCGAGGAAAGGATGGAGGACATCGTTTATGAATGGTTGGAACGAGGCAGGGGCATTGGTTAAGCCGAACGGCATGACGTTGTACTGGAAGTGGTCAAATCGGGTTCGGAGTTCCGTTTTCCATTCGTCTCCAGCGGCTATTCGGATCTGGTTATAGTCTGCTCGGAGATCCAGTTTGGTGTACCATTTAGCCGTGCCGATCAGGTTGAAGGTTTCCTTGGACAAGGGCAGGGGTACCGATCCTTGATGGTGATGTCGTTGATCACTCGGTTGTCCACACATAAGCGGAGTCCACCTCCTGGTTTTCTGACAAACAAGACAGGTGCGCCGGCGGAGGAGGAGCTTGGTTCCATTCGTCCTGATGCTACTTCTTCTTCCAAGTGCTTCTGCAGGGTGGTCAGCTCGTCACGGGACATACTATAGAGGGGACCGAATGGGGGTTCTATTCCCTCCTTGAGCCTGATGTGGTGGTCATAGGGGCGGTGTTGCGGTAGTTTCTTGGCCCCTTCTTCTTGGAATCTTGACAGGTATTGGTGGTGGACGGTTGGTACAAGAGCGATAGGATCCGACAGCGATGGCGATTGTGTTGGATTAAATACGACTGCAAAGACTTCGAGATCCTTGGTGGTTTCGTAGAACGTAGCCGCTGACACTCTCTCTATTTCTAGATCATGTGTAGTGGGCAGCGGGCTGGAAATTCCTTGGACATAAGCGGGTTGCAGGTTAAATCGTTGCATTGGCGGAGGCAGTGAAGTCAAAGAGGCGGAGTTAGCGGCGAAATCTAACGCGTTATGCCGCGCATGGGATACCGAGGACTACAGGGTAGTGCCCAAGACAGGTGACATAAGCGGTGACTTTTTCGAAATGGCCTTGAATGCGGAGGGGCAGTTGTGCAGTGTGTGTGATATCACCGGAGGAGATTTCTCTCCCGTCGATGACTTGCAGTTTGCGGGGTTTGGGGAGCAGGGAGGTAGGAAGTTGGTGGTGGCATACGAATCTCTCATCAATGAATGCGATTCCGGAGGCCCCAGTGTCAACTAATGCGTAGGTTTTACAGATTTATTTTTATCAGATACAGAACAAGAAACAACCAAGTGATCTGAAAAACCTTGCGCAGAAGAGACACTAGAAACAGGACCAGAAATCGAAGACAGAGACAAAGAGATAGGAGAAACCTGTACTGAGCCACTCAGTGCAGGTCGTCCCCATTTCCCGACGGTGGGGAACGGGAGCGCGGCATATTGAACGGGCCAAAAGAAAAACCAAGACCAGAAGAATCAGAAGGAACAGAACAAGAAGAAGAAAAACCAGAAGAAGTTGAAGGAAAACCAGAACCAGAATTAGAAGAAGACGAAGCAGTAGGAGCCCCATGCATCACCGGAGGTTGATAAGCCTCGGTGGTGGCAGCGGCGCGGAACGGACGAGCATTGGGACGGCGGTTTGGGCACTCCGTAGCGAAGTGTCCAGCATGCCCACAGTACATACACAGCCCTTGAGCCATGCGACGTGAGCGTTCATCTCAAGGAGCGGCGTAGGTGTATGTATTCCGCAGGGTACGGAGTGCGACAGTAGTAGCTGTCGAGTTAATTCAGCGAGGTGCAACGGTCTTCGTTAGAAGAGAAGTATCAGCGTATGTATTGGTAACCAGCGTAAATATAGAAGTGGCTCCGCTTAGCGTGATATGCTAGGTGAGGCCAGGCAATAGTATTGAGTACAAGAATAGTAGAAGACGTTGCTTAAGGAAAGAAGAAGAGAAACAGGAACGACGCGAAGGAAAGCCCTCCTAATATACCCAAGGAAATCCACCGATGACTAATCCCCAATGACTCACGATCACGCAACCGACAGAGTTTTCACCGAACACAACAGAACCCGATAGTACAACCATTACTAATCCAACTCCTCCATTCCCAACGACTCTACCAAACGATCCATGAAAGTAGCCCCCCCCTTCAAGCGCGAGCTCCTGCGAGCCTGAACCTTAACCTTCGTTTCGAGTGGCCCCGGTTTCCCAGGGTATTGTGCGTGGAAGACGTCGACGGCGGCGGTATCGTTATGGTAGGCGGCAGGCTCCCAAGTGGGGTCAGTATACCCGGTCCACTTGACGAAGTACTGTAGGCCGTTATTCTTCGTTTCCCTCGAATCCAAAATCTCCTCCACCTCATACTCCTCCTCTTGTTCAACGATAACGGGCGGCGGCGGTGGCTGTATCTGGCCCGGTACGGGGTCTTGGGCGGCGGGATCCAACAGTGATACGTGGAAGACGGGGTGCATCTTCATACTTCGGGGAAGGTCGACTCGGTAAGCGTATGGGGATATAATGGCTTTGATGGGGAAGGGGCCAAGCTTCTTCCAGTCAAGCTTCCTCGAATTGCGTATGGTTCGGATGTTCTTTGCCGAGACGAAAACCATATCACCGATGTTGTAGACGGGGGCGGGGGTCCGTTTTGCGTTGGTGGCTTGCTCTTGTTGGTCTTGTGCTGTGCGGATGTTGGTGCGTAGGTATTGGTGGAGTTCCAACATCTTCCCAGCGAAGTCTTTGGCGTCAAGGCTAGGCGGCGTCTTGTCGGAAGGCTTAATCGTTACTGTGAACCGAGGGTGGAAGCCGAAGTTTGCAAAGAAGGGTGTGGCTTTGGTGGAGGCGGAGACCTGATTGTTAGCGGAGAATTCGGCCATAGGAAGCCACTTGACCCAATCGTTCTGTTGATAGGATACGTAACCGCGTAGGTATTGCTCCATTACAGCGTTTAACCTTTCGGTTTGACCGTCGGTTTCCGGGTGGAAGGCGGTGGACATCCTTGCTTCAATCCCGAGATGTTTGCATAATTCCTTCCAAAACCTGGCAGTGAATTGCGTGCCGCGGTCGGAGGTGACATGTGTGGGGAGTCCGTGAAGTTTCCAGACATTTCGCAGGTATAGTTGGGCGACGTCTTCCGAGTTAACCGTGGTGTTACAAGGTAGGAGGTGTCGCATCTTTGTTAGTCGGTCCACGATTACCATGATAGCGTCGTAACCTTCACTTTCCGGCAATCCGGTCACAAAATCCATTGATACTTCCTGCCATGGCTGTTGGGGTATTGGTAGGGGACGGAGTACGCCGAGTTTCCCATGTGTGCTTGGTTTGCTTCGTCGACAGGTGTGGCAGTTCCGGACGTAGCGGCCAATGTAGTTCCTCATGAGGGGCCAGTAGTAGTCCCTGTCGATTAGCTCAAAGGTTTTCTCGCGTCCTGGGTGTCCAGCGGAAGGTGCATCGTGGTAAAGTTTTAGGATTTGGAGTTTCAGGGGGTCATGATCGGGAACATAAAGGTTACCACGATAGAGCAGTCGCCCTTCATTCTCAGTGCATTCAGCCAGTGATATCTCCTTCGATTGTTTCTTTCCTTTGTTTCGCATCTCTAGTATCTTTTTTGGGAACGGGTCAGCTTCATATCCTTCGTTAAACAGTTTGTCCAGTGAGGCTTTCATTTCAGCGGGTTCGTTTGATAAAGAACCCGCCAACAAACTTAGCTTTGTTTCCAGATTTTCCCTTTTCAGAACAACCTGGCTTTGGTGCAAATATCTTTCATCCCCCTCTCCAGGGAGATCTCCTGATCTTCTTGTCAGTGCGTCCGGTTTTCCACCCTGTTTTCCTGGTCGATATTTGATAATGAAGTTGAATCGCGATAGGTATTCGGCCCAACGTGCTTGCCTTCGGTTAAGTTGCTTGGTGCTCATGAAGTACTCGAGGTTCTTATGATCCGATATGACGGCGATTGGGTGAGCAGCCCCTTCAAGCTCCGGGCGCCATTCTTCAAAGGATCGGATGATTGCCAGCAGTTCCTTATCGTAGATCTCGTAATTACACTCAGCGGGGGAGTGCTTCTTGGAGAAGTAAGCAACGGGTCGGAGGACATTGTTTTCATCGTATTGGGAGAGTATGCCAGCGGAGACGTAATCTGAAGCGTCAGTTTCCACAATGATTTCCTTTTCAGGGTCAAAGTGGGCCAGGATGGGGGCGGTGGTGAAGGCTTCTTTGAGGGCATTAAATGCGGCTTGGGCTTCACTTGTCCATGCCCATGCTTTGTCCTTCTTCGTCAAACTACTCAACGGTGCGGCGAGTTTGGAAAACCCGTAGATAAACCGGCGGTAGAAGTTAGCGAACCCGAGGAATGCTTGTACATCCTTGACCGTCTTGGGGATCGTCCAGTTTTGCACTGTATCTACTTTCTTGGGGTCCATCCGGATGCCATTGGGTTCGATGATGAGACCGAGGTATGTGGTGCTCTGTGTGTGGAACTCGCACTTCTCCGGTTTCAGTAGTATTCCGTTGGCCTTCAATGCCTCGAGGACCTTTTCAACGTGGGTTTGGTGTTCTTCGAGAGTGTCGCTGTAGATTAGGATATCATCAAGGTAGGCAGTGCAGAACAAGTCGAGGTACTCGCGAACGCAATCGTTAATAAAGTGTTGGAAGGTGGCGGGTGCGTTGGTGAGTCCGAAGGGCATTACCGTGTACTCAAAGTGACCGTAGCGAGTGCGGAAAGCTGTCTTCCATTCTTCGCCCTCGGCCATCCGGATCTGGTTGTACCCCTGGCGGAGGTCCAACTTGGTGTACCATTAGGCTTTGGAGACGGTCGAAAGTGTTTCCGGATAAGTGGTAGAGGGTACCGATTCTTTACCGTTAAATTTCAGGCCACGATAGTCCACAGGCGGAGACTTCCATCAGCTTTCTTCTGAACAGGACAGGGCGCCAAGGAAGAGCTGGCTCGAATAGTGCCTTTCGCTAGGTTATCCTCGATGTACTTCTTAAGGACAATTAATTCGTCGCGGGACATGCCGTAGAGGGGTCCAAATGGGGGTTCCCTTCCTTCCTTGAGCGGTATTTTGTGGTCGTATGGTCGGCGCGGTGGCATTTCGTTTGCGAAGTCCTCATCCATCATGTGGTAGAATCTCTCATACCGCTTTGGCACTTTGGCTCTCCAGTCGTCCTTCGGGGTGTTCTCGATTGCTTGGTTGATTTCCTCAAGGGTTGTGCTAAAGATCTCCAGCTTGTCTCTACGGGCGAAACGGCCGAGGGCGGCGGAGCTGACAAGGTGGAAGCGAGGTGGCGGGGTGATTCCTTTGACAGGGGCGGCTTCCTCGGAGGTGTTGCACTTACCCTTGCAGTAGTCGGAATCAAACAGTATGCTGTTGTCCTTGAACCGCGTGGCATCGTGTAATTGCAACCAGATTCCGAGTAACGAGGTGACGAGGGAGCCCGCCTGGTGGTCGTTGATGATCGTTGGTAGGTAACATAGGTGGGTGATTTGGCCAGAGGATATGGGTCGCCATCTATGACTTCGGTCTTGAGGAGATTTGAGTGGGAGCAGTGGGAGTTTGTTATGGTAGCGAATGTTTACGTCGATGAATCTGACAGCAACCAGTATCGATCAATCGTGGGGTTTGAATGGAGATTTTATTGTTTACTATTTTACAAGAAGCAACAAAATGGTCACCATCCAACTTATCCTCCACAGACGATACCGAGAAGCCAGAGATAGAGAACGCAGACAAAGGAAAAACATTAAGTGGGCAGGGCCATTGATCAAGCCCGACTAGTGAAAACCCGACTCAGAAGAGGCGGAGCTGGCGATCGGCGGGGAAGCGGAAGCTGGCAGGTCCGAGGAGGGCGCCTCTCATAACCGGTTGGTTTCTTCGAGGGCGGTTGGCAGAGGGGCAGTTGGCAAACATGTGGCCGGGGTTGGCGCAGTACATGCACAGGTTGTTTTCTTGTCTCCACTGCTTCTCAGCGGCGGAGGTCTTGCGTTGGCCGTTAACGAAAGTGTATCGTTGTTCGGCGGCGGGGCGTTGGGTGGAGCTGGCCTGGAGGGCTGAGAGGTCCATGGGGGCGAGGCCTCCAGCGGTGTGGGACGGGTGTGCGGCGGCGGGAGGAGCAGTAAACTGGCCCATCGTATTACGGATGGCCTTCTGTTCGGCCTTTCGGCCCCGGATCTGGTTGTCGATGGTCATGAGTGTGGTTGCGTATCCTTCGACAGTGGTGGCCCTTTCCGTGCGGTAGGTCATTGCATCCTTAAGGTCCTCGGAGAGTCCCTCGGCCAGCGCGTCAATCTTGGCTCCCTCATTGTAGTCAAGGTAGGCTACAATGCGGAGGAACTGGGAGTAGTAAGATGTTTCCTTTGCTGACGGAGAGTTGGCGGCGGGTACCTCGGGGTCTGGGTCTCGAGGCTTCCAGGTGGGCAACGGCGGCAACGGAGGAGAATGGGGCGGCAGGGTTGGCGTTGACAAGGGGAACGACCTGGTCGAGGGCCCTTCCTTCCATGCGACTGACAGCGTAGATGACCTTGGCTGCCTCGTTGCGGAACCGATCGTCATTGACTTCCAATTTCATGCGGAGTTGGGTGATAAACCCAGGGAGCTTTGTGCGGGTACCATCGAATTTCTCCGGATCAGGGAACTTCTCAGACCTGAAGGTGGAGGCGGGGGTAGCAGGGACAGCGGGGACAGCGGGGACAGCGGTGGTACGGGCGACGTTCAGGTCCAGGTTGAGCTGGGTTATTTGCTCTTCCTGGTTGTCAATGAGGTGGTTGGCGGCGGCGAGTTGAGCACGAACTTGTGCCCTTTCGGCACGGAGGCGTTGGATGAGGGCGGCGGTGTTTGCGAAGAGGGCGGCGGCGTCTTGGTCGTGTTGTTGTGTGAATTCCCCCACGTTATTGGGAGGAACCCATGGTGGGTCCGGGGTAGACATGGCGTACGGTGCGGATGATCAAGCAACGTAATCTCAAGGACCGGCGTAGGTGTATGTATTCCGCAGGGTACGGAGTGCGACAGTAGTAGCTGTCGAGTTAATTCAGCGAGGTGCAACGGTCTTCGTTAGAAGAGGCGATCGCGTATGTACGCAGAATCAACAGAATATAGAAGTGGTTTCGCCTAGCGTGATATGCTAGGTGAGGCCAGGCAATAGTATTGAGTACAAAACAGTAGAAGACGTTGCTTAAGGAAAGAAGAAGAGAAACACGAACGAACCGAGGGAAAGCCCTCCTAATATACCCAAGGAAATCCACCGATGACTAATCCCCAATGACTCACGATCACGCAACCGACAGAGTTTTCACCGAACACAACAGAACCCGATAGTACAACCATTACTAATCCAACTCCTCCATTCCCAACGACTCTACCAAACGATCCATGAAAGTTCAGCGGGGGACAGAGGACCACGGGGAGCGCGAGGACGGAGGTTGAGAGATCCATGGGCACCGCGCCCCCAGGTGCGTGGGACGGGTGTGCGGCGGTAGCTGGTGCGGGAGCGGAAGCAGGAGCGAAAGACCGTTGAGGAGCAGGGGCAGGCGCGGGGGCAGAGGCAACACGGGAACGGAGGCGAGCATCCCTAATACGTCCATCCAACTCTTGTAGGAGTTGGACATATGCCGTCAGGGAAGTCGAGGCGCGCGATTGGATCAGATTCGAGTGCCGCTGACAGTCCACGGGTGAGCGTGCTTCTGGGCTTGTTCGTTCAGGCGACATCGCGGCAAAGCGTTGAAGTCTGCGCGGCAGCGGAGAAGCTCGGTCCTCACGTTCCAGTTCTCGCCGGCGGTAATGCGGTTAGCGGTCATGGCGTGTCAAGGAGGGTGATCAGCGCGATGTTGGCGAGTTGATGTTGGCGCCGTTGACCAAGGCATGACCTGGCCTAGCACGTCCGCAGTTGATCGCGATAATGAGCTGTTGCTGGTGAGCTCTTGGACCTGGTTTTCGAGTTCGGGGATGGCGGCGGCGTTGTTCAGGGCGTGACCCAGCTGTTGTTGCAGGGTCTCTCATTCGTTGAGGAGGGTGTGACCTTGTCGGAAGTTCGCCACCGATTGTTGATGCCAGCGGGATAGGTTTTGGAACAGGAGGTCTGGATTTTCGACGTAAAGTTGCTCGAAGTCGTCGAGGTTCCCAGGGAACCCCCACTGGGACGGAGTTGCCATTACGTATCAGGAGTCGATGTAAGTCGACGCAACGTAGTCTAACGGGGCGGAGTACTAGAAACGAGGCTAGGGGGTGTCGAGGCGAGAATCGACTCGAAATACGTTCGGGACAGGACCGGAGATCGGCTCGGATACCGATCGAACAAAATATATTTAAGAACTAACAGAATATAGGAATGGCTCCGCCTAGCGTGATATCTTTAGGTGAGGCCAACTAGAAGCGAATACAAATGAAGAGCGTTGCGTAAGGAAAAAGAAGAGAAGAAACAGAAAGCGAAGAGAGAGGCCTATAATATACCCAAGGAAATCCTCCGACATTAATCCCAATACTATACGTCTGGCCAAGAAATAGAAACCCATAGCCGATCCCGATCTTTCCTTCCGCAATCCTGACCCAAAGCGCCTAGCGCTGACCGTATCCTCCGAGCACCTTCCTAACCCGTCCATCTTATCCGACGCGATAGCGATCCTTCACTTTACAACCCGATTCCGCAACGTTCTCGACGGCATGGCAGGTGGGGGCGGTCGTGCCGCGATAAGATAGAATACAGGTCTCGATACGGTTTCCACAATTGATAGATAAGGGGCGGATTCCCGCAAGTTGAGAGAATGATTCCTATTATCAGCGAGCAGAGTCCGGACTAACAAATTAAATCGTTTAAAAACTACAAAACCATTGCTTAGCATTGTCAAATCTTTGATACACCAAAACAATTGCACCACTTCCAACTACATCACCTCCTCCTCCACCACGTCCCAGAAGGAGTACTAAACCAGAACTCATCAAACACTATCTCCGTACCATCAAATTGAAAGCAATTAAGCGAGCATAAAGGACATGGAGCCAAGGACAACAAATACTGGTTCTAGTGTTTCTTTTCCACCACCGAATACCTGAACAAAAAATAAATACCGGAGAATCATATCTACGACACCCAATACAGGAGGAAGCATCTGAGATAGTTGGTGTTCCACGGAAAATGATTTGCCATATGGTTCAGAAACAGTAGCAAATCGAAATGTTAGGGTTTCAAAGCGGGATTCGGAGTAGACAGACAGAAGATTCGGTGATTTGCAAATGGCCTGAGCCGGAGACAAAATGTATTGAATTTGAGTGTCCTATGCACCTCATTAGTGTGAGATAAGAATGACAGTGAGGAGGAACTTGAAGGCCGGGTTAGGACGAGTGAGAAAGGGTAACGCATACAAGGGTGGTAGTAGTAACAGGCAGCGAAGTTTCTTTCTTCTCTTCTCTTTACTACCTCTCTATCAAGCACGAATAAATCAATAAATCTTTAATTGTTCTCAACAAGACGTTACCAGTTACTATTTATTTCTATCGAGAAGGCAGAATGGCAACCAATACGAAGAGGCTGATTTTGAATTCATTCTGCTCAAATATTCCATGAAATATACCATGATCATACCGTATTCCAATTCTCAAATAGATGGTTTAAAGCCTATTTTAGACTTTTCTGTTTTAGTTAACTATTCATTATAAAACAATCTCGGAAAATCTCGGAACATTATCGAATACTGGTAATAGATTGTATACAATTCAACCGGGGCAATTCACAGATAGCTGATGGAGGTTGGATGGAAATTATACGTAATAGAGCTCTTTAACGATTTCAACTAAGCATTATCTAACCTCAATGAGACATCACTGCCTTTGACTATCTCAATGGGCCGACATACGAAGCCATAGTTGCAAGTATGATTTAGGTTAAAGTCACAAGAAGGGGTTGAGATAAATGCCAACCTACTTTAGTACTATACATTTTTGCAGATGGAATTAACCATATCCCACCCTTAATCATTTTTCACAGTACAGGAAGGGGAGACATTGTTTTACTGGAAACATTTCAATATCACACTGGTGTCATTTTGGTATTCAATGAAGAAGCATATATGAAAGATCAACTGTTTCTCACATATATTGAACAAAACTATTCACCTACTCTCGGTCGACGGCCAACTCTATTTGCATTAAATCATTGCATGTCAAACAAAACGCCAGCGTTACTCAAAATGTTGAGAAATAACAATGTTGTTCCGATTCGTATTTCAGCTGGATGAACAAGCCTACTTTAATCTTTGGATATATTCATCAACAAGCTTTTGAACTTTAATACAAGAGAATGGATGGATGAAGTCATTGTTACTTCAAATAATGATCGATGGACTGTACAGGAAAGAATAACACTCACAACGTAGTGTGTTAGTGATGCATGGTACGAATTTGGTTTAGAAAAGACGGATATTATTAGGAGATAATTTAGGAATGTAAGACTGTCTTTAGCAGTTGACAGCAGTGAAGATAACCAGTTGTATGTTAATGGATTCGATGGAATAGAGATTAGTGATTGGCATCGAAGAGATGATTAAATAACGGTTAAGGTAGTGGATTGTATCCGCATCTATCAATCCGTATGAGGATATCGGATTAGAACATGACAACAATGAGTATGTTGAATTTGTAGCGAACGGAAATAAATATGAATATTAAGAGGTTTACTGTACAGGCTAACTAGTTATTCAAATCTCATTCTGCCATCTTATCATCCACTAACTTCTTCAAAGCCTCCTACGTAAATTCTCCTGCTATTTTCAATTGAATCTCAAACTTGCACTTTGCTGTTCCCATAGCCGATGATTGTTTTCCTTTCCTAGCACTTCTTGCTCTCCACCTATATCAATCCCTTTTCTCTCGGATTTTCTTATCCCCGATCATTTTTGGAAATACTGATATCAAAAAATTGAATATTGATTCATACACACTTGCTTCTCCCTTTCTTTCTCCTTTGATTGCAGCATATGTAGTCTTATGATCTGAGTTAATCACAAAGCTATTTGAGTACTTTAATGCAAGAAGATTTATCCTCACAGGAGAGAAAGATATGAATTATACAAATCAAGAAAATTTTCCCTTTCCAACTTGTTGGCTACATATGGAAGAGATATATGGTTAGCTCATAGTTACAACGATCTACTGAACCTGAAGTTGGAACTGGGCCAGAATCATCAATTTCAGAGATTGTGGAGATCTATGCCAGCATCGGTGGAGGCAGTACTCCAGGCTGATGTATGATATACCAAGTACTATGAGCTATCTCTATACTGTTTTCTAATTCTCCAGTAATTATTCTTCCATCTACAAGCTACAGATTTATTCCTTGAAGCCCACAAAATTTCTTTACTTACTTGCGGGTTCTCCAATGGGTTCTTGAACCCTGCTTATGTAATCAAATCTAAAATCTTTTGGGTACCCGCTGTATCTACGACTATAAAGATTATTTTTATCCGACCCACAAAACCTGTGAAAAATATCTGGCACTGCGGATCGCTATGTGTTACTTAGTTTGTTACCGGGGTTGCAATCATTTGGATGGAGCAAAGGATACAACAATGCCATTTTTCATTTCTCTAGTATGTATACTGTTCTCCAATTTCACGATCGCGACATACTGAACATTATAAACCTAGATATATCAACAACCCCTACCTCCCTAAGGAGATCAAATTAAAAGACCAGAAAACACGCTACTCAAAGATAAATGCCAATAAGACAGCGGGAAGTCACGCTGTACTTTTTATCTCTTTTTGTTTTTCTTTACGTTGTGAGGAGCCGCACGTTCTTGAAATGTAGAATTCACTGGATATCAAGAAGTGTAGCATACGATAGCTAGGACACAAACTCTAGTTCAACGAAACCTAGGTGCTTTATTCGTAGCACTTACCGAGTGATAATCTGTGAATATGGGGCACTGGGAGCGGCGGTAACCAAATTCCCTATAATTTCACCCGAGCATCCCCCTCTGACGCTATCCCGGAAAGCAGCCGACACTGCATCCGGTTCATTTCACAGCTTACAGTGCTCCGCTTTCCGGCGCCCCACATTTTTAGTGGTTGGCGTGAACTTCAACCTTCAGGATCATGACGTCACGATGCGACCTTCGTCTTTCATTCAATGGTGCCCACACACGAGCGGGTAACGTGTTCCGTGCCACTTTGATCTGAGAGAGGCCCTTGTTTTCACCCTTGATCTGTGTTGACATATCTTTCCCGTGACGACTACATCGCACACCCACCTTAGCAACCCCTTTATCACCCTAGAAACAACCTTCTTAGAATTGCGGTCATCGTAACATCTGAAGCCACTGATGACTACGCAACATTCTCTTTCCGTGGGGAGCAACGGAGATTCCGCCGGTAGGGTGGGAAAGCCACCGGTTGTTCTTCAGCCTCCGACATCAAGCCCCCCACGTCGCATGCATGGACCGGTCTTTCATCTCACAGTAAGTCAAAGTTCACGGCCTTTCTCACTCTATCTTTATCGCTGATTCCAGCATGGCGGGAGTGTCGAAAACCCCATGTCCGCAGGCGGGAGCCCATCCTCTCCTTCCATCTCCTGGTGAACGTATCAGTTTCTCGTGGTGCAGAGTGAGGGGCGGCGTTTACATCGATGGTTATTCAAATATATACTCCACACCCCGCCATTCGCTCTCCACTGAGACTGCGCCCGCCCACAGGCGGTCATTGGGTCTGAAATCCATATCCAGCTCTGGATAGGCCTGCTGGTCATCCCAGGGCTGTCGTACCAACCTCAAAAGCGGGAGTATGATTTCGGACAGAGGCAAAGATGTGGGGCGGGTGATAATCCAAGATGGGATATTCCGGGGGATGACAAGAGGGCGTCGGACATGAACCTAACGTGCTAAGAGGTAGGCCCAAGAATGTATTCTCCTGCTCGCAGTACATCCCGAGCCGTGGCGGAGACGATAACCGGCATTCAATATGTTCAGACGACATTTGTTACGCGGAAACAGGAACCACAGAGGGCTGCAAGTGCAGGAGCGGGCTATATAAGGTGTCTTTAGTAAGGTGTACTATTGTATTCCACCGCCAAACATCTCTCACCAAATGTCGCGGTTCCAGATATCAGGGCAGGTGTAGCAGGAGTCTGCCCGCAGCTATTTGGGTTTAAGGGATAGAACACTCCCCGCTCCATAGGTATCTACCCGGAGTTGGATGAAGGCAGGACTCGGATGATGGGGATAACGCCTTTCCGCTGCAGGATACTTCTACTCTTCGTCAAAAGGGGCGTCTTGCTCTTATATAAATTATATCGTCCTTAGCCGTCTACTGTGCCAACGCGGAAGAGTGGATATACTGTCCCAGCGTCCCTCGATCCTGCCTTCTTGATGTCGTGGATTTAAGGCTGCACGCTCGTTCGGCCAAGTGAGCTCGATATCACGCCGGACAAGTGCAGTCCTGTACAGATAATCCAAATCTATTATCAATTTTCTGTTTGTTACTTTGATAGATGATGCACAAGCAGTATTTACAATGGTACCAATCGGGACTAAATGTCGCTATATTGTACTAACTATTACACGGTTAAACCAGTAACACCGTGTAGGGTTCTTGGCGGTGTTTCTGGACCAGTGTTGCTCCGGAAGGTCAATGTATATACCGAAGGAGCCGGGAAAGCAATATTCCGTACCATCTGGTTAGTCGGTTTGTATCGGTTTAAGATGTATAATGTCTCAGTTTAATCACCTTTGCTTGAGATTTAAACTGTACTAACTGTGTCATTATTGTTTAGTATTACACTGACTTTTACCGCCAAACCGAAGTCCTGCTGCAAGTACGGTCCAGAGGGAGGAGGCTATAGCAGCGGGGTCTCACTTGACGCAATAATAATAGATGAGTTCGTTCTATCCCAAATTTAACAACCTATCTAATCCATCTGATCTAGCACCCCTTTTTCCCTTTTCACTCAATATACCCGCTACCTACTACATTTCCCATGGTCGGCTGCCAGTAGATGCCAGAGTGACTGCACTGGCAGCTAGAGGTACCTGTCAGTTCTTTCCACTGAATATTTGAAAGAGTGCTAGACTAACCTACATCATAGACAGTATCGCTGCCTCCTCCTTCTTCAGTCCTAAAGATTTCGTTTCGCGTTTTGTTTCGCTTTTCGCTTACTACGGCACCTAGAAGACCTGATAAAAACCCAGATTGGATAGTTGCATTGGGGGAGTGATACGGGTGATTGGGAAAGATGGGAATGGGAGGTGCGCGAGGCCTGCTACCTGGCAGAGAAACTATCGTGACAATGAGGTTCTCTATTCCTTCGATAAAGTTGAGTGATTCTTGTCCATCTACTTTGTCAAGGTTATAGAAAGTTGACCTGATACACTCATTGAGCTCAGCTAGCTTTAGGACCCGGAGTGTTTTGTTATCATCTGGACGGACAATTTCTCCAGCAACTGATGAGTCTTTGTTACTCCCAGTTTCATATCTTTCCATTCCCCCGGCACCAAACTCCATAAAATACTCTTGCCAGACTGACGGGGTCAGAATTTGTCGTGTCTGTTCTTGCCTCTCATGTTGACAGCTATCAGTAGTAGCGGCCCGATCCATGTGATTTATATGCTGACAGGGCAATTGATAGCGACGCGAGAAAAGACAATGGCAAACGTAAATTCCCAACTCTCCTTCTTTTCCTCCCGCAATTAACTCTCTCTCCCGGAATGGTGTAGGCATATCTTGCTCGATACGAATATTGAATTTGCTCTCCTCCGCAGCTAAAATCATTTGAACAGCATATGGGAAAAGGCGGAGTGAAAGATAAGTACGCGATAGGGAAACATGTCTGGTTTTGGCATCAATTTGAGCTGAGAGCGCCCGGTTATCAACATCATGAGCGCAATCATGTACGGTTCGGACACACACAAATATCCCATGTGTAACTGTCTCTCCCGTTCGTAGTCCTGACCCTAATTTTAACCGTACATGCCAGGTTTCACAGGCATTTGAAGAGGTCACCTGTAAAGCAAAGGGTTGTGCTGTCTCGCGAATGAAGCCCATTCCTTACGGGTCTCTAACCAGTCTCTCTCTATGTACCGTCTATCCGCCTCTGCTGTATTCGGTGAATGATTGGAAATTGCAGATGCCATTGCCTGTTCACAGAGTAATACACACTCTGATTCAGTATGTACACGCATCGCATAATGGAGCAGGTTGTAGGTATCTTTTGACTTGCTAGAACGGAATCGACGCGAAAGTGTTTGTTCTGAATGAACTGTACAAAGCAAATGTATTTTCACGTGCCCTTCTGTTGAAAATGCCTTTCGTACTGCTGCTTTTTCTGTTGCACTGTTGTCGGTAAGGGGTACTGCATTTTCCACGCGTTGTTTGTCCAACCATACACTTTGAGTAACGCGACTGAGAGAATATCAGAGTTCTCGACCTCAAGCAAACAATGAGCGCTCGGAATCCATATTGCCAACTCATTGCGAACCATGAACGTGAACAGGTTATATCCATGTGCATTAAATTTGTGGGTCGAGTCAAATATCGTAAG
Source organism: Morchella sp. 2014-9hei (assembly GCA_024713685.1). NCBI lineage: Eukaryota > Fungi > Ascomycota > Pezizomycetes > Pezizales > Morchellaceae > Morchella > Morchella sp. 2014-9hei. The sequence continues at coordinate 674,035 of JAMGYW010000025.1, forward strand.
AAATCCACGCGATACAAGTGTTTGCAGACGTGATGAATGAGCGAAAACTATTCCATGTATTGTCTGCAAGTTTTTTCCCAGAGCAGTTATCGTGTCGCAAAAATAACCTTTTTCTAAAAGAAAGACTGTAGCATTCTGCCAGTCCTCGGATAGTGAACATCAAGTAACCCGGTTCGGAATTCCTGCCCAATATTTGCACAGTCCTTTCTATCATCAATGAATTTTCGTCAGTATATTGTTAATAAATATATCAAATACCAGTGATTTTTATATATTGTGTTAAATACCTGTCCACAAAAGCTCCACCGATACCTTCTAGTCTTTCATGTCCACCTGCGCGGCCAGTGCCTTTGAGTCTGTCTCTCACTTGTGCTGGCGAGTATCCACGCGCCAACTTGTCTCAAATAATATTTGTTAAGAAAGAGCAACGTTTCTCTTCCACGACTCATCAATTGTATGGTTATGAACAATTGACTGAAATTCGGCATCGGCAAGCTTTTTCCCATTAGGACCACATGGTATTACTTGTTCGATTGTAAGAGTTTTCCATGTACCTGAAATTTCCGGAACACTTTCTGTGATCTTCATTTCCATCTTACAGGACTGTGACGCGTAAAAAGAAGGCACCCGTGATTTGCCACTTGTGTTCTCTTCTGCTGGAAACCGTTCCGCTACTGAAGACTCTCTACACTTTGAAAGCCTGCAAGAGTAGTAACGGATAATTGATTTTCCATGTTTGGGTTTCTCGCAGCTTGTATGTGTACAAAATCCATCCAGTAAATATTGTACTGCTGCTCTGTCAAAACCCGTATCCGAGAATTAGTCCTACTTGAACTGGAGGAATCCGTTAAATTTTGATCGGGTAGGACATGAAATAATGTCTGTATCTATTGTTCATGGTTGCGCGGGAGTGGGATCAATTTTTCTGACATTGGTTCGGCAGAAATAGATTGTGCAGGTACAGTATAGTACGGGGGAGATGTGATGATGGAAAAGTTCAAAACGAGTGATATACATGATGCCGCACTGGCCATTCTCTTGGCTAAAATAAAACAAAAAAAACAAGAGTTTTGAACTCCTCGCACGTCCTTATTACTCCCATCCTCCAACTGAAACCCCGCTGCTATAGTCCACACCGTCCAGAGGTATCTTTACTAACATGTAGAAGAGTCGTTCGTTTGCGGTTTGGGTTACCAGCCGGGGTTTCTCCCGCGAGGCGTGTGTCAACACCTGTACGCAAACCACAACCTGGTTCGGAGGATAGTGAAGCGGAAGTCTGCCGGAAGTAATTTGGGATCATGGAATCTAGAAAATGGAGCTCTAGGTTCTGAGTAATATATCCATGAGGTCGGGCGCTCACTTTCTTACCTAGTCTCCCGATGGTAAATTCTGCAGGATAATGTGGGCTTTTCATCCCCCGGTAGTGGAAGAGGAGCCGGATAAAACAGCAGCGCCATTTACTGACTGTTCTTTGTCTGCACCTGGCATGATTCATTTGATTTAAAAGTCAAAGTGATTATTTGCGGTGTAGGAAATATGCTGCATGGCTTGACTACCGCGTGGTTTGCGTGATATGTGACTAAGTCACCCTTAGTTCCAGACTTGAAAATTGGATTGAAGTGGATCGAAACTTACATTAGGAGCGATGGTAATGTATCTCCCCCCACGAAAGGGATGTTCCCGAATTTTATTCGTTCGTGGTGTATCTAGATGTCCGCGGTCGAGAGGCTGTTTCCTTCAGGATCCAGGATACAGGTAAGGAGCCTCATTCAGATCTCTGGAGAAAAAAAATGGAAATTACGGATATGTGGCAGGCAGGTCTGGGCGGCCGCCAAGAAATGAGAGGTGAAACCTCATCGGTGGGGACAATTTTGCTGCTTTATCCCCAGCTTGTCAAATAACGCGAACTCCTTTCCCGACGTAAGCTTAGATATCACCGAACTATACACACGAACAAAAAATCAACTGCGAAATCTTAACAATGGCCGAACTTGCGGCTGGTATTACGGGATTATTTCAGATCACGGGGATCGTGGTAGGATTTAGCTACAACTACATTGGCCAAAGTCAAAGACGCCAAATGGGGGATTAAAAGCCTCCACAGTGGACTTTCGTCTCTCGCGAGTATTCTGTCGATTCACAAACAACAGACAGACAGCACCAGACCCTCCGTCAAGCATCTTCTAGACCTTGAAGGCCTTGAAAGAATGTCCACGTGTGGTGGAGGAAATCCAAGTACACATGCAATCGAAGAAAGCTAGAAAGCTAGATTCAGGAAGATATCCGACCGGGCTCGCTGGCGCTTGTTGGAAAGTCAAACTTTGGCTGAGAAACGAGCCAAGATCCTAAAATGGGTCTGTAGCGAACGCTTCGATGAGGAAACATATCGAGATTAGTCGGAGCAGAGAGCGAGGCACTGGTACCTAGCTAGCGTTTAGCGCAGAATTTCAAGGTTCGGTGGAGCGTATACTACGGGGCAATGGTATGCGTGAGTGGTGTTGCCTCCGGCCCATTGTGTTTCAACTTGCGTTGCGAAGTATAAAAACTCTATAACCGGCGCTGGAATAATATTCCTCATGCAAGCGACGTGTATCTACGGTAGCACGGCTTTTTGTGACACTGAGTGGGGTTGTTTGTATCAGACATGATGCGCAGGAGGGAGATCTGAAGATCTATACTGAGAGGAAGATTGACGGCGGTGCATATGCAGGAAGGCTTCTACCGACTAAGTTGAAGAGGATATTACAACAAGGCTAGTTGAGTATGTAAAGGGAATGCACGTTTGATAACTAATAACTAACCGCCATGTCTTGGATGTGGCGAATTTGTGAATACATAGGTTCTTGCTGGCCCATTTGTCTTTAGGGGATATTTGCAAGCAAACCACGGTGAGCGAGATTAAGGGGTCTTTGCAGAATCTTGATGTATCCCTAGCAGTGGAAGATGCACTCTGGTGTTTACCAAAGGGTGATCCAGCATCTCCAGAATCAACACGAAAGTAGAAGAAAACCGACTCTCAAGCCCCTTTCGTAGGTAGTTGAGGCTGTTCATTCTCTCACAGTTAGCGAGTTTCGCCAGGCAGCTTCCGCTAGAGAGGTTACCAAGACATCGGCCCCGAGGGCATCTCTGATATAAGCAATGACACTAGAGGTCTGCGGGGTCTTTTACTAGTGACTCCACCGATCATAGAACCAAGCCTGCCCACTTGTCCGCCAACGAGGATCTTACAGGCGAGTGTGCTTTCATCAGGGACGCTTCTAAGAACGTAAGCAGTGACTGCGTCACGTTCTTATACATAGTCGAAGCGTTTCGAAAAGACATGGCTATCGCAAGAAGAGTACACGGCCCGCGTGAAGCTGTGTCCGTCTTGGACATGTGATACTTAATCTCGACAATCACGTGTATCTTTGTGACAAAGATAGACCACGCGAGCCTTCTTTGAGGTTTCTAGGATCCCCGGCAGTCCACATATACAGTCAAGACCGCCGTAAACTACTGCTCTATGTTCAAGGGATATCCATTCCCCGGTTAAAGACGTCGGACTTGCCATTTTTTCCCGTGCTGGAGGCGTGCTATTCGGGCACGTTGCCGCGTCCATGTACCTGTGGAATAGCCTACTGGAGGCCTCTGGTGGATATTACGTCCTGGACCAATAGCGGCGATGCGCGAATGGCGGATAGAGACGTGGCGGCTGCTCCCTCGTGCAATGTGGGATTAGAGCTGATGAGGTACTTGCGAGCTTGAGCGCTGATGGGACGGGGATTGACAGAAGCCTCGCGTGTTATCTGCGTCTTGGCTGTAGTTTTAGTTATACATGATATGTACTGGCCGTAACTGTTCATAAATCCTTTTGCTCTCAGGCCCGGGCGCTGAGGGCTATGGCTGCCGAGGAGCTGTTTGGGAAATCATATTTTCGAGTTGGCTGAGACGAGTTTTGGCTGGATGCGTGGCATCTGGATATTAGAGGATGTCACAGGAGTGAAGCGGGATGACATGGACTCTCGCATGATGGTATCCGGTCTCTTCCACCCTCGTGGGCGCATCATTGCACGGCAACCAGAGAGTAATCTGTACCAGCGCACGCAGCAATAAACCCGTGCCGATATGTAAACGCCAGAGTAGGCCAAGCTACTTCCTGCAACCACCGGTTCCGGCCGTGGCTCTGTTTATGTTTGCGTGATTCATGATTCGATACATCCCGTAGCTTTAGATGTTCCTCGAACCCATTCTTCAGTTCACGTGATTCCCACATGTCCATACCACGGGCCCAGCAACAGGTGATGGGCTAGTTGAGCCTCGCCGGCGAAATTGACGTGGGTGAGGCCCGGTGGGTCGATAGCGGTGGGATACGTATGTCTGGTGCACGCGCGTGCTTGGCTGGGTAATGCGTTGAATAGTCTGCCATGGACAAATACAAAGGGGGAAATAGTGCGAGGTAGTGCGTGGGTTGGATGGTCAATCGTGGCCAAATGTAAAAGGTAAGGATGAGATTGATTTCCGTCGGGAGGAGGGAGGAGGGACCCCATCCTTATACCTCCATAGAACAGGCCCTCTCTCTGTACCATCGGTGGTACTCATTTCCCAGTCGTAGACATCCGGGTGGAATAGAGACGTGACACGCCGCTGTATGGTACTAGCGGGGTGTACCGGCGCGTGATGACCATGGTGAGTATATATCAGCAACTACAGAGAGCTCCATCACAAATCTCCCTTCTTGGAAAGACCACAATCTGTAGTGGTTTAATCAAACAAAGCACAAACCGACCCCTCAATGCCATCTCTGATAACCCCAGCGAACGCCGTCACGGGTGTTCTGTCCCGCTTGTGTGGAATCTGCCAGAAGCAGCTTGAGATGTGACGCCGCAGCTGCCAAGCCCCGGCGGGCTTGGTGATCTTGTGCGCGGTGAGGAGAGGAGAGGAGAGGAATAAATACCCAGCCAGCCCACACACCCACACACTCCCCACAACAAACACAAACATTCTGTGCTCTTCCTGCCACAGACGCTGCTAGTCGTGGAGTTATCAGCTGGTTTCAACGTTATCATACCTCCCTTCCCCACACAACCAACCCCACCCCACCACCATCACCATCACCCCAACAACCACCAACCACCAGGTAACACCACCAAGCACACCCACAACACAACACCACCCCCATGCCACCCCCCTACCACCCCGCACCCCCACCACCACACCCCCACCAGGCCCCCCCGCCGCATCCACTGCATCCTCTCCGAGTCCCACTCCTCATACCTAATCCAATGGGCCGGCATCGACGCCCACACCGGCACCCCGCGGCCCACCTGGGTTCGTCCCCCCCCCCCCCCTGCCCGTAGAAGAAGAAGAGACACTGACAGCGGTGCAAACAGGAGCCGAGAGCCAACGTACCAGCTAGCGCGATCGCGCACTGGGAGGACGTCAAGGCGGGGAATGCGCGGCCGCCGCGGATGGCATCGGTCAGGAGTGGGGCTGCACGTGCGGACGGCGGGGCGCGGGGGGGGGAGTGGATGCTTGTTTGCGCGGCTGCTGCGGGGGCTGGGGCTGTGGGCGGGGACTGGTGCGGGCGGGGGGGATGGGTGTGGCGGGGGGGAGAGAGGGGGTTGTGGGCGGTGATGGAGACGGGGCGATGGATGGTAGTGGGAGTACCGATAGTAGTGTAGGGGTTGGGGGAAATGCAGGTGTGGGTTTGAGAGGTGTTAGTGCGGCTGCTGGCGCGGGCGCGGGCGGGGGTGGGGGTGTGGTGAGTGTTGACTCGGCGGGGTTTGCGGGGCCTGAGTGCAGGGATGCAGGGGCTGCAAGTGCCACTGCTATGCCGGCGGCGGCTGTTCATTCCACAACCGCCCCTTCAACTGACGCAAGTGTGGCCAGCAGCGAAGCCGCCACGACACCCGACGCCACCGTCGTCGACACCGCGGTCAGCACCATCCTCCAATCGCTCCACCGAGCCCCCGCTACAGCCCTCTCTAGCCACGCTACCAGTGCCCTCGGCGGGCCCGGGCCCGGGCGTGCTACAGTGTCTTCCCCCAACACCCACAACACACACACCGACAGCGCCATCGCCGCCGCTACACCACCCTCTCCTGCCACCATCTCGGAGCGCGCAGTCAAGGCTGTCGAGGAGGCGACGGGCATCATGTACGCCGTAGAGGTCGTGTGTGCTGCTGCAGGCGCGCGGTGTGTGGACTTTGCGTCTGCGCGGGCGGAGAGCGGGATGGGCTACTACAACACCTCCAACACTGCCCTCGCTGCTGGGGTGGCTGGATGTAGCGGTGAGGCCCCCTCTGGCTACTACGCTCAGCATCCCCCCGACAGAGAGGATAGCACCACGACTATGCACCTCCCCACCGACGACGAAACAGCCACAGACGCCACGTCCGAGTACCGCACCCCATCGCAGTCCTCCGGGTCTACATACCAGCACGATGACGATGACGATGACATGTCCATGTCCGTGTCTGCCGGCTCTGACCACGCATTGGACACCCCCACCGTCGCGGACATAGAGGAGCGCCCGCCGTCGCCGACGACGGTGAAGCGCAGCATACTGGTGCACCATATGATATATCTGAACACGCAGTTTGATGCGCTGGAGGCGGAGTTCCATGAGTGTGTGAGGGGGGGGGACTATGGGCAGGCCTTGAGGGTCAGGGAGAGGATGGGCGGGATTGTGGTCTGCTTGGGGGGCGCGAGGATGGCGTTGGCGTTGGAGGGGTGGGTTTGATGCGTGTGGAGGAGGTGGTGGGGGGGGGGGTGGTGGTGGTGGTGGTGGTGGTGGGTTTTTAGTGTGGGTGGGGGGCGGGGTGGTGCGTATGGTGGGGTGGAGAGGGTCGTGGTGGGTTTCGTTGTGGCCGGGTGGCGGATTTCGATAGATATCTTCTTCATGCTTGTAATAGGTTAGCTTAATTAATGGTTCATACTGTGCTGGAATCTGGGAGTGATGAGGGTAATGGTGGTGGTGGGTGCACTGTGGCTTGCTTAACCTATTTTGTAGCTTCTTTGGGATTTAAATAAACCTGGGCCTATTATAGGTTCGCATTCGAGTAATTTAGCCATTTTGTGGTTTAAACAAACCACACACAGGAATAATTGAACACATGGAAATCTACACATTCAAGAGGGTGGTAAGGTTACATGCAGACTACCTACCAACTACTCCCTACTATAGGGGTGTGACACCATGTTCTCACATCCCAGTTAAAGGCTGCAGGCCCAGACCTCGGTGATTCATCATCTTTTTGGTCCCTGGCTCTGCTTTGCACCCTGCTGACTTCCGCTTTCTTTGTGGTCCAATAGACCCGGTTGACCCCCGCTGCGGCTTGAACATGGTGAGTGTGCCAGGTAGATATCACAGCTGTGTGTCTTCCCAGAGCGTATTTCCCCTGCCCACAACATCGTGGATCCGTGCCCCCACCACTCCACCCCCTATCGTCAGCCGGGGGTGCATCACAGCGTCTCACTCGCACTACCACTCCGCACCCGCACCTGCCTGCGCGACTATGTCAGACTGGAACAGTGGATGTGGTGGCGGCGGTGTGTGTCTGCTGGACGCTCATATAGTGGTATTCTGCCCGCTTTCTATGCCACTTCGACCCCCCACGCATCCACGGGGTTGCATCATAGCGTCTCACTCGCGCTACCACTCCGCAGCCCACCTGCCTGCGCGACAGGGTCAGACTGGAACAGTGGCCCTGGTGTGGCGGTGGTGTGTCTAGCTAGACTCTCATAGAATGGCATTATGCACCGTTTCTATGCCACTTCGACCCCCCCAACGCATCCACGGGATGCATCACAGCGTCTCACTCGCACTAACACTCCGCACCCACCTGCCTGCGCGACAAAGTCAGCGCGTTACAGTGCCCGTGGTGTGGCGGTGGTGTGTGTCTGCTGGACACTCATAGAATGGCATTGTGCACCGTTTCTATGCCACCTCGACCCGCCCCCACGCCGCCACGGGGATGCATCACAGCGTCTCACTCGCACACCACTCCGCACCCACCTGCCTGCGCGATAACGTCAGCGCGGTACAGTGGCCGTGGTGTGGCGGTGGTGTGATTAGCTGGACGCTCATACTGGCATTGTGCACCGTTTCTATGCCACTTCGGCCCCCCGCCCACGCCTCAACGGGCATGCATCATAGTTTCTCACTCGCACTAAAACTCTGCGCCCACTTGCCTGCGCGACAGTCAGCCCGGAACAGTGGCCGTGGTGTGGCGGTGGTGTGTGTCTAGCGGACGCTCATATACTGGCCTTGCGCACCGTTCTATGCCACTGCCGACCGCGCCTCGCGGGATGCATCGCGGCGTCTGGCTCCGCTACCACTCTGCCAGCGCGACAGGGTCAGCGTGGTACAGTGGCCGGGTGTGGCGGGGGTGTGTCTGCTGGACGCTCATACTGGCATTGTCCACCCTTTCTATGCCACCTCGACCCCCCCCCACGCCTCCACGGGTGCATCACAGCTTCTCACTCGCACACCACTCCGCACCCACCTGCCTGCGCGACAGTCAGCCCGGAACAGTGGCCGTGGTGTGGCGGTGGTGTGTGTCTAGCGGACGCTCATATAGTGGTATTTGCGCACCGTTTCTACACGACCCCAACGCCTCGCGGATGCATCGCGAAGCTTCTCGCGCACCACTCCGTACCCACCTGCTGCGCGACAAAGTGGGCCGGAACAGTGGCCGGGTGTAGCGGTGGTGTGTCTATTGGACGTTCATATAGTGGTATTGCGCACCGTTCTATGCCGCCTCGACCCCCCGCCCACGCATCAACGGGATGCATCACAGCGTCTCACTCGCACTACCACTCCGCAGCCCACCTGCCTGCGCGGCAACGTCAGCGTGGTACAGTGGCCGGGTGTCGCGGTGGTGTGTGTCTGCTGGACGCTCATATAGTGGTATTGTGCGCCGTTTCTATGCCACTTCGACCACCCAACGCCTTCACGGGTTGCATCACTGCGTCTCACTCGCACTGCCACTCCGCACTACCACTCCGCACTACCACTCCGCACCTCATCTTCTTAGTGCGCCAAGGTCAGCGTGGAACGGTGGCCGTGGGGTGGCGGTGGTGTGTGTAGCTGGACGCTCATATAATAGCATCGTGCACCGTTTCTATGCCACCTCGATCCCCCCACGCCTCTACGGATGCTTCACAGCGTCTCACTCGCACACCACTCCGCACCCACTTGCCTGCGCGATAACGTCAGCGCGGTACAGTGGCCGTGGTGTGGCGGTGGTGTGATTAGCTGGACGCTCATACTGGCATTGTGCACCGTTTCTATGCCACTTCGGCCCCCCGCCCACGCCTCAACGGGCATGCATCATAGTTTCTCACTCGCACTAAAACTCTGCGCCCACTTGCCTGCGCGACAGTCGGCCCGGAACAGTGGCCGTGGTGTGGCGGTGGTGTGTGTCTAGCGGACGCTCATATACTGGCCTTGCGCACCATTCTATGCCACTTCGACCCCCCAACGCCTCCACGGGATGCATCACAGCGTCTCACCCGCACTACCACTCCGCACCCACCTGCCAGCGCGACAGGGTCAGCGTGGTACAGTGGCCGGGTGTGGCGGGGGTGTGTCTGCTGGACGCTCATACTGGCATTGTCCACCCTTTCTATACGCTCGGCCCCCGCGCCTGCGGGTGCATCACAGCTTCTCGCCACCACCCTCCGCGCTGCCTGCGCGACAGTCAGCCCGGAACAGTGGCCGTGGTGTGGCGGTGGTGTGTGTCTAGCGGACGCTCATATAGTGGTATTTGCGCACCGTTTCTATGACACTTCGACCCCCAACGCCTCCACGGATGCATCACAGCTTCTCACTCGCACACCACTCCGTACCCACCTGCCTGCGCGACAAAGTGGGCCGGAACAGTGGCCGGGTGTAGCGGTGGTGTGTCTATTGGACGTTCATATAGTGGTATTGCGCACCGTTCTATGCCGCCTCGACCCCCCGCCCACGCATCAACGGGATGCATCACAGCGTCTCACTCGCACTACCACTCCGCAGCTCACCTGCCTGCGCGGCAACGTCAGCGTGGTACAGTGGCCGGGTGTCGCGGTGGTGTGTGTCTGCTGGACGCTCATATAGTGGTATTGTGCGCCGTTTCTATGCCGCCACCACCGCGCCTCCGCGGGTTGCATCGCTGCGTCTGTTCGCCACTCCGCACTACCACTCCGCACTACCACTCCGCACCTCATCTTCTTAGTGCGCCAAGGTCAGCGTGGAACGGTGGCCGTGGGGTGGCGGTGGTGTGTGTAGCTGGACGCTCATATAATAGCATCGTCGTGCGTTTATCTATCGATCGCGCCTCTACGGATGCTTGCGGCGTCTGTTCGCACCGCACCCACTTGCCTGCGCGATAACGTCAGCGCGGTACAGTGGCCGTGGTGTGGCGGTGGTGTGATTAGCTGGACGCTCATACTGGCATTGTGCACCGTTTCTATGCCACTTCGCCCCCCCGCCTCAACGGGCATGCATCATAGTTTCTCACTCGCACTAAAACTCTGCGCCCACTTGCCTGCGCGACAGTCAGCCCGGAACAGTGGCCGTGGTGTGGCGGTGGTGTGTGTCTAGCGGACGCTCATATAGTGGTATTTGCGCACCGTTTCTATGACACTTCGACCCCCCCCACGCCTCCACGGGATGCATCACAGTTTCTCACTCGCGCTACCACTCTGCACCTACCTGCCTGCGCGACAGTCAGCCGGGAACAGTGGCCAGGTGTGGCGGTCGTGTGTGTCTAGCTGGGTGCTCATATAGTGAGTGGTATTGTGCACCCTTGCTATGCCACCTCGACCCCGCCCACGCCGTCACGGGGATGCATCACAGCTTCTCACTCGCGCTACCGCTCCACACCACCTACCTACGCGACAAGGTGGGCCGGGAACAGTGGCCGGGTGTGGCGGTGGTGTGTATCTAGGTGGGCGCTCATATAGTGGTATTGTGCACCCTTTCTGTTACTTCGACCCCCAACACCTCCACGGGATGCATCACAGCGTCTCACTCGCGCTATCACTCCGCACCTACCTGCCTGCACGACAAAGTCAGCCGGAGCAGTGGCCGTAGGGTGGGGGTGGTGTGGGTCTGCTGGACGCTCATATAGTGGTATTTGCGCACCCTTTCTATGCCACTTCGACCCCCCAACGCATCCACGGGATGCATCACAGCGTCTCACTCGCACACCAACCATCCACCCACCCCCGGAGCGAACGTCAGCGTGGTACAGTGGCCGTGGTGTGGTGGTGGTGTGTGTCTGCTGGACGCTCACATAATGGCATTGCGCACCGTTCTATGCCACCTCGACCCCCCCGACCCCCCCCACGCCTAAACAAAAAAAAAAAAAAAAAAAAGGACCCCCCCACGCCGTCACGGGTTGCATCACAGCTTCTCACTCGCACTCCCACTCGCGCTACCACCTACCTAAGACACCCACTTCCGCCCCCCCCATCGCCGCAGCGGGGCGTAAAAAATCCGCCATGTCAGCGGGCACCGCCAGGAGCCCATGCCCCCCTATCGAGGCTCAGTGGCACGTTGGTGGGTGCGCGAGGTGTATCCTGGCGGTAAGTCGCGGGGTGGGGGTCTATCAGGGAACTCCTGTATGCAGCCAGCTAGGCAGAGAGAATAAATACCCCCACGGGCTGTGTGGTAGCCGTACGAGTGATAGCGTATGACGCATATCCGCTGCCGCCAGGTTGGTTGTGAATGTGCAACCGGGCGGGGTGTAGATACCGCCAATACCACCACCCCCACCCCATGTAGACAGCACGGGCACCGCTATTTGGATGCACGAAGCTCAGCTGCCGCTACCTGTGGAGGGGGGGGTGCCGTTTCAGTCCCCTTTTGTTGCTGTTGTTTCTGTCATGAGGGTTGCCGGGAGGGGGGTGAGAAGTGGTGTAGTGTCGCGCTGTGGAGGATGTGGTGTGGATGTCGTTGATGAATTATAACAAACACAAAATAAAAATAGAGTGGGTGATGTATTGGCCGAGATGTGGTCCGAGTGATCGCCCATGAGGCACCTCCGGATGGAGCTCGAGGGCTGCTGTAGCGGGTGGTGAAGAGTTGTGTTCTACGGCTGGGGGGGATAGGGAGGTGAGAGGGCTCTGGGGTGTGTATGCCATTTATGTATTGAAACGAATACAAATAGAAAAATAGAAATAGAGTCGGTGATTTATGGGGCGAGAGGTGGTCCAAGTGATCGCGCATGACGCACCTTCGGATGGAGCTCGAGGGCTGCTGTAGCGGGGGTGAAGAGTGGTATTTTTCGGCTGGGGGGGGTGATAGGGCTCTGGGGTGTGTGTCATATATGTATTGAGACGAATACAAATACAAAAATAGAAATAGAGTCGGTGATTTATAGGCGGGATGTGGTCCGGGTGATCGCCCATGACGCACCGCCGGATGGAGCTCGAGGGCTGCTGTAGCGGGGGTGAAGAGTGGTGTTCTACTGCTGGGGGGTGAGGGCTCTGGGGTGTGTATGCCATCTATGTATTGAAGCGAATGCAAATAGAATAATAAAGATAGAGTGGGTGATTTATGGGGCGGGAGGTGGTTCGAGTGATTGCCCATGACGCACCTCCGGATGGAGCTCGAGGGCTGCTGCAGCGGGGGGTGAAGAGTGGTATTCTATGGCTAGGCGAAGGTGAGTGTCGTAGTGTAAGATGAGGATGAGACTGGATGAGTGTTGTACAGGGGGTTTATGGGTTAATCTGAGGAACAGTTCTATTTTGGGGTATGATAGGTTGGAGCTGCAGAAAACGACACATAGCGCGAGAAAGATACTTTCAAAAAGGACTGTACATGCTGTTTACACCCCCACGGCTAAAAACACCGCCCCCTCACAGGCTTATGAGCTCAAAATATCATCTGGCGGGAAGGGGAGCTGGGAGCCAGTCCTGCCTTTCAGTGGTTTTTATCGTAGTGTTAGCAAAATATTCAGATTTTCGAGTGGGGGTGTATGAATGTTCTTCGGACCCTTTTAGCCCAGACATACAATTGTGTATGGTTCGCGATGCGTGGGGGTCTGTTGGCGTGGTGGCGGTGTGTGGCTTGTGTGGCTGTGCTACTGTGTGGCGTGTGTGGTGGGTGTGGTTGTGTTGAGTTAGCCTGGGTCATAGCCTTTGGACTGCGAAACAACTAATCAACCAATGGTTTCACGCGCGCGGGGGAGTTGCTATCTGAGTGACACTCCATGATGCACCCCCGGCCGTTAATTTTTTCGCCAACAACCCATCCATCCAGCTGGTGCTTAGGGGGCGCTGCACCATATCACTGAAGAACAGATCTTTCTCACCGAGCAGAGTCTCGGGATTTTAGGTGTTGTCTCGAGCCCACCGCTCACCGTAAGAGTAGGTAGGGAGCGCCCGCAAGGCATAGCACCTCTGCGCGCAAAACACCGCAGATGACCGCCCCCCCCCCCGCCCACAACCTCAAATCGAACCCCCCCAGAGAGCAAAATACCCAATAACGGCCCCCACCACTTAAGCTATTTGTTCTTTGGGCGCCCCGGTTGTAGTTCCGACCACGGACACCAAGCTTCCAGCCAAGTATAAGAGGGCTCATGGGCATGGGTCAATTAAATCAGACGGAATGCACGAAAATACGCGTTTGCAGGCAGAGCTGTAGCTAGGCCGTCCGAGTGCTTATTACATACCGCTGTGCAGGACTTAACACTACACGACGGAAATGCTAAAAAAATCGATATAAGGTTAACTGGACATGCTTGTCTCGTACCCGGTCTTCTTCTGATTGGCTGTTAATTCGGCTGCACGGCACCAGGTTGTGTGTGGTAGCGAGAGGCACGATCCTCGGCTATCTGTTGCGCCGGTTGTCGCACGTGGGTGATCCGATCCGATGAGATAAGAATCTGATGTCATCGGGCAGCGCAATCAATGCTTATCTTATCTTATCGGGGCGCTTGGCGCGCCAATTGCATTCCCGCGCCATCCCGCTAACACAAAAGTAAAATCTGGCTGTGAAAATTACTATGGTGTGCCCAATGTTAAAGGTGACACACCACATATGGATGTAGCTGGAAGCTGACTCCAAAGAGAAATACAAAGGTCCCTTTCTAGCCAGCTTGGTGCCTTACTGCCACAGCTTAGATAAATGGGTATGATACTTTCAACACGTTCAGTCTTGGCGCATTTTAAATACAAAATTCACCAATTACAATCCCTTCTGACTTTATAGCCACAATGGATAGAGAATTGTATTCTTCATCACTACTATTTTCTATATTTTGTGGTGGCTAACCAATAAGCGATTATCTTTAATGTCGGGCGCACCATATCAGCGGGCCTGATCCGCACTGCTCAACCTACATAATCCCTGGCCAGAGTTACAGCGACCGGAATGCTCTATAGAAAAAAAGTGGGGTGGAGTTATATGGCGGGATAGCTGTGCACCATATAACTGTTTTTCTATAGATCATTCCTATCGCTGTCGCATAGGTGATGCAACGATGCCAAGCCAATCATATCCCAAGAGAGGCCACCACTTCCATTTTCGCATTCTATAGTACTACATGCCAATGCCCTGTAATTATCAAGGAATTAACAAATTCGGAGCTTTAGTTCCTTCGCGTTCAGTAACAATGTTGACACATGATAATATAAGATCATATACAAGACTTCCGGGGGTGCTAATAGGGGAAGCGTACAAGGCAGGCTCGAATAGAATAAAGCCAAAAAGGCGAAGAAAGCGAGCGACGGGGCCTAGGACATATATACATTCATGTATGTATATTGACCTACATAATAACTGGAGTATAAAGATGATTCCAACTAAGAACCGCGTTACAACGTGTTTGAAAATTCCTTGGCTTACAGAAAGTCGCATTGAACAGATTTTGAATAAGATAAATAATGTCAGCTCGCTAAGTACAAAAAAAGGAAAATGGCGAGAAATAAACTTGCAAAGTTCGATAAAACATAAGAAACGCATACAGAGAAACCCACTAAAACCCCTCCCCCCGAAATTCCACCCCTACCATACTTCCAACAGAACTCTACCGCCATGGGTTTTTTTGTTTTTTAATTAAATAATTGCGTGACCACGATGGGGGTTGAGTTATGGTAGGCTTGCGGTAATATGATAGCCTGACCGTGCCTAGTGTGGAGATTTTGGCATCGGTAACAATCGCGATAAGTTATCATAATTCAGAGCTTTTGTGATACCCAGCAAAAGACAGCATCATCTCTAGCTCCTGGAGTATACTCTCTTCCTTAGCAGAGTCGATCGCGACCGAAAGGTCGACATGGAGCTCTACGAGAAAGTGATGATGTTCATAGATATCTAACTTGAGCGTCCGCCATATTGTCGCAAGGCGCCCCATAAAAGGCTCTGGTTCCCGCAGAACATATCTCCCTGGCTGACTGTTACGTTGTATTAAAAAGTTAAATACACCCCTGTTATCGGAAAGTGTCGCATGATGGAGAGCAGTCATGCCGGCGGAGTCAACTTCTAATATATTGGCGCCTTTTTCGAGGAGAGAAGAGATCATGCGGACGCCAAGAGGGGAATGTGCTGCGGCATGAAGTGGTGTGAAACCCGATGGACTACGCGCCGAGATATCGGCACCATGATCCAGAAGCAAGTCCACGGCAGTGACATCCTGAGCCTGTATGGCTAGATGTAGAGGTGTCAAACCGCAATCGTTCATTCTGGATATGTCTGTCCCGTAGTCTAGTAATAAACGTGCTAAGCTCTCATGGCCACCTTGTATAGCGTCATAAAGAAGATTGCTTTGATTGGCCACCGCCTTGAGAGCCTGCGCATTGTTGTCGGCAAGGGCATAAATCACATCTAAATGCTCGAACCGCATTGCAATAGATAGTGGCGTATCACCGTGGATGCAAACTATAGATGGGTCTGCGCCTTCAGCCAGCAGCGCGCGGACGATAGGAACCTTGTTAAACTGTGAGGCAAAGTGAAGTGGGGTACATCCGTAGATACATTTTCGTGCTGGATCGGCCCTGGAATCCAAAAGAAGCTTGACCAGTCCTAGCTGTATATCGGGGTGGATATTCTCAGGATCATCTACGATCGACCAGTTCATAAAGGCCTTTGAGCCGTTGCTTAGTGTAAACGGAACCTTCTTTACCACACTTCCTCCTCTTTCATAGGGGCCCAACTGATGATTGAAAATCTCAGGTTGTTCGTCATCATCCTGATCTCCATTAATTTCGCTATCAATGCAATCGTCATTATCGCCACCCCCCTCGTCATCGTCATCGTCATCATCAGCATCACCATCATCATCGACTGAGGTAATATGAACTTCGAGGTAACGGCCAAATACAATGAGATGAAGGGGGGTGAATCCGCATATGTCTGCGGCGGAGGGGTCCGCTCCACCCTCTATAAGGTGTCTAGCAATTTCATAATTATACACTCCATGGTGTAGGGGTGTACAGCCATTCTGACCTCGTATTGCGGGGCTAGCACCTCTCTCCAATAGGGCACGAACTATCGCTACATTCCGCGTGCTTGCTGCGATGTGTAATGGAGTATAACCGCCCAAGCGCTGTGCTGATGGATTCGCTCCTCTTTCCAACAAAAGTTGGGCGACATCTAGTGACCTAGCACTGGCATGGTGTAATGGCGTGAGACCACACTCGTCTCGCGCAAGCACATCCGCGCCCCCATCCAAAAGTAGTCGTGTCATTTCGATATTTCCTACAGCAAGATGAAGTGGGGTCTGTTTGTGAATGTTCATTGCCGAAACCTCCGCTCCCGAATACAGCAGGATGCGAGCTGTTTCTAAACATTCTTCCTCGGCAGCAAGGTGAAGGGGTGTGTACTGGGTTTCTGGGCACCGAGGGGATGCGTTGATGCCTTGGGCCAGGAGGGATCGTACACGTTCAGGAAAATTTAGGCACAATTTCAAAGCCGCAAAGCCACCATTCATCGGCGCCAACTGTGCAGCATCATCTGCAAATATCATATCAAAAATCTCAGCATGGCCACGGTTAAGTGCAAGGTAAGGAGGTGTATATCCATTGATGTTTTTGATTGAGATATCGGCACCTCTATCGATTAGAGTACGCGCTAGTTCAAGGTACCCATATTGTATTGCAATATGCAGTGCTGTATCACCGTGGCCATTCTGTGATGACACATCTACGCCGTGGCTGAGAAGTTCAATCACCACATCCGATCGTCCTGCTCGTGCTGCAATATGGATTCCTCCCCACCCTCCTGGAAGTCTTAGAGATGGCTCGGCACCTCCTCTGATCAGTATACACAGCATATCCACATTTGAACTTTGGAGTGCATGGTGTAGGGGGGTAAGTCCATCCCTGTCTTGTATGGATTGATCAGCGCCGCCCTGGAGTAGAGCGAGTGCCACATGGAGATGACCGCCGATTACTGCATAGTGTAGCGCCGTTCTTTTATACCTCCCCTGTACTACGGTGTCTGCGCCAACAGCCAAGAGCGCGCGAACCAACTCTATACTTCCATTTCTCGCCGCAATTATGAGCGGCGTAGCTCGAAGGGCCTTGATGAATGAGATATCTGCACCGCGCTCTACTAATGCAATAGCTACCTTCTCGTGGTCGTTCCGCAGTGCGAGATGAAGAGGTGATTCTCCATTCCGGTTCTTAATTGATGTATCCGCTCCCTTGTCTAGGAATGCATTTGCAAGGTTCAAGCAATCACCCGCCGCTGCAATATGGAGAACAGTATTTCCGCTTTCGTCCTGTATCGAGGGTTCATCGCAATATGGAAGAAGAGTAAGGATAATTGCAGAGGGATCGGGCTTTCTACCATGTTTTAACTCTCGACGCCCGTAGATAAACTAAGACATGTATTAAAATTGATAATTTGCTAGTGAATAAGAGGAGGTAAGTTGTTCTCACCACATTAGAGTACAAAGGCGTGTACCCCGAGGCATTTTTCGCAGACGGATCAGCACCGGATTTAAGCAAGCAGGTAACCATATCTAGATGGTTTAAAGATGCAGCAACATGGAGAGGACAGTCCCCCGCAGCGCCCTGCGCCGACGGGTCACTACCCCTCTGAAGAAGTATACGGACAACTTCCAAACAACCCTTGAATACTGCCCAATGAAGCAGTGTATTTCCGTCCTTGGAGGCGACAGCTGTGTCTGCACCCTGGTCCAATAACAGACAAAACATGTCTGCGTCCTCCACAGCGTAAAAGATTGCGGTGTTACCTTTGATATCCTTCTCCGAGATGTTGGCGCCATTTTCCAACAGATATACGACTGCATCAAGAAAACCATGCTTAACAGCATAAGCGAGTGGTGGTCGGCCCCATCCGCGAGCTGTGGGCTCTACTATTCTCATTAACAGGAAATGAAGAAATTCAGGGCACGATTCCGACATTTTCTCCAGGACCAGTGTCGCTGGAGGGCCAGGATTTAGTGGTAGGCCGCAATTATCAAATACATAACGGGCGAGATCGATGTGGCCATAATGTGCAGCCAATTCGAATGGTGTATATCCGCTTTTATTCTTTCGGGAAGGGTCCCCTCCGCCACCGAGCAGGATGAGAAGAATATCAAGGAAACCAAAGGAGGAGGCTTGATGGACGGGTGTATTACCGATATCGTTCGGGGCTGACGGATCAGCGCCCCTATCAATCAGAAGTTTTACTGATTCCAGTTGCCCAGCTACAACTGCTTCGTGCAGCGGTGTGTCTCCTGAAAGCTCGTTCCTTGAAGCGATATCTGCACCCATATCAAGAAACAGGCAAACAATTGTAACATGCCCACGTTTAACTGAAACGTGTAGGGCAGATTCACCACGAAAGACCTTGGCGAGCGGGTCTGCATCCTTCTTCATTAACATCCTTACTATCTCTTCATGCCCTTCACATGCCGCTATGTATAGTGCTGTGTTGAATCCACCAATGTGAGTCGAGGCATGACTTCTTAAATTAATGTAGTGCTCCACAACACTTGTGTGACCAATGCTAACTGCGTGCTCGAAATAGGTTGATATTAGCCCATTCGAGGACTCTGAGCGCATGCTCCAACCGAGAAATACCCGTCGATTTTTGTGATATCTTGAGAAGGCGGGTGAGTGAAGGAATCGGATGTAAGGATTGTGCGTGAGTCTTTGATCACACGAGCGTATGTGCTCATGCAGATTGGTAACTGCGTGCTTCCACACAAACCACCACTTTGGCTTATGCTTGAAGACCTTGTCATAGTGACGCAACGATTTAAGGCCTAGGATGGTGAAGCACGTGTTCACCATAGCAATATCCGCCCGAGTCCGAAATTCAGGATCACCAATGAGATATTCCTTCACCGAGTAATGCGCGAGGATGATCCGGCCAGTCTTTTCGTCCATAATTACCAAGCCTTTGCAAACTTCCAGTATCATCATGACATCCGGTAAACACTCGTCATCGATCTGATCACAATCAGTCATCCCTACTTCAACTGCTACCGCCAGACAAAGATCTCCAGTATTCTCGATGTCCGTGGCCTTTGAAAGCCATGTCAGGACCCGCAAAGCAAGAATACGTCTGGACTTGTGTTGACTTTCGATATCACCCAAGGCACGTTTATAAATTCCGTTAAGAGCATCATCCTGCCTCAATGAAGAGTCAAGTTCACCCAGGGCGTTCCGTATCTGCTTCGCTGATGTATGCTTGCAGAGGTCCTCGATATAGAAATGTACCAGAAGAAACCTGGAATGCATGTCAGAACACGGAGCAGCTCATGATATTGGGACAACATACATTCCCTTGCAACAATCCACTAATCTCCTAATTATCTCCTCCCGTAACTCTCTTTTAATCAAGTGCTTAGCGTGTATGCTATCCTCTATTTTTTGCTCGATGTAGCTTCGCAGGTCTTCCTCATGCGCCTCCAGTTGAATCTGGGCTACATGTTTGGAGCTTAAGGATTCCTGCATGTCTCTTGGATACGGCCGACCAGTTACGAAAACGCTAGCACCTTTAGCGCCAAGAATATGGAATAGAGGGAGAAGTTCCCTGCATCTATTATCCTCATCGCATTCATCTAAAGCGTCAAAAACAAAAAAGACTCTCGGCAATCTTTTCATGACCGCAAATAGGACCTGCTGTAGCTCTAGCACATCTGGGGAGCTCTTGTTTTGTTGGCACGCGTCATGCATACTCTGAACCTCTTCCGGAACTTGAGACGTTTTCGCGGCGAGCTGCTTGAGAAGACACTTCAGCACATTTAGTGTCGTCTGCTTGCTTTTCTCGTTATATTGGAAGTAAATATATGCCACGACGCAGTTTTTAGACCCCCTTTGCAGAGTATCAATAACCAGGGAACTGAGAAATAGTTACTGTATTAGCGCCCTTGATCTTGGATTAATCACCATAAACAATCATACCTAATGAATGTTTTACCAGCCCCCGCTGTTCGGCATAGAAAGATCGTCAGCGAAACAATGTACACTGAGAATTTAGGCTTAGCGGATCTAGATACTCACGTATTCCATATCCCCATAACAATTTAAAATCTGGTGTATGCTTAAACCAATTCCGAAACTTATCTTCCCTGAAAAGCCATTGTCCCGTATACTTGTGCCTTCTGCCGCTGATTCGACGGTGTAGATCATCGAAGGAAGGATTATACAGCCACTCCAAGATCGCCGCTCTTTCTCTGACTTTGATGGAGTAAGCGCTTAGAGGGTTATGGTATAGAGAACTAGAGGAAAAGAGTTGCCCATACCCCTGTTACGCTCTTCCTCTATATCTCTTTGCTGTGTTGAAACTAAGAGTTTCTCTGCGAGAAAACGTTTCACTTCATCAAGCTTGCGATCCGCGTTCCGGGTGTAGACCTCGACTGCAAGGATTATATGACTAGGATTTGTAAATAAAATTAGCTGTTTGGCCGCGAAGCAGTTGCTCAGACTTACAATTGCTCGGCTTCTAAGGCTATCGAAAAGAGACTCTTGCTGCGTTCGATGGATTCCAAAATCTTAGAGGTGTGTTCCGCGTCAAATGGCCACTTCCATCGGTTCATCAATCTCCGCTTCATTGGCCGTAACTGCAACTCAAGTTCCTTCATTTGCTCGGAGCATTGCTGGATTGGTACACGGAGGACATCAAGCTTATTACTTTTATTTGCGAGATCCCCGAGCGATTTGAGCACATCTGACAAGGCCGAGAGTTCGAGGCAGAGCAGCTTCATTTGTTGTTCAGCGTCCTTCACTGCCGAGATGTAGCGAGAGCCCAGTGCAATGACCTTTCCAGTGAGTTCTACCAAGGTTATGATACTAGCCGCTAACCCGATGATTTCGGCCATGTCCTGTCGCTGGGTTTTCGATCGGTCTGGAGTAATGATAATGTCAACCTAGCTGAGGCGTGGAAAGGCTAGGA